>OX438927.1:29456353-30067603 GCA_949316025.1 Lapara coniferarum
AGTTTTTAGATTAACTGATACGGCTCGTATTGCTAAGGGAGTTACTTTCGTCGCTTCTTCACAGCGATAACAGGTTCCAAACTGGTGGTAGTTACTATTTAAAAGCTTGTAAAAAGTCAATTATTTGAATAAAGCAATATTTGATATGATTTGTATACCTCCTGTATTGCAGCCTGCTTTTCGTGAATAAAAGTAAATAAAATATAAGAGAACAAGTTAAACTCACGACAAATAGCTTCCAATGTGGTGTACGCCAAATCATGCATCACATCAAACGGCTCCTTGCCAACACAAGCCTTCAGTCTCCCCACTAGTTTATTTGCTTGCGCGTTGAACACATCTTGATAACCTTCTACAATACTAGTCGTAAATGTACCACCCAGCTTCTTTATATTGCGTTTCCATACATGTGCTGAAAGTAATTATACAGTAAAACTTTAAACACTTTACCCAAGACTATCTAGGAATCGTGCAGCTTATAATCGCGAGATAGGAGAATAAATCAGGATCTTTTTAAGGTAGTCCTAAAAATTGAAAATATAATATAAATAAATACCAGCCCTGTATTATTATACTGCCCACTGTTGAGCACGGGCCTCTTCTGCTGAGAGGGTTTAGGCCTTAGTCCACCACGCTGGCCTAGTGCGGGTTGGTAGACTTCACATACCTTCGAAATTCTTATAAGGAACTTCTTAGGTAAGCAGGTTTCCTCACGATGTTTTCCTTCACCGTTAAATCGAACGATAATTGATAAACAATACACATGTAACTTCGAAAAGTCAGAGATGTGTGCCTTAGGTTTCGAACCTCCGGACATTGTCTTGGCAGACCATTCCATTTCCAACTAGGCTATCGTCCCTATAAGCATACTATAAACTATTTTATTTTCATTTATTTGGAAAACTTACAGCTAGCACATACAATATTAATGCAAAAGAAACAGAAGGTAATTTACAAGTCTCCACAAGTAGGATACTAATATACGTCATTAATGTGATTATTTAAACGAGTTTAATTTCCAAAAAGTGCCTCGATTACCTTTTAGAAAAAAACAAATAACCTATAAACTAAAAAAGCTGTCGCCTAGCAGCCGCTGCAGTTGTGTTAAATAAGTCTAAATCTACATCGGTATCCTTCCTATTAAAACCTGCAACTAAGTCGTTGAAATATCTGCTTACCGTTAAAATGTATGCAGTCTGCCTGTAGTTCGTCCTCACTGGTTGCACATATAAGAGACTAGGTGTACGAAATAAAGCTGTAGTTTTGCGTAAGCCAATCATTTCTAAAAGTTCCGCACAGTCAACAGTCCCGCTAGTCACATTAACTAAGAATACATTTACAGTTGCCATAAGTTTATTATAGGGTCCAGAATGTCCGGAATGCTAACATTCTTTTGACACAGATTCTTACTTACCAGGCGCTGTTAGCAGGCCATCTCCAAGCCATATGCGTGTAAAACTATAAAAGAACGGCTTCTCAATGAAATTATTGGTTATCGCTCTCACCTCGTCAGGGTCGGTTGTCACTGGAATTTGGAATATATTTGTAGTAAAGAACAGGCAAGGAGAGGTCACCTGTTGGTAAGTTATCACCGTTGTCTTTAGACACGTTTACGTCAACATTCATAAAAAATCCGGGTGCATTGCTAAACTAAAATGAAGGAATATGTTTATTACAGTCGAATTATAAGACAACCATGCCGCTCGCCATAAACACTATCCGGGCCAATACAAAATATACCCTACCACCACCATCATCATCAGTCATCATCAGCCACATGACGGTCACTGCTGAACATAGGCCTCCCCTTAATATTTCCAGACGGACTTGTCAAAAGCGGCCCGCATCCAGCGTGTTCCTGCTACCTTTATCAAGTCATCTGTCCACCCTCCCTCCAGGTAGACGTCCTACCACCAGCAAAATATTACTTGGTAATACTTACTTATAATTGGACAAGGTCCAATCCAAAACACAAATGGTTTTGACGTCTCCTCGATGATCTTTGAAATCTCATCTAGCAGCCAGTATAATCCTAAAAAGATAAACATTTCAATTTTGGTTTAAAAAACTAAAAAGTGATCCAGTCTGGAACGATGGACCAAAAAGACTACTTATAAGTTTTATGCTAGTTTTGGATTTGTCAATAGGCTATATACACATAGGCTGGGGCATAGGGTCAGGATATTTCAAAGTAGGGGCGAGACAAATAGGTAAGTCCAACTTTCTGAAAATTTTATGCGCGACATTTTGAGTAGACTATCTTACCTTTTTGACGTCTCCACGCTGTGAAATAAAAAAAATGTTAAGCTGTGATTCCGCAGAACGCAGCAGACGGTAGACAGCAGACGGCAACAGCATGTGCCGTGACGGCAGACGGCACTACTATGCAGTATTAAATTGTATGAGACCGATTCCGCACGGGCATGCCGGCAGGACGTCACTTGCCGCGCGTCATTTGCCGTCGTGTGTTGAATCGGTCTCATACAATTTGATACTGCATAGTAGTGCCTCTGCCGTCGCGGCACGTGCCGTCTGCCGTCTGCCATTGCCGTCTGCCGTCTGTCACGTCCTGCGGAATCACAGCTTTACCGTCCAATAGAGCCATGCAGTAGACTTCTTAACGCCTGAGCATTTTTGTGATAGAAAGTTTTGTTTATTGTAAGAGGCATATAAGTCGCAATAATAACAGAATATAGTCCTGCATTCAATCTTCAGAAAGTTGGTTCCTAGGCCGCGGCCTATAAAGCCTACTGATAGCAGTGGCTCTAGCATATAATTTATGACACTTCATATAGTATGTACAGTCTGGCACATAAGTAGCTGAACAAATTCAAAACTTCAAATTGCGTCTACACTTTTGTGTTCTTATAAATTTTTGTTTTCTCTTCACAAAAATAATATAAAGGCGATTAACTTTACTTCACACAAAGAAAAAATAGTGTTTCAATTAAACTTAACGCGTGTAGGTAATTTGAAATTTTGAGTTTGTTCAGCTACTTATGTGGCTGACTGTACATTATTTTGAATTTGTAATAATTAGAAATATCAAAGGATACAAAAAATAAAACTGCCTCGACTGCCTCCGTGGCGTAGTTGTATTGTGGTACGACTGCAATGCTGAGGTCTCAGGTTCGATTCCCGGGTCGGGCAGAGTGATATTGAGTTTTTCTATTCAGTATCAGCTCGGAGTATGGAATTTGTGCCCGATATGGCGATAGGCTCGCCCCCTATCACATCATGGGACGGAATAATGGCGAAAAGTGGGTGCACTAGTTGCGCCTCTGCCTACCCCTTCGGGGATAAAAGGCGTGAGTGTATATGTATGTATATGTATGACAAAAAATAAATAAAATATTACCACGTCCATCTCCTGAGAGGAAATGCAGGTTCCCCAGGAGCGGCAGTCGAGGCAGCGACGGCAGCTTGGAGCAATAGTGGGCAGCACGACGCCAGTACATCCTCAGCATCACATACCCACCCGTCACAATACCAAGTAGCAGCACCCAAATTAGCATCTACGTAGACAAAATATTGATAATCTAGCCCTGCGCGTGGTTCTACTTTTAAAATTAGAATCACGCCTTTTTCCTATACAGAGGTAGGCAGGCAATATACATCACCCATATGGGCTATGTCAAGGACAAATGCAATAGTTGCAATTTTAGATATAAGGCTTTGCATTACATGTTTAGCACCTAGTGGAAAAACTAAATTACGAGACATCATTTTACTTCGATCCGAGGATTGAACCCGAGACCCTGAACGCGGTAGTTATACCGTGTACACACACGGTATACAACAACGCAATACAACAACGCCAAGACAATATTGCTTTAAACAATTTAAAATATGTTATACCTAATCCTGCCTCGGTGGCTTGTATTATGGTACGACTGCAATGCTGAGGTCTCGAGTTCGAACTCCGGGTCTGGCAAAGTGATATTGAGTTTTTCTATTCAGTAACAGCTCGGAGTCTGGAATTTGTACCCGATATGGCGATAGGCTAGCCACTTATCACATCATGGCATAGAATAATGGCGAAAAGTGGGTGCACCAGTTACATCTCTGCCTACCCCTTCGGGAATAAAAGGCATGTGTGTGTGTATACCTAAACCTTGAAATCAACATTGATGCTCAACTAAGACAAAGCTTCCCAACCCCAGGCTTCGAATGATTTGTTAACGGCCCACGTTTAGTTTCGAAATTCACGTTCAATGAAAAAAATGCGTAAAACACACAATATAAAAAAACTTTACCAAACTGGCCCGCCATGGAGTTTTGAATCGTCATTTAGATTAAAATTTGAATTGGCTTGTAGCAACACAACAATTTGTCTAGCTTACCCTTTAATTATATTTTTCATATTTTAGAATTTTATTTTTCAATAAAAAATATTAATTAATATTTCTTAAGGAGAAGTTAAGAGCTCAACTAGCCCGCCTAAACACTCATTACAGCTAATTTATTTTCTTCCCATTATTTAAGAAAAATCATGATAATATACATACCATGTTGCACGGATCACTGTAGTCACACGTCCACTTAGCTTCATATGTAGTAAAGTGTTGACAGCTTGATTGAGATGCCTTGAGTATTTAAATTCTCTGAGATCTAAGAAGGCCAGACAGTAGTAATTTACTTATGCGAGTACAATCAACGACAAACCGGATACCTGCGGATAACTGTACCTTTATGATACCTACCAATTATGAGAGACAATTGGGATATTCGCTAGTAGATTTTATGACGTTGAATAATTTGTATCAATGCAATAACATCAGTAACAGTGATGGGAAGATTTTAGACCTGACTTTAACAAATTTGGAAGGGTCCTACGTTTCAGCACCTATGGATCTCTTAAGCGGACTCGATGCATATCACCCTAATATTCTGTTATCCATACCATCCTACACAATCAGTGATCATAATTATCTCAAACCAAGTACTCGTGAATATCTCAATTTTCACAAAGCGAATTACGATGATATTATAGCTGACCTTAAGTCTATTGATTGGTTTGAAACGTTTAGGAATTATGACGTAAATACCATGGTTTCAGCATTCTATGATAACTTAACTAACAAAATCGAAAGATACACACCAAAACGTCGAGTGAAACATAAAAAAAATCTCCTTGGTTTAACAAACAGATAACGAATCTCTTAAAAGAAAAGAATAAGACTCGCCAACGATTTTATAAATTTGGTAATCCACGTGATAAATTGGAATATGAACTACTACGGGACAGATGCAATAAACTAATGCGAACAAGTATCGGTAATTACAAAACTCAGGTTGAATCGGATATATGTAGAAACCCGAAATTTTTCTGGCGATACATAAAAGAAAAACGCAGTAATCTCTCCGGACTTCCAGCAATAATGCATAAGAATGACTCTATTGCCTCGACAGGTATAGAAATAGCCGATCTCTTTGCAGATCATTTTTCCTCAGTTTATTCTTGCATCGTCTCTACAAACCCTGTAGAAATAAATAGCCCCAATAATTGTAACATACTTTCTCAAATCAAAATTACTGAAAATACGGTATCTAAGGCTATCCAACGCATCAACGTATGCAAGGGCACTGGACCGGACAATATCCCACCTCTATTCGTTAAAAGATGCAAGTCAGCTATAACGTTGCCATTGACATTAATATTTAACCATTCCTTATCTACTGGTAAATTTCCAAACGAGTGGAAAAAAGCAAGAATAGTCCTTATATACAAAAAGGGTGATAACACTGACGTCAAAAATTACAGACCAATATCAATATTGTCTTGCTTTTCTAAATTGTTCGAGTCTCTTATTTATCCTGAATTGTACAAACAGGTAGACAATTGCTTATCGGAACATCAACACGGTTTTAGGAAAGGGCGCTCTGTTGATACGAACCTAAAGTCATTTGTTTCTCGTGTGAGTCGCGAGGTCGATGGAGGTCGCCAAGTCGATGCAGTCTACACCGACTTCAGCAGCGCCTTTGATAAAGTTAGTCATGAAGTACTATTAAGGAAGCTAGAAAACATGGGAACATATGGTTCTTTATTGAGATGGTTCGGTTCATACCTGTTTAACAGACCACAAAAAATAGCTGTGAGTGGTTTTGAATCTAGGATCTACTACGCTCAGTCTGGAGTCCCTCAAGGCTCACACACCTTGGTCCTATACTTTTTTTAATATTTGTCAATGACATTAGTACTGTAATACACCACAGCAATTTTTCCTTATTTGCCGACGACCTAAAATTATATAAAACTATTAATCATCCATCAGACGCAAAGCTTTTACAAGCGGACTTAAATATGATCGAATTGTGGTGCCGCGATAACAAAATGTTATTAAACGTAACTAAATGTTATTCAATTTCTTTTACGAGGAAAAAGAATGCAGCTGAAACAGCTTACTCGTTGAATGGAGCGGTATTATCAAAGGCTAACGAAATTCGGGATCTAGGTGTCATAATAGATAGGGAGCTTAGATTTCACAGCCATATTAGCAAGGTAACACAGAAAGCATCCCAAATGTTAGGTTTTCTGAAGCGGAATACCTCTGACTTTAAATTACCTCTGACTCGAACAATTTTACATAATAGTCTTATACGAAGCCACCTGGAATATGCTTGTGTTGTATGGAATCCTGTCTATAGCGCCTCCTCACAGCGTATAGAAGGTATTCAGCGTGCATACACAAGATACCTGGCCTACAAGTCGACTGGGATTTCTTACAAGCATCCTTATGACCAAAGACTTAATTTTTTTAATATGATGACCCTCCGGAACCGTCGTACGATCTCTGACATAATGTTTCTTCATAAACTCTTTAACGGAAAATTCATTTGTTCGTCCATACTCGAGAGCATCAATGTAAGTGTTCCCTACAATTAACCTCGTCGCCCAATAACAAATTTGTTTAGTATTCCACGGCACAGAACCAACCTCGGACTTCATCACCCGATAGCCAGAATGTGCAATACTTACAACGATTTTAATGCTAAGATACCTGAGTTAGATATCTTCAACGATTCTATGAATACGTTTAGATATAGGATGCTGAAACACTTTTCCTAAATTACATATTATTACTTTTATGTCTCTCTATGGTGTCTACGTAATTCACACAACTTTATAACGAGTAAATTCCTTTTCAGTTTGAGTTTTTTTTTTTTATTTAGTTTTAATGTTAAATTTTGATTAATCGCAGTTTATTTTTGTTTGTGTTTATATAATATTTCTGTTAATAATTTATTCTAACTTAATTTATAGTAGGTATTAGCTTCTAGTTAACACATAGTGTGGTCAGAGCTGTGTACACTTATAATAGGCGTACATATTTGTAACTAATTGTTTCATAATACAACCTGTCATGATAAAATGTAATATGTTACGCTGTTAGTGTACCTAAATAAATAAATAAATAGACAAACTGTATTATATTAGAGGTTGCTGGTGTTTTTCAAATAACCCTGTATATATATATGTGTGTGTGTGTGTGTGTACATTATGTTCGTATGTATGTAGAGATATATTTTATGTGCTTTCGTATATTTTTGATTTGTTTTCTTTATGCTTCTTCAATAATTAATAACTAGCATGTACGTCATGAATTACCCCTTTTCGCTACTTCTCTTATCTCCATCCCATGGTTGTCTGTAAGAGATTGCCTCGAGCGATAAGACCGCCAATTGTACCACCCTTTTGCCCATATTATGTAAAATACTATATTACGTTGTGATGTACAATAAAGTTATAAATAAATAAATATATTTTATTAGGGACCTTCAAGTACTACGTATATGTCGCGGCACGAAACTCTAGCGCTGAGCGAAACGTGGAGGGGATAGCTGCGCATGGGTACCGTCGCGCACGCAATACAAATTAGTAATTTAATTGCTTAATTAAAAACAGCAAAATAATGTTTTAATGTAAAGTCAAATAGTAAGTCTAGCGGTGAACAAAATGTGGAACTTAACTGCGTATGGGTACTGTCACGCACGCAAATATTACTTAAGTAATATTACTTCATGTTACCTACAATATAATTTTTAACAAGTTTATGGGGAGTAGAAAAATAAATACACTATCGGATTTGTAAATTTTTATATTAAATACCAAATAATAATAATTTAATCAAACAGTGAATAAACTAACAAACACAACAAACAAATCAACAAAACAAACTTAACAAAAAACAACAACAAAAATTAACGATGACAACAAAACAATTCAGAACGCGACTGTACACTGGAAGTGCGCGGAGCGTCGTATCGGCACGGGGGACGGAGTACGACTGGAGAGCCAATCGGCGCAACGCACGCTCGCCCTTCACCCCTGTACCCCGCCAAGACACCTTATTTTTTACTTCTGCGCAATAACGGTCAGCGCTAGAGTTTCGTGCCGCGACTAATAAGTGGAGGGACCATGTTTTGCTTTTTCGAGATGACATGGAGGACAGGGGAGTCTCAAATATGAATATGTAAGGAATATAAATAAATAACAATAAAGAAATTTGAACAGATTTTGTAAATATTATCCCACCAAAAACATAAATGTAAATAAAAATTAAATTAACCCCCTACACAAAAAATCTCTAAAAAGTAAAATAATAATAGTGTCTTTGTCGTTTAAGTACCTAGTAATATTTTGACCCAAGCGTCCTCACGTCGGGGGACCGAACTCCGGACCAGGGTACTAGGTACTTAAACGACAAAGACACTATTATTATTTTACTTTTTAGAGATTTTTTGTGTCGGGGGTTATTTAAATTTTAATTTAATTTTTATTTCAAACTTTTTAAATTACTTTAGTCTCCTTACTCTAGTCTCTTTAGTTATGGGGCCTTGATAATGAACTATCTATCACCTACTCGTTGAGCCCATCCTTATGAGCCCAAACACACTATATCTGCTATAAGTTGCTAAGGAGTTGGGTATCTCGCAGACTACTTGATGCCGCAGCATCAGCTCATGTTTACAAATATATTGAATGTCACAGTACACCAAATTTTAAGTCAATCGGATTTTTTAAGTTGGAAATGAGCTGATAATCCTCAAACGCCTGAACAGATCTTCATAAATCATAGCTAAGAACCATCGCAGTCACATCAGCTTTCAAACAAAAAAAACCGCGTCCAAATCGGTCCATTCGTTTGAGAGCTACGATGCCACAGACAGACATACAGATACAAGATACACAGATTCACACCTTAAACTTGTAACTCCCCTCTTTTTTGTCGGGGGTTAAATTTTTTTTTTGTATGGGGACCCCCCTATTTTTCAACTTTTTCCTATTTTTAGATTTTTTTCCTACGCTTACACACAATTACCGAGCTGGATTCCAAATTTCATCCTTCTAGGTCATCTGGAAGTAGGTTAGGTTTAGGTACTATATGTCAGTCGGTCAGTCAGTACTAAAATTTGCGACTTTTAGACCTTTATATCTTTATAACCGTTTGAGCTAGCTTCATGAAATTTGGGCTTCTAGATGTCCTTATGGATATAATTAAACACGCGTAGTTTTATGTGTTTACGTTAAAGCGGTTTTGAGCTATAGAAGGGTCAAAAGTGGCACCAAGTGGTTCGTGTAATATTACTCTCGGCGCTGGCTAGCCAGTTCCTTTGCTTGAACTTGGCTTGACACGCTGCCGCGTGTCTAGATATAGTCAGGTACTAATAGAATGAAAAATGAGCCTTAACTTAATAGGGATAAGGTAGAAATTACGGTGTTTAGGACTCACGACAGAACAGGTTCAGAAATATCATACAGAACATAACGCACCTTTAGAACGAGAACGACACAATTCATAAAATTCTAAAATTTTGTTATCGTCTTAAAATGACATAAAACGAAGTTCTCAATACAACAATAGTTCAAACGCAGTGTGCGGGGCTCAGACTGGGCCAACACCCCGCACTGTGTCGTGTTTGTGTGCTGGATTGCGTGAGTGAGAATAGGGCGATACCAGTGACAAAGTAAAAAATGCCAAAGTCGGGAAATAGCGTTTATTTCACACACTGAACCAAAAGTTATAATGTTCAGCCACAACGGTAGCCAAATTCTCCCGGCGTTAATATTCTGCGCGTAGTCTTTCGTTGCGACGCCGTAGCTATGCGACGTAGCCAGAAGTCGTCCTCGTAGCACCGTGCCACAGCTGATGAGGAAGGGTGGTCCACTCTGCATAAGCGCCTATTTTCCTCTTCAAACTTGCAGGCTTCTGCTTTCTTGCCGACTACTTGCTGTTTTCTTTCTTGATATACCGAACTATTTCTATTTGAGAAAACTCCTAAACGTTAGACTCGACTTTCCAAAAAAACTAGTTTACTTAAGTAGTCCGCGGCTATACCGTAGAGAGCTCTAAGAGGGCTTTCCCTCTTTCTAGGACCTCTTTTTCACTTTCGAAATTACACTTATTTTCGTTTCGCGCCTAAGTTAGGTCTATATACCTAAACTATTAGTGTCTTCGCACATAGACACTAAGTGACTCTATATACTAAACATTATAAAACAACCTTATGTGCATTACGAAAAAAGTTATTGTGATTTACTTACGCTAAGTTTAACACAAACGATGCACACAAGCAACATTTCTAAAAATAACTACTCGAACTTTAAACACACGTTCATCCCGCTACCGCACCGGGGTAGGCAAAGTTCTAACCTACACTATGACACCGAATGAAACACTATACAGTCCATACCGGGTGTGTTATAAGCGTTCAATCACCCTTGTGATAACACGATTTTTTCACTAAGTTCATTCACTACAGTCTATGACGTCACTAAGAGTTCAGAGTTCTATTACGTAATCGCGCATGCGCGGTATGCACTTTACGTTTTTCTCTCTTCGAGAATATGCGTCCTGCACACACAGCTATATTCAAGGGGGACAGGACTAAACTATTATCTAACATATTTAAGTTTCTTTTTATTATATTTTTTATAAAGAAGGGACCCGTTTTAAGTCATTTTTATGATAACTCAATTTTCGACGTTTTGAATTGTGTCGTTTTCATTCTAAAGGTGTGATAACTACAGACTGTTTATACGTTAGTTTTCTGAGTAGCGTAGCAGAGTCAGGGTAGGGTGGCAGAGCCGACAAATTTAGGGAGGCGTCAAAATGTCACAATGAAATCTTTAATTTATAAAAAAACACAGCTTTATAGAAAATCCAACCAAAAAATAGAAAATATTTTTTATTAAACTTTAATTGAGAATCGGGTAAATAAGAAAAACATGTATTTTATTGTAAAGAAAAGCGTGGGGTGCTTTTTAAGATATTCTCAGAATGATAATCCTTCTACTCATATTATCTGTCAATAAAATATTTATGACTATTGACACCATGCACCCCACGCTTTTTTTTACAATAAAATACATGTTTTTTTTATTTACACTATTCTCAATTCAAGTTAATTAAAAATTATGTTCTATTTTTAGTTGGATTTTTTATAAAGCGTGTTTTTTAAACTATTAACTACTAGCGGCCCGCCCTGGCTTCGCACAGGTCTCTCCCTATGTATGCTTAAATCTTTAAAACTACGCAACGGATTTTGATGCGGTTTTTTTTAATAGATAGAGTGATTCAACAGGAAGGCTTTTATGTATAATACATGCATAATATAGTACAGGAACATTGATAATTTTAGAGGTCTCTAATGTGATGTCGTAAATGAACACATTTCTTTGCGCCTACATTGCAAACGCTGGCTAAACCCTAGGAGATAGATCAAAATAATATACTACAGTATTGTACACCTTAAAAAGGTCTACAAAAAAGTCCCGATGGTATATGTCTATGTCTTAGGGATAACCCACAATAACCATTTTTTATCCTTTACTTTTTACGAGAAATAATGGCTTATTTATGAAGCGATTTTATGCAATACAACATTAATCCTTATCCAATTGAATACCTTAAATACATTGTGCAATTAATATAGATCAATATAGCCCTTTGCAGCAAGTAAATTAAATAAATATTTTCGAAGATATTACAGATTTAAAATGCAGGGACATAGCGGTTGCGGCGGTACCGGCCGGGGGGTCGGCGGCGCGTGTCTATAAATGAGAAAGTATGGAGATAGTTTGAGATCCTGAGGAGGACATAGGCTACTTTTATCCCGGAAGAACATAACCCGGGAATTTTATACCGGTTTTTATGTCTCGCGAGTGGGGCCGTCACGGCCTAACCACTAAACCGATTTCGATGAAATGTGGTAGGGAGATAGT
Organism: Lapara coniferarum; assembly: GCA_949316025.1. Taxonomy (NCBI): domain Eukaryota; kingdom Metazoa; phylum Arthropoda; class Insecta; order Lepidoptera; family Sphingidae; genus Lapara; species Lapara coniferarum. The sequence goes on from OX438927.1 coordinate 29,468,580, forward strand.
TTAACCCGTCAAGCCCCGCTTATATATAGATTTATGCGGAAACCCTATATACTAGAACGCCCGCATCCGTCGCGGGGCTGGACGAGTCAAGATCCTGGGACGGACCTAGGCTATATCTCATTCCGGGAAAAAATAAACCGAGACTTTTATTCCGGAAAATCTTTTTCTGCGAGTAGAACCGCAAGAAAATAAGTATGACGATAGTTTGAGATCCAGAGGTGGACATAGGCTACTTTATCCCGGAAGAACATAAACCGGTAATTTTATCTCGGTTTTTTTTTCTCGTGAGTGGAGCCGTCACTGTCACGCCACTGAACTGATTGCGATGAAATTTGGAAGGGACATAGCTTAAGACCCTGGGAAGGACCTAGACTAATTCTTATCTCGGAAAAACTTCACCAATGGATGGAGTGATTCACGAGGAAAGCTTATGTGTATATAACATAAATATTTTGTATGACAAAAAACTAATTTCAGCATGTAATATGCTTTGCTACCTGAGCGAAGCCAGGGCGGGCCGCTAGTTAAGTATAAATTAATTAGATCAGTTAATTTTTTAAATTGTCACGATGAAGAGATGACTGAAATAGTCGAAATTTTAGATACGGCCTCTTAAGCTGCAAATTATTTTTAACTAACGATATATTAGCGTTCATTGCTATATTCGAAACTTTTTTGTCACGTATGGTGATAGATGCTCCGACTATATAACTGTAATACATTTCAAAGTAGGAACTAAAGCTTTTATAAATATGTTGTGCAGATACGATAACACCAGTATATCTCCGTTGTTAAGGCTTCATACAACTCTAACCAGTATATTCGTGGGTTTCTTTCGTGGCTATAAGTGAGTTATAGCATGCTATAAATCATTTATATAGCAATGCGTTAACATTTTTAACATTTGACAACAATCAACAGGTATGCAGTCCTTACGTAGCTATTTTTTAACGCTAGAATGTTAGTTGGACGGTACAGGAACAGATTGTCTAATTAGAATTGTCGGATTCAAAGTTTGACTTTTTGCTACTCTTTATCAATTAATATGTGCATAATTAAATAGATGTTAGAACAAAACCTTTGTGTATATTAAAATAAAACCGAAGCATGTGGGAGAATAATTATGTTTTTTTCTACCCGGTCATATAATTAGGGGCACTTAATCGTTGCACACTTATTTCCTTTAAATAAATAAAAAAGCGCTCTTGAAATTACTTGATATTTTAATTATAATATAAGTAGCGGCCCGCCCTGGCTTCGCACAGGTAGCAAAGCATAATATTTATACATTTAATGTTCTGTCGTAAAAAATACTGATGAATTATACACATAAACCTTCCTCTTGAATCACTGCGTCCATTGGTGAATATCCTATGAAGCAATAGCCTAGGTGCTTCTCAAGGTTGTAAATTATCCTACGAAATATCACCGAAATCGGTTGAGAGTGACGGCTACAAACGCGAGAAAAAGATATCTGGGATAAAAGTCCCGGTTGATATTTTCCCGGATAAGCAGTAGCCTATGTCCTACCCTGGGTCTCAAACTATCTCCATAGTTATCTCTTTGCGGTTCCATCCGCAAGAAAATAGTTTCCGGGATTAAAGTCCCAGTTTATTTTTTCCCGGGATAAGAAGTATCCTAGATCCTTCCCAGGGTCTTAAACTATGTCCCTTCCAAATTTCATCGAAATCGGTTCAGTGGTTTGGGCGTGACGGCTCCACTCAAAAATCCTGGATAATATTCCCGGTTTATGTTTTTTCGGGATCGAAGGTAGCCTAGGTTCTTCCCAGGGTTTTAAACTATCTCCCCACCAAATTTCATAGAAATCGGTTGAGTGGTTTGGCCGCCCCACTAGCGAGAATACAACCGGAATAAAAGGTCCAGTTTATATTTTTCCGGGATAAGAAGCAGCCTAGGTCTTTCCCAGGGTCTTAAACTATGTCCCTTACAAATTTCATCGAATTCGGTATATTGGTTTGGCCGTAACGACTCGCGAGATTAAAAAATCCAGGATAAAAGTCCCGGTTTGAATTTTCCCGGGATATAAAGTAACCTATGTTACTCAGGGAAACAGGAGCATTCTAATGGTGAAAGATTTTTTTAAATCGGTTTAGTACTTTTTGAGTTTATCCTTGTCAAACATACAATAATACAAATCTTTCCTGTTTATAATATTAGTATAGATAATAAATCCACAATTATTTGCAATTTATTAATTATACAAACGTTAGTAGAAATAAAATTTGTATGATACACATACCACAAGAGAGCAAAACTTATATATTGTACAAAAACAATGGTATATGATACACACAATACTACAGTATGCACATTAAAAAAGTAACATCTCTTCAAAAAATATTTCAATTCTATTTACCAACGCAGTGTCACTAATTAATTAAACATTCATCATCATCATCATTATCATCAGCCACATGACATCCACTGTTGAATACAGGCCTCCCCTAAAGATTTCCAGATGGACCTGTGCGTCCTGCATCAAGCGTGTTCCTGCGACCTTTATCAAACACTAGTAGTGCTCGCGACTCCGCCCGCGTGAAAAAGTTTTTCCGGGACAAAAATATTTTCCCGCGATAAAAAGTAGCCTATAGCACTCAGGAGTTATGTAGCTTCCTATCGCCCCTCCACCTTTAAATTAAACATTATATAACTATACAAATAAGGTTCACCAATTTGTGACAATGCTTACATACTATTATTATGTTCTTAATATTATAGTGAAATTAATATTTTTGTTTTATGAAACGATTTTCGAACTTATTATGTTACACCTTACAATTAGTGAGTAAGTTATACAATGAATACAAATTATAATTATAAATATTACATACAAATTATAGTTAATCTAATGGCTCTATGCCATATCTCTGAACTGGTTTTCGGGTTCTTAATGGGTATCTTCGTTCTGCCATGGATACCTCATTATGACTTTGTATATCCGGTGCCTGGGGTACCGGTACTGGTGCTGCTGTCACGTCGTCTCTCAATAATATTTGTGATTGTTCTGTACCTTCTACACTTTTATTACATGAGTCGATTTCAGTTGTGGCTTTTGGCGAGACAAGTAGCTGACCAGTCTTATTGGGGCTGTCCTCACTTTTGGGAGGAAAAGCAAGTGAACTACGAGACTGTTTATGCGCTTTATAGCGCGATGAAACTGTAGATTTATCTAGTAACTCGTATCTCCGCCTCAATTGATCAACATGCCGATGTACCTCTGTTCCAAGGCTAGATCTGACTGAGTAGTCTGAACTGCCTAGATCCCTAATGACCTGTCCTGCGACCCATTTATCTGACCCCCGATAATTTCTAAACCAAACTTTTTCCCCAGGTGCTAACTGACGGTGCGCCCCACCTGCTGCTTCCTCACTACGCCCTTGTCGGTTTTGTACCCGTGCCATTCTGTCCGGTTTCAACGCGTCTAATCTCATTCTTAAATTTCTACCTTGTAGTATTTTAGCTGGACTTTCCCCTGTGGTATAATGCTCTGTATTCCTATATGCTAAAAGAAATCTACATAATGCCACGTCGACGTTTAAATTTTGTTTCAATGCCTTTTTTATTACGCGTTTACATATTTTTACAGCATTTTCTGCGGCCCCATTCGATGCTGGGTGGTAAGGTGCACTAAAAATTTGTTCAATACCATTTCTCCTTAAAAACGTTTTAAATTCTTCACTACTAAAAGAAGTGCCGTTATCGCTTACTAACTGTCTAGGGATACCAAACTTAGACCAAATATCTCGTAATACTGCTATGACTGTTTGTGACGTTGTGCTTTTCATATGAATAGCTTTAATCCATTTAGAACAAGAATCAACTATGACTAAATAAGTTAAACCTGCTAGTGGTCCTAAGAAATCAATATGCAACCTTGACCAGGGTCGGCTAGGCCATGGCCAGGAATGTGGCATTTGCTGTGGCGGCGCGTCGGCTACCGTAGCACATATTGTGCACGATCGGCACTCCGTTTCTATAGCTTCGTCGATGCCTGGCCACCAAACGTAACTTCTAGCTAAAGCCTTCGTTTTTACTAACCCCATATGCGAATCGTGTAATTCTTTGAGGACTTTATTTCGACATGTAAAAGGTATTACTAATCTGTGCCCCCACAACACACATCCCAGTTCAGTATACAATTCATTTTTGCGATTAAAATACGGCATAAATTCCTTAATGTCTACTTCCATAGGCCACCCGTCCTGAATAAAGCTCATGATGCGGCTTAATACTGGATCGGATAAGGTTTCTTTTTTTAAAAGTTTATAATCTAATAGCAGGGCTTCTGTTGCAAAATGTAAATATGTCTGTTCAGGCAATTCGTCCTCAATTACGGCTTCTTCTTTATGGGTTTTTATTAAGCGTGAAAGTATATCAGCGGTGTTTTGGTCGGTTCTTACGTACTCAATATTGAAGTCATATGCTGACAACTTAATTGCCCATCTTTGTAACCTACTGGCCGCTGTACAGGGGATACTGTTATTGGGGCTAAAAATGCTGACCAACGGTTTATGGTCTGTACGAAGTGTAAATCTACGGCCATAAAGGTATTGGTTAAATTTATCTACAGCGAAAATAATGGCTAATGCCTCTTTATGAATTTGGCTATAATGTTTTTCGGCAGGTGTGAGGACCCTTGAAGCATACGCGACGACCTGTTCGTGGTTATCACGATTACGCTGGGCCAACACTGCCCCCAAACCATGCGAGCTGGCATCGCATGTTACAATAGTTTCTAGGGACATATCGTAGTGTGCGAGTACATTCGTGCTACAAAGTAATTTTTTTAATTTTTTAAATGCTATGTTATGTTTAATACCCCATTTGAATTGTTGCCCCTTTTTAAGTAAGTCATAAAGAGGACTCAAGTATGTGCTCATATTTTTAACAAACTTACCATAATAGTTGACCATACCCAAAAATGATTTAAGTTCTGTAACATTATTAGGATGAGGCATCGAAATGATTGGTTTAATTTTTTCGCTATTTACTTTGACCCCATCCCTTCCTATTATAAACCCGAGATACTGTAATTCATTGGTCAAAAAATCACATTTACTTCGTTTGATTTTAAGACCATTAAGCTCTAAAATTTCGAACACCTTATCTATGATATGTAAATGGCTTTCTAAGTCTTTACTTTTTATTAAAATATCGTCATAAAATATGAGTACATTAGACTCATTCTTGAAAAGATTAATCATGATTCTTTGAAAAATACCAGGGCTGGAAGATAGGCCGTACACTAATCGTTTATATTTAAATAACCCGCGATGTGTATTTATCACTGTGTAATCTCTAGAATGTTCATCGAGTTCTAGTTGATTATAGGCTTGAGACAAATCTAGCTTTGTGAACCACATATTACCACTAAGGTCGCTAAGGAGGTCATCTATCCTTGGAACAGGGTATCTGTCGATCATTAAAACAGGATTTAAAGTTACCTTATAGTCAGCACAAAGTCTACTGCCACCATCAGATTTATGTGCAATGACGAGTGGAGACGCCCAATCTGACCGCTCAACCGGCTCGATAACGCCCGCGCGGAGCATAGCATCCAGCTCGGCATCGACGCGTGTGCGCAGTGCGTATGGCACGGGACGAGCCCGGCTGAACACTGGCTGAGCGCCCGGCCGCACGCACAGCTGTACCGGTCCCCCCGAGTACCGACCTAGGGTGCCGTCAAATAGCGACTTATGCCTGGAAATTATATTATTTACAACATTATTTTTGTTGTATTTCTCTTTTGATATGGAATGTACATTAAATCTCAAGTTCGGCTAACCACTGACGGCCCAGCAAATTTGTAGTACCATTGTCAAAAACATACAAATCTAATTTTTTTCTAATATTTTGATACTGCACTTCTGTTTCCATATAACCCAGAGGTTTTATAATGGAGCCGTCATAAAAAGTTAAGTTAATTCGACATGACTTCAACATAATATCACTAAAATATAGATTGTAAACATTTTTACTAATACATGATAATGGGGCTCCCGTATCTATCTCCATACTCAATGGGATATTATTGACTAAGACTGAAATACGTACCGCCTTATACTTTGTTAAGGACATTTGATACATTGGTTGCTCGATGCCTACTTGACCATCCCCGTCCTCCGAACTGTGATCCGCTGCGGACTGCAGCTCCTCTGCTGACGCGCCCGGCTCCTGCACCCAATGCACGTCCATTGGTTTCTCAGCCGCCTCGGGCACTCCGCGCCAGCGCCAGCTGCGCCCTCCGCGCTTGTCCTGCACCGGCTGCCTGCCGCGTGCCTGTGAGAAGCGACTACGCTCCCCGATGTTCCCCGCTGTATTTGTTACCCATTTCCTTCGCTCCGAAGAAATATGCGACTTTTTAGGACACATTCTTCGTAGGTGACCCGTTTCTTGACAAGAACTACATTGGAATTCCTTATATCTACAATCTAATTTCCGATGTCTTGAATCGCCACAGGCTGTACAAGAACGTATTTGTAGTTTATTCATACTTTCGATTTTTGTCCCATCGGTATTACACTTTTCTACCGCGCCTGCATCTTTTTCTGCCGTCTCGAGGGTAGTGGCCAAAGTAACCGCCTTCGAATAGTTTAAATTATCCTCAGAGAATAATCGTTGCCTTATAAATTCGCTTTTAAGTCCGCACACAAACTGGTCGCGCAAATTATCTTCTAAAACTTGTTGAAAATTGCAAAATCTTGACAATTTTTTCAATTCGGCCACGTAATCCGCCATAGACTCCCCGGCTAATTGCCGTCTTTGCCGGAACCTGTACCTCTCTGCCACCTCGGAAGGTTTTGGTTGTAAATGATCCTGTAGAAGACTTACAGCTTGTTCAAATTTAAGTGTGGATGGTTTTACTGGACTCGCTAAGCTCGACAACAATTCGTATGTTTCCTCGCCCATCAATGATATAAGTGTCGGTAGTTTTAAGTCGTCCTCTATTTTATTCGCTTTGAAATACATTTCTACACGCTCCACATAAGTCACCCAGTTCCCAGATTTCACTTCAAACTCTTTAATCTTGCCGATAGACATCGTAAATATTAATATTTTATAAAATTAACGGCACACACTATCCTGATTATCCTCGTCGCCACTGTTAAATAAGAGACGTGTTTCTAGTACAGCGTTTATTGTACGACTGACCTACCGACAATATAATATTTAGATGTAACAGCAGCGTAAAATGTTAAAGACATTATGTTATTGTAAAGTGTTAAAATAGTTAAAATGTGTAAATAGTGTTTAATGAGACCGCCGACAGTCTTTCTCCCTCTCTCAGTTTTTATAGCTCCGTTCCGCTCAACCACGCTACCTGAAACAGCACTAGTGTGGGAGCGGGACGGAGCTCTCGCGACTATATAAGGAGGTGTTTTTACCTCATTCAGTACGGCGGAGCTCTACTGTACACTGGTAAGACTGTCGGCGGTTGAGTTGCTCTTTTCTGATTTTATTGTTTGTTTCTCTTTTGTATTATTATTGTGTCATGTCATGTTTATAAATAAATACTGTTTCTTTGATATTGTTTCTTAATTGTTTCTTTCGAAACGAGCCCCAACCGTTTCTCTCGAAACGATCGCCTGTTGTTTCTTTCGAAACAAATAGCAGGAGCCACATACACACTCACATCACATACACTTACAGTACATACAGATACAATCCACTAGCACAGTCTCCAGTACAGACCCGCATATCAGAGCGGTCCTGTACATTTTGGTCCATTCGAAGCACCGGATCACTGAAGCAAGAAGAAATATCACAGCAAGATGCCGATTACAAGATCTCGTCACGAATACGGAGCAAGTCGTCGTTCTTACAGCGCTTCTGCAACCACCGAAAACACGGGCCAAACAACGACCACAGGCAATACAGAATCGATGGGCACAAGCGCTACCGTGACAGAAATAACCCGAACGACGGAACAAACCGGAACAACAGAAGCAACAGTGAACGAAACCGCTGTCCAAACAGAAGCCGCTACGACAGCTGTGAACCCCGCCGTCCAAACAGAAGTTGCCATGACGGCCACGAACCCCGCCGTCACGGATACGAATCAACCACGAACAGAACGAAGCAAATCACGACGCGGGAAAAAGTCCGAACGCACGTCGAGATTGGCTCGAGCAAGGGAAGAACTTCTCCGACTACAGATTGAGCTCACAAGTGCTCGCATCGCAGCAATAGAGGCCGAATCCGAATCCGACAGCGACGACTCGATCGTGTCTGAACAACGTACGGCGAATCGAGTCACCGAATGGTTGAATAACAGTCAACAACGGACTCCGGCGATTGAAGAACAGAAACAGGAAGAAGTCTCGCACCCTGCACCACTACAGAAAACAGAAAACGCGATCACACCGCGTCAAGAAATCGCGCCCACAACAATCAACCTGAGCGAACTCGCATCCGCAATCGCTCTCGCCGCAAAAACACCGCACCCTATGAACCGACATTTCCACGAACTTCCACAGTTTACCGGAGCGCACCAAGAATGGCTATTGTTCAAAGCAGCGTTTACGGACTCGAAGAGCGCCTATACAGAATCAGAAAATATCGCGCGCCTGCGACGCAGCCTCAAGGGACTAGCCAAGGAAGCGGTGGAAAGCCTGTTGATATTCGGCGCGCATACACAAGAAATAATGAACACATTAGAAACTCGTTTCGGACACCCAGACGCAATCGCCATCGCGGAGCTGGAACGACTGCGCACATTGCCGCGACTCACGGACACGCCACGGGACATCTGCGCCTTTGCAACCCGCGTATCAAACATCGTGGCAACACTGAAGATGCTCAAGAAAAACTATTATCTATTCAACCCGGAAGTGACGAAAACAGTAGTGGACAAGTTTACGCCAGCCCTCCGATATAGATGGTTCGATTTCGCCGCAGCTACCACAGAAGACGAAGCGGACCTGGTGAAGCTGTCGCGCTTCGCCAATGAAGAGGCGGAAAAATGCGGTCCATACGCGCAACCGGAAACTACAACGAGCATCGCGGACCCCGAGTCGAAAAGAGCCAAGATGGCACGCAGACAGAAAACTTACACAGTAACAAAGGACGACAGTGAACAGGTCTGCGCCGCCTGCGACAAGTCCGGACATGACACGCATAAATGTCACAAATACAACGAGTTAGACAACAATGGAAGATGGCGTATGGCAAAGAACAAGTATCTGTGTTTTTCGTGTCTACAAAAAAGAAGCAGAGGACACAAATGCCAACCAACGAAATGCGGAGTAGATGGTTGCCAAAAAACACATCACGCCACCTTACACTTCGACAGTCGTCCAACAAAAGAACTCAAGACAGAAATGGTCACCAGCACGTGGTCTACAAGCAAGTCTCAAACATATCTCAAGATATTACCCGTTTGTGTGTCCGGCCCTGACGGCGTGGTGAACACGTACGCCCTTTTGGACGACGGCTCAACGGTGACTCTGGTCGACGCGGACATAGCCGAGCGAACGGGATCCAAAGGATGCAGCGAGCCACTGCACATCGAAGCGATCGGAAACGCAAAACTGCAAGCCTCAAACTCGAAACGTGTCTCGCTCACCTTGCGGGGAACAGGCAAGGAATACACAGTACAAGCGCACACAATACAAGGTTTGAACGGCACACCACAGAAGATATCCGACGCGGACTTGGCAAACTGCACACACCTAGCGGACATCGAGGCGCAACTGAAGTACGAAACAGGCACACCCAGAGTCCTCATCGGCCAAGACAATTGGCACCTATTACTCGCAACAGAAACACGTCGCGGACACAGAGATCGACCCGTCGCATCACTTACACCGCTCGGATGGGTGCTTCACGGAGCAAGAACGCGCTCGTTGGGACAACACATACGGTACGTGAACCACCTGCGATGTACCGAAGACGACATGGACGATCAGCTGCGACACTACTTGGCGATAGAATCACTCACCATAGAACCAAGAAAACCGAGAAGTGATCCCGAACAACGCGCCCTCAATATCCTACGTGAGAACACACACCGGCGGGAGGACGGCCATTACGAAACAGCCTTACTGTGGGATGACTCAAGCTTACCCATGCCCCACAACAGAACGAACGCCCTCAAGAGACTTCTCAACACAGAAAAAAGAATAGATCGGGACCCGAAACTCCGCGCAAAATACAACGAACAGATGTCTGCACTCATAACAAAAGGATATGCCGAAGAAGCGCCGACGAACACACAAAAACACAACACTTGGTACTTACCACACTTCCCCGTTATCAACCCCATGAAGCCCGAAAAAGTGAGAGTCGTACACGACGCCGCAGCAAGAACCCAGGGCGTCTCACTCAACGACCGACTACTCACCTGACCTGATTTGATCCAGTCGTTACCTGGGGTGATAATGCGCTTCCGTCAACACGCCGTTAGAGTCACAGCGGATATATCTGAAATGTTTATGCAAGTGAAAATCCGCCAAGAAGATAGAGAAGCGCCCCGATACCTATGGAGAGGCGACGCGCGAGGCGACGCCACAGTCAAGGAATACAGAATGACCTCGCTAATATTCGGAGCGCGATCATCACCAGCGACGGCGATTTTCGTGAAAAACATCAACGCCGAAAACCACAGAAACAGCAATCCGGCGGCATGCGACGCAATAATAAGAAACCATTACGTCGACGATTACTTACAGAGCTTCCCGACGACAGAAGAAGCCATCAAAACGGCAATCGAGGTACGAGACATACACAGAGAAGCCCATTATGAACTACGACAGTGGGCCTCCAACTCACCAGAAGTTCGTCGCGCACTCGCCACATCTGCAGACAAACAAGAAACACAGTTACGCGACGGTACGACAACCGAGCGGGTTCTCGGCCTCGTCTGGCGGTGCACCGAGGACGAACTCACCTTCAACCTCGATCTGGCAAGATTACCGAACAACGCCATCACCAACGACGCACCGACGAAAAGAGAAGTCTTACGAATACTGATGTCTCTCTTCGACCCGCTCGGATTCGCCGCGCCAGTCACGTCAAAAGCAAAACAACTACTACAAGAGATATGGCGACGAGGCACGGGATGGGACGAGCCCATCAACGAAGATCTGCGACCACGATGGCAAGATTGGATCGATCAGCTGCAACGCCTGGTCAACATAAAGATACCCCGCTGTTACACACATTATACACAAGCAACTCGCCTCGAATTACACACATTCGTGGATGCAAGCGAAGTCGCGTACGCAGCAACCCTGTACTGGCGAGCAACACATCCGAACGGCAGTATCGAAACTTCACTCATCATGGCGAAGTCCCGCATCGCTCCACTCAAGCTGATGTCCATCCCGAGGCTCGAACTACAAGCCGCAGTCATGGGAAGCCGAATGGCAGCCGCCGTCATAGAAGAACACGATCGCAAGCCGGAAGCAAAATTCTTCTGGACGGACAGCAAGACGGTCCTCGCATGGCTGCGGAACGGAGCCCGCTGCTATCGTCCATACGTCGCACATCGCGTGGCAGCCATAGAAGAAAACACCAAGATAACAGAATGGCGTTGGGTGCCCACGAAGATGAACGTAGCGGACGACGCCACACGAGACACACCCAGCGACCTGAGCAGCGTGCACAGATGGTACACCGGACCCAGCTATATAAAAAACGATCCGACCACGTGGCCGACAGAGACAGTAACTCACCCTACACAGACAGTAACTCACCCTACACTAACAGTAACACACCCGACTGAAACAACAGGCGATCCACTGGGCTCCATGTTAACAACTCAACCGCTAGGGACAGTAACATTCCTTCCAGGTACAGTAGATCGCCCAACCGGCACCGGTGAAGAGAGAGTATTCGCTGCGAAAAGCCAACCAGGCCGGCCACTCGCGGCGGCTCTCCCAAACGCCGAACGTTTTTCCAAACGGGAAAACCTCCTCCGAGCTACTGCACGCGTACTCCAATTCATAGACGTGTGTCGGCGTGCGACCGCATCAGTGAACCACAAGCGAAACAGACGCGTCAAAGAAACAGACACGAAGTGGTCGCGGACATCGCGCGCCCAGGCGCCGCAAGCACGCCCGCGACAGAATCAAGACACCGTTGAAACATACCTGCCACTGGACAACGCCCTCCTGAGCCGAGCCGAGATGTTGTTGGTGCGCATGAGCCAACAGGATAGCTTTGCTGAAGAAATCAAGGCCATGAACGCCGGCGGAGTCCCATCAACGCAGAGTCGCCTACGAAACTTATCACTCGAGATGATCAACGGAGTCTTAACAATCAAGTCACGCATCCTGGCAGCCGAAGACATCCCCGAATATACGAAGAGGCCTGCGGTGCTCGACGGACGTCACCCCGTCGCCCGACTGTACGTCGACAGTGTGCACCGTCTCCTCCATCACGCTGGTGTCGAAGCAACCCTCAACGAATGTAGACAACGATATTGGCTGATACGACCGCGACCAACCGTGAAGGCAGTGCTGCACAGTTGCCTCCGCTGTCGTCTGAAGAAAGCATCGCCTCCGATACCGGCCACCGGCGACCATCCGGCCTGCAGGGTGGCTCACCACCAGCGCCCATTCACGTATACGGGACTTGACTACTTTGGCCCCCTCACTGTGACCGTAGGACGGTCCACACAGAAAAGGTACGTAGCTCTATTTACTTGCCTAACCACCCGTGCTGTTCACTTGGAAGTTACAGGTTCGCTCACCATTGACTCTGCCGTCATGGCGTTGCGGCGCTTTATCACCCGGCGCGGAGCCCCGACCGAGGTGTGGTCGGACAACGGCGCCAACCTGCAGGGCGCCGATCGGGAGCTGCGGCGCTCCATGGACGCGGCCGCGTCCAAGGATGCGAGCCGTCACGCCATCAGCTGGCGCTATATCCCGCCCAGTGCGCCCTTCATGGGTGGCGCCTGGGAACGCCTAGTCAGAAGTGTCAAGACATCGCTCGCAGCGGTGTTGCACGAGCGCCATCCCTCAGAAGAAACCTTGGCGACGCTCATCGCCGAGGTCGAAAGCGTGGTCAATAGTCGGCCACTCACCCACGTCTCCGTCGATCCTAATGATCCGGAGGCGTTGACACCGAACCATTTCTTGCTCGGTGGGCCCGCCAACCTGGCGGCCCCGGGCGAGTTCGACGACGCCGACATGGTGAGCCGGAGCCACTGGCGGGCTTCTCAGCGCCTGGCAGACCTATTCTGGTCTCGCTGGGTGCGAGAGTACCTGCCGGAGCTCCAGCACCGGCGGGAGCCTCACAGTAGAGGCGCACAGCTGAGCGTCGGGCAACTCGTCCTCATCGCCGACGGCACGCTGCCACGGAACGTATGGCCACGGGGGATCGTCGTAAAGACGTTCCCGGGGCCAGACGGCGTGGTGCGGACAGCTGACGTGCGCACCAAATGCGGCGTCCTGAGAAGGCCGACGAAGAAACTGGTGATCCTGCCTGTGGAGTCCAGAGCTGCACCGAGCGAGATTCTGCCTCATCGCGACAGCGGCAGCGACGACGCACGGCGGGAGAAATGTGCAGCGTAAAATGTTAAAGACATTATGTTATTGTAAAGTGTTAAAATAGTTAAAATGTGTAAATAGTGTTTAATGAGACCGCCGACAGTCTTTCTCCCTCTCTCAGTTTTTATAGCTCCGTTCCGCTCAACCACGCTACCTGAAACAGCACTAGTGTGGGAGCGGGCCGGAGCTCTCGCGACTATATAAGGAGGTGTTTTTACCTCATTCAGTACATTCATTCACATTCCGCTCTGAGCAGCCGACTCGAGCGGACCTTTTGTCTGTCGCAGTACCTGCTGCGACATTCCATTGTTCCGTCCGAGTACCTGCTCGGTGCGTTCCGTAGCGACCTCGCTACAGTCAAGGCCAAACAGGTAGCAAAGGGGCAACCCTTTGCTATTTTGTTAGCCTATTTCGGGCCAAGCCGCGTCCTTTTCAGGACAGGGTTTAGCCCAATTTGTTTCTTATCGACGTTTGGCCCCTTCAGGGCATTGTCTCGGCGGAAACCTAACGGTGCTAACAAGCCGAGTCGCGTCACCGGCAACGCGCTGCGCCCCCTCAGGGCAAGGCAAAGCCGACGGGTACGGATCCGGAGGCTGCGGAGGCACACCGCAGTCTCTCCCGTATATCACCTTCCCAACCCTACCCTTTCCCTAAAATCCATCCCGTGTATCGGTTGAGCGTGCGGCCTCCGGCCAATACCGTTTACGGTACACGGACTGTTAGGAACCCTTATGCACAATAAGACTGGCAAAAGGGATACAAGCTTAGGGCACACCTAATATTAAGTACACCCCCCCTCGCCTATACCCGGCGAGGAGGGTCACGCACTACCTCACCCCCGGGCACTCCCACCCGGGGACTTAGTCTACCGCGACCGCGACCCGCGATCCGCGACCGCGACCCGCGATCCGCGACCGAACGTTTGTGCGACAGCCGGCCTGGTTTCTTGTGTGTTCTTTCCCAGGCGGAACGCACCCGGAGCATAGGGAACACACACGCGGTCCCTTAAACAAATTAGCCATGGACGTGGACCCAGCCTCTAAAATGGCAGGATCCACGTCCACGGAACCCCTAACTGACCCTGTAGTATCGGGTATCCCGCTCTCGCAGCTCAAAACTGCGCTGAGAGCCCTGATTGTCACCGACGGTGGCTTCAGGGACTATATGTCCACGTTGCTACATAACGTGAGGGAGCAACTTTCGGAGACTCCAACTCCGTCGGGATCGTCTGGGGCCCCGGTCGCCAAACCAGCGGCCGGGACCGCGGACGGTTCCGACGAAGCCATGGAGACCGTTTCGGGCTCCCTAAAACGCCCCGTGCCGTCTTCCTCTTCCTCCTGTGACTCGCAGGCGGAAACCTCGTCGTCGGAACTCGACGACGAAGGCTTCACGACTGTGAAGCGCGGGAGAAAGAAGAAGAAGGCCGTGACCCCAAACCCGGACAGCATTGTCCCTACCCCCGCGCCTTCAGCGCCTACCAACGTGCAGTCGAGCTCCGCGAATCCCGCGGGTTCGTCGTCGCCGCCACCATCCCACCCATCCCAACCGCAAACACCCAGGGGGCCTAAAAAACCTCCACGGGTGAATATGCAACTCCCACCGGGCAAAACGATGCAGGCCCTTTTCAAAGAGCTGGAAAGCCAGCACATTTCAATTCCCACGAACTCGTGGAACGGGAGCCAGCAGCTCCTCTCCCTTCAGCCCGGCTCTATCTCGGATCATAGAGCACTTACAAAGTACCTCGATTCGAGGAATTATTATTATTATACCTTTTCTCTCCCGGATGAACGTCGCTTTCGCTACGTCATCCGTGGCATTCCGACCCAAATGTCGACCAACGAGGTCAGAGAAGGCCTCCAGGCCAAAGGCATCAACGCCTTAGAGGTGCACCGTATGCACCGCCAATCCCGCGCTTCTCAGCCTGGCGCTGAATACGAGATGGTGTTGGCCATCCTCGAGACCCCCGCAGACGTTAAACGTCTATACGAAATTAGGGACATTTCGGGACTAGGCGGCTTCACCGTCGAGTCCCCTCACAAAAAGGGCCAAATAGGGCAGTGTCACAACTGCCAAAAGTACGGCCACAGCTCTCGTGGCTGCCGCCTCCCCGCCAGGTGCGTTAAGTGCCTCGGCGAACACGGCACATCTGCGTGCCCTCGTCCTAAGGACCGTTCCCAATGCACGGAGCCGCCTTCGTGCACAAACTGCCGGCAATCGGGCCACCCCGCCAATTACCGCGGATGCCCCAAAGCCCCCAAAAAGACCTTGAGAGCTCCTAAAGCTCCTAAGGCTCCCGCCCCTCAGGCTAATTTCAGACTGGCACCTACGCCAGTACAAAACGCTTGGTTCCCAACCACGTCCCGCATCGACCCACGTCTCCAGGCCCGTGGCGGAGTCATTCCCGCCACCCCGGCCCCAACCACCACCAAACCTACTCCTGCTCCCACTCCTATTCCTTCGGCCTCCACGGCTCCTGCGCCACAGGTGGCCAAGCCGAAAAAACCGGTGGCGACGACCTCACCCGCCCCCCCTACATCATCCTCTGCGCATAACGCAAAAGTCGAGTTCCTTCTGAACTCGCCTGAGCTGATGACTCTCACAGCTCAGATGGCCGACCTTGTGGCCCGTAGTGCAACCCTCGATCGCCCCGACGTTGATCTGGTCAACGAAATCCTCCGCATCCAGACGCGGAGGTACCAGATCACCGTAGGCGTCCTTTTTTCGTCATCATAAATGGCGCAACCAACAATACTTAATCCCTCTAAGCGGACCAAACCCCGCTCCCTCAGAGTGGGGTTTCTCAACATTGACGGTATTCGTGGCCAACGAGCCGAAATTTCTGATTTTGTCCGCGAAAACAAATTAGACGTTTTCCTCCTCCAGGAAACGTTTCTCAAACCATCTCACCGCAATCCCAACATCCCCAATTTCAATCTGGTACGTAATGATCGTACCAGTGGCCCTCTTGGAGGCACTCTCATTTATTTCAAAAGGTCCCTGCACTGCATACCCCTTGACCCACCTGCTAACTTGAGGAACATTGAGGCTTCAGTCTGTAGGCTAGCCATGACAGGACATCCGCCGATCACCATCATATCGGCCTACCTCTCGCCCACCAAGGAGCTTCACTCCCATGAACTAGATACCCTATTTGCGATGGGGGATTCCGTCATTGTGGCGGGAGACCTCAACGCCAAGAACACTCTCTGGGGCTGTCTCTACACCAACGCTAGAGGCACCGCGCTAGAGAGTTGTCTTGAAACCATAGACATGAGCATATTGGTTCCTTCTGAACCAACCCACTATAGTAATAACGACGACTACCGACCTGACATACTCGACATAGCGCTCGTAAGGAACGTAAGCCTACGCGTGCGTTCCATGCAGGTGCTACAAGAGTTAGACTCTGACCACAGACCTGTGATCCTAGACTTAGCCCCCCAACACGGCCCAACAGACACAGGTCCTAATGTTCCGATGAAGGTGAAAACGAATTGGCGCCTCCTTGGCACCAAACTCGCGGACACCTCATCCCCAGATCTCTCCGCGATTCCGACCAACATCGTGACTCCTGAAGAGACGACAGGCGCGATACGCTCCTTCACGAACCACCTCCAGAGCGTCTTGAGCGAAAGCTCCGAGAAGGTGCCAGAGACTGTTCACAGTCACTGGCAAATTCCCGACGACGTTCGGTGGTGGGTGAGGTTGCGTAACGCAACGCTCAGAGCCTGCGCGACGAATCCCATTCCGGAGCGACGACATCTTGCGCGCTACCTCCAACGCGAGGTCAAGCGTCGCATAAAGGATGTCGTCGATTCGAGATGGGAAACCCGCTTAGCCGAGATCGAACCGACACATCAGGCCTTCTGGCACCTGTGTCGTTCCTTCAGGAGAAACGATGTGGCCTCCATGCCTCCGCTCAATCGTCCGAATCAACGCCCGGCGTTTGATGACGAGAAAGCGGAGCTTCTGGCAGACAGACTGGAGTCTCAATGTTCTCTCTCATCCGTACCCGTAGACCCCGACGATCTTGTTGCGGTTAATTCATTTGTCGAAAGTAGGAACGCGGTCCGGCCACCGCCGATCTCTCGCGACCAAAACGACGATATTATAAACCTCGACCCGGACGTCGACCCGCCGCCCGATCCCCTTGCGCCGGTGACGATCGAAGAAGTCATCGCTCTGATCAAGGCACTCAAACGTAGGAAAGCCCCCGGGGGCGACAGGATCCCCACTCGTATGATTAAGATGCTCCCGGAGCATCTAGTTATCAAGCTCACCGCGATTTTCAACGCCGCCTTTCAAAACTGCCTCTTCCCAGAGATCTGGAAGGAGGCGGTGGTGATAGGCATTCACAAACCGGGTAAACCCGCATCCGAACCGTCCTCCTATAGGCCAATCAGCTTAGCACGCTAGGCAAAATGTATGAGCGGATCGTCCTCGACCGCCTCAAAATAGTCGCTCTCAACAACCATCTGATCCCTCCGGAGCAGTTTGGTTTCCGTCCCAAACACAATTGCGTAAATCAGGTGCTCCGCATCACGGAGCACGTTCACGAACAATTCTTTAAAGGAATGCCTACTGGCGCCCTCTTCTTCGATATTGAAAAAGCTTTCGACAGAGTGTGGCACAACGGCTTGCTTTTCAAGCTGTACACTCTCAACGTGCCCACACAGCTCGTGCACATCATACGAGACTTTCTGTCGAATCGCGGATTCAAATATCGAGTGGAGGGAACCCTCTCTTCGCGGCACACGATCACGGCCGGAGTCCCGCAAGGCTCCGCGCTTTCCCCATTTCTTTTCTCGCTGTACACTAGCGATATCCCAAGACCTAAAAATGCCCATCTGGCCCTCTTCGCGGACGATACCGCAATCTACGCTTCACGTAGAGACCCCGACGATGTGATGCGCACTTTGCAAGCCGCCGCCGACGAACTCGGTGCGTGGTTCCGCAAATGGCGAATCACCGTCAACCCCACTAAAAGTCAGGCAATCCTGTTCACTTTGAAGAGGAGAATTCATATACCCAATTACCAAGTCCGCATGTCCAACCAGGTTATTCCCTGGACGGAGAAAGCCAAATATTTAGGAGTAACCCTTGATCAGAGGTTGACCTTCGTCCCACACGTAAACGCGGTACGCGCGCGAGCCGCATTCGCGGTGAGCCAGTTGCACTGGCTCATAAATAGAAAAAGTAAAATGTCCGTCCGCAACAAGATTAGGATATATACGACATGCATTAGGCCGATTATGACGTACGCGTCGCCCGTATTCGCCCACATACCGCCTGCTCGACTTAAGCGTATGCAGGTCCTGCAAAATAAGTTTCTACGACACGCTCTTGGTGCCCCGTGGTACGTTCGCAATCGCAACCTCCACGTGGACACCAATATGCCGACCATCAGGCATTTCATGCAAAAGGCCAGCAAACGCTACTTCGAGCGAGCGGAAAAACACCCAAATACGCTTATCCGTAAAGCGTCGATATACACTCCATTCGACCGCGCTAAATGGAGACGGCCGCGCTCTTTTCTGACCGACCCAGAGGACGATATAACTCTGGCCATCCGCCGTAAGCACGAGTTCCTAAAACTCATACACTCCACAAGACCGCAGTTCCGTCCTCGCCGCCGAGGACCTCGCCGCGCCCCCCGTCACCCTGACCTCTCGTAGCAGTACCGGCCCGCGTGCCGATGACTACGATCAACACAACAAATAGGATTAGGGATCAAAACCAATCTCCCCAAACGATGATGTCTTGTCCTCTCTCAGTGGCCGCCCTGAGCCGAGGTTCGTGACCCGTTAGTGGGTCGCCCTCAGCGTGGTCGCTTAAATTCCAAGGGTTACGAGCGCCTTCTGCGTTCACCCGAAAGTCCGGTGTGGCCAGAAAAGCCGACTCGCGTCAGGCTACTGGCCGATAGGTCCGTGTTAAAAAAAAAAAAAAAAAAAAAAAAAAACTCATTCAGTACGGCGGAGCTCTACTGTACACTGGTAAGACTGTCGGCGGTTGAGTTGCTCTTTTCTGATTTTATTGTTTGTTTCTCTTTTGTATTATTATTGTGTCATGTCATGTTTATAAATAAATACTGTTTCTTTGATATTGTTTCTTAATTGTTTCTTCGAAACGAGCCCCAACCGTTTCTCTCGAAACGATCGCCTGTTGTTTCTTTCGAAACAAATAGCAGGAGCCACATACACACTCACATCACATACACTTACAGTACATACAGATACAATCCACTAGCACAGTCTCCAGTACAGACCCGCATATCAGAGCGGTCCTGTACACCTATTAGTGAAAGAATTTTCATCGGTTCAGTAGTTCTTGAGATTAGCGCGTTCAAACAAACAAACTCTTCAGCTTTATAATATTAGTATAGATTCCTTTTTTTATACCTGATGGTAAGCGGAGAGGTGTCGAATGAACACCGATGATTGTCCCTCATCAGTCAGGGGGCAGATGTTTTTTTCCAAAGAGTTCTAAGTAACTATATTGCTTAATGTCTTTGCTTTTTAATTTTGTACACTTTTAAAAGATTTTTCAGTTCGACGTGTACGATTTTGGGGGAGGTCATGTCTATTTATTTATTAGCACTGCCACATTGTACATATTATAACATTTCAGATAATTACATTGGAATGAAGATAATAATATAGTCACTGATATGTACGGCGTACATAACATTCGCCACAGTACTCAGCGAATGAATATTTAAATTGAATATCAAAACAGTAATGCTACACTTAATGTTAATAGTTATAGACATGTCATTCTACTAGATAAAATATTGATAAAGAAAAACATAACTTCTATGACTATAAAAAGAAAATAAGATAAAATGTACCATATTGTGTGAAGATTATAAAAACAATGCACGTATCTTGTGTTTGAAAACGGGGTAAAGGTCATGGAATACGTCTAATTCTTTACAATCCTTTAAAAATGTATTATAGTATAGTTGCAAATTGTTGTACAGGGTAATTGTAGACCTAGGTTAGTTTTTGAAAATGGAGTATGCAGAATGTTACTGGTTGGCGTTCGTGGATGATTTCGTAGAACTGAAAGGCTAAAACGTTCGTGTATATGGTTACAATTGGCTTTGCCGTTTAAAATCTTATAAAGCTGGCACATGTTCTGGAGCTTGCGACTATTAATGAGAGAAATCATTTTAAATTTAGTCAACCGAAGATTATATGGACATCTATGAAAAAAACCAGGAGTGAGAAAATCTAGATGTCTAGTGAACACTCTGTATTCTCTCCACACGTCGCGAGTGTACGCTGTAGAAGGGGCTCCGAACTACGGCAGCGTATTCTAGATGACTGCGAACTAGTGCGTTGTACAATATACCGGGTGGAAGGGAAACGCTCTCTATACCGGAACGGTAAGAGAGAAGAACCATAACATTAACGAAAAACTATATTCATTTGCAAAGCTAAGCGATAATACTTACGATTTTAGTATTTCCGTAATTCATGCGCGCGCAATGTAAAGCGTACAAAAAATTGGGTCGGATTCAAACTACAAAGCAAACGCCGACAAGGCGGCGCGGCGGCCACGCGGTCGTTGACCCGTCAGCTGATGTACGTGTTTCATTACGATTTTTTTGAAATATTGACCTTTTTTACTATGTTTTTCAGAATAATAGTTTGATTTATCTATCCATACGTGAAGCTGTAGAGAAATTTGAGAAAATCCTACTAAAATTGTAACAATGCGATCGCGATTTTTTTAGTGCCATCACGTCAGGAATCACCAATACTATCACCTGTATTCGTTTCCGAGAGCGTTTCCCTTCCACCCGGTAATTTGAGTTTGTGGTTTAAAGCCCTTGCTGTTCCTTCTTATGAATCCTAACATCTGCGCCGCCTTAGCGACTATTTTGTTGATATGCGAGATAAAATTAAGTTTGCTGTCCATATATATACCGAGGTTACGGATCTCATTTACATGCTGGAGATGGTCCCCGTTTAACTTATACCTTGTATCATGTGGTTTCTTTTTTCGGGTGTAACTGATATAGAAACATTTACTGACATTGAGTGACATATTGTTCCTATGGCACCAGGATGTAAGGGCGTTTAGGTCTGTCTGTAAGTGACTCGCGTCGTTGTGATCGTTAATTGATCTGTAAATTTTCATATCATCGGCAAAAAGAGATATTTAGAAACTTTTTAGGTACAGAGCGCCTATTAGATATCTTTTTTTCTTTTTTTTCCTTTTTATAATTATTTTGGGCTCGGGTTTTTTAAGTACTTGGACTGTATTCGCACTAAAGGTTTTTATAAATTTATGGACTGCTGTCTCTAAGGTGTCCGTGCGGCACTCTGGGTGGACACTGAAAACCAGTGCTGTGTGATGGCTCTCGTCATTACACAGCGTATGCTGAGATGTCCACCTAGTTGCCATGGTATGAGTTCTTTTTTTTTTGTTTTATTATATGTACCTATTAATTACATGTTCTCTCATCTGTGGCAATAAATGTTTCTTTTTTTCTTTCTTTCTTTCTTTCTTTGTTATTTTACTGTGTTTTATACTAAGCGAGCTGTCATTAATAAATATTAGAAATAGTACGGGGCCTATATAAGTGAGATCCCTGTGGGACATCAGATTGCGCAACATAAGGCTGCGAATCGGCTCCATTGATGGATACTATTTGAGTTCTCGTATAGAGTTTTTTTTAATTGGACCTATCTAACAGTAACCTGACGAGAATCGGCTTTTCTGGGCACACCGGATTTTAGCGTGAACGCTTTAGGCGCTCGCAACCCTTTAATTTAAGTGACCATGCTGAGGGCAACCCACTAACAGGCTACGAACCTCGGCTCAGGACGGCCACTGGGAGAGGATGAGACATCAACGCTTAGTGGGGAATATTGGTGTTAAACCTAATCCTATTCGTTTATTTCGTCGGCACGCGGGCCGGAACTGTTAGGGTCGGTCGGGGGGGCGACGGGGAGCGCGGCGAGGTCCACAGCGGCGAGGACGGAACAGCGATCTTGTGCAGTGTAAGAGTTTTAAGAACTCGTCTTTACGCCGGATGGCCAGAATAGATATCGTCTTCTGGATCTGTTAAAATTGAACACGGCCGTCTCCATTTGGCGCGGTCGAATGGAGTGTAAATCAACGCTTTGCGGACTAACGTATTAGGGTGTTTTACCGCCCGATCGAAATAGCGTTTGCTGGTCGTTTGCATAAAATGCCAGGAGTCATGTTGGTGTCCACGTGGAGGTTACGATTGCTAACGTACCACGGGGCACCAAGAGCGTGTCTGAGAAATTTGTTTTGCAACACCTGAATACGCTTAAGACGAGTAGGCGGTATATAGGCGAACATGGGCGATGCGTACGTCATTATAGGCCTAATACACGTGGTAAAGATCCTAATCTTGTTGCGGATGGACATTTTACTGTTCCTATTTATAAGCCAATGTAGTTGGCTCATTGCGAATGCAGCTTGCGCGCGTACCGCGCTTACATGTGGGATGTAGGTCAACCTCTGATCAAGGGTCACTCCTAAGTATTTAGCTTTGTCCGTCCAGGGGATGACCGGGTTGGACATGCGGATTGAGGTGAGAGGCGTATGGGCTATCTTTTTCCGAGTGAACAGGATAGCCTGGCTTTTTGTGGGGTTGACGGTGATTCGCCATTTGCGGAACTACTCACCGAACTTGTCGGCGGCGGCCTACAAAGTGCGCGCCACATCGTCGGGGTTTCTATGTGAGGCGTAGATTGCATTGTCATCTGCGAAGAGCGCCAGATGGGCGTTTTTAGGTTGAGGGATATAGCTGGTGTACAGCGAGAAAAAAGGAGGAAAGAGTAGAGCCTTGCGATAGTCCCGCCGTAATAGAGTGTCGGGAAGAGAGAGTTCCCTCCACGTGATATTTGAAGCCGCGATTCGACAAAAAATCTCTTATGATGTGCACGAGCTGAGTGGGCACGTTGAGCGTGTACAGCTTGAAAAGCAAGCTGTTGTGCCACACCTTGTCGAATGCTTTTATAATATCGAAGAAAAGAGCACCGGTAGGCATGTCGCGTTGGAATTTGTCGTTAACATGCTCCGTGATGCGAAGCACCTGATTTACGCAACTGTGCCTAGCACGAAAACCACACTGTTCCGGAGGGATTGTTGTTGTGGGCGACTATTTTGAGGCGGTCAAGGACGATCCGCTCGTAAAGTTTGCCCAGCGTACTGAGCAGGCTGATTGGCCCATAAGAGGATGGTTCTGATGCGGGTTTTCCCGGCTTGTGAATACCTATCACAACTGCCTCCTTCCAGACCTCTGGGCAGAGGCAGTTTTGAAACGCGGCGTTATGTATGGATATGAGTATTTGAACTAGATGCTCCGGAAGCATCTTAATCATACGGGTAGGGATCCCTTCGCCCCTGGGGCTTTACGTCGTTTGAGTGCCTTGATCAGAGCGATGACTTCTTCGATCGTCACCGGTGCAAGGGGATCGGGCGGCGACGGGTCGACGTCCGGGTCGACGTTGACGTTATCGTTTTCGTTTCGCAGAAATGCAGTATTTCTTGCAAAATTAAACATATCATTCTCTACTTGACAGATAATACCCATCTATAACATATGTCTCTAACATTAACAAGCTGTAATTTGTAAAGTAATTTACTATGATTGCAGCTACGAATGATAATGATTCTAAAGAGCATTAAATTACACGCGGGAAAATGTTTGATATTGAACTAGAGTCGTTTGAAAGAAATAATATGCCCAATGACCTAGTGGTAATGCCAGCTTATTTATGTCGTGAAATATATTTGATTCCCATATCAGAATACTAATTTGGGATTTTTCGTTTGTAACTTGCCATGTATTAAAATTTGCGTCTAATGTAGTAATAGGCCAATAGTAAGGGCAGAAAGAAGCTGGCAAATTTGCTCTGCCTTGCTATCTACTCTTTCAACTATGTAGTCGTGCACTTACATTTGATAAATTGCAGTGATAAGTACGAACAATCGTAGACCATTTTCTAGAATATAATGCCCATGTGATTCCCGGCAGCCGGTTTTATAATAACATCATATGAATCCTCAAGTTCATGAAACGACGCGCTGCTGGATATTGGTTGACGATCGTGATGAATGGCATGGTTTATAACAGCGCCCCATTGTTTAGGACTTGTTTGTGACATACGGTGAGTACAAAATGTATTTTATACTGTCTTATGATGATCCGAAGGTTGAATTTGATTATAATTTAAATGTAAGTATATGGACGAACAAGTAAGCGATCTCATGATTTCCAAAAGAATTATGAGACCCTTGCTATCTGCTTAAAATGGAAGGACAGGGTAAACAAGGTACGAGGCAAAACCTATTATCATATTAAAGCAATATACATAAATCCGAGCATTAAAATAAACTAACTAAAATCTTTATTCCACAATGTTCGTACCAATGATGGAATCGCCAATCTACGAAATTTCAACTATATTATTGACAGTTGCCGTGACTTTTGTTTTACAGTGGCTAGCACTAGTGGCTTCATAATAATACTAGTAGGTTACGTGGAAGCTAACATACTATCATTATCTCAAGAAATTAAAAAAATATGGAATGACACTAATAAAAAAGAGCAGAAAGAGTACCAACATCTCAAAAACCAACCGCTTAAAGTAATAAACCTGTATGTAAAACGTCGTCTCGTTAAAATTATAGAATGCATAAGGAAAATATAAACCTATTGAATAAAATGGAACGTCTCTTCCGTGTTCCAATATGTGCAGGATTTTTATGTCAAACCGTTTCGATCATAGCAGAATTGCTTGAAGGAATTCAAAACGCTTTTCTGGAGGTACCGTTCGGGCTAATACAGATCATAATAGACTGTTACATCGGCCAGAAAATTATGAACGCCAGCTTGATATTTGAGGAGGCGGTATACGATTAGAAATGGGAGAAGTTTGATAATTCAAATATGAAGTTGGTGCTGACGATTCTTCAGAATTCTCAGAAGACGATGAAGTTGTCTGTCGGGGGAATAGCGACGATGAGCATCAGTTGTCTGGGGTCCGTGCTGCACTCTATTTACTGCACGTATACTATTTTGCACGCAAAGGTAAATAAGAAATAAAAACGTCCTATTAATATAATAATAAAATAACATTGCCTTTACAAGTAGCTATTGTTATCACAGATTATAATATTTCAAAATTTATTGGTAGAACACTATATTTTCATCATATTACTATTTAAATAACTTTACATATAATATAGGTACTTCACTATCTCTCTATCTTTACTACACACACACACACACACGCTTACGCCTTTTTATCCCCGAAGGTAGCAGCTACAGCTGCTCTTCTGTATACAATATTGTAAATGGTGTGGAGATGATTTATATTATGTATTTCATATTTATATTATGGGGCTAACATACTCTCCAAAGAGACTCAAAGCCTCTAAATATATAAAAAAAATGAGGTAAGCAGAGGCGCAACTAGTGAACCCAGTTTTCGCCGTGTGTATTCCGTCCCATGATGTGATAAGGGGCGAGCCTATCGCCATTTCGGGCACGAAGTCCAGACCTTGGGCTGATAGATTACTTTATAGATAGGTTACTTACATAAACATACTGTTTTATTACAAAAATAAATCACGTGAACATACAAAATTATATAGAACTGCCAAAAACATTCGCCGCTCGTTGCATCACGATGGTCTATACTCTGTAGTATTATGATCGTGCCTTGACTTGTATGAGGTGTCCAGAGACAGCTCGGAGCACTATGTCTACCTTCATTTCCATATGCTCCGCATCCGATACAAATTTGAACTCCCTTACGCAATACGCTAGCAGCGTCTTCATTATCGCCATGGCGTATTTCTTACCTGGAATTGTGATAAATTGGATTGTGTAATCCTATTTTATCTTACTACCTAATAATATTAATGCAAATGTGTGTGAAAATGTTCGGATGTTTATTTGTTAGAAGTAAACGCCGTAACAATTAGAATTTAACTCCTTAGATGTCGTGAGAAAAACTACAACACTATGAAGTTTCCTGATTTTAAAGGTCATAGTATTTCTCGTGTATCGTTGATCATTTCTCGGCAACAGATTGATAAGTTCGAAGAGCCACCCAAATGAATCCTGGAACCCGACACACTTACATAGGTCTCTATGGCGGGTTTATACCTATTGTACGGCGGTCACTATCCGCATACAAATATCTTACCACCACTCATGTAAAGTAGCATTTTTAATATAGCATGAAATTACGAAATCAAAAATACCTATGCAGGCTCTCCTTCCACTGCTGAAGGCGAGGAATGACCGTGGATATCCCGGCGGTAGTTCCTCATTCAGCCACCGCTCCGGTTTGAACTCGGCAGCATCAGAACCCCAGGCCCTGCGCGACCGGCCCGCCCCCCACACATTGATGGCACACGCTGTTTTCGCCACTATACGACATGATTCTAGAAAAAACCTCAATTAGTAGCTATTATCGTCTCTCTTTTTTGTTTATCAATTATTATTCACTTTAACAGTGAAGGAAAACATCTTGAGAACACCTACATACTGAGAATTCTTATAAGAATTTCGAGGGTACGTGAAGTCTGCCAACCCGCACTAGGCCAGCGTGGTGGACTAAGGCCTAACCCCTCTCAGTAGTAGAGGAGGTCCGTGCTCAGCAGTGGGTAGTATATATAATACAGGGCTGATTGAATTGCATTGCATTGTATCATCTTTTTTACAATACCAGCCGGGTTCCATCTTCGTGGAAAACTGCTCGTGTCCATCCGATCCCAAAAAAGCGTGACCGGTTGACCATGCTAATTACAGACCGATAGCAATAACATCCTTACTCTCCAAAGTCATGGAATGAGTAGTCAATACTCAGCTTTTGAGGTACTTTGAATATCACCAGCTGATGAGCGATCGTCAATTCGGTTTCCGTGGTGGTCGTTTGGCTGGTGATCTCCTTGTGTACCTCACATACCGCTGGGTGTAGGCTGTACAGAGCAAGCCATATAGATTATAGCCGTCGGTCTGGATATAGCGAAGGCGTTCGACAGGGTATGGCAGTTGGCACAGAGCTCTTCTAGGGAAGTTACCATTCTATGGAATCCCCGAGGGACTCTGCAAATGGATCGCCAGCTTTCTGCATGGTCGGAGCATCAAGGTCGTCGGTGACGCCTGTAGCTCTTCAACCAAGACCGTAAATGCTAGTGTTCTACAAGGATTGGTGCTGTCACCAATGAAATATCAATAACACTTTGGACTCCATTGACAACATGCATTGCTATGCAGGTGATAGTACGTGTTATGGGCGATACATCGGCCTACAGAATATCCCTCAGTGCGCAGTTGAAGAATGAGGGTCCAACTTGTGTCGGAAACCGGAAGCACTCTGGGGCAAGCTTCCGAATGGGGAGAAAGGAAATTCGTCCAATTCAACCCGTCGAAGACACAAGTTTGCGCGTTTACTGCTAAGAAGGACCTGTTGAATAGCTTCGGGATCTTCATCGTCGCAATCTCAAGTGACGTCCAGTTGAAAAGTCATTTGGACGAAAAATCCAAACTGCCTAGCAGAAAGTTGGGGGGTCCTGAATAGATGCAAGGGGTACTCTGGGCCACAAACTGGCGCTTTACAAAGTGCAAGTCCGGCCACACGTGAAGTACTGCTCATACATTTGGACAAGGGCCCCCGAATAGTTGCTTAACCCACTTGACTCCTCGCGGCGCGGCGTGCACTTCGTATTATCGATGGTCACAATCTCACGGACAGAGTAGAAGAGCTGGGTGCACGAACAAAAAAAATTATGGTCAAATTCCGCAGGCCCAAACACTCTTGTGATTCTTTAGGAATTGTGCTGCAAAATCAAATATAAGTAAATAACCCTGCCACCAGTCCTACTTATCTGTGTTATGGTGTATAAAATATCCAAATAATCAAAAATCAGTTCATACATAAACATTTTGTTACCTATGTAACCCGTCAAAAATCCTTCTCGCTTCAGTTCGGTCATGAATCATGATTTAAAGAGAATCCACATAACAAATGTAATACTCACTTAGTTGCAAATCCTTGTCGGCATGTCTCATCACCACTGGTGCGGGAGGGTACAACCGTAGAGTCTCTAACAGAATTGCTTCACAATACTGCATTCGGGGTAAGTCTTCTTTCTGCACGGGTGATTTACCTTCACCGTATATTTCTTTCATTCTAAAATTATAAAAAGGAGTTAAGGAGTGGAATGTGGCACATAAAACTTCTAAGGCAGAGTTGTTTTATGTCATTTAGAATGAATGACAATATGACACACAATACTTACACAAAAACTGATATTAGGCGGGAAACGCAAAAAATGCCAAACATAGCGTTCGTAATGTTTAGGTCATTCAGCTCAAAAGTACGCACTTTTCTTTCTATCGTCTACACACTCAAAAATATAGGGTCCTGATAAACGTTTTAACACTTTATTTAAAGGAAATTTATTCTACTTTCATTATTTAATGAGTTTTTGTACATTGCTTCATCGGTTTTTTTGCAATACATGTTTAAGTGCAGCGGGAGAAATTCGTACTCTTGACCCGTCATGTGGGTAAACCTTCGCATACTGGGTAAGCTTCGCACGCAGGTAAACTACAGGCATATAATTACAAATTGTATAAGTACACATGGAATATGTTTTTAAACTTCCTTTATTCTTGGTACAAATATTGTAAAAATAAACATTAAATGTACACCTATTGTAGGCACCACGAACATAATTAATTAGACTGTATTTATAACAAACTTTAGTTATTTTTGTAATTTAATGATCACTGTAATTTTAGGAACGCTTGATGTTACTTTTCATTGTAATGAAGTTATAACAGCGTGCGTACTTTTAATCCCGTACTCTTACCCAACAGGGAATATTTTAAACAATCACACGTCATTTGAGATGCAGTTATTTTTTAGGACAGAATTAATAGCTAAAATAAATACTATAATAATCGAGTAAACTTAACATAATCAACTGTCTTTTGTAAACTGTTGCACCGTCTATCCATAAACTTTTCCCAGCACAAAAAAGTTGATAACTAATTAACAAAATCACGTTGATCGCCGTTTTTCGCTAAACAAGTGAGGCTTGGTAAAATAGCTTGTGGGCTCTGACATCATCCCTGGCGCACCCCTAATTTTTCCGAAAAAGTGTCTGAGCCCCCTCAATAGGTTCCGAGATATTGACCATGCGAAATTTTACCCACTGCGTGCTGTTACCCCGAATGACCCTATACCCATACCGATAACAACAAACAATCTCGGAAACTAGTCAATTGAACAATTGACAACCGGATAATTTACTAGCCTCTGATTAAATTACCAATATTTATCATAAAAATTGATGCACGAATATACGTAGGTTGTAATTATGTAATTTATTCCTAATTTTTCAACTTACTCTGCATACAACTTGTCCTGCGCGCCCTTCTTACACCCCAACATCAACAAAGCGTAGAAAAGAGTGGTGGCGACAGTTTCTTGTCCACCCACTATTATTGTGTCCACTTCCGCTCGTATCTGCTGCTCAGTGAACGTCGGGTCTGATTCGTGAAGTTCCATCAAAATGTCTAAGAACGCTTTGAATTTTACGTCTCCTGCAAAAAAGAACTACCGGCTGATGTGGTACTATATGTGAAGTAGCAGAATCAGTCCTACCTTCCGTAAGATATTGAAAATCATAGTAAAGGTGTGAAGCTGGTGAACACGGTGAAAAATTTGGTCCTGGTTGCGCCTCTGACAACACCATCGGGGGAAAAAGCGTGAAGACTGTTTTTTATAAGGTTATGATCACTTTGCTTACATCTTATATATAAGTCATGCATACGTGTTCGTATAAGAATAAGCCGACTTTGATAAATTACATCTGAGAAATCGCCCAACGATAATACATAATAATAGAAACTATTGTTTACGATTGGCAACTGCAGTTTACCTCTGCGGTCGTCTTCAAATCGTACCTTATATAACTTATCGGGTGAGGAACTGCCCCAAAAATGTATGTCATTAGATTTGATTGTGTTGGCCGCCTGCCGAGCGGACTGAATGCAAAACAGACGACTGGAGGCTTTATTCAATCGCTGTTGCCGCTTCAATAGTTTCTTTGATCTTATTTTGATATACTTTTATTCGATGTTACTGTTTATATTTTTTATTGAGAAATGAGCTGATGGATAACTTGATGTTCTGTGGTCTCTATCATAGAACATATCAGGATTATGCTTTTGAAGTGAAACTTCTTTATCGACGTATGGGAGAAATCTATGTTAAAAAAACCCGGTCTTAGTATTTTGTTTTATTATGGTATTGAATGACGAGACGAGCATACCATTCGCATGATGGTAAGCGATACGACTACCCATAAGCAGTAGCGCACCTTGAGTTACCTATGTGGCATTCCACTGCGCTCGTCATCCTGAGACATAACATGTTAAGTCTCGTTATGTCCAGTAGTTATACTGGCTACAATGTCCTTCAAACCGACACACAACAGTGTATGCACACTGCTGTTTGACGGTAGAAATTGACATTGCAGTGTTACCCACGCAGACGGTCTCTTGCATATGCGACACCTACCACCAGTAATTAATGAAATCCTCCTAGCCAGTTTCGGCCACGGCGGCCAATCTCAACGGAGATCAGCCAGGTACGCAGGAGATATTATAGTGAACAAGTGTGTGCGCAATACACAGGTGCACTCGCTATTCCTTCACTCTCATAGTCCGGTGAGACCGCAATCCGACATGACCGGAGAGAGATCAGGCGCAGGACCAACGGCTTTATGTGCTTTCCGAGGCACGGGGGTATCACACCGCCAACTTCCTGACTCCGAGCTGCGACTGAGTAAATTTTAAGATGGAAAAACCCAGTCACAATTTTTTTGGCTCGACCCGAGATTCGAACCCAGGACGTCAGCGCGCAAATCGTACTCGTAATGCGTACGCAATACCACTACGCCACCGAGCCAGTCAATTATAATAATATACCAGTAATTAATATAACCAATTCAAATGAAACTAAATAGTCACCTGTTCTGTTTGAATTGCCATTTTTGTTATTTTCCTCTCGCTCTTGTCTCCTTTTTTTGACAACCTGTGCATAAGATATTTTAATATGTAACAAGAATGTTGTTCTTCCTTCCATCTAATCTATATCCAATTATGTTTTCTACATTAAGACCACGACGTATGATTTGTTTAGAGAGATCCAGGCTATCTTTATAGCTTTTCCTCAAATTTTGCTTGCATTTTCTTAGTTAAAAACTCTCTAACATATTATCATGTTAAATAAATATCTAACATCTGCAATTCAATTAATTATCACTGTTTTATTTAAATTGTCAGATCTGAACAAAATATAGCCACAAATAAGTGATTATTTGCCTCATTTATTACTTATTCGTTCATTGAATATCATATAATTGAAGTACTTACAGCACCAGAAACATTGTGCATGACAGAGATGCATTTTATCAGCTCTCTGTAAGCAGGAGTGAGTTGGTAGATAAAGTCGGGGTAGTAGAAGATGTTCAGGCCTCGACTGATGAACAACTCCAGACATCGGTTGAACGCGTTGTAGTACTCTTCAGTCACTATGCATTCAGATATACGGTCCAGGCCTAGAGCCGTCTCTGAAACACGAATGTAAACCATATACTTCATATTTTCTTATGTTAGAAATGGCAATTATGTCACCTGACGATAACTGATCAACTCCGCGTATAAAAATCAACAATAAGAGAGGAGTCGTCAATACCTTGCCGTCCTCTAGAGATAGTAGTCTCATAGAAAAGTGTCCGTCTAGGTAATTAGGTTCTGATGGTTTGTTTCTACCGCTAACATACAGTGTGCAAGATGAGTTTCCCCTGCCTGTCGTAAAAGGCGACTAATAGGGGCCTCCGGGGGCCACGGGTGGGCGGGAGGGGCCGTCCACCTATTAGTCTAGCCAAATTTGTGATCCCCGTGATGGACGGCAGCGTGCCTCACGCTGCTTCTGACGCCAAGGGCGTCCTTCGGTGTATGGGGGCTTCTGAGCCCCAGCAACAACAGGAGAAGGACCGCAACAGCGGTACGCGCAGAGGCGGTTGCGGACGACAACTTAGACGTGAGTCGGAGGAAGCCCGCAGCCGTTCCTAATGCGCCGAAGATGGCCACCGCGGAGTTTTAGTTGGTATGCCGTGCGGTGCACATAGGTTAGGGACTCGGCCCGGCGGTCGCCCGACGTTTTCCATCTCTCTGGGCGGCTCAATGTCGGGTCGTAAGGCACGGTGAACCCAACATAACCGCTCAGTCGTTCCCTTTGAACACTGGGCGGTAGTAATAAGTCACTTTCTCCGCGTCAACAAAAAAAAAATAAAAAAAAAAAAGATGAGTTCAGTCAATTCATTAAAAGACTTAAATGGCTGTGTCTCACATGGCACTGTAGTCTTCTTGCTGAGCTATGAATTCAAAAGTGTTACTATTAAATAGTTGCGGCTAATAGACGAGCAGCTTATTCTCCATTCAGTTTTTAGATTAACTGATACGGCTCGTATTGCTGAGGGAGTTACTTGCGTCGCTTCTTCATAGCGATAACACGTTCCGAAGTGGTGATAGTTACTATTTAAAAGCTTGTAAAAAGTCAATTATTTGAATAAAGCAATATTTGATTTGATATGTATATCTTAGATTTCAGCCTGTTTTTCTGAATAAATATTAATAAAAATATAAGAGAACAAGTTAAACTCACGACAAATAGCTTCCAATGTGGTGTACGCCAAATCATGCATCACATCAAACGGCTCCTTGCCAACACAAGCCTTCAGTCTCCCCACTAGTTTATTTGCTTGCGCGTTGAACACATCTTGATAACCCTCTACAATACTAGTCGTAAATGTACCACCCAGCTTCTTTATATTGCGTTTCCATACATGTGCTGAAAGTAATTATACAGTAAAACTTTAAACACTTTACCCAAGACTTTATCTAGGAATCGTGCAGCTTATAATAGCGAGACAGGAGAATAAATCAGGATCTTTTTAAGGTAGTCCTAAAAATTTTAAATATCTTCATGCAATAGTGTATGCGCAAACAAAATGAAAGTTGGGCGACACTGAAGAACATATTTTGCCCGCGTTCGCCCCTCGCCATGGTACGCCTATAAGCATACTATAAACTTTTTTATTTTTTATTTTATTTTCATTTATTTGGAAAACTTGCAGCTAGCACATACAATATTAATGCAAAAGAAACAGAAGGTCATTTACAAGTCTCCACAAGTAGGATACTAATATACGTCACTAATGTGATTATTTAAAGGAGTTTAATTTACAAAAAGTGCCTTGATTACCTTTTAGAAAAGACAAATAACCTATTACCTAAAAAACCTGTCGCCCAGCAGCTGCTGCAGTTGTGTTAAATAAGTCTAAATCTACATCGGTATCATTCCTATTAAAACCTGCAACTACGTCGTTGAAATATCTGCTTACCCCTAAAATGTATGCATTCTGCCTGTAGTTCGTCCGCACTGGTTGCACATATAAGAGACTAAGTGTACGAAATAAAGCTGTAGTTTTGCGTAAGCCAATCATTTCTAAAAGTTCCGGACAGTCAACAGTCCCGCTAGTCACATTAACTAAGAATTAGGGCTTTCAGTCTCGGTACATTTACGAGTCTCGGGAAAAAAAACGAGACTTGGTCCGGTCTCGAAAAAAAAAACGAGACTTTCGAGACTATTTCAAAAATAGTCATTATACTCGTAGGCCACGATTATAGACTTTTAAGGCAGTCAATACAAGATCCTACTAATATTATAAAGGCGAAAGTTTGTAAGAATGTCTTGATGTATGGATGTTTGTTCCTCTTTCACGCAAAAACTACTGAACGGATTTCGATGAAATTTGGCACACGGGTAGATCATGTCCTGGATTAACACATAGGCTACTTTTTATCCCGGGGAAACATAAACCGGGACTTTAATCCCGGAAAAACTTTTTAATGCGGGCGGAGCCGCGGACAAAAGCTAGTATATCAATAAAGTACTTTATAAATCACACTATTATAAAGCCATATGGAAGTTAAATTACCAATTACTTATACGACTTTTCAATTTTTATATCTGTCCCGTAAAAATAAATAGCGAAAGAGCGAAATAAATAGCGTAAAAATAAATAGATAAAGAGCGTTGGATAATTACTTTCAAAGAGAGGATTTGATTTTATTACAAACTAGCTTTTGCTCACCGCTTCGACTACGTGAAATAGTTTTATAAGGACAAAAAGTAGCCTATAGCCTTTCCAGAGTTTCAAACTATCTCCATACCAAAATTCAACGAAATCTGTTCGGTAGTATTTGAGTAATTTGGCGTTAAGACATACATACAGACTCAGCGGGGGGTTTTGTTTTATAATTTTTAATTAAGTAAATCGCATAAGAAAAAAATCTCTAATTCTACGCTAGTAGTACGTATAGATTAGCATTAGTGTTTGGGTCCCAGGTCATCTCGTGTCTCAAAGTATCGGGACTTTTTGTATTTTTAATGGTCTCGCGTCGCAGTTTTTTAGGGTCGAAACATGACACGCTATAGTAAGTGAAGACTCCCTTCTCGTAATAGACGTAGACGAGACATCTCCAGCCTCTTTTAAAACCGGCCTGCAGACGGCGGTTGGGCGATCGGTGACCAGCTACCGTATAAACAAAGTGTATGAGGGTGCCGCGTAGTGTTTCATACTTATTTGACATTTTATTCGAGTCTCATCTTCAAACAGCGAGAGACTCTACTCAAGAGCAGACTCCTACGAAAGTTGCGATAGCATGCACATGTGCACTCCGTGACCTTCAACATGCTTAATTATATATGTTATATGAATGCTTTGGGTAGTCTCATGTACTGGGCTTTTGGTAACTTTTCAAACCATAATTAATTAGCAGAGATTTAGCAATGGTTTGAGTATTTCCCACTATAACTACCATTGTCAAAAAGAGATCTTTTCCCAATTTATCATAACAATTATGTACTTAATTATAAAGACCCGTATATGTTTCAACAAGGTTAGGTTGCGACTTCCGAGGGATTATAAAAAATTTAATTTTTCTATGTCGCCACTGATCCACATTAAAAAGATCCTGATAGTTTAGTAATTTTTTCAATAATAATTATTATTTGATGTTAGTTTCGAAAGTCTCGTTTTTCCCGAGACTGGAGGCAGCAGTCTCGAGTCTCGAAAATACAAAAAAATCGTCGAGACTCTCGAAATTTTCGAGACCGAGAGTCTCGAAATGAAAGCCCTACTAAGAATACATTTACAGTTGCCATAAGCTTATTATAGGGTCCAGTTAGCATTCTTTTGACACAGATTCTTACTTACCAGGCGCTGTTACCAGGCCATCTCCAAGCCATATGCGTCCAAAACTATAAAAGAACGTCTTCTCAATGAAATTATTGGTTATCGCTCTCACCTCGTCAGGGTCGGTTGTGACTGGAATTTGGAATATATTTGTAGTCAAGAACAGGCAAGGAGAGGTCGCCTGTTGGTAAGTTATCACCGTTGTCTAAACGTCAACATTGATAAAAAATTCGGGTGCATTGCTAAACTAAGATGAAGGAATATGTTTATTACAGTCGAAATATAAGACAACCATGCCGCTCGCCATAAACACTATCCGGGCCAATACAAAATATACCCTACCACCACCATCATCATCAGTCATCATCAGTCATCATCAGCCACATGACGGTCACTGCTGAACATAGGCATCCCCTAAATATTTCCAAACGGACATGTCAAAAGCGGCCTGTATCCAGCGTGTTCCTGCGACCTTTATCAAGTCATCTGTCCACCTTCCCTCCAGGTAGACGTCCTACCACCAGCAAAATATTACTTGGTAATACTTACTTATAATTGGACAAGGTCCAATCCAAAACACAAATGGTTTTGACGTCTCCTCGATGATCTTCGAAATCTCATCTAGCAGCCAGTATAATACTAAAAAGATAAATATTTCAATTTTGGTATAAAAAACTAAAAAGTGATCCTGTCTGGAACGATGGACCAAAAAGACTACTCAAAGAGCATTATAATACTACGGAAAAGACTACTTATAAGTTTTATGCCAGTGTTGGATTTGTCAATAGGCTATATACACATAGGCTGGGGCATAGGATCAGGATATTTCAAAGTAGGGGCGAGACAAATACGTAAGTCCAACTTTCTGAAAATGTTATGTGGGACATTTTAGTAGCCTACCTTACCTTTTTGACGTCTCCACGCTGTGAAATGAAAAAACATGTTAAGCTGTGATTCCGCAGAACGCAGCAGACGGTAGACAGCAGACGGCAACAGCATGTGCCGCGACGGCAGACGGCACTACTATGCAGTATTAAATTGTATGAGACCGATTCCGCACGGGCATTCCGGCAGGACGTCACTTGCCGCGCGTCATTTGCCGTCGTGTGTTGAATCGGTCTCATACAATTTGATACTGCATAGTAATGCCATCTGCCGTCGCGGCACGTGCCGTCTGCCGTCTGCCATCTGCCGTCTGCCGTCTGCCACGTCCTGCGGAATCACAGCTTTACCCTCGAATAGAGCCATGCAGTAGACTTCTTAACGCTAGAGCATTTTTGTGATAGAAAGTTTTGTTTATTGTAAGAAGCATATAAGTCGCAATAATAACAGGATATAGTCCTGCATTCAATCTTCAGAAAGTTGGTTCCTAGGCCGCGGCCTATAAAGCCTACTGATAACAGTGGCTCTAGCATATAATTTAGGACAATTCATATGGTATGTACAGTCTGGCACATAAGTAGCTGAACAAATTCAAAACTTCAAATCGCGTCTACACTTTTGAGTTCTTACAAATGTTTGTTTTCTCTTCACAAAAATAAAATAAAGGCGATTAAATTTACCTCCCACAAAGAAAAAAATGTGTTAATTAAAGATTTTTATATTTTTATGCAATCTTGAAAAAGAAACAGTCGAAGGCAGGACTCGAATCCACGACCTCCGGCGTACCGTGCCGGTGCTCTTCCAATTGAGCTACCTCGACTCCTGCCTTAGTTAGTAATTGTAATAATTGCTAACAGATGTCGCTGGTCATCTCCTTTAAGAGAATTAAATAACGGATCTTGAAATTAGCAATCGATGGCAGGAGTCGAGGTAGCTCAATTGGAAGAGCACCGGCACGGTACGCCGGAGGTCATGGGTTCAAGTCCCGCCTTCGACTGTTTCTTTTTCAAGATTCCATAAAAATATAAAAATCATTATCCAGGCACTACATGGCCATTAACATGTATAAAAAATCATAATATAAAAGTGTTAATTAAACTTAACGCGTGGAGGTGATTTGAAATTTTGAGTTTGTTCAGCTGCTTGTGTGGCTGACTGTACATTATTTTGAATTTGTAATAATTAGAAATTACAAAGGATATAAAAAATAAATAAAATATTACCACGTCCATCTCCTGCGAGGAAATGCAGGTTCCCCAGGAGCGGCAGTCGAGGCAGCGACGGCAGCTTGGAGCAATAGTGGGCAGCACGACGCCAGTACATCCTCAGCATCACATACCCACCCGTCACAATACCAAGTAGCAGCACCCAAATTAGCATCTACGTAGACAAAATATTGATAATCTAGCCCTGCGCGTGGTTCTACTTTTAAAATTAGAATCACGCCTTTTTCCTATACAGAGGTAGGCAGGCAATATACCTACATCACCCATATGGGCTATGTCAAGGACAAATGCAATAGTTGCAATTTTAGATATAAGGCTTTGCATTACATGTTTAGCACCTAGTGGAAAAACTAAATTACGAGACATCATTTTACTTCGATCCGAGGATTGAACCCGAGACCCTGAACGCGGTAGTTATACCGTGTACACACACGGTATACAACAACGCAATACAACAACGCCAAGACAATATTGCTTTAAACAATTTAAAATATGTTATACCTAATCCTGCCTCGGTGGCTTGTATTATGGTACGACTGCAATGCTGAGGTCTCGAGTTCGAACTCCGGGTCTGGCATAGTGATATTGAGTTTTTCTATTCAGTAACAGCTCGGAGTCTGGAATTTTTACCCGATATGGCGATAGGCTAGCCCCTTATCACATCATGGCATGGAATAACGGCGAAAAGTGGGTGCACTAGATACATCTCTGCCTACCCCTTCGGGGTTAAAAGGCATGTGTGTGTGTGTGTATACCTAAACCTTGAAATCAACATTGATGCTCAACTAAGACAAAGCTTCCCAACCCCAGGCTTCGAATGATTTGTTAACGGCCCACGTTTAGTTTCGAAATTCACGTTCAATGCGTAAAAATGCGTAAAACACACAATATAAAAATCTTTACCAAACTGGCCCGCCATGGAGTTTTGAATCGTCATTTAGATTAAAATTTGAATTGCCTTGTAGTAACACAACAATTTGTCTAGCTTACCCTTTAATTATATTTTTCACATTTTACAATTTTATTTTTCAATAAAAAATACAGTGCAACCTTAATATAACGTACCTCAATATAACGACTTCCTCGATTTAACAAATTCTTCGTAATCCCCTTGAATTGTCCATAAGAGTTAATATAAAATATACCTTTACATTGCGAACATTCTTTGCGTACAACCTCTTTATAACGAATTTTCAACTATGAAGAAAAAGTATTCATACCTCTAATTAACGAATTTTGCCAACCCAAAACCTTTATATAAAGTTTCCACCAATAATATAACTCTTAATCTTATCATGTGATTCATGTCTCGACATGTTTCGACACGCTTTTGTTTGTACAGTAATCATTATGTTAATGCTTATAATGCTTTGAATACAATAAAATCTGTGTTTCTCAAAAAGGGAGGTTTGAGTGAGGATGTAGTGAAATCCATCACGAAATTAGATTGCGCTTTGGATGTCATAACTCATACCGGTGGTAAACAGACAACTATCATTGACTTTTTTTCTAATCAATGAACAAAATTGAGATTAAGCTACTATATAACCACATTGTTAATTGTTTTTGATTATTAATGTAAGAAAAAAAAAATATTATCTACCTAATTGTTTTTAAATACATAGCAAATACATATAGTAATTTGATAAAAATGTGTTATTATTTATTAGTAGAAGTTCTTCGCTATAACAAGATAAGTACGTAATATTGAAGTGAATAAAACTATTCTTTTACCTCTTTATAACGAATTTTAGACCAATCTAACCTCAACATAACAAACCTCAGTTCAACGAATTACTTGATATTACGAATATTTTCTTGTTCCCCTCCGATTTGTTATATCGAGGTTGCACTGTATTAATTAATATTTCTTAAGCAGTAGTTAAGAGCTCAACTAGCCCGCCTAAACACTCATTACAGCTAATTTATTTTCTTCCCATTATTTAAGAAAAATCATGATAATATACATACTATGTTGCACGGATCACTGTAGTCACGCGTGGTACAGTCCACTTAGCTTCATATGTAGTTAAGTGATGACAGGCTTTGAGTATTTAAATTCTCTGAGATCTAAGAAGGCCAGACAGTAGTAATTTACTTATGCGAGTACAATCAACGACAAACTGTATTATATTTTATTAGGGACCTTCAAGTACTACGTAAGTGGAGGACCATGTTTTGCTTTTTCGAGATGACATGGAGGACAGGGGAGTCTCAAATATGAATATGTAAGGAATATAAATAAATAACAATAAAGAAATTTGAACAGATTTTGTAAATATTATATAGTCAGGTACTAATAGAATGAAAATGAGCCTTAACTTAATAGGGATAAGGTGAAAATGCGGTGTTTATGGCTCACGACAGAACAGGTTCAGAAATATCACCCACCATACAGAACAGAACTACAGACTGTTTTTACGTTGGGTTTCTCAGTAGCGTAGCAGAGTCAGGGCAGGGTGGCAGAGGCGACAAATGTAGGT
Organism: Lapara coniferarum; assembly: GCA_949316025.1. NCBI lineage: Eukaryota > Metazoa > Arthropoda > Insecta > Lepidoptera > Sphingidae > Lapara > Lapara coniferarum. The sequence goes on from OX438927.1 coordinate 29,509,026, forward strand.
AAGCGTCAAAATGAAATCTATTAAAAATTTCAACTTTTGTAGCATGTACCAGTGGCTAGGGGTATTTACGTGTTTGAACACCGAAAATTTAGTTCAGTTCAAACGCGTATAAGTATATACTTATGAAATTACTCACTACTCATCTAAAGTACTAGCGTAGTTGGAACTATTTTTTAGCCGCCTTTTCTGTGCGAATAATCGCTATCGCTAACCCTCTCAGTAGTAGAGACAGCACTGGGCAGTATTAAATACAGGGCTCCTATTATAATTGCTATTCCACTGTCAGCCTCCTAAAAACTTTACAAGCTGTAACAGATTGTACTCTTGGATTACGGAGAAGTAAATTAATGAAGAATAATTTCGAATTATTATCAGGTCTATTAAAGTTGATAGCAGGTCATCATATTAATTGATTTAAATGACAATAACTTAGTATGTACATGCATACACAATATATATATATATATATATATTTTATTGCATTGAATGAATTGAACGAGACGAGCATGCCTTTCGCCTGATGGTGAGCGATACGACCACCCATAAACAGTAGCAACACCATCCAGCACCTCGAGTTACAAAGTACTGTGTGGCATTCCACTGCGCTCGTCATCCTGAGACATAAGATGTCAAGTCTCATTATGTCCAGTAGTTGCACTGACTACAATATACTTCAAACCGAAACACATCCGTGAATGCACACTGCTGCTTGGCGGTAGAAATAGGCATTGCGGTAATACCCACCCAGACGGACTCCTACATAGAGAGATCTACCAGCAGCAATATAATAAAAAATCGTTTTAATCCACAGAAGCAGTCATTTTTATAATTAATATAAAAAGACTGCAACCGCACCGTGGCACGTTTCATTTTTACCCGACTGCGAAAGAAAGAAGGTTATGTTTTTAACCGGCTGTGAAAGAAGGAGGGTTATATTTTTCAAGTGTATGTATGTATGTATATTTCTTTGGCACGCCCTAGAGCCTAAACGGCTTAGGTTTTTTATGTGAGTGGTGTCAATAGATTCGTCTTAGTCGTGAGAGTGACACTGGGTAAAATCCACACGTGCAGGATTGAATATAAGGTCGCTTTTTACACAATAACACAACAAAAATCACAATTTCTGTCCAGCACCACTTAATGACATAATCGTAGAATGTAATGATAAAAATCATAAAACAAAAGTTTATGACCAGCTGCGCATGTATGACCAACGAAGGGTTCGCCTGGTCATCCCATCTCCTTTGTATTGCTAGATACTCAAAGAGTTGGTGCTAACCAGGGATGTTATGGAGCTTTGTAACCGTAACCGAATGTAACGGATATTCAAAATAAAAAATTATCCGTTACAAAAGTTTCGAATAGTTTCGGATAAGGGCGGAGTCTAAATAGAACGTGTTACGATAGGTTTTTGTTACACCGTTCACGCACCACGTGAATATACTCCAGTCAAGTTATGTAAAAAAACGTGCTGAGCTTGCATTAATTCCTAACAAGCTGGATTTTTGTACAGACCCTTAAATACGTCATTACAAATGCTATGTCAAAAGTCCCTATCAATCCCGTCTGTGCGTTGATTTTTATCCGAAGATTAAGGTCCTAACCTTTAGTTTTTTGTATATCTCTGAAATTGTGAGAGCTATCGGAAAATGATTCAAAGGATGTTTATAGATCCTAAAATTGTCCACGAAAAGATATTACCTAATACTTTTTTCTTATAAAGCACCGTTTTCGAGTTATCGCGATTTCAGACCATAGTAAAGTCATATTTTATTTTTTTTATATTTTATTCACATATTTCCACACCACCTCTGAAGTAGTGCACTCGGTGCTTTTTTAACGTGGTTTCCCCAGTAGGAACACATTCACAATATATATTACGACCGAGGAAACTTAATAGGACAATATCTATCTATAATAAAAAAAAAATGCTGTTCTTTAATCTCGCTTAAACTCAAAAACGACAAGACCAATTTAAATTATAATTATTTCATTGTTTTGTTCGAGACAGTTCAGAGTAAATTTATAAGCAAAAAAAAATAGGATAGTCTAGAAGACCAGCAGGAAATCGAAAATTCTAAATGAAAACCTTGTGTGAAAATCGCTCCTTCGTATTACTTTGTAACGGATTTTTTTCGTCAAGTCATAGACCAAATTTTAAAATTCATTTTGTGCTAGATTTCGAATAGCTTCCAATTTGTACTTACTATTTGAAGTTTAGCAATTCTTTTTTTATACAATATATTTATATAATTGCCGAAAATATACGAATAGTATATGCGTATATGCAGCCATTTTGATTTCTAGGTTCATCAATATTTTTTTATTTTAATGTGTAGTGACATATGTGGCGAGAAATTATCAACGATATTATATTTTTGAGGTGTTGAACCATTTCCGTGGGTTTTTTTTGTGGCTGACTTTACCTACACAATAATACAAATTCCCTAAAAAAAATTAAATTACCTAATAAAAATTCGTAGCACCTCACACAAGGTTAAAATTATTATTAACAACTTTACTTATAATTAGCTACGATGAGTATATTTCTATTGTTTAATTTTTTTCATTTTACTTGGCCGATAATTAAAAAAACGTGATATATCTGGACACAATCTATTATAGCTATACCATGTTAATATAACTAACATTATAAAGAGGAATTATTATTATATAAAGAGGAAAGATTTGTGTTGGGGCTCAGTAATAGCAACGCAACGAAAATTAAGTTTCGATTGCATCACATAGCGTTCGGCTCGACAGTCATAGTAATAACTAGTGTAAATTATAATGAATTGTGATTGTGTCTGGGACCATATAACTTTTTGAAGTTATACTTCATTAGGCGCGTTATGAAAAAATGATGAGAGTGAAATTTTACGATGCGCGCGTATAAGATTATAAATTATAAAAAGTAATTATTCTTCATAACACGTGATTATTTGTGAAAATAATTGTAGACAAACTCACTTAGGTATTAAATTGTAATAAATTATCCATATAAAGAGTCAATAGTACGAAGGTGTTTTTGACGGTTGATATGGTATAAATAGCCGTCGCTCGATGGAGGACGGCAGATTCGAGCATTCTATCGTGGGCCGCCGAGCTGAGCAGTACTAGGACACTGGCAAGTTAAGTAATTTACTTTATTTGATTCTTAGTATACCAACCAATTTAAAATGTGAAGTATTTATATAAATAAACATTTAATTTAGGGTCATGTGATTTAGAAGTGGTACCTATGATAAGGTACATAATTGTTATATACACATTGATGTGATATTGATTATAGAGCTATGCTTATTGGATTATAGTATCTGTTAAATATAATAAATATATTATGTAAAGAATATAGTGGTTCTTGTATCTTACCAAACTCATCCGCCCTTCCCACCCTTAAAATATACTATTTGCTAGTATCCTGATGGTATATTAGCGATTCGATGTATTAATACATAATTATATTCTTTTAAATATAATTTGCTTTTATAAGCAATTGCAATATAACATATATATTAATATATATATGTAATAAAATCTAACACGCGCATGTGTGACACCAAAAATCTCACGGTTGTTTTTTTATAATTTTCCCATTATAGGGAAGGCAAAGGGTTCAAGCCATGTAGCCTAATCTGTTGTTTTACCACATCCAAGGACTTTTTCAAAATTCAAAGGCCGAAGCCAAGACTGCAGTTTTCTCAAACTATAAAGCTTAATGAGGCCAAAGAAGTATAACTTCTCACGCGCGTACATAAGTACACGCCCGGTTTTTTCTTTATTGGAGTCAGTATTTTACTCAATACCCTAAAGTAGTTAGGTGGTAGGCTACGACATAGGCCTACCAGTGATATCTAGACTTACCCCATAGATATCTAATAATTTGTATGTTTGTAACGAATATACTCAAAAACCACTGGACCGATTTAAAAAAAAATCACCAATATAAAGCTACATTATCAGCAAATAGCATATGCTACTTTTTATGTCGGGAAAATATAAAGGGGGACTTTATCCCGGAAAAACTTATTCACGCAGACGGAGACGCAAGCAATACTTCATATACTTACTTATAATCATTGTGCTAAGATCAAGTATTTGGTAAGGAAAGGCGATAAAGCATCTTCAAAAATAGTAATTATGAAGACCAGCTATACGTAATCAACCTGCGGCCCGCCAGGCTTTTACATGCGGAGATACCTACCCGCTGAGATTGCAAGTGCCCTGAGTTACAACAAAAAATTCACTAAAACTAAAGAAACTGTTTACGAACCAGCTCACTTTCTCTTTGTTACTGCCCTATCAGAATGGAATGATTCAGTTACGTATGTACACTTTTTATGAATAAAAAAAAATTACCGCCGTCGCCGGTCTAATGCCCTCCACTGCTGAAAGTATGCCTCCCCAAGTGAGTACCTACCAGGCTTGACTCTTGAGCAGCCCGCATCCATCCGGCATCCGCTACTCGTTGCCTTTTTCAAGTCGTCGCGTCGCGTCGGTGCATAGTGCGGCAGGGCGTCCTACACTACGCTTACCTAGGGCTGCCATCCGTCCGGATTTCCCCGGATTTGTCCCAGTTTGAAGGGCGTCCGGGGGCCGTCCGGCAGGGGTTTTAAAAAGAGTCCGGGTGAAACCCGGACACTTGTTGTCAGGGGAAATCATTTTTTTAAAAGATAAGCAATAAATTGAAATAAACCTTAGTTAAAAATTCAATCATAATAACCCGCATTCAAGAAGGCACAGCAAAATATTTTTTCAGAGGTGTCCGGGAAAAACCCATATTTCGCCCAAATGTCCGGGATTTTTGCCCTGGATATCCGGCGTCGCGTCGGCAATTTAAGTGATGGCAGCCCTACTATGGCTTACCTAATAGCGGTCTCCACTCCCGCACCTGTCTGCTCCATCAACCATTTCATAAGTATATATTATTAATTTAACTGTGTATTATACATGCAGCAAAGCAGTTTATTACGTATACAGTTCAGTACAGAAATAATAACGTAATTAATATGTTAACGACTGCATCGGTGACGTAGTTATATTACGGTACGACTGCAATGCTAAGGTCTTGGGTTCGATCCCCGGGTCGGGCAAAGTGATATTAAGTTTTTCTATTCAGTATCAGTCCGAAATTGTGTCCGATATGGCGATAGGCTTGCCCCATCACGTCATGGACGGAATACGCGGCGAAAGGCACTGGTTGCGCCTCAGCCTACTCCTTCACTGATGGCTTCGTAATGAGATCATCTCTGTTTACATATACAACTCATTATATGGGAAATACATAGGTAGCTTAGAGAGAGTACCAAGTAATTTCCTGAAAACGACGCATTATCGATGCTTCCGTGTCTCCTCCTGTGCTCCTTCCAATAGTACTTACAAACCTCCTCCACCAATAGCTTTTGAGATTATAATTCAGGCGAATATTCCTTGATACTAAGTTTCTTTACAAAGTATCTGCTGGCAAGATCGAATGTGTTGATTTGATAAATAAATTACGTTGTACCAAGAACGGTAGTGAGACGTGAAATACGCACCAAACACTTTTTTGACAATGCTGGTTGTCGTACTAATGCAGGGGTGCGCGCTCTAAGACGTCTCACTAAAACCTATAATGTCATTTTTTCGCACTTGGACTTTTTTGCTTCATCACAACATAGTTTCCGCAAAATAGGGAATACAACTAGTAAATTCACTCTACTGACCAACACTCTTCACTACATAGTATAAAACAAAGTCGCTTCCCGCTGCCTGTCCCTGTGTATGCTTAAATCTTTAAAACTACGCAACAGATTTTGATGCGGTTTTTTTTAATAGATAGAGTGAATCAAGAAGAAGGTTTACATATATAACTTATCCCGAGGAAATATAAAGCGGAACATTTATCCCGAAAACCTCATTCACGCGGGCGAAGCCGCGAGCAGAAGTCTAGTATCTTAATAAAATAAAAAGCGTTAGTGACCGTGGCAAGAGCCTTCAGCAGGTTCTTACTTATCTCCTGGCCCCTTCTTTGAACAGCTGGTCAGCTGCCCGCCCAACTAACATTCTGATGTCAGTTACAGGTAGGTTTACACACACACACACTCACGCCTTTTATCCCCGAAGGGGTAGGCAGTAGCGCAACTAGTGCACCCACTTTTCGCCGTTATTCCATCCCATGATGCGATAGCGGGGCGAGCCTATCGCCATATCGGGCACAAATTCCAGGCTCCGAGCTGATACTGAATAGAAAAACTCAATATCACTTTGCCCGACTCGGGAATCGAACCCGAGGCCTCAGCATTGTAGTCGTACCATAATACAACTACGCCACCGAGGCAGTCACGGGTAGTTTTATGTCCGTGTCCTCTGTACCTATCAGCCCGTGCTGGTTGTTCGTTATTTAACTATAAACTACTTCATTGGTTTATTATGTACCTTTGTTATTGTGTCTACCTTCATATCATGACCTGTCATAGATGCTTTTTTATAAGCCTATTTGATCAATAAATGATTTTATTGTATTTTATTTGTTTATTTAAAAAAACACACCATTACCACATGCATTCGCTGATTGTAGGATTAGATTATTCAAAAACAAAAATTCTGATGCACCTGCTTATCGATGGCGTGTACAGCATTCGCAGATCACTACATTAAACAATGTTGTTTATACTACAGTATTTTATATAAAGTAAAGTGAAATGATTTTTTATTTTGCATGCAAATAAGAATAAAGTATTAAACTATACAAATATTACTCCTTGTTTTTGTCGAGCAACTGTGTCAGCGCTTCTTTTTGAAACATATGTACCTAATGAAGTACCAAATATGTCAAGACCTGATGACTTAGTGCTGACAGCATTGTATATGTTGCACATTCTGACTGTGGGACAATTAAGGCTAATGTTAGCACGAACGGAAGGTATATGGAAAGTTTTTTTATTGGGTATCTGGGCAGTCTATGTGGAACTGTTAGGTAGATGAGATTAAGAATATCACTATGCTTAATCATGCCATTTATCACTTTATATAGAAATATCAAATCACTAATTTTCCGTCTATCAGCTAACGTGTTTATTCTGAAAAAAGCCAACCGCGCTTTATAGCTACTACGATGACTTATGCCTGACGATTGAAATGCCAGATGTCTTGTAAATCCCCGTTGAACACTTTCAATACGTTGAGAATGTACACCATAGAAAGGATTCCAAATTGTACTACCGTATTCTAGGTGACTGCGCACAATAGCATTATATACCTATTATAATCTTAGTTCTAATGTGCTTGGAGTCTTTTGTGTTGCCAGTTTGTAAGCCAGTGCTTAATCTTATCAATATTTAAGAATCAAATGTGATTAACATGTTAAAAGCACCATTATTATTCTTACCTAATTATAATAGCTACTTTTAATTTAAAATGATAATTAGTCGCAGGCGCGTTTAAATTGCCGTGAGAAACATGCTATATTTAGGTACTCGTAGCTACAGTACATATTTTACAAGAGCAGTAATTATTCAATTTATAAACCCAAAAGACTTGAAATTAATTTGAAATTGATCACGTATATTTAAACGCCGTAATATCATTATCTACGGTATTAATGTGAATAGGTAATCACTTTTATACGATTTTTGGGCCTCGTCGTAAAATAAATACACATAAAATATATATCCATACATACATATACATAAGTTTATAAATAAACATACATATATAACAAATTACCAATAAATGATGAAAAAGAAAAATACACATCAATGAGTCAAATTAGTGAGAAAGGCAGTGTTCTTTAACAAGGATTTTAAATGACGTCAATGTTTTCGCCCGCCTCACTGTAACTGGAAGGGCATTCCACAGTGGAACAGCTTCAACAGTGAACGATTTGTCCATAAAAGTGGTGGAGTGCACGGGCATTCTCAACTTTAAGTTCGCTGGCAACCTCAAGGACTTTGGATGTGAGTCATGAAGAAATATGAATCGATATTTAAGATAAGATGGGGTGAGAGGATTAAACAAAACATTATACAGAAGAAAAAGAATGTGAGCATTCCGACGAAGCCTAATGGGTAACCACTTGAGCTTAGCACGAAACTCAGGCACATGATCATATTTGCGTAAACCAAATATAAATCTGATGCAGAAATTTTGAAGACGCTCAAGTTTATTAAGTTGGTCTTCGGTGAGATCTAGATAGCTGACATCAGCATAATCAAGGATGGGGAGAAGGAGTGTTTGCACTTTGCGCAAGTGAGATCTTCGTGGCGACGGGAAGAAAATTTATATTACTATTAGGATATTGGGATCCAGTCAACAAAAAAATAAAAATTCTTGCGCATGGGATTTTGTTAATATATTCTTATTCTATACGAAAAAATATTACAAAAATTGTGATTGGACATCCAAAATATTTGCTTTTAAAAAAGTTTTTGATTTTTAAGCCTAATTAATATCGATCATTGCGCGCTGTCGCTGGCTAATGAGAACAGAGGGCGTGAGGTAGTGTTTCTTCAGTCGCTAATATGTGCACAAGAGTATGCGCTTGCGTATCACAGAGGCATAATGTCTTATACATATGTCTTATATGTATCAACCTCAACAAAATGGCTTCGAGAGGTTGTAAACGAGACGCTGACTCGTTCTGCCATATTTACGGCAAATTTCTTAAAGTAAGAGATAAAAAGCATAAGTTAAATACAAATTCATACATTTGCGAAGCTTATCAAGCTTACTTCAATCTATCTGTTTAAAATCAAGACAAAATATAAGCTCCATATGTAGGTATCATGTAACTCTTGTAGATATATACCTACTGGAAGGTATTTTTTCTAATTTTTTCATCATCGGATGTAGAATGTCTCTAAAGGTGCGCATGTTACATTCTCATTTAGATATAGATCATGTTACATGATGGGGAATTAAATTTAGGAGTCCATAAGAGAAACTTCTGTTGAACACGACAGGAAAAGCTGTTAATTTTTAACCGACTTCAAAAAGGAGGTTCTGTATTCGATCCGTATGTATGTATGTAAATTTGTATGGCCACATGTTTCTCAATAACTACGCGTCCGATTTGGATGTGGTTTTCGATATTGAAATGTATATTTTTCAGGGAAGGTTGTAGTATATAATTTACGAAGATCTGATGAAGATCTCCGGAGATACACGATGGAACTCTTCAATAACTAACAGCAAATGACTCGCGAATGCTGCAATCGTAGGCAGCGACTGATCAAGAGTTCTGACCGCCCTAGGCTAATTATGAGGACGCGCCCCCTCCAGGTGTAAGTGATACGGTCGGCCTAAAAAGTAGTATAATAGTTTGACTTTATTTACTAATGTGAAAATTTTAACATGGCTCCATTGATGTATTAAAAAACATCAATGCATGGCTCATACTACCTATAAACGTTTTCAGATCGATCTGAAAGTGAAACTAACGTTGTCCATTAATCTACACGACATTCAGCCTTAGCGTGGCAAACCATTTTTTTAGCTGACCATACATAAAGGTGCCTTATACAACCTCGCGCATTATACGACTAAAATCATGACAAGTGACTGCAGGCTACCAAGTAGAAAACCAAATCCATGTCGTGTTTGGCCGCATGACTTGTATTGGCTTAGTTTCTTTAGAGAAGTTAGTTGTTGCGGCCATTGACCATGTGCGTAGTAATCTATTGTGTGAAGTTGCATTTATCGTTTAGGCGACTTTTATACCAATATATAGTAATTTTTGTTAGTTAGTTTCAAGCCCGATTTTGATTGAAAACGACAAGTTTGAGTCTCCGTACGACGAAATTTCTGAAACAGACGTTGGAACTTGGTGGCTAGATTGAAATTAAAGAAAGATATGAAAAATCTGTCTCGTTTATTCCATTAGTGTTGAAATAGTCTTTCCGATGCAGTGCCGGATTAAGCAAGCGCGGGGCCCGTAGCAAATTCTTTCAAAGGGCCCTTGATCTGCTATGGGTTCTTAAGTATAAAGTGGTAAAGATACAATTCAATACTCAATACGTTTATTTGCTATCTATAGGTTACAATTTTGTGGGTAATTAATAGTGTAGTAAATTACTATAGGCGCTGTTAGGCTCTGACAAGTACAAAAAACCTGAGATGAGATTTCCTGGCAATCTCATTCCGGCTCCGCCCGCGTTAAAAAGTTTTTCCGGGATAAAAGTCCCGCTTTATGTTTTCCCGGGATAAAAAGTAGCCTATGTGTTAATCCAAGACATGATCTATCCGTGTGCCAAATTTCATCGAAATCCGTTCAGTAGTTTTTGCGTGAAAGAGGAACAAACATCCATACATCCAAACATCCATACATTCTTACAAACTTTCGCCTTTATAATATTAGTAGGATTAGTAGGATTTGTTCATCTGTTTCCTTATAATTTTTAAAATTTTTACAAAGTAACTTTTCTACATTTCAGGTGGGCAAATTTAGAAATATACTATTCGTATCAATTTATCTTAGCAAATCATATCCTATATTCATCAAAGCGAGATAGTTCAGACGTTTTTGAGTCATAGTGTTCCATAACTCATTTTTTATGCGCTTAATGTCCAAAATGAACGTTCGCCACTGCAGTTAGTGATCATGAGAATCTCTCTTGAAGTAATAAAATATTTTTTTAGTCATAACTTCTATAACTCAATCTATACTAATATTATAAAGAGGAAAGATTTGTATTTTTGTATGTTTGACATGGATAAACTCAAAAAGTACGGGACCGATTCCAAAAATTCTTTCACCATTAGAATTCTCCTGTATCCCTGAGTAGCATGGGTTACTTTATATCCCGGGAAAATTCAAACCGGGACTTTTATCTCAGACTAGCTGTTGCCCACGGCTTCGCCCGCGTTAATAAGTTTTTCCGGGCTAAAAGTACATAAAAACCTTTCCGTTGAATCACTCTATCCAACACAGTTATTTGGATAAAGATTAATATTATGATGTTGATACAACTCTTAACAAATAATGCATTAATTTCGACCAAATTTAATTACCATAAAAACGGTTCTAGTGAGTTAATCTTAAAAGATAGACATATATTGTCGCGGACATTTTTTTAGATCACTTCAAGAGGAATAATTCTTTCATACATATATTTTTGGAATCTTGAACCGTTTTCGCAGCGTACGCAATGGAAGCCCTCAAGGATGAATAATTTTCTCCGTTTTTTTCACATTTTCCATTATTTCTTCGCTTCTAATAGTTGCATCGTGATGTTATATAGCCTTAAGCCTTCCTCGATAAATGGTCTATTCAACACAAAAAGAATTTTTAAATTCGAACCAGTAGTTCCTGAGATTAGCGCGTTCAAACAAACTCTTTAGCTTTATAATATTAGTATAGATTTTTTATTCTCGCGAGTTGTTACGGCCAAACCAATAAACCAATTTCGATGAAATTTGTAAGGGACATATTTAAGACCCTGGGATAGACCTAAGCTACTTCTGATTCCGGGAAAATATAAACCGGGATTTTATCCTGGAAAATATTTTCTTGCGGGTGGAACCGCAAAAAATAAGTATGGAAATAGTTTGAGACTGAGGGAAGGACATAGGCAACTGCTTATCCCGGAAAAATAGAAACCGGGACTTTTATCTCAGATTTTTTTACCTCGCGGTTGTAGCCGTCACTCTCAGCCGATTTCGATGAAATTCCGTACGAAGATAATTTAAGACCTTGAGGAGCATCTAGGCTATTGCTTATCCCAGAGAAATATAAACCGATACTTTTATCCCGGAAAATGTTTTCTTGTGGGTGAAACCGTGAGAGAACAAATATGGAGATAGTTTGAGATCCAAGGAAGGACAAGCTACTTTTATCTTTTTATTTTTAAGGATATGTCCTTACATCATTACATATTATAAAACAAAGTCCCCCTATCGCATCTGTTTGTCTGAACGCGATAAACTCAAAAACTATCGAACGAATTTTCATATGTTTTTCACCAATGGACGCAGTGATTCAACAGGAAGGGTTATGTGTATAATTCATAAGTATTTTGTACGACCGAAAATTAAATGTAATATTATATTTTGCTACCTGTGCGAAGCCAGAGCGGCCGCTAGTATACTTATCTATACTAATATTATAAAGCTGAAGAGTTTGTTTGTTTGTTTGAACGCGCTAATCTCAGGAACTACTGGTTCGAATTGAAAAATTCTTTTTGTGTTGAATAGACCATTTATCGAGGAAGGCTTTAGGCTATATAACATCACGATGCAACTATTAGGAGCGAAGAAATAATGGAAATTGTGAATAAAACGGGGAAAATTATTCATCCTTGAGGGCTTCCATTGCATGCGCTGCGAAAACGGTTCAAGATACCAAAAATATATGTACCTATGAAAGAATTATTCCTCTTGAAATGATCTAAAAAAATTTCCGCGACAGTAGGTATAATATGTCTATTTTTTAAGATTAACTCACTAGAACCGTTTTTATGGTAACCAAATTTGGTCGAAATTAATGCATTATTTGTTAAGAGTTGTATCAACGTCATAATATTAATCTTTATCCAAATAAATGTGTGGGATAGAGTTATTCAACGGGAAGGTTTTTATGTACTTTTAGCCCGGAAAAACTCATTAATGCGGGCGAAGCCGTGGGCAAAAGCTAGTATTCTAGAAAATAGATTTTTGGTATATGGTTACTAAATTATATTAAAAATAATGTGGACTGTTAATATTATAAATAAATAGAAAATTTTAACAATTTAATTCGAGCTATTTCAATTCTGCTACACATCCACACAAGAGTGCTTGCATATACGGCAGACTTTTTGTAGAGATGAGCTCTATAATCAAACAGATAGATTATCAGGCCGACTGAAATTCTACACGTTTATACAAGCAACTTTTTGTAGAACTTGTGTGTTTACCGTATGAAATTATTTGAACTATTTACGCCAAGGAAATAGTCGGGTACCGAGTGTCTGACGTGGATTGTCTTAGTAAGAAAAGATGTAACGTTTCACGTTTTTGTGACATCAAAAAAATTCAACATACCACATCCTAATAAGTTTCACTCAAAAAATTACGCTCAGGCAGAGATGAGTGGGTTTTAATATGCGGGGCCCCCTTTCGCGCGGGGCCCGTAGCAATTGCTACTCTTGCTACGTGGTTAATCCGGCACTGTTCCGATGACGTATTATGAATTAATCAGATAAATTTATTTTTTAAAAAATCACGTTGAAGTGTTAAATGAAATAGTCGAAATTTTAGATACGGCCTCTTAATTCTTGACTGAAGACCTTTGTATTGACTAGAGATATTGCTAGCATTATCATAACTTTGGCCTCGACAGTCTTTAATATCCAGTTCCAAAGTTTTATCAATTGTTGCAAGAACAGCCTTCTCCATGTCTTCACCTTTATGACCGCAATTGTGTAAAAAGGTGACAAAACGTTCAACAGGTTCTCCGTCAGGCAAAACATAACTAATTATAAATGTCAACTGATCGGTGTGTGAAATATCTGCAGTAGAATCAATGCTAATCGAATAATATTTTGCTTTTTTTATTTTTCCAATAATCGAAAGTCGAACTTCATCAGCGAGAAGTAAAATAAATTCATCGATTATAGAGGATGACAAGTACGATGGAGCACCTCTGCCTTTTTGTCCAAATCTCACCAAATGCTCAGCCATGAAAGGATCAAATTTGGATATAAGCTCAATACAGCCAAGAAAATTTCCGTTTAGTGCAGATCCAATAATATCATTTTGACCGTGAAATGGAAGGCCACGAGAAGTTAAAAACTTAATTGTTTCTATTACACGTAGTAATACATTTCGCCAATAAGTTATTTCTTCATTATATTGTTTGATTATTTTGGTATCCAATCGTTGTAAAAGTTTTCTCTACATACATAATATTGTCCCAAACATTTACGATGATCCGGAGAATTGTCATGATCAGTCATTAAGTTAGAATTTTTCCAGTCATTAAATCCACTTTTGGCAAATATGGATGTTCCCATAGAATAATAACGCCGATGTTCCTCCATATAATTTACAAGGACCACAAAACACGTGACCTGTGGATTCTGAGTATACTAACCAGCTTCTCTTCACAATTTCGCCATTAACAAGCTTTATCTCAAACATATGTTTAGATAGAAATCTTTTTTGATTTTTATACTGCCTTTCTGATCTAGAAAAAGTCAAATTCCTCGTTTTGTTGCAGTCCTTTTTTAACAATATAATCCCAAAATTCATCGTTTACATGCCACAGTGCAGGGTCACTTGACGGAATAGACGGCTTTTCTTCTATTAGAATTTCGTCTTCATTGTAGATCGTCGGCGTCATCGCTACTGTAGAAGTAGTGTTGGACGGAGAAACGTAAGAACAGTCCGCGGTAGAAGGACCAGGGCAAGAAATCGCTGGCGATAGTTTAGCATTCGTCACCGTTTTGTTCCTTTCTGCAGAGCTCGAAAAAAATGTTTCCAGTTTACGAGTATGTTTTAAAATGTTTTCTTTCTTCTTTTCCTTTTTTTCTGTATTCTGCTGCACTTGGCTTTTTTACTATCGAATTACTCTCATTACTACTCATAGTCTTAAAAAATACTGAAATACGAAGGAAAGGACAATAAATATCAATCACGAAAAACGAATATACTCGAGCGCGTGATAATATAACGGACCTTAGAGTAAGTATAACTACCTATAGAGCGCGCGTATGCAAGTGGGAACAATAGGCACGGGTGGGAACATCGTCCTGCGCCGGCCGCAAGCGCTTGTAGTCACTCGAGTAGGAACGGTGTGAGCACACGCGAGTGAGATCTATGCGAATATTTGATTATTAATACTGCAAAATGGTGAAATGTTCTGTGGAATATTGTAAAAACGACACTCGGAAACACACTAAACAGAATTCTAATATCACGTTTCACAGGCAAGCCATATTTCAGTATATTTTGAAGTAAAATTGAAATCACGCGTCGCGGTTTGAAAGACGCACGGGAGGCGAACACTTGTACTCCCAGCACTGCCCCGCATCCCGCTTTTTCGATAGTGATGTTACGCGTCGATACCAGAATCGATGTAATATTTTCATATTATAGCATACGTATTTATTACTATCGAAGGCGATGCTTAATATAATGTAGCTTAGGTAACTGTTTTTGTCTGTGTGTGATTTTTAAGCCAATTAATAATTGCGTTTTTGTTTATGAAATGAAAGAAATAATTACTGTTCCTAAAAATTGACCGATTACGATAATATGTTTAAGCTATTGCATAGCTTCTATCGCGGGTCTTGACAGTATAAGTTAGCAATCATTAAGATATATTTTTTTGACATTTTTTTAACATTGGTAATAAATATTTCAAAAACTAGACGTGACTATTTTAGGCTTGGGGAGACTAGCTAAGAAATCCATGGTGCGATGCTCGGTTTATATCCATTGGTTCAATTATAATGGATATCCATTAATATTATTGGTTCTTATTGCTTGTAAAAACTGCTCTTGAGGTACCATGTTTATAAATCATTCCACATGGCACTACACCAATTCGCAGAATAGCTTTTATCTATATTAACGCAATACGCTTAAAATTACTCACAAGGCCATATTTTGTAGAACCACAATTTTTTAACAACAATATGTACCGCGCCACCGGACCTGTACTTATCGATAACTGTTGCGTTGGTGCTGCTCGCGTGCCCATCCCTAGCAGTCGCCAACATTTCTATATATAGCTATAGTTCACCTGCCTACGCTGGGTAGTGGGCGCACGGTGCGATATTAGCGCTCTATAGGTACTTATACTTACTCTAAGGCCGGTATTAATAAATGAATCTCAAGTTAGAGTTACATCTCAAGTAGATATAATGTATGAAGAGTCCAATACATTGTGTCCACTTGAGATGTAACTCAAACTTGAGATTGAATTATTAATACGGCCCTAAGGGCGGTATTAATAAATAAATTTCAAGTTTAAATTACATCTCAAGTAGACATAATGTATGAAGAGTTCAATACATTATGTCCACTTGAGATGAACTCAAACTTGAGATTGATTTATTAATACCGCCCTTAGTGACGGACGAACGACGATTAACGAAAGAGAATGAAGCGCGGCAAAGTATACTAACTATTTAACCACCGAGGTGTCCCCGCGCGTCGTTGACGTGTTTCATCGCGCGCGGCGAGCTGCGTTGTTGCCAACTCATTCACTCGCTTGGAGCGAGTGACTGAGACGAGTGAGTTGGCAACAACGCAGTCGAGCGAGTCGCTCGACCACCGACCGATTAGAGTGATAAATCAGTGTTTGTTTTACGCGCGCTTTTTAAAGTAACAAATCAGGGAGTCCCAGGCTTTTTCAGTTCACAGCGCATGTAGTTTTAGTATTTTGGCTCGGTCTAGTTGAAATATGTAGGGTAGATGCAATGATGCTAGATCAATAGTGTATGCGATGACACGATTTCAGCGCGCCCCCCCGATCCTCGCGCCCTAGGCTACAGCCTAATTAGCCTAAGGGTTAATCAGGCCCTGATCGTAGGTATATCTATGATGTGTTGTTTACACCCTTCCATAATTAAGTACCTAACAAAAAAAGCAATAAATAAAAACTTTTTAATAAAAAATAAACCGACTTCAAAACCACTACAAATCAAAATATAATTAAAATTGTATTCGCTTAGTATATACGTATATTTGGAGTCGGGACCTAATTTAAAATTTTTCAAGTACTCCCGACGTTTCAAAGACTCTACAGCCTTCATGATTTCTGGGCTAACCGAGGTGTTGGTCGCCCGAAAAGTTAATGTTACAAATTACAATATCTACCTAAATTTTGTATTACTATTTAATAACCGAAAATTACCGATTGTATTGTTAATATTAGGTCCTTATATAATATGATTCATATGTAAGGATTTCCGTAGTATTATAATGCTAACATGACCTGACCATGACCTTTCACATAACATGAAATTGGTATTTTGTCGTTGGTACTGGCCACTTTGATCTGAAATATCTTTGGTTAACACTGACGTCTATTATACTAGTACGCTGGACTGGACATTCGAATCGCCAAAGTGTGCCTATTTGATTTTCGCCATATTGGCGCTGATAGGAGTAGCGAGTGTCCATGGAACTAACGATAGAGTTGGAACATGGAACAGCTGATATATCGATAATCATACGAAACAGTCGACGGTTTATAAATTGAAAAAAATAATTTGTTATTATTAACAATTGAAAAAATTACTCAAAAATTTGATCGAAACAATGATTATAACGGCAATCGGATGTACAGTGTAGTGAAGATTCAGACAAATCTGTCGTTACTTATTCATTGCGGCAATATTAGCAGTTTAACCCACGTTACCACGGAATAAAAAGTAGTCATGTCTTATTCCAAGTTGTAAGCTATTGTCATACCACATATAATAATCATACTGTAAAATATATATTTAAAAAAAAATGCAGTATATCATGACAATTGATGACGAAAAAATTAAGCCCGGAGTTTCTTTCTGCCTTTCTTCTTCGGGTCGTCATCGCTTAGGTAGCTAGTGAAAGGCTGGTAGGTTAGCTAGGCTAGGACCTTTTTATCCTCGCCGGCGAGGACCGTGGCGTTTCCTTTCATCGTAATGTAAAGATACTCCTTCCCTTTCTTTTATATCAGCTCCACTTCTCCTTTCCCTAGCCCTATTCCCGTCCCTAATGTCCGTGTCCTCTGTACCTATCAGCCCGTGCTGGTTGTTCGATATTTACTTTAAATTACTTCATTGGTTTATTATGTACCTTTGTTATTGTGTCTACCTTCATGTCATGACCTGTCATAAGTGCTTTTTTATAAGCCTATTTGACCAATAAATGTTTTTTTTTTTTTTTATAGTATCCGTGAAAAAAGTTGTCTTATTTCAGTTTGGAAGTTACCACCACATCAAATTCGTTCAACAATTAGAACGGGAAGCCGTAACAAATAGACATACGAACGTACACATAAATATTATAATGTATTTATGGAAGGGATAAAAAAAAGACAGTGTGACGGTAGATCAAGTTATATTTTATTAAGTCACTGACGTGCCCAACACAGAGTACTTTATAATATACTGAAATAGAGATATCTCTCCGGCCTTTTTCTTGGTAACAAGTTTACAGCGCCATCTGCATTAGTTTTATAGACCTAATATCACACTACATAATGATATATAGGTAGGTACTCTAGTAAGTAGTATCAATGTATAAAAATCAGACTATTCAAATTTTAATTCAGGGAAAATGTAAATAAAACGAAGAAATGAAGTAAAACATTTATTTGACAAGAACTAGATATATTCACATAATATTATATATTTGGACCATAAATATTGAACTAAAAAAGATGAAGATAGACTTAAAAATATAATACTAAAGTAAAAATAATACATTGAATATAAACACTAATCGCATTATTTGTAATTTCAACCGGATTCAATTGGACATACAATATGATTTTCTAATATTCTTTTTACTTTGTGATAATATGAGACCTTGTACTTCAAAGATGAAGGAGGGACATCAAATAAGATTTCAATGATTATTTTTTGCTCAGTTCAGCATAGCTGCAAAATGCTGCCATATTAAGAATATTGTTATTTGCCCCTGAACTTCGAAGGACTCCTCAAATAGGATGGGAAATGATTCTTATAGTAATGGTTTCCATTACATCTGCTTTTAACATACAAAAAAAGAAAAATCTTTTTAAAAAAACAATCTACTTCCAAACTACTACAAACCAAAAACAAATTCTACTTTACATAACACATATGGCTTAATAAGAAATTACTATAACACAAGCAATGTAATTTAAATTAAGCGCAGACGCCTAAAAATACTTATTGTGCACATCTTTATATTAGCATGTGAAGAAAGACCTTTGTACCCCTTTTTAAGCACATTGCGCGTACGAAGGAGTGAGATTTGGTATCTTTAAAGTTCGTATAGAGGACTGAAGAAAAATAAAATGTTATTAAATTCGATGGACGAATTTCGACCACTGGATGACCAGAAACATAAAAACCCGAGTTGGACAGAAAATATGGCTTGTGATTTTATAATTTCTTATTAAACTGTATATACAATGTAAACTATTTTTTTTTTTATTTTAGTTATGTCTATTTACCTTTCTTTTAAAGCATTTTAAAAATAGTTTTTGCTTTTACTTTCAACCTATCTTCATCATCATTGCAGTTACTTTTTCCACATATGTCCTTACAATAATTGTGAATCAAAACCTAGAAGAGATATTTAATAAGCATTTAATTACATCTTCTTTGTATGCAGGACAATTTAAAAAATTAAATTCTAAAAACATAAGAACATATGTTTTGATCAATTCTTTTGTATTATTGATTTGTATATGATGATGTGTGGGCCACAGGTATTTTTCCATCAAAGATAATCTTCGGCCCTTGTTTTTCTTCTTAACTTCTCTGAATTGCATCATTGTTATTACTTTTGCTGTTGTGCATAATTTTCCATAGAAGCCAATAGTGCTGGGTTATTCATTATCTTTAGCTGCTTTGAGGCTAACAGACTGCTTTTTTACTTTATTACAGAATTTACTTAATTTAATCTGTGCTGAAACTAGCTTGATACAGTTTATGTTCTGCAAGAGTTACTTTTGCATGCTTTTTTACTGTTTTCGTGATATAGGTGTGCTACCTATTATTTGGTGACTTAACCTGAAAAATTAATGTAGGTAGTGTCTTGTAAACAGGTTTTTAAACAAAAGCTAAACTCTTATAGACACGTTTAGAGGAAAATGCAAGCAAATATAATACGTGTAAACCTAAATGCTTCAGTGGCATAGTTGTATGATGGTATGGCTGCAGAACTGAGGTCTCAGGTTTGGCCAAAGTGGTTTTCCTACTCAGGAGCAGCCCAGAGTCTGGAATATGTGCCCCATATGGCGATAGACTCGCCCTCTATCCACATCATAGGACGAAATACACACAGTGAAAAGTAGGTGCATTAGTTGCACCTCTACTTACCACTTCGGGGATAAAAGGCGTGAGTTTGTATGTGTGATAAACCTAAATATAAATAAAATAAGTAACTACATAATACCTTTATTTATAACATTCTCAGGCTGAGAACCTTTTTTTGCTGCTACAATCTGCTTCATAATAGGATCTGAAATATAATTAATATGACTTAAATTAAGTGGTTGAATGACGCGAAAGTATGTATATGAAGAGTTAACGATAGGGAATATGTGTACACATAAATATGTATTTAGCTTTGCACACTATTTTTTTAAGTAAATTATGAGCAATACCAATGCTGGTACCTCTATTTCAGCATATGCATACACCTATATATGACAAACAGTGATTAAGGTAACTAACCTGTATTTTCTTTCTTAGCTATGTCAGTTTGTGATTCTTCAGTATGCAATGTAGCTGAAGTGGAACATGCAGGGAATGATGGCAAAACTTTAGAAGCTACAGATGTATCTCAAGATGTTGTAGTTGGTGTTGGTAAAGAATCATTTGTCTTTGTCTCATTGGTCTTCTTACTTCATATTGAAAGTTTGGAAGAGACAAAGGCCCTGTAAACACCAGAGATAAATAAGTCATCTTTTATTTACTTATTCATTTATTTATTTTATTTTAGGAAGACTTACAGACTAATACAACTTATAAATAATCACTTGAATTAACATATTGCTTTAAATAGTCTCCACATATATGTAACAATATAATGCACCTTACTACAAACTAAGTTTTTTTTTGTATCAATATATTTTTTTTATTGTAATTGACTCGCCAAACCCCGCTATGGACGCCAGCGTCCGAGTATATAGGGTTTCCCCATACATCTATTCATATAAGCAGGGTTTTACGGGTTAATTATATCCCACACTTTGACTACACGCCAAAAATGTGCTTTCATTTATACAAACCAGCTAACTTGATATTAATGACTAACAACAACCTTAATCATTATCAGTTTATAAAGCTATTTTTTTAGTTATACAGGGTCATTTTGACATTGCGTTAATTAATGAAACCACATACTTCTCTCGCTAAAAATAACACTTTTCATTGAATTATTTTAACCATAGATGTAAAATAAGAAAGTGCAAGTTTCGAACAAAATAAATATCAATAATAAGTAACTTTAAGTTTACACGCCCTAATGCCATTAAGACTGCTCTAGGAGAATTCGTCGCAGCAGCAACATTACACTTTCAGTCAGAAATACACGTACGCACACAACATATTCGCACTAAACTACTAAATGATCAAAAAATTGGAATACTACAACCGGGATTTTTGGCGAAAGTATTCGTTATTCATTGATAATTTTTAGCATAATGTTAGCAGAGGTATAGACGAATATGTGGTTTCATTTAGTAACGCAATGTAAATAGAATGTTTTGTCTTCCTTTGAACTCAATTCAAAATTTGTTTGAAGAAAACAACACATATTTTGATAATTAAAAGGACTATAATTCAGCTTTTTCTGCATTTACTTCTAACAAACATCCAAAAATAATCTAAAACTTTCACATTTATACTATTAGTAAGATAAGATACCAACCTGGCAAATTTAGTGTCGGCATTGCAACATTGCTAAGCCTGTTGTTTCTACAGCAAAATTTTTCTTCACAGTGTGCATGAGACGCACTGCGATGTCTATAAATGTCTTCATTTCCTGAACCAATTATGTTACAACCAATTGTGAGAACCCATATATTGAAACACTCTCTATCTTTTGCTGGATTTGGAAACAAAATAAATGTTAAGTTGAATGTGAACCTGAAAAACAAATGTTTCAAAGTTAGGATAATATAATTATATATAACTTTTGATACCAAATAAAAGTATGACTTTAAATAAGTTTCATGATCCTCATTATGGAGCGGTCACCAACCAGTAAGAGAAGTTTTACCTACATATATCAAAACTATTTTATCATAATATTATGCCTCATTATTAAATATTTATAAAAGCGGCATTAAGAAAATGAAGAAAATGTAATATTTGAGTATGGTAGTAAGCACAGAGTACTTTATAATATGGATTATCTTTTATATCCATTTGATATCCTCCAGTTGGCTCACATCCTGCTCTACGATATTGTTAAATAAGAGCTTAGCTTAGCCGGTTTGCATAGGTGTGCTTTAACACATTAATTGCCAATCAACTTGCGTATTGTTTTATTTAATTCCCACAGTAATACACACCATACCCACTACTGGGTTAAACATGTTACACCATAAAGGACATGTGGCAAATTAATCAAATGGAGCCCCTTCTAACATGGAAAATCTGTATCTATATACAATGGCGGCCTTAATAGGCGCGGGGCTTAAGGTGTGAACAAAAGAAAGGTCCCAGTTCAATGCCAATACAAAAAATTACGTTTTAGGTCTAGTTTGGAGGCTATATTTTGCCGGTTAGGGGTTCAGGTTAGTTTTCGTGCCGGTCGGCACTAAAAAGCAATATGATACAATATAACTTACCTCCTGATTCCATACACCCAGGAACACAATACTTTTTTCTTGATATCGACATAATGAGAGCCTTATCTCACAAATAAATCAACAGAATAAAGAAAAAGAGTCACTGTCTCACGAAAACACTTCGAGTCTATATCTCACTACACAGAAACTCATACGAAGTAATTATCACAGCAACGGGAGGAGAAATTTTCAACTCAATGGATTATTATGATAATAGAAGTGGCAATCTACAACAAAACGAGAATTCTGATAAACAACAAGTATTATTTTTTGTTTGACTTTGGACCGCGTTAACCAGATTTCGTCATTTTTAATGTTGCCAGGATAGTAGAAAAATTTCTTACCGTTTAGCTTCACCAGTAAACTTAAAACTCCTGGATTCTATTACTTTGCAACTGATTTGGCTTATATTTGATCATAAAATTTTATAAATCAAAATTAATTAGCATGCTAATAAAATTTTATTATGATAGATTGATTTTTTTGTACCAGTTTTCATTTAAATTATTCTACCAGATAAGCAGAAATTCAAAGTTCGGTCGTGAAAATTATCTGGCTATTTTAAAGAGGTCCTCAACGCACCCAAAATACTTTTGTAAGCATGTTATCTCATTTAGCAAATTTACACTTGCGATAACATAACCCTAGCGACATCTGGGAACGTTTTATGGAAAGAGTAAATTATAAGGCTGCTAAATTGAAAATGATCAAGATCAGGTATACGTACCATTCTACTCCCGTACAACTAAAATTAGTACAGTAATCTGTCTGAAGTTACCGTCACCAATGTACTAAGATTGTATAGCCTGGTGCCCAAATTATATTACGCGACAAATAATTCGGTGTATTGACACCTGTAATATTAAGGGAGTAGTTTTTTGTTGCTGCATATAAACGAATGTCTATATATTTTAATTAGAAAGTATGCAATTGGCAGCTTCTAATTATCTTTTAATGGCACAATCATAAAAACTAGGGCATCTTTACAATATGGTACATAAAATAAATAACAGTAAATCATTATTTTCAGAAGCGATTCCTAAATCAACATGCCCACGTATTACTCCAACACGACTTCTAGTACAACTTTTTTTCAAACTCATTTCGTCAATCATTAAAGCGCATACTAATTTTTCGCCTTTTTCTCTAGCTTGCTCACTTTTATACCTCAAGGTATTAAAACTTTCGGTAGTGAAACCTGGGTTTGCATCTTCCGAAATGTACCACGATCGTATAATTCGAGGATGAGGCAAGGCTAAATTATTTTTTTTACGGACATATGCATATGCCTTTGGCGTATAAAAATGTAGAGTAATTTCAAAAGCCCTTAACTCTGGGGAATATTTAGCATGACTAACATTATATTCTGAATTTCTTGCCATCCTTTAAAATAATTGTGGTTTAAAATCATTGTATTGACTTAACAAACATACACAATCATCAGTAACTAATTTCTTTTTCTCTAATTCATTTATTACTGTTTTCAAAGAAGAAACTTTAATCTTCAATCTTTTCACATGTTGAGATAAAGTTTTGAGACGAGTCTGAGAACTTCGTAAAGCTTTTTGTATTCTTTGCATAACCCTTTTAGATGACCTAGGAGTATTTTCGTAGCGGTATCATGATTGATATTTTCACAGATTTCGGTGTAAGACCGCTTCCTTTTCTGGGTTTCATTTAGTTCCTTGTTGTAGCTTGTGCTGGATCCTGTTAAGAATATAAAAAAAATATTCAATTTGAATTTCGTTAAGAAACAAAATGTAAGAATGCATTCTCACATTAATCGAAGCAAGTCAACTATAAAACAGTATAAAGAAAAAAAACTCCTTGAGAAATAATAGTAATAATAATAATTGATTACAAGTAAAACAAAATAATTATAAACAAATTGAAGCTGTTGTTGCCTCAAAAGGGTTACCAAATAAACTTTATTTGCTAAAGGTGTAAATAAAATATAATGTGTAACAATTATAAACCATGTTAATTAATAACATGTTAGTTATAAAAAATTATGAACCTGTTAGTTACAAAATGAACTACAGTGAAAAATAGTTACTAAGCTTGTAGTTAGTAATATTTGTAAATAGGTTTATTGACTTAATGTATAAATGAAACACCTTAAACTACCTCTAAAATAATCTGAAAACCTGTAAGCCTTATTTATTTAGCACTGAGTTTTTTGCAAAAAATATGTCATTTTACCTGCTATTGTTTCTAAATTCATGCCATCCACTTGGTTTTCTCCGCATTCATTATTAATTAAATCAGCTTCTCACTCTCTTCCTCAGGAATAATACCTAAATCTGCAATAATAACACCACCGTTGCAAAACGACTTACAATAAACTATATGCATAAAATGCTCAATAGAATAATATAAATTATTATACCCACCAGAAAATATTGTGGGCACACTATCACTATCACTTTTTCAATTTGGTTAAAACATGTCTAATAAAACAATCTTCTATAAAATGTTTAGAGCATACATGACTATTTTTATTCGGAAACTAGTTTCCAAATTAAATGTTTTTCATCCATAGTTTTTGTATAGTTGAGTCAGTTGGAAACCTGTAACAATACATTTATAATGATATTTTTATGATTTTAAATTGTTATTTCCTCTTCTGGAGTAGATAGAGTACATTCTTTATAGAATAATACATTTCTAACCTTATTTTATTATCAATCTTAATTAATGATTTTTTATGTTTAAAGGAACAGTATAAAAGTATAACTGCTAATAGAGCCAAACCAAAAATTTATCGATATGCATTGTCGATATGAAACTTGAACACCCCTATCAAGATATACTTACTTTATAAATATGCTATTTGAAAACAAATTATCGTGGAAATATGTTTAAATTGAGTTATTATTTACTTGTAAATGATAGTTTGCTCTTTACAATAACTAACTTTAATACAAATAGCTAAAAGATGATGTAAATGTACGTACTTCTGAAATGTTACTCCACTACCCGTTTCGTAACGGGTTTTACAACACACACAAATTCTCATTGTGGATTACTATAAACCACACACAAATAACACTTAAAAACAACAGGTTTCACCATAATATTTCGTTTTAATGCACTGACAAAACAGAGAGCTCTCAAAACAATACGACGGCCATATGCATTATACGTCAAATTTAGTTCCCTGGACGCTCGAGAGGGGCGTTTCAAATCGGCACAAAATGTAGCTGTCATTTTGTATCGTAAATCCTGTCCAGCGTACTAGTATAATAGAAGTCAGTGTTGGTTAAGAACTCCAAATACTTACATAATAAAGTTTCTAGAACCCGCAGATGACTCGCGAATGTTGCAATCGTAATATATCGGTATGATGTATTGTTTACACCATTCCATAATTATTCTATTCAGTATCAGCCTGGAGCAGTGGCGTCACTACAGGGTGGTAGAGGTGGCAAAATGGGGGGTGTACGTGATTTATTTGTTGAATGACATGGGCTGTGTCAATTTTTACTGGGGCCCCATCCAATGAATTTGCCAAGGGCCCTCGATGATGTAGTTACGCCACTGGCCTGGAGTCGGAATTTAGGTCTAACGACACAAAACTTTTTCCTGCATACATTTTGAACTAGTTTACAACAGCAATAAAACGCAATAAACGTCACACTTTGCGATATAAATAGCGTTCCATATCAATACTAAAAAACTAAGTAACTTAGCATTGTATACCGTGTTTCCCTTATTAGTCTACATACCTACTAATAAACATATAGGAAAAATGTGTTTATAAGAAACATTATTCCCACATTTCCCACAACGAAACACAATATTTTCATTTTCCAATGTCAATTGTCAACATAAATGGAAAGAACGAGAAAAAATTAAGTTGTATTTCATGAAAAATCGGCTAAATAAAGAATGAACATGAAGAGAAATACGGAGCTATTTGATTTATATTGGGAGGATATACTGGTGTCTAAAGTTCTGCCGCATTTATCTATCAAGGATTGTTTTAATTTTCGCTGCGTCTCGAAAACCTGCTTGCAAATCATTAACATGTATTTCGCGAAGTTGAAATCATTAAAATTGATGAACAAGGGTTTTTCGCCGCACACATTTAACGTAAGTAATACATTTATGCTATTATAACTTGTATACGTAGGTACTAAAGCTGTAACGATAAATTTCTTGCAGGTATTCGCAGTTTCGTGTAAAAGACTAACAATTTTGAATCTGAGTCGATGCACGACGGTGAACGACACAGATCTGATCCCGATGTTGCTGCAGAATCAGAATTTGACTAGCCTTAACTTGAGTCAATGTGAGAATCTGTCTGCAAAATGTTTGCAACCAGTTATACTGTACTGCAACAATTTGAGGACCCTGAAACTGGCTAGGTGTACCTGGTTGACCACGGGGGCTATGGAAGCTCTTGCTCTTCACCAGTGCATGCTGGAAGATGTTGATCTCTCATACTGTGGCCTGATATCTGAGAACTGCATCCTTATATTCATAAAGAAGTTCAGAAAATTGCAAACCCTCAACTTGGCAGGGAATAAGCAGGTGACAGACAAGAGTCTGTATGCTATATCTAAGTACAGTACTTCGCTGAAGCTTCTTAATTTAGGAGGATGTACTGATATTACTGACAAGGGAGTGAGGTAAGTTACAAACTTTTTTTTCAGATGTCCCTATTGTGTTAAATACTTTGTAAAAAAAATGTTAAACCGCTACAAATCAAATAAATATTTTATTTTGCATAAAGATGATTTATAATACAAGCAATTTAAATTTCATTGTCATTATCTTTATGCACAAGTAACATGCAACAGATGTAATTATACATTGCATTGGTATATTTGTTAATATATTATCAGTAACAATCGCAGCATATTATAATATCTGATTTTATGAGGCAATGTGATTTAGGAATTTAAGTGGTATGAATGTGTATTTCTTTACTAAAAATGTGTATTATACCAGACATTCTAGTCTGCATTACTAACCCCAACAGAAAAAACAGGGTATTATAAGTGTGTGGTGTGTGTTATGAGCTTTTGTAATACTTCATTGATAAAAAAATAAATAACATTAGGGTGTGCGTCTCTGTATCTGTATGTCTGTCTGTGGCATTGTACCTCTCAAAGGAATGGACCTATTTTGACACTTTTTTTTGTTTGATAGCTGATGTGATCGAGATGGTTCTTAGCTATAATTTATGAAGGTCTGTTTAAGGGTTTGAAGATTATCAGCTCATTTTCAACTTTCACAACTCGATAAAAAATTTGGTGTACTGTGACTTTGGCAATATTTTTAAAACATATTAATTTCTTTTCTTAATAGATTTGCTCTTCCAATACTCTAGAAATTCTCGCAACTATCAAAATGAATAATTTAATAGTTACATAGTCTATAGAAGCAAAGTCTAGAAATTATTTAAATGCAAAGCATTGATGAGAGCCCTGAGTTTGCATAAAATGCACATATTTATACCTATGTGTCAATTTACATATGTTATTATAGTTTACGCAAATTGAAAATACATTATATTTGATTAATTTACAATTTCTGATGCTTTTTCTATTTCTATCACAATCAACATTCCTTTTATCTTAACTTTAGTTCATTCTCGTTTAATAAAAGTACTCTATAATTTTCTCATATATTTTTTTTTATTGCATTTAATGGCGAGACGAACATGCCGTTCACCTGACCGTAAGCAATACAACCACCCCTAACAGGAGCAACAACATCCAGCGCCTTGACTTACAAAATACTGTGTGGCATTCCACTGCACACGTCATCCTGAGACATAAGATGTTAAGTCCTTCAAACCGAAACGCAACAGTGCATGCACACTTCTGCTTGGCGGTAGAAATAGACGTTGCGGTGGTACCTACCCAGACAGACTCTTATACAAGGTCGTTTTTACATTGCGTTAATAAATGAAACCACATACTTATCTTGTTGAAAATAACATTTTCCATTAAGTTATTTCAACCATAGATGTAAAATAAAAAAGTGTAAATTTCGAACAAAATAAATATCTATAAAATTTAACTTTAAGTTTACACGCCCTAATGCCACTATGACTGCTCTCGGAGAATTCGTCGCAGAAGCAACATTACACTTTCAGTCAGAAATACACTTAGGCACACACCATATTTGTACTAAATTACAAAATGATAAAAAAATTTGAATACTACAACCGGGATTTTTGGCGAAAGTATTCGTTATTCATTGATGATTTTTAGCACGATGTTAACAGAGGTATAGACGAATGTGTGGTTTAATTTAGTAACGCAATGTAAAAATGACCCTGTATATGAGAGACCTACCACCAGTAGTAGTTTACTTGAGATGGATCCTAATGGAGTCACAATGACAGGATATTATTTAATGTATCTATGATAGCATGTAACACAAATTAAACAAATATGTTTGGGCAGTGTCACAGAAATACCCATACAATACCAGTCCTGTATGAAATAGGTACTGCCCACTGCTGAGCGCGGGCCTCTTCTACTACTGAGAGGAGTTAGGTTAGGTCCACCACGCTGGCCTGTTGCGGGTTAGCAAACTTCACATACCTTCGAAATTCTTATAGAGAACTTCTCAGGTATGTGGTTTTTCTCACGATGTTTTCCTTCACTGTTATAGCAAACTATAATTCATAAAGAATACACACATAACTTTTTAGAAAAGTCATAGATGCATGCCCTTGGGTTTTGAACCTGCGGACGTTTGTCCCGGCAGTCTATTCCACTCCCAACTAGACTATCGAATCACAGAAATATCCATGAATTAAATTAGTTTTATTTTATTTTATAAAGAATTGTTCAAAATAAATTAATGGAAACACATATTTTTTTAGAATAGGTTTTCATTAACAAGAATAGGTTCAGAAAATAAATATTGTGCTATGTAAGTTGACAAAAATCTGTTATATTTTTTTTCTACCAGGGCTCTAGCGCTCCACAGTCACAAACTAGAAGGTCTGCTGGTCCGAGGATGTCAGAAAGTGACAGAGAACAGTCTGAAGCTGATGAGAAATAGGGTCCACCTGGACAGGAGGCCCGTGGAACCAATGCCCATACCTATATATGTGCAAATATAATATTAAAAATTATGCCATTGAAGACCCTTAGTGAACATATTTAAATTCTATTTATGTTGACAATAATGACTGATTTAGCGTATAATCAACTTTAAAAAGATATAGCAGCTAAGGTAGAAATATTGTTCCAAAAATTATGTACTTAGTGTGTAATTTTAAAGCCATTGTTCCATTATTAGTTGGAATTGTTACCAAAAATTATTTGTGATAAAATTTGACAATGCATTATTATTGTATTATAGGTTGTATGTTTTTATATTTATTGGTATTGTAAAAAATATTATTCATTTAAAAATATTATGGACTGCACATTAAGAGTCTCAAGTGGGTATAAAATTTGGGAATCACATATTTGTATCAACAGGGGAATTGACCTGCAATCTTCTCTGTCGGCTCGATGTGCGATGGAGTTTGACGCGTCGCTAAGTATTTTAGGGCCTTGCTAAAAACGCTGTATATGTCTGTCATATATATTTTTTGTATCTACGGGCACGGCAGTGACGCCACTGCACTATACCTGATAGTTAGCGAGAGAGGTCCAGATAGATTTTCGACAGACGAGCAATGATTATCAACAACAGGATAGTTTCTTATGTTTGATTTTGTACATTATTTTATATGTAACAGAAAATAATACGAAAAAGAAAAATCAGCATCAAAATTATTTAAAACAGTTGTTAATGTTTCAAATATTGTTGTTAAGCGAAAGTGTGAACGTGGCGCGGATATCGCACTATCTCTTTCGCACGCACACAGCGTTATGGCCGCTGACACTTGATGATGTCACTTATGTAGTGTGGTTTATATTTTAAGGGTGATGTGCGTGCATCAGCTTATATTTATAACTTATGTGACTTTTTATACGAGACTTTCAAAAAATACAAAATATTTATGGACAAGTGATGACAAAAAGTATGCCCGGTTTCTCTCTGCCTTTCTTCTTCAGGCAGTTATTACCTTAGATAGCTGATAGCTGGTATGTTAACTACGTTAGGGCCTTTACCGTCCTCACCGGTGAGGATCGTGACGCGTTAATTCCATTATTAACTAGCCATTGCGCTTGTTCAGACGGCGCAACTTTTTACGTCATTTCAAATATCGCAAGTGCGTGGCAATAAAATTGCACCACTTAAATGAACCTTAACTTCATTGTGAAAAGGCAGAGATTGGTCAAAGTATTTGAAGCTATCTGTAGAATGAATTTTGATTGGCGAAAATCAACTGTTTTAGGTCACACAAACCTTGAAAGTTATTGAATTTGGATTGTTTAGCATTTTTCGTATATGTGTGCTGATATGATCTGTCATAAGAATTGATATCCCTTGGCAAAATAAAATTTGTCTCCAACAAGAATATTATTGTAGTTTACAGACTATTTAAATGTATATTTTGTGATTTTGTAGGTTGATTCATTTTACCAAGATTCTACTATTATCGACTTTATTACTTAGATAAGATATTGTCATTGTGTATCGCATAAAATATTAGGGTATGCTTCTAGGTTGTGCTTCTGAAATTAGCGTGTATGTAATATGTATAAAATGTATTTTTACTTGTGTATAATGGTTCGTTGCTTACACCAACCGTTCCTTAACTCTAGTAGACACTTAAATAAATGGCTATTTTAGAAAACATACATTTAATTATATCCTAACAAAACCGATTTGGACCTAACCAAGTGCAGAATTGTCCAAGATACCTTGAGTCCTTCGATGGTCTCCAGAATTATGGCGACCTATGGACCGATATTTGCGAGTAATTTAAACAAGCCACTGTGGAAGGGATATTTACCATACACACAGTGGTTGTTAACCACTTGCGTACAAAATAATATAACTATGTACTTGTTTAAAATACCCCGAATTCATAACATGTTGGGAATATGCTTGTTCTAATCTTTTATTAATATTTAATATACTTAACGGCTTGTGTATATAGATTGTTTATTTAAAATTGTATCTAAATTAGATATAGTTAAAGTAGCTTTTATAATAAAACCATATAAACATGAATAATTTAGTATCACGGGACAGACTGAAACCAAATGATTTTTAGGAGAAAATCCCTCCTAGCCAGTTTCGGCCACGGCAGCCAATCTCAGCGGAGATCAGCCAGGTACGCAGGAGATATTATAGTGCACAAGTGTGTGCGCAATACACAGGTGCACTCGCTATTCCTTCACTCTCATAGTCCGGTGAGACGGCAATCCGACATGACCGGAGAGAGATCAGGCGCAGGACCAACGGCTTTACGTGCTTAATTAGGAGGAATTAAGTTCGTTACAAAATAACCAGTAGTATATACGAATTTGATCTTTAAGTATTAAATATTTTAGTATATTATGTGGATTTAAAAGTCAAAGAGTCAGGAGGGTAGGTATGAATAGTATGTGTATTCTGTTATTATTCAATTTAAACATTGGTTATATCATAAATTGTGTATAAACTGCGATTTTGCAGGGCGCAGCCTATGGCAGACGGCAATGGCATGTGCCTCGACGGAGGGCAGCATTACTTCGCAATATTAACCCTTTAAGCCCAGCTTATATATATATGGACGCTGGCGTCCGTCGCGGGGTTTGACGAGTCAATTTAAATGAGACCAATTCCAACATATTATGTATGCAAATGGCGCGCGACAATTCATAATAATATAAATAAACTGCCGTCGCAGACTATCGCTGCAGTCCGCCACGTCCTGCGAAATCGCAGTTTTACGTGAATTCATTGTGATTATTTTGTATACATAGTAGCTATATTTTATTCGATTAGCAAGAAATTATTTCGATTAAACTATCAAGGTGACTTATAAAATATAAAGCCGCTGATTAAATCCAAAATTCCAAAGTTATTTAATATGCCCGTCTTGTTATTGTTTAATTTTATTTAGCATTTGATATATTATAAAATGTGTATTATGAAATGATATAAAATTACGTTGATTAATTGTGATTTTCTTGTCAGCGTCGCTTGTCCACGGCTGGGTCGTTTCCCCTTCTTTTGGTCCACACTCCACAGTCCAGTGACTATATTCAGCCACCATTGTCACTGTTAGTCGAAAATCACGAGGTGAGCTTAATTTGGGGTGCAAAAACAACAGTTAGACTTTTTTTTAAAAAGGGTGGAAAGGTGGACGTCATTGTGATTGTTTCTTAGTCCGCCATAAAAACTTGTTTTAATTCATCTTATATATATAAAAGAAAGTGGTGTTAGTTACACCACTTATAACTCAAGAACGGCTGAACGGATTTAGCTGGAAATTGGTGGAGAGGTAGCTTAGAACCAGGAGACGGAGATAGGATACTTTTTATCCCGGGAAAATATAAACCGGTACTTTTATCCCCGATAATCGTTTTCTGCCAGTGGAACCGCAAGAAAACAAGTATAAAAATATTTTGAGATCCAGTTGAGGACATAATTACTCTTAGGTATCTCAGAAAAAAATAAACCGGGAACTATATCCCGGATTTTATTTTCTCGCGAGTGGAGCCGCCACGACTAAACCACTGAACCGATGGCGGTGCAATTTGACAGGGAGATAGTTTAAAACCCTGGGAAGAATTTAGGCTACTTCATATCCCGGGAAAATATAAACCGGGACTTTAATCCCGGAAAACGTTTTCTGCCAGTGGAACCGTATGAAAATAAGTATGGAGATAGTTTGTGATCCAAAGGAGGACTGTAGGCTACTATTATCCCGGAAAACAGACACCGGGAATTTTATTGCGGATTTTTTTTCTCGTTTTTTTTTTTTTTAGGGATATGACCCTACATCTCTATTTATTATAAAACAAAGTCTACTATCGCATCTGTTTGTCTCCTGAACGCGATAAACTCAAACACTGCTTAGCGGATTTTCATACGTTTTTCATCAATGGACGATGTGATTCAAGAGGAATAATTCATAAATATTTTGTACGATAGAAAAATAAATGCAGGTATACAGTATTATGCTTTGCTACCTGTGCTAAGCCAGGGCGGGCCGCTAGTATTATATCATGGATAAGTTATATATTGTTTCAACGATAATACTTTAATGTTATAATACGAAAAGTTTAGTATTTCAAACTAGTGTTTATTTATTTATTTCAAGTAAAATACACAGTTTATATACAATAGTTGCCAGTGGCACCCAAATTAAGCTGCGCTTGTATCTTGGGCTGCCTTAATTGCATTGCCGTATTGCGTTGTTATTTTTGTTAACATTGTTTTTCAAAGCTGAAATGTACCTCATCATTTGTTATTTTATGATATGACCTGAATTAAACTCTAGTTTCATGAATACTTCGTTTTATTCCGCATCTAATAAAGATACTGGATAGTCACACCAAGGTAGCACATACCATCATTTCCGTTTGCGTGGAAATAGTAATAAAAAGGTCCGACACCACTGAGTAGAAAATAGGTAGGGAGGAGACTGCTCCATCTTGTACGCGCGTTTTTATGGATTCTATTAGACTATTCGTAGATTGGCGAGTTGCAGTCAATAGCAATACCATAAAAATATATTGATACGGACACTCATATTTCAATTTATGCGTATATTTCTCAATAATGTATGACTAAGTACCAAATGTGAAGCACTTACCTCAAAAATGGGAAATATGAAATATTATGCTACCTACCGAATTTCCATTCATATCCGGCTTGAAGGACCAAATAATGATTTTGAGCAACGATTGTTTTTAAATAACAACGCAAATCTAGCCATATACGGCTACAGTTTGTGACGTGCATTGCAGGATAGCAGTATTAATTCGTATTATGTGAAGCATAATATGAAATTTAAAAAATACTATGACTTTATTGCATTAAAATAGGATGTATAGAAATGTGAGGGAATGGGGTGAGAACTGGTACGGCTACGGACATTTCTCCACATATGAAACCAGAATATTTGGCAATTTATAGAATTTTATTTAAGTGATTACTCAAAAATATTTTCATCCTATTCCACTCTTTTATCACTATATAGAAAACGTGCACGTTGCGGTCGTAAGCTCTGCCATCTAGTGGTGCAATCTGAATCTTTTAGCCTATCGATACTTGACAGACATAAAATATTCATAAAAATATAATTTACACACACACGCACACACACTCACGCCTGTTATCCCCGACGGGATAGGCAGAGGCGCAACTAGTGCACCCACTTTTCGCCATTATTCCGTCCCATGACGTGATAGGGGGCGAGCCTAATAAAAATATCATTTTATTCGTTGATGTATTGGTATGTATCTGGTGCTCCAAAACAAAAATAAACACATCAAATGGTGTAAAATTCTATTACGTTCACAAGAATAGTACCTAAGTAGGGTCATTCAGCTCAAAAGTACGCACTTTTTTTTCTATCGTCTACACACTCAAAAATATAGGGTCCTGATAAACGTTTTAACATTTTATTTAAAGGAAATTTATTCTATTTTCATTATTTAATGAGTTTTTGTACATTGCTTCATCGGTTTTTTTGCAATACATGTTTAAGTGCAGCGGGGGAAATTCGTACTCTTGACCCGTCATTTGGGTAAAACTACGCAGAGATGTGGTTAATAGTTCGCATACTCGGTAAGCTACGCACGCAGGTAAACTACAGGCATATAATTATAATTGTACAAGTACACATGGAATCATATGGAGTATGTTTTTAAACTTCCTTTATTTTTGGTACAAATATTGTAAAAATAAACATTAAATGTACACCTATTGTAGGCACCAGAAACATAATTAATTAGACTGTACTTATAATAAACTTTAGTTATTTTTGTAATTTAATGATCACTGTTATTTTAGGAACCCTTAATATTACTTTTCATTGTAATGAAGTTATAACAGCGTGCGTACTTTTAATCCCGTACTCTTACCCAACAGGGAATATTTTAAACAAACACACGTCAGTTGAGATGCAGTTATTTTTTAGGACATATTAATACTAAAATAAATACTATAATAATCGTGTAAACTTAATGTAATCAACGGTCTTTTGTAAACTGATGCACCGTCTATCTATAAACTTTTCCCAGCACAAAATAGTTGATAACTAATCAACAAAATCACGTTGATCGCCATTTTTCGCTAAACAAGTGAGGCTTGGTAAAATAGCTTGTGGGCTCTTACATCATCCCTGACGCACCCTTAATTTAGCCGAAAATGCGTCTGAGCCCCCTCAATAGGTTCCGAGATATTGACCATGCGAAATTTTACCCACTGCGTGCTGTTGCCCCGAATGACTCTACTTAATTCCATGGTTAGGTGAAAATCGCCAAAAATAATAAGGGCAAAATAAAAAAAAAATGTGAGATATGAGTACCAAAAGCATTTAGAAATATCTCATTACGTAATTTTAAAAAATACAGAAGTTTTGAAGATAATATTCAAAGCAAACAATCTGTAATTAAGGAACAATATAACCTCCTATTTTGCTTCAATAATATCAAAATAACTAGCTTCTATCCAAAAAAAGGCATACCTATTCTGACCACGCTAGAAATCAATAATCACACACACACCATTTACCTATCCCCGAAGAGATTGGCAGCTAGGCGCAACTATATTCTATTCGCATTGTGGGATCCACCCACGTACCCACATATCGCCGCCAAAGCATTCCAACTAGGTACGACGGGTGCGGTCTCACACTACATGCATGGAGCACGAGAAGCGACGGCGGAACAGCGAACGACGGAATACCAAGCTCACCGGCGTCGGTCTCGTGGCACGTCTAGTCACCGGCGCACGGAGGCGCGCATATTTATAGTGTGCGAGCGAGCACGCTGTGCGTGCGAGGGAGATGGACTGCCCCCCTTTCACTAATCGGTTGGGGCGATTGTATAAATATAGGGACCTTTGGCAATAAATGAGAGCCATTCCGCTCTGAGCAGCCGTCTCGGACGGACCTATTGTTTGTTGTAGCGCTCGCTACAACTTTCATTGTTCCGCCCGAGTACCTGCTCGGTGCGTCCGCAGCGACCTCGCTGCCGTCAAGGTTACACAGGTAGCAAAGGGGCAACCCTTTGCTATTTTGTTAGCCTATTTCGGGCCAAGCCGCGTCCTTTTCAGGACAGGGTTTAGCCCAATTTGTTTCTTATCGACGTTTGGCCCCTTCAGGGCGTTGGCTCGGCGGAAACCTAACGGTGCTAACAAGCCGAGTCGCGTCACCGGCAACGCGCTGCGCCCCTTCAGGGCAAGGCAAAGCCGACGGGTACGGATCCGGAGGCTGCGGAGGCACACCGCAGTCTCTCCCGTACATCACCTTCCCAACCCTACCCTTTCCTTAAAATCCATCCCGTGTATCGGTTGAGCGTGCGGCCTCCGGCCAATACCGTTTACGGTACACGGACTGTTAGGAACCCTTTTGCACAATAAGACTGGCAAAAGGGATACAAGCTTAGGGCACACCTAATTCTAAGTACACCCCCCCTCGCCTATACCCGGCGGGGAGGGACACGCACTCACTCACCCCCGGGCGTTCCTACCCGGGGACTTAGTTCATCGCGTCCCATACCGCGTCGCGATCCGCGCTCGTTTCGTTTTGTGTGAACCCGCCTGGTTTCTTGGTGTGTTCTTTACAGGCGGTGCACACCCGGGGTTAGTGAACACACACGCGGCCCCTAATTAATATTACCGTAGGCTCGGACTCAGCCGCCAATATGGCTGATTCTGGGCCTATGGATTTGGCTCCCGAGCGGCCTGTCGTCGCCGCTCAACTAAACCCAGTCAACACCCCCCTCGCCGCGCCCATTATTTCCAGGGAGGAAATAATGAGAGTGGTGAGGGAGATGTTCCGGTCGGACAACGTGGTCCGACAAGAAATTCTCTCGATGGCTAGGGAAGCCAGGGAACCGTCTGCGTCCTCTGACACCTCGGAGTCGTCCGAGGCTACGACCTCAACGGAGACCACCGAAACCTCGGGCGGCTCCGCGGAGTCTGAAGAGGAAATGGACACGTCCCCCAGCCAACCCGAAGCTAATAACCCTAAGAAACGGCCGATCTCGGCCTCTTCCTCCGCCTGTGAATCCGGGGAGGAGTCGTCCTCGTCGGAACGCGACGAGGACGGCTTCACCACGGTGAAAAACAGCCGGAGGAAGAAGCAGAGAAGTGTCGCTGCTCCTGCACCAACCTCCCCATCCGCGCCTTCTGCGCCTACCGCGCCTTCAGCGCCAACCGCGTCCGCGTCTGCGTCGACGCCGCCATCGCCGCCGACTCAACCAAAGGGGCCTAAAAAACCCCCGAGGTTAAATCTCCAACTCCCCTCAAATATGACCATTCGGGACATATTTGAAGAACTGCGCAAACAGCGCATTAACATCGCGTCTAACTCGTGGAATAAGATCCACAAGCTTCTTGCCCTGCAGCCCGCCTCAATCGCGGACCACAGGGCGCTGACTAAGTTCTTAGATGCCAAACATTGGCACTATTTCACCTATTCTCTCCCAGACGAGCGGCGCTTCCGCTACGTCATTCGCGGTATCCCCACGCAAATGTCGACTCTCGAGGTCAAAGAAGGCCTTGAAGAGAAAGGCATAGTCACTTTAGAAGTGCACAGGATGCACAGACAGTCCCGCGCCTCCCGGCCGGGAATACAATACGAGATGGTTCTCGCCATCCTCCAGTCCCCTTCCGACGTCAAAAGACTATTTGAGATAAAAGATATCTCGGGGCTAGGCGGCTTCACCGTCGAAGCCCCACACAAATCGACCCAGATAGGGCAGTGTCACAACTGCCAGGAATACGGCCACAATTCTCGTGGCTGTCGCCTCCCCGCCAGGTGCGTCAAGTGCCTCGGCGAACACGGCACATCCGAGTGCCCCCGTCCAAAGGACCGCTCTCAGTGCACGGAGCCGCCTTCGTGCACCAACTGCCGGCAAACCGGCCATCCAGCGAATTATCGCGGATGCCCTCGCGCCCCCAAAAGAGTTGCCAAAGCTCCTAAAGCTGCGGCTCCCTCGGCCCCTCAGGCCACCACATTCAAACTGGCACCTGCGCCAGTGCGCAACCCGTGGTTTCCTCCCACGGCGCGCGCTGAACCCATTTCACAGGCCCCCAGCGGAGTCACTCCCGCTGCCCCGGCCTCTACTCGACCCTCTCCTCCCCCAGCTGTGGCTCCTTCTTCAAAGGCAGCCCAGCCCAAACCCAAACCCACCACCCCTCCCACCCCTTCTCAGTCGGCGACGGTGGCGGCGAAGGCAAGCGACGCCTCTTCCTCAGTCGCCTCACTATTAGGCTCCCCGGAGATAATGATTCTCCACGGGAAACTTTTCGAGCGTTCCCGTCTACTCACCCGTACGGGAGTAGAAGACCCCCTTCTAATAGCTGAG
Organism: Lapara coniferarum; assembly: GCA_949316025.1. Classification (NCBI taxonomy): domain Eukaryota; kingdom Metazoa; phylum Arthropoda; class Insecta; order Lepidoptera; family Sphingidae; genus Lapara; species Lapara coniferarum. Next base: position 29,547,891 of record OX438927.1, read on the forward strand.
ATCGCTCTGATCCAGCAACAAATCTTCGAGGCTACAGTTAACGCTGTGCGTCTCCCCTCTTTAAATTCATAAATGGCTACCAACGCCAGACAACTCCCCCAGCGGACAAAACCTCGCTCCCTCAGAGTGGGGTTTTTCAATTGTAACGGCATTCGGGACCAAAAAGCCGAAATTTCTTCTTTTGTCCGCGACAACCAAATTGACGTTTTCCTCATCCAGGAAACGTTCCTTAAGCCCTCTCACCGCGATCCCAACATCCCAAACTTCAAACTGGTGCGAAATGATCGTACCAGTGGCCGTTTAGGAGGCACTCTCATTTATTACAAAAGGTCCCTTCATTGTATTCCTTTAGAATCACCGATAAGCTTGAGCAACATTGAGGCTTCGGTCTGCAGGCTAGCCATGACTGGACACCCGCCGATCACCATCATATCGGCCTATCTCTCGCCCACTAAGGAGCTTCACTCCAACGAACTCGAAACCCTATTTGATCTGGGGGATTCCGTCATTTTGGCGGGAGACCTCAATGCCAAGAACACTCTCTGGAACTGCAACTCGACCAACGAGCGAGGTGCAGTCCTAGAGAGTTGTCTTGACACAATCAATCTAAGCCTATTGGTTCCCTCAGAACCTACCCACTATAGTTACAACGACGACCACCGACCGGACATACTCGACGTGGCACTTGTACGGAACGTAAGCCTTAGCGTGCGTTCCATGCAAGTGTTACAAGAGTTAGACTCTGACCACAGACCTGTGATCCTCGATCTAGTCCCCGAAAACAGTCCAACAGACACAGGTCCTAATATCCCGATGAAGGTGAAAACGAATTGGCGTCTTTTAGGCACCAAGCTCGCGGACACCTCATCCACTGATCTCTCCGCGATCCCGACCAACATCGTGACTCCTGAGGAAACGACCAGCGCGATACGCGTCTTCACCGACCACCTTCAGAACGTCTTGAGCGAAAGCTCCGAGAGGGTGCCAGAGACTGTTCACAGTCACTGGCAACTTCCCGAAGACGTTCGGTGGTGGGTGAGGTTGCGTAACGCTACGCTCAAAGCCTGCGCGACGAGACCCGTCCCGGAACGACGACATCTTGCGCGCTACCTCCAACGTGAGGTTAAGCGTCGCATAAAAGAGGTCGTCGATTCGAGGTGGAACACTCGCCTTGCCGATATCGATCCGACACAAACCGCCTTTTGGCAACTGGTTCGTTCCTTCAGGAGAAACGATGTGGCCTCCATGCCTCCGCTCAATCGTCCGAATCAACGCCCGGCGTTTGATGACGACGAGAAAGCGGAACTACTGGCCGGCAGCCTGGAGTCTCAATGCTCGCTCACCTCCGTACCCGTAGATGACGACATTCTTGTTGCGGTTGACACCTTCGTCGAAGATAGGAACGCGGTCCGGCCACCGCCAGTCTCTATACCGCGACCGCTATACGACAACGTCGACCCGGACGTCGACCCGCCGCCCGATCCCCTTGCGCCGGTGACGATCGAAGAAGTCACCACTCTGATCAAGGCACTCAAACGTAGGAAAGCCCCCGGGGGCGATCTAATCCCTACTCGTATGATTAAGATGCTCCCGGAGCATCTAGTTCAAATCCTAACATCCATTTATGACGCCGCGTTTCGTAACTGCATCTTCCCAGAGGTCTGGAAAGAGGCAGTTGTGATAGGAATCCACAAGCCGGGGAAACCCGCTTTCGAACCCTCCTCTTATAGGCCCATCAGTCTGCTCAGTACTCTGGGCAAAATCTACGAGCGGATCGTCCTCGACCGCCTCAAAATAGTAGCTTTTAATCAAAATTTGATCCCTCCAGAACAGTTTGGCTTTCGCCCTAGACACAGTTGTGTCAATCAGGTGCTCCGCATCACGGAGTACGTCCACGAACAATTCCGTAAAGGAATGCCTACCGGTGCTATCTTCTTCGATATCGAAAAAGCATTCGACAGGGTGTGGCACAACGGCTTGCTTTTCAAGCTGTACACTCTCAACGTGCTCACACAACTCGTGCACATCATACGAGATTTCCTGTCGAATCGCGGTTTCAGATATCGCGTGGAGGGAACTCTCTCTTCCCGACACACCATCACGGCCGGAGTCCCGCAAGGCTCCGCCCTGTCCCCCTTTCTATTCTCGCTGTACACAAGCGACATCCCTAGACCACAAAACGCCCATCTGGCACTATTCGCGGATGATACCGCAATATACGCTTCACGTATAGACCCCGACAAAGTGGTGCGCACTTTGCAAACCGCCGCCGACGAACTCGGTGAGTGGTTCCGCAAATGGCGAATCACCGTCAATCCCACCAAAAGTCAGGCCATCCTTTTCACTCGGAAAAGGAAAGTCCATGTCCCTCACTTTTCAGTCCGCATGTCCGACCAGGTTATTCCCTGGAAGGGCCAAGCCAAATATTTAGGAGTAACCCTTGATCAGAGGTTGACCTTCATCCCACACGTAAATGCGGTACGCGCGCGAGCCGCATTCGCGATGAGCCAGCTTCACTGGCTCCTAAACAAAAATAGTAAGATGTCAATCCGCAACAAGATTAGGATCTTTAAAACATGCATCCGTCCGATAATGACATACGCGTCGCCCGTATTCGCTCATTTACCGCCCGGTCGCCTTCAGCGAATGCAGGTGCTTCAAAATCGATTCTTACGACATGCACTTGGTGCCCCGTGGTACGTTCGCAATCGCAACCTCCACGTGGACACCAATATGCCGACCATCAGGCACTTTATGCAGTGCGCCAGCAGACGCTATTTCGACAGGGCGGTAAACCACCCGAACACGCTTATCCGTAAAGCGTCGATTTATACTCCATTTGATCGCGCCAAATGGAGACGACCGCGTTCAGTCTTGTCAGATCCAGAGGACGAAATCACTCTGGCCTTACGCGAAAAGAACGAGCATCTAAAGCTCATACACTTAACAAGACCGCTGTACCGTCCTCGCCGTCGAGGACCTCGTCGCGTTCCCCAACCCCCTGCCCTCTCTTAGCAGTTCCGGCCCGCGTGCCGAAGACTACGATCAACACGTAAATAGGATTAGGTTTCAAACCAAATTTCCCCAAACGCTGATGTCTTATCCTCTCAGTGGCCGCCCTGAGCCGAGGTCGTGACCCATTAGTGGGTCGCCCTCAGCGTGGTCGCTTAATTTAATGGGTTGCGAGCGCCTTCTGCGCTCACCCACAAGACCGGTGTTCTTGTATAAGCCGACCCTCGTCAGGCTAACAAGAGTTTAGTCAGGGACAAAAAAAAAAAAAAAAAAAAAAGCAATAAATGAAGAGTATCAATCTGAGCGTCGTGTTTAATTTACTTCTGTTGGCTACCACATTACCTTGACCCCTACATCTGGTGACCCCGACGTGATCATCCGACGAAGATATATCCTCGCGCCGACGTGATCATCCGACGAAGATATATCCTCGCGCCGACGTGATCATCCGACGAGATATATCCTCGCGCCTACGTGATCATCCGACGAAGATATATCCTCGCGCCGACGTGATGGAGAAGCCTGAAGCAAACAATGAAACGAAGCTTGAACTCGACGTGGCCGCTGTTTCCATACAGTCCAGACTTCTACCTTTCTGGAGAGAAATTCCTCGAGCATGGTTCGTGCAATTCGAAGCCGTCGTCGACCCGCTGAAGACCTCAGATGACCAAAAATATCGCTACGTGTTGCAACAGCTACAGGCAACGGACCTCCAGCACCTCACGGACATTCTTTACAACCCACCCGCAACTGACAAATATAATACGTTGAAGAATCGCTTATTGACCGCGTACGAAGATTCGGACGTCAGAAACTTCCAGAAACTCACAAGTGGCTTGGAGTTGGGTGATCAAAAACCCACTCAGTTGCTGCGCAAGATGCGAGAGCTGGGCAGAGGAATGATTACGGACGGAGGACTGCGAATAGAGTGGCTGAAGCATCTACCCGCCCAGGTACGAGTTGTGCTCTCGGTCAACACTGAGTCATCGCTTGAGACACTGGCTGCCATGGCCGATAAGATGGTAGAATATTCAGAACCTGCCACAGCAAACATTCAAGCGGTATCAAAGGGAAACAGTGACCTGGGAGTACCCACACAATTAGAAATGTTAGTGAAACAAGTCGAAAAGCTAACTCTGGAGGTAGCTGAGCTCCGTGGCCGATCCATGCAGCGCTGCTCACGCAATAGATGCCGTGATCGTTCACATTCGAGACTTCGCAAACGCAGCAAGTCGACTGCCAAACCGGGTGATCCAACATGGGAGTGCCGATTCCACTACCGTTTCGGTGACAAGGCCAGACGCTGCGAATCGCCATGTTGTAGAAGACCGAAGCCGTTAAACTAGACCAGACATCGAATGTGGCGGGCGTCGATGTCCCCAGTACCACAAACCGCCTATGTGTCTACGATCGCGACACCAGAGAACGTTTCCTCGTGGACACTGGCGCCGAAATATCGGTATTAGCTGCTACTGGCAACAGGAAAATGAATACTACGAGCGACTACAGACTGTACGCAGCTAACAACACACCCATCAGAACATACGGCGAGAAGACGCTTAGGCTCAATTTAGGCCTTCGCCGCAATTTGTCACATCAAGCGGAACTACAAACAGAGCTTAACAAATTTTTGCATAACAGAAAGCGCAACGACAAGTGTCCGATAGAGTGGAACGCGCAAGCCGATGAAGCTTTCGAAAAGTGCCGACAAAGCATTTTGGAAGCCACGACCTTGGTGCATCCAGTCCTCGGTGCCCCACTGGCCATAATGACAGACGCATCTGACTGCAGCCTCGGTGCAGTTTTACAACAGAAAGTGTGTGGCGTCTGGAAGCCTCTCGCGTATTTTTCCAAGACGATGAGTGCAACACAACGACGTTACAGCGTCTATGATCGCGAGCTACTAGCTATTTACACAGCGGTTAAACATTTCCGACGACTCATAGAAGGCTGCGAAGTAACCATATTCACCGATCATAAACCGCTAGTTCACGCGCTCAAACGACCTCCAGGCAGTTCCGACACGCCAAAGAGAGAGAGACAGCTACACTTCATCAGCCAATTTTGTGGAAAAATAGAGTACGTACGTGGCGAGGAAAATGCAGTGGCAGACGCTTTGTCCCGCGTCGAGGAAATACAATGTCCTTCCCCCATTGATTACGAGAAGCTATCTCATCATCAGCGCAGCGATCAAGAACTAGAGGAACTCAGAAAGCAAACAAATTTGAACTTCAGTGACGTCACCGAGCCAGGAATCAGTCAACCAATCACATGCGAGATGTCCACTGGCAAGCCGCGACCATATCTGCCGCCAATGTATCGTTTTGCTGCATTCAAAGCACAACACGATTTGTGTCACCCGGGTGTCAGGGCCACACGGAAGCAGATCACTGAAACAATCGAGGACACAATAGAACGTGGTTCCAGACAATCTAACCAGCCCTATGTCACCAGATCCGGGAGAGTGGTAAAACCAAATGTACGCTTCGCTTGAGGGGGAGTGATGTGGGATCCACCCACGTACCCACATATCGCCGCCAAAGCATTCCAACTAGGTACGACGGGTGCGGTCTCACACTACATGCATGGAGCACGAGAAGCGACGGCGGAACAGCGAACGACGGAATACCAAGCTCACCGGCGTCGGTCTCGTGGCACGTCTAGTCACCGGCGCACGGAGGCGCGCATATTTATAGTGTGCGAGCGAGCACGCTGTGCGTGCGAGGGAGATGGACTGCCCCCCTTTCACTAATCGGTTGGGGCGATTGTATAAATATAGGGACCTTTGGCAATAAATGATACATCACACAGACATTCCGCTCTGAGCAGCCGTCTCGGACGGACCTATTGTTTGTTGTAGCGCTCGCTACAACTTTCATTGTTCCGCCCGAGTACCTGCTCGGTGCGTTCGGCAGCGACCTCGCTGCAGCCAAGGCCAAACAGGTAGCAAAGGGGCAACCTTTTGCTATTTTGTTAGCCTATTTCGGGCCAAGCCGCGTCCTTTTCAGGACAGGGTTTCGCCCAATTTGTTTCTTATCGACGTTTGGCCCCTTCAGGGCGTTGGCTCGGCGGAAACCTAACGGTGCTAACAAGCCGAGTCGCGTCACCGGCAACGCGCTGCGCCCCTTCAGGGCAAGGCAAAGCCGACGGGTACGGATCCGGAGGCTGCGGAGGCACACCGCAGTCTCTCCCGTACATCACCTTCCCAACCCTACCCTTTCCTTAAAATCCATCCCGTGTATCGGTTGAGCGTGCGGCCTCCGGCCAATACCGTTTACGGTACACGGACTGTTAGGAACCCTTTTGCACAATAAGACTGGCAAAAGGGATACAAGCTTAGGGCACACCTAATTTTAAGTACACCCCCCCTCGCCTATACCCGGCGGGGAGGGACACGCACTCACTCACCCCCGGGCGTTCCTACCCGGGGACTTAGTTCATCGCGTCCCATACCGCGTCGCGATCCGCGCTCGTTCGTTTTGTGTGAACCCGCCTGGTTTCTTGGTGTGTTCTTTACAGGCGGTGCACACCCGGGGTTAGTGAACACACACGCGGCCCCCAAATCATATTCTACCATAGGCTCAGACTCAGCCGCCAATATGGCTGATTCTGGGCCGATGGATTTGGCTCCCGAGCGGCCTGTCGTCGCCGCTCAACTAAACCCAATCAACACCCCCCTCGCCGCTCCCATTATTTCCAAGGAGGAAATAATGAGAGTAGTGAGGGAGATGTTCCGGTCGGACAACGCGGTCCGACAAGAAATTATTTCGATGGCCAGGGAAGCCAGGGAACCGTCTGCGTCCTCAGACACCTCGGAGTCGTCCGAGGCTACGACCTCGACAGAGACCACCGAAACCTCGGGCGGCTCCGCGGAGTCTGAAGAGGAAATGGACACGTCCCCCAGCCAACCCGAAGCCACTAACAACCCGAAAAAACGGCCGATCTCGGCCTCTTCCTCCGCCTGTGAATCCGGGGAGGAGTCGTCCTCGTCGGAACGCGACGAGGACGGCTTCACCACGGTGAAAAACAGCCGGAGGAAGAAGCAGAGAAGCGTCGCTGCTCCCGCACCAGCCTCCCCATCCGCGCCTTCTGCGCCTTCCGCGCCTTCAGCGCCAACCGCGTCCGCGTCTGCGTCGACGCCGCCACCGCCGCCGACTCAACCAAAGGGGCCTAAAAAACCCCCGAGGTTGAACCTCCAAATCCCCTCAAATATGTCCATTCGGGACATATTTGAAGAACTGCGCAAACAGCGCATTAGCATCGCGTCTAACTCGTGGAATAAGATCCACAAACTTCTGGCATTACAGCCCTCTTCAATCGCGGACCACAGAGCCCTCACCAAATTTTTAGATGCCAAGAAATGGCACTACTTCACTTATTCTTTGCCTGACGAGCGGCGCTTCCGCTACGTCATTCGCGGTATCCCAGTCCAAATGTCGACTCTCGAGGTCAAAGAAGGCCTCGAAGAGAAAGGCATAGTCGCCCTAGAAGTGCACAGGATGCACAGACAGACCCGCGCCTCCCGGCCGGGAATTCAATATGAAATGGTCCTTGCCATTCTTCAGTCCCCTTCCGACGTCAAACGTCTGTTTGAGATTAAGGATATCTCGGGGCTAGGCGGCTTCACCGTCGAAGCCCCACACAAATCAACCCAGATAGGGCAGTGTCACAACTGCCAGAAATACGGCCACAATTCTCGTGGCTGTCGCCTCCCCGCCAGGTGCGTCAAGTGCCTCGGCGAACACGGCACATCCGAGTGCCCCCGTCCCAAGGACCGCTCTCAGTGCACGGAGCCGCCTTCGTGCACCAACTGCCGGCAAACCGGCCATCCAGCGAATTATCGCGGATGCCCTCGCGCCCCCAAAAGAGTTGCCAAAGCTCCTAAAGCTGCGGCTCCCTCGGCCCCTCAGGCCACCACATTCAAACTGGCACCTGCGCCAGTGCGCAACCCGTGGTTTCCTCCCACGGCGCGCGCTGAACCCGTTTCACAGGCCCCCAGCGGCGTCACTCCCGCTGCCCCGGCCTCTACTCGACCCTCTCCTCCCCCAGCTGTGGCTCCTTCTTCAAAGGCAGCCCAGCCCAAACCCAAACCCAAACCCACCACCCCTCCCACCCCTTCTCAGTCGGCGACGGTGGCGGCGAAGGCAAGCGACGCCTCTTCCTCAGTCGCCTCATTATTAGGCTCCCCGGAGATAATGATTCTCCACGGGAAACTTTTCGAACGTTCCCGTCTACTCACCCGTACGGGAGTAGAAGACCCCCTTCTAATAGCTGAGATCGCTCTGATCCAGCAACAAATCTTCGAGGCTACAGTTAACGCTGTGCGTCTCCCCTCTTTAATTTTATAAATGGCTACCAACGCCAGACAACTCCCCCAGCGGACAAAACCTCGCTCCCTCAGAGTGGGGTTTTTCAATTGTAACGGCATTCGGGACCAAAAAGCCGAAATTTCTTCTTTTGTCCGCGACAACCAAATTGACGTTTTCCTCATCCAGGAAACGTTCCTTAAGCCCTCTCACCGCGATCCCAACATCCCAAACTTCAAACTGGTGCGAAATGATCGTACCAGTGGCCGTTTAGGAGGCACTCTCATTTATTACAAAAGGTCCCTTCATTGTATTCCTTTAGAATCACCGATAAGCTTGAGCAACATTGAGGCTTCGGTCTGCAGGCTAGCCATGACCGGACACCCGCCGATCACCATCATATCGGCCTATCTCTCGCCCACTAAGGAGCTTCACTCCAACGAACTAGAAACATTATTTGATCTGGGGGATTCCGTCATTCTGGCGGGAGACCTCAATGCCAAGAACACTCTCTGGAACTGCAACTCGACCAACGAGCGAGGTGCAGTCTTAGAGAGTTGTCTTGACACAATCAATCTAAGCCTATTGGTTCCTTCAGAACCTACCCACTATAGTTACAACGACGACCACCGACCGGACATACTCGACGTGGCACTTGTACGGAACGTAAGCCTTAGCGTGCGTTCCATGCAAGTGTTACAAGAGTTAGACTCTGACCACAGACCTGTGATCCTCGATCTAGTCCCCGAAAACAGTCCAACAGACACAGGTCCTAATATCCCGATGAAGGTGAAAACGAATTGGCGTCTTTTAGGCACCAAGCTCGCGGACACCTCATCCACTGATCTTTCCGCGATCCCGACCAACATCGTTACTCCCGAGGAAACGACCAGCGCGATACGCATCTTCACCGACCACCTTCAGAACGTCTTGAGCGAAAGCTCCGAGAGGGTGCCAGAGACTGTTCACAGTCACTGGCAACTTCCCGAAGACGTTCGGTGGTGGGTGAGGTTGCGTAACGCTACGCTCAAATCCTGCGCGACGAGACCCGTCCCGGAACGACGACATCTTGCGCGCTACCTCCAACGTGAGGTAAAGCGTCGCATAAAAGAGGTCGTCGATTCGAGGTGGAACACTCGCCTTGCCGACATCGATCCAACACATACGGCCTTTTGGCAACTGGTTCGTTCCTTCAGGAGAAACGATGTGGCCTCCATGCCTCCGCTCAATCGTCCGAATCAACGCCCGGCGTTTGATGACGACGAGAAAGCGGAACTACTGGCCGGCAGCCTGGAGTCTCAATGCTCGCTCACCTCCGTACCCGTAGATGACGACATTCTTGTTGCGGTTGACACCTTCGTCGAAGATAGGAACGCGGTCCGGCCACCGCCAGTCTCTATACCGCGACCGTTATACGATAACGTCGACCCGGACGTCGACCCGCCGCCCGATCCCCTTGCGCCGGTGACGATCGAAGAAGTCACCACTCTGATCAAGGCACTCAAACGTAGGAAAGCCCCCGGGGGCGATCTAATCCCCACTCGTATGATCAAAATGCTCCCGGAGCATCTAGTTCAAATTCTAACCTCTATCTATGACGCCGCGTTTCGTAACTGCATCTTCCCAGAGGTCTGGAAAGAGGCAGTTGTGATAGGAATCCACAAGCTGGGGAAACCCGCTTTCGAACCCTCCTCTTATAGGCCCATCAGTCTGCTCAGTACTCTGGGCAAAATCTACGAGCGGATCGTCCTCGACCGCCTAAAAATAGTAGCTTTCAACCAAAATCTGATCCCCCCAGAACAGTTTGGCTTTCGCCCTAGACACAGTTGTGTCAATCAGGTGCTCCGCATCACGGAGTACGTTCACGATCAATTTCGTAAAGGAATGCCTACCGGTGCTATTTTCTTCGATATCGAAAAAGCATTCGACAGGGTGTGGCACAACGGCTTGCTTTTCAAGCTGTACACTCTCAACGTGCCCACACAACTCGTGCACATCATACGAGATTTCCTGTCGAATCGCGGTTTCAGATATCGCGTGGAGGGAACTCTCTCTTCCCGACACACCATCACGGCCGGAGTCCCGCAAGGCTCCGCCCTGTCCCCCTTTCTATTCTCGCTGTACACAAGCGACATCCCTAGACCACAAAACGCCCATCTGGCACTATTCGCGGATGATACCGCAATATACGCTTCACGTATAGACCCCGACAAAGTGGTGCGCACTTTGCAAACCGCCGCCGACGAACTCGGTGAGTGGTTCCGCAAATGGCGAATCACCGTCAATCCCACCAAAAGTCAGGCCATCCTTTTCACTCGGAAAAGGAAAGTCCATGTCCCTCACTCTTCACTCCGCATGTCCGACCAGGTTATTCCCTGGAAGGGCCAAGCCAAATATTTAGGAGTAACCCTTGATCAGAGGTTGACCTTCATCCCACACGTAAATGCGGTACGCGCGCGAGCCGCATTCGCGATGAGCCAGCTTCACTGGCTCCTAAACAAAAATAGTAAGATGTCAATCCGCAACAAGATTAGGATCTTTAAAACATGCATCCGTCCGATAATGACATACGCGTCGCCCGTATTCGCTCATTTACCGCCCGGTCGCCTTCAGCGAATGCAGGTGCTTCAAAATCGATTCTTACGACATGCACTTGGTGCCCCGTGGTACGTTCGCAATCGCAACCTCCACGTGGACACCAATATGCCGACCATCAGGCACTTTATGCAGTGCGCCAGCAGACGCTATTTCGACAGGGCGGTAAACCACCCGAACACGCTTATCCGTAAAGCGTCTATATATACTCCATTTGACCGCGCCAAATGGAGACGACCGCGATCAGTCCTGACCGATCCAGAGGACGAAATCACTCTCGCTTTACGCGAAAAGAACGAGCACTTAAAGCTCATACACTCCACAAGACCGCTGTACCGTCCTCGCCGTCGAGGACCTCGTCGCGTTCCCCATAACCCTGCCCTCTCGTAGCAGTTCCGGCCCGCGTGCCGAAGACTACAATCAACACGTAAAATAGGATTAGGTTAAAAACCATCTTCCCCAAACGCTGATGTCTTATCCTCTCAGTGGCCGCCCTGAGCCGAGGTCGTGACCCATTAGTGGGTCGCCCTCAGCGTGGTCGCTTAAATTAAGGGTTGCGAGCGCCTTCTGCGCTCACCCACAAGACCGGTGTTCTTGTATAAGCCGACCCTCGTCAGGCTAACAAGAGTTTAGTCAGGGACAAAAAAAAAAAAAAAAAAAAAAAAAAAAGCAATAAATGAAGAGTATCAATCTGAGCGTCGTGTTTAATTTACTTCTGTTGGCTACCACATTACCTTGACCCCTACAGCATCAATACTATTCGGCCGCAATTCATATTTTATATTTTTGTAATATGTATTAAAAACGAAATCCCTTCCTAGCCGAGATCACCAGGTACGCAGGAGATATTGTAGTGCACAAGTGTGTGCGCAATACACAGGTGCACTCGCTATTCCTTCACTCTCTTAGTCCAGTGAGACAACCATCCGACATTACCGGAGAGAGATCAGGCGCAGGACCAACGGCTTTACGTGCTTTCCGAGGCACGGGGGTATCTGCGGGGGGAGGGGGAGCTGCAACTGAGTATTTTATTAAAATGGAAAAACCTATTGACAATGTTTATGGCCCGACCCGCGAACCGAACCCCGGACTTCAGCTCGTATACTTATTATACTCGTAACGCGTACGCAATACAACTACGCCACCGAGGCAATCATATAAAAAAATAAACCGATTTCAAAACCACTACAAATAAAAAAATTATTAAAATTTGTATTCGCTTAGTAGGTATATACGCATATTTGGAGTCGATGCCTAATTTAAATTGCCAGCTAAGCTAAGGAAATACACAAACAAATATACGAAAGCATTGTTCAATTTAAATTAGGCACCGACTCCAAATATGTGTATATACTAAGCGAATACATTTTATTTTTGGTTTGTAGTGGTTTTGAAGTTGGTTTATTTTTGTTAAATAGTTTATTGCTTTTTTGTAAGTTAATTATAGAATGGTGAAAACAATACATCCTAGATATACGATTGCAGCATTCGCGAGTCATCTGCTGTTAGTTATTGAAGAGTTCCATTGTGTATCTCCGAAGATCTTCATCAGATCTTCATAAATTAAATACTAAAACCTTCCCTAAAATATACATATTTCAATATCGAAAACCACATCCAAATCGGATCAGTAGTTTTTGACAAATTCGCGACCATACAAATTTACATATATACATACAAACATACATACATACATACATACAAACATACATACATACAAACATATATACATACATACATACATAAGGATCGAATACAGAACCTCCTTTTTGAAGTCGGTTAAAAATAATATATGAATAAATTGTAGATTTGAAAAGTTCTTTTTTTATTCACATGTGGCTCTTGTGTCGACTTTATGCTACTACCGTATATAGTTCGTGCACGTTCCGTATAAAGCGTCATTTACACAAAATGAGTTTCTCGAATGCGAGCGGCGCGGCGATAAATCATAAGCGATTATCGTATGCGAAAACTCTCCACTCCATGACGTGATTATTTCCTGTGGTTGTTTACATTGGTATAACACCTCGTAGCAATAAGGCGATACTCAGATCCGAGACTCGATTCGACCGCGCCAAATGGAGACAGCCGCGTTCCGTATTAACCGATCCAGAGGACGAAATCACTCTGGCCATCCGCCCTAAGAACGAGTTCTTAAAACTCCAACACTCCACAAGACCGCTGTACCGTCCTCGCCGTCGAGGACCTCGCCGCGTTCCCCGTCGCCCCCCGACCCCTCTAGCAGTTCCGGCCTGCGTGCCGATGACAACACAATCTAATAGGATTAGGCTTAAAAACCAATCTTTCCTTAATCGTTGATGTCTCATCCTTTCTCAGTGGCAGTCCTGAGCCGAGGTTCGTAACCCGTTAGTGGATTGCCCTCAGCATGGTCACTTAATCCAAAGGGTTGCGAACGCCTTCTGCGTTCACCCTAAAGACCGGTGTGGCCAGAAAAGCAGATTCGTGTCAGGCTACTGGCAGTAGGGCCATTAACAAAAAAAAACCAGATCCGAGTGTCAAAGGCGTGTCTCGCTCCTCTCAAATTGTTTAGACTACAGGCAAGTTTTCGTAGGTGATATTCGCATACGTGTCTCACCTAGTGTAAACACTACTTAGGCGAGATTCGCATGTGTTGACTAGCCTCGAACAAATCCCTCCGAGGGTTAAGAATGTGCGAAAAAAACATGACCAGCCCCCTTATTCTCTATGACACGCGTTATTTTCACCGCTCGTAACAAGCGCGTAACGTAACTCATCGCGTTTATTACTATTGAAATTGGCATACAGAATACCACAGAACAGAGATAGAGATAGAACTATAAAGTGGGCGTAACCTTTGATACACTAGTTTAGAATGCAGTACAAACTCACTGTTTGAACGGTCTCAGTCGTCATTGCGCATTGTCAAAGGTTTAATGATTGGAAAAAATATTTAAAAATATTAAAATGCCCTATTATGCTATTCTGGAATGCAAAAATAATAGCCGTACCAAAAATGTGTCCCACGGAGGTATTTCGTACCATCGGTGAGTAATATTTTCTGGTATATTGCTATTTAGTTGAAAAATGTATCTTGATTTTCTATGTCAAACATGACACAAAAATTACAATTTAAAATGTTCCTTATTCCTTTCACTATATGGTTAATTGTCGCAAACGAAAATCAGTTGTTCTAGAATGATTTGTCACCAATTCATAATGTCATCGCTACTCAATTAGTGCATGCGTGGTCGATAAAATATTATCGATAATTATTAATTTTTCACTGAAGCGTTATGTTATGCAGAAAAGTACGAAAAGTTATCTGATGCATGATCCGCTTGTGATGCATAGCTGTGGTCGATATAATAATTAATTAATGAAACAATACTAGATTGTTAATTTTCAGTTTTCCAAAAGATCAATTTATTAAGGAAAGTTGGATCAATGCTACGGGAAGGTTAAATTGGTTTCCTTCCAAATTTTTCGTAATATGTTCAGAACATTTTGTAGAAGATGTGTAATGTAAAAAAAAGGGGAAATCAATATTTTAAAGTGAATGCAGAAGCTCATATAAATATTCTAATTCATCAATCAATAAATAATTATAAGAAAGCCACACACCATAATATTTATTTTATTGTTTTATTTTACTACATAAATTTATTAAAAAAACTATAGGTTATTATTTAAAAATACCCTTTTTAATCTTATCTTACTTCTTGTCTTATTTTAGTAATATCATAAATGCAAATGTTTGTGGAAATTTTTGGATCTCTGTATGTCGGGATGTTTGTTTGGTTTGTATGTTTCTTAGAAGTAAACTCAGACATTTGGCACACGAGTAGATCATAATACCCTTTTTTTTCGCGGAGAAAGTGACTTATTACTATCACCTAGCCTTTCAAGGGAGGCGACTGAGTGGTTTTGTTCGGTTCACCGTGCCTTACGACCCAGCGTTGAGCCACCGGGCCGAGTCCCTAACCTATGTACAACGCACGGCATGCCAACTAAAACTCTGCGGTGGCCTTCTTCGGCGCATTAGGAACGGCTGCGGGTTTCCCCGGGCTAAAGTGTCTAAGTTGTCGTCCGCAGCCAGATCATAATACCCTGGATTAACACATATAGGCTACTTTTATTCCGGTAATTTGCTCCCATGGGATATAATGGATATTTTTTCTATGCGTCGTACTGCGTTTTAGGGGCTTTTCTAACGGGAAAAGCTTTTTATTGAGACAACACATAGTTTTAAATAATTGTTTTTAATTACATATAAATGTGCCTGTCTGCTTTATAGGTTAACAATGTTTGATCAGCTATGTTACTTGATATTATATTATGAGTATTACTTGATATCTCATCGTTAATGTTATTTCTTAGGGTGGTGGATTCCAAAGTAAACCTGAAATCATAAATTTAAACGCAGGCGTATCTTCTTCAAACGAAGCACAAGAAATTGTTGCCCCCAAAAAGCGTAAAATATTACCGAGTCAGATCCAGGTACAAAATTAAACAACTTTTGCTTGACGAGACGAGCATGTCGCTCAACAAGCGATACGACCACTCATAAACAGCACAAAGCACTATTCAGTTTGGAATCAATGCAGTTACGCCGAGACATTGCCTCACTTAGTGTATTCTATCGTCCGTGTCTTGGTGAGTGCTCTGGACAAAAGTTTAACCTTAGGCCATCCTCACACTTCTTTAGGGGAACCACGCGTGCTGGCTTGCGAAACCACTGCTTAGTGATTTCTTCTATCTCAGCCCATATCAATCGGGTTAAGAAGTTCGTAATTTTGCTATTAAACTGTGGAACAGTTGCCGGGCACGAATGTTTCCAAGTCTTATGATATTGGGTCCTTAAAACGGAACTTGCAGAAGCTGTTAGCAGGCCGGCATAATTCTGCTGTCCGTCAAAGGATATTTTCTTGCCTTGCCGGTTGACGTTTTGCTTAGACGTGAAGTCTACTCTTACTCTCTTAACCCCAGCAGTGAAATCACTATGATAAGTATATATACTCATTATAATTTATTGCAAACTAGCTATATAAGCTGTGTAGCTAATATAGTATGTGTAACATACATATCTGCAGTATTGAAATTATAAAGTAGGAATTTAAAATATATACTTAAAATTTAAAATAATTTTTAATTTACTGAGTTAAAATTGTATTCAAGACAGTTCCAACAACTTTTCCAGTACTTATCAAATTAATATTATATAATTTTGTTATAAGTCCATTTCATTTATTAATGTTAGTTATAAAACAAACACCATCGATAGGTTTACAAAAAGGTAACGTATGGGTGCAACACTATTACCGGCATGCGTAGCGTACTGGGTGTCATTCAATAACTTATCTTAAAACAACTGCCATTGAGTTCTTATGAATGCCATTGCGATTATACGCCATCTCGCGTGGACTAGCGGTATGAAATCGAATTAAAATCAAAATTCAGACTGAAGGAATAATGTCGTATGAAGTCATGTGAATTTTTAGAATACGAAGTTTATATAATGGCATTAAGGTTAAATTTAATGCAAATGATTTTGTATTATACGCTTTATCTTTATTGGTGATTTTGGCCAATCATAATGAAGAGATGATAGTATGCGAATATATGCATGTGTGAGTTCGGCGACACTGGTTTTCTTAGTAAATTGATGCTAAACTCTATCCATTCTATCTTTAATTCGTGCAGAATACCATTTTACGCACATTACACGAAGTGAACGTGACGCGGCCGCGTTACGAGTTAACAATGTCATAGAGAATCATGCCTCAGTCTGTTTTGTTTTATAGGGATTGGTTGAGAGACTAACACGTGACGTAGGTACCTATTTTCAACTTTCGAATAGCGTAATTTGTCAAAATTGCCCAAAGGACACATAGGAAAAAAAATAGCGAAATTCGTATTTGTTTACACACGCGGTGACCAAATAGTTTATGGGGCGATACTTGCTTTGGAGAGGCGACAGTCGCAACCTTTGTTTACATTAGGCGACAGATTGCATAGCAAGAAACTGTCGCTTGTATGCGAAAAACTTCTTGTATACTTCGGCTTTAGCCCTATTTGGTGATATAGAAGGAAACATTCGAAATAAAACGTCCAAGTTTTTCACAAAATTATATTTTGTGTGATAACACCTGCTACATGTTCCTTATTGTTATTGTATTTACAATATTTTATATACTACACATTAGTAACAAATAACATTCATAACCTTAGAGGGGCAGATCTTACAAATAATTTACCGCGGGTCGGGCGGGAAGCGAGCTCATTGGTCACTCGCCGACCAATCACCGCGCCTCCCGCCCGCGCCACTACACTACACATGCGTGCGAGACAGAACTAAACGAGAACCTAACGCTTAATGTAACTATAAAATAATGTGTTAATAACATTTGGCAATAAATTACTCGAATAACACGAAAAATAATCCTTAAGTGAAGCGTAAAAACAAAAGTAATTAATAATAAAATATTTAAAACCTATCAGAATATAAAGAATACAAAATATAAAAATAACCGTCGTTTAGGCCCGCTTACATACGCCGCGCAGTGCTCACTGCTCACATCGCGGCACGCCAAAGTAACGCGTCAAAGTAATAATATACAAACCTAACATTACCTAGCTTATGTATACAGCCTTGTGTAATTTCAAAGCGTTGCATTTACAATATCTTACACGGAAATAAGCAGACGGGACGAGAGAGGCACTTGAGAACAGATTCAAGACAAACTATGGTCCTATAGTAAAATTATTTGTCCACTGTACAAGCGTCAATGTACACCGCACGCGAATACAAAACATCAAAAACGTAAACAGGATATACATACACGAGTTCCAAAAGATTCTTTACATCCAAAGTACAATCCACTGTCCACACATTGCACTTACATCGACATTACCCAAAGACTTAACTATCTCTTTGGAAACATATTATTCTGCGATAAGCACACGCAATTCGACTGTCAAATCGTCAGATTATCACAGTACTGGAGCGGCTCGCGCGCCGGTCTGCGCCGACCGCCGCGACTGTAGCAGTTCACACACAATTATTGCACTATTATGTATACAAATTATGCTATATTCCATGACATATCATAATTACAATAAGATTTAAATACATTTCTTTATCTGAAAAATTTTGTACTTTTATTCAGCTTACCGGGTGCTGCGTCTTCTCAACGAGAAATACACGTTACATACATATATTACAGATAATAAAGCTGCCGACTACAACGGAAACGGCACGTTAATGTTCGCCGGTGAATAAGGCAACTCGAGTGGTGTTTCTGTTCATAAGCGTCATGTACACGGGAGTCACACTGTCACATCACTACACTGTTTGCGGCACGCGGGCTTGGGTCTCGGCTACCGGCGCATGGTGGAGTTGAGCGGCTGCATGGCGAGGGGCGGCGGCGGCGGGTTGATGTACCCGTAAGCATACACGTTGGACTGCTGCGCGCGAGGGTCCGCGCCCGGGTACTGCACCCCGGGCTGCACGTTCATCATCTGCAGGTTGTTAAACTGCTGCTGCGGCGGCACCCGGTACCCGTTCAACCCGTACTGGCTGATGATGTGCGTGTTCAAGTTGGGCGACATGCGCGAGCCTCCGGCCATCTGCATGTGTTGCATTGGACCAAGGTTACCTGTAAATAATACCCCTCTGTAAGTCATGGAACTTGTCATAAACTGGACTATGTTGTGTTGTCATACACTACGGACAACTAACAACAACAAGATCCTAGCTGCCCACACAATGGCCGTAGAACCGAATTTTATACAAAGATATGAATACTAACTGGTTGCGTTCCGTGCGTTCCTGGGCGAGTCGAGCTGGTTGTGCACGGGCGCGTAGTACTTGGCGGCGGCGGCGTGGTAGTGCCCACTGACGCCGGCGACTCCGCCCACCGCGCCGACGCCGCCCGCCGCCGCGCCGCCGCTGGGCGGGGTGCTGGCCTGCTGCGCGTACTGCGAATGTGACCAAACATCATCAAGCACACTCACTGCCGCCGCACCAGCGCCAACTACCATCTGAAAAACTTTGCCGTTAATACACTTATACTTACAATTTTCACATGTTGTCATTTGATATACAAATGACAATATGTGTTGTACAGTTGTGCTAATTAAGAATTTACACTTACTATAAAGTAAACAACTGATGACATGGAATAATACCGGCTACAATAGGGCAGTAGACAATTTTACGCATTTTGTTGTCCCCCTAACAGTGCCGCTCAGGTAATATTTGCAGTTACATATAAAATAATGTACAAAATAAAACATAGGAAACTATCCTGTTGTGGAGTTACGATCTAGTAACCTACTCACTGAACTACTAGGAGGGAACTAGATTCGTAAGAATGAATCTTGTCTTGTAAGAATAAATAAATGAATTAGCACTTTGTAATTTGGGGTTTCTTATAAAAATGATATGGTGACGTAAATTAGTATAATAGTGACCTGATGTGGCGGATGGTGTTGCGGCGCGTCCGCCATCTGCTGCAGCTTGGCGAGCGAGCAGGATGGCGCCCAGCCGCCCGCGTGGTACTGCTGCTGCTGCTGGAACGACAGGTAGCCGCCCTGGTACCCGCCAGCGCCCACGCCGCCGCCCGACCCTGTCTGCATCGACGAACCGCCTGCGAACGTAATAAAACGATTTATAAAGTGTCCTAAGAAAAAATTATATAATTATAAAAAAATATTACATAGTTTTAACCATGTGATGAAAAATATTGCTTGTGTCTTAGCAGCGATACATGTAGTTCTGACCACATGGTGAAAAATCTTGCTTGTGTTAAGTGTCCGAAACGGTCTCAATACCAATATGCAAAAACAAAAATCAGCTATTTTAGCAGTTGTGCTAGTTCACTGCGATCATTGCCATTACACTCAAAAGTTATTGTGGTACTTTCTTTAGTTTGTTGTAGCTGTTGAAGATTGCCAAAGGCTTATAATATGTGCCCTACCTGCTTCGTATAACATATCCTACTAATATTATAAAGGCGAAAGTTTGTAAGAATGTATAGATGTTTGGATGTATGGATGTTTGTTCCTCTTTCACGCAAAAACTACTGAACGGATTTCGATGAAATTTGGCACACGGGTACATCATATCCTGGATTAACACATAGGCTACTTTTTATCCTG
This sequence comes from Lapara coniferarum, assembly GCA_949316025.1. Classification (NCBI taxonomy): domain Eukaryota; kingdom Metazoa; phylum Arthropoda; class Insecta; order Lepidoptera; family Sphingidae; genus Lapara; species Lapara coniferarum. The sequence goes on from OX438927.1 coordinate 29,567,945, forward strand.
GGAAAACATAAAACGGGACTTTTATCCCGGAAAAACTTTTTAATGCGGGTGGAGCCGCGGGCAAAAGCTAGTTCAGAATACTTGTGAGTATTCCTATTGTTGTGTGGGTATTCCATATAGTTTTTTATGATAACTACTTATGTATCTCGCTGGTCCGAATTAGAGGCGGACAACCATCTAAGTGGCCAGATGACCGCAGGATGTATGCCGGTAAGCAGTGGGTGAATCCAGACCGATTAGAGATTTTTTTTTATAGCATTGAATGACGAGACGAGCATGCCGTTCGCCTGATGGTAAGCGATACGACCACCCATAAATAGTAGCAACACCATCCAGCACCTTGAGTTACAAAGTACTGTGTGGCATTCCACTGCGCTCGTCATCTTGAGACATAAGATGTTAAGTCTCATTACGTCCTGTAGTTACACTGGCTACAATGCCCTTCAAACCGAAACACAACAGTGCGTGCACACTGCTGTTTGTCGGTAGAAATAAACATTGCGATGGTACCCACCCAGACGGACTGTTACATTATGAGTCCTACCACCAGTAGATAAATGTGATGCGGTTACCATGCGCGTGGTGTGCGGGCGGCGTGGCGCGGTGTCGCGCGGAGGACGCGGGCGGGGTGGGCGCGCCGCGTAGGGCCGCCTGCTTGGTGTCTGCGCCCCCCGCACCGCCCGACCCGGACCCCGCGCCCGACGCCGCGCCAGAACTGTTCCTGCACACAGACATGTTAACATTACTTCTTTTAACTAAGTGCTAATATAAATCTATTATACAAGGTTGCTATGATCCAGGGGCATTAAAATGGACAGAGTACTCCATATGAGCTCAGAAATAATTCGAAATTGTCAAAAACTCGATAAAGATAAAAATAGAATATCACTTTTTTCTAACAAATTGTAGCAATTTAATACGCAAACACCATTTATAAATATTTACACTAACCTGCGGTCATCTGCGTAACAAAACGGCAACGTCGCATTCTGTTATCTTTCATTTCGCCGACGCGATGAGCTGACCGGCTAATACAAATAGATAGGTAGCGCGGCGTATAGGCGGGTGGGTCTCAAGTACAAATTTAACCGCCGTTAACACAGTTTTACGAGCACAACACAATTTTTAGACATAGAGATTACAATATTTAGTACAAAATTATTATTAACTACATAAATCACCTCAAATTTTTAAATTTTCAATATGTCCACCATTCTCATTTATACACAACTGATATCGACGTATGATATTGTTTTGTAGTCTTACACCGAATGTATTGTCCGCAACCAAGCTTTTTAATTTCTATAGTATTTACGTCCGTGGCGTACACTTCCCTTTTCACGTAACCCCACAAAAAGAAGTCCATAGTTGTTAAGTCCGGAGATCGGGCAGGCCATCGTACGGGACCGAATCGGCCAACCCATTGCTGCCCAAACATATCAGTGAGTCGTGCCCTGGAAGACACCACTGAATGTGGAGGCGCACCGTCGAGCTGGTACCACAACCGCCGATATTCGGCAACTGACAGTTCATCTACGTACTCACTAACAGGACCATTTAATAAGTCCAAAAACTTTACCGCGTTAAGGGTGCCGTCAATAAAAACAGGGCCGATGACATTATTTTTATGCATGCCCGCCCACACGTTCAGTGAAAAACGGTATTGGTGTTCGGACTCTCGACACATGTGTGGGTTTTCTTCACTCCAATATCTACGGTTCTGTCAGTTCCAAATACCGTTGCGCGTAAATGTACTCTCATCGGTCCAGATGATATTTGATAAAAAATTATCGTCGTTACTAACGCAATTTAACAGCCACTGACAATAACTATTCCTAACCGGCAAGTCTCGCGACAATAAAGCTTGGACTTATCGAAATTTATAAGGTTTGCTCCTATTACGTTTTAAAACCTTATGCACGGTGCCATGACTTACTCCGAATTGTCGGGCGGCCCTGTGTGGGCTGGATGTAGGGTTACGGGCGAAATGCTCTAAGATTTGTTCTTCCCGTGCGGCGGGTATCTGCCGTGCAGGTACTCCCTCTTGATGCGGCACTATGGGTTTATTTTCCCGTATCCTTTGTACTGCCTTTACTATAGTTCGGGAATTGATGGGACATGAGCGGCTGTCTCCATACCTTTCTCTGTATGTTCGCAGCGCTAGAGCCGCGTTTCCGTGACATTCGCCGTATATCAATAACATGTCAGTGTATTCAGACGACGTGTACGTGACGCGAGGCATTTTATTGCAATCAAGTGTCTAATCACAATAAAAACAAATATCACTATTATCGTACGTGTCCCTGTCACAAAGTTAAAGAAACCAAACACAAACATACAAAAGATCGGTGCTCGTATCACACAAAGAAATAAATAAACACTATCGCTTTTAATACCCACTTGCACAGTACCAAAAAAAATATATTTACTTTAGTGTCCTATCACATAAACAAAAAGCAATATTTGGATATTCTCAAAATGGCGCGTAAGCAATAATAAGATTGTACCTACGAAGCCGCTCGGGCGCTTTCGCAAGGCGTCACATGTGTCCCGGAACAATTACGGAGACAAACTAAAAAAACTAAAACAGTTCTTTTAATTTTTTAAGATTTGAATGACCCAAGCCCAATCCCTTTCAAGTGTGTATAGTAACACATTATGAACTATTTCTTTTTCTTTTACGCGTATTGAATTAGAACGGGACGTTTATTATGATTTGTTCACTCTCTCATAAAGTCAAGTGTATGTATTGGTCGCTTCTTTGTTTGTGTTACAAAGTTATGATGTAATGTTATTGTGTTTTCGTTCTTATTGCACTAAGATTAAGACTCACTTTGACGTGATTATTGGCTGATAAAGCCGCAACGTCTCCTAATTTTGTTGATATTTAAGGTCACGCACCTTACATGACCTTAGATAACTTTGTTTAGACTCTTGGTCAGCTGTTAGCGCAGATATACATCCCGTTGTAGTTTTGCAAACACGAAAAATCTATCCTGTGGCTAAACCATTGCTCCTATTGAACTGAAATTTGGTGTAGAGCTTGTATGTGGTACATAACATATGTAGCTAGAAAAAAAGCCTCACCGTTTAATCAACTTTGTATAAAAATGAATCCATATTTTCCTGGTCACGGCATCACGCGTGAACGGCTGGACTGATTTCGTTATTTCTTTTTTTGATGTGTTTATTATTGTCAGGAGAAGGTTCTAATGAAAGAAAATTGCGCGGAAAAACGGCTGGACCGATTTTAATGATTTTTTTTTGTGTCTCCAAGAGAATTCGAGAATGGTTTAGATTAGCGCTGTACTCGGGTTCTAGGATTTTATTTCCTTTTTAGGGCAGGACAACGTCTGTCGGGGCCGCTAGTAATTTAAATAATATTAAAGCATGTAAAGCTGTTGGTCCTGCACCTGATCTCTCTCCAGTCATGTCGAATAGCGAGTGCACCTGCGTATTGCGCACACACTTGTGCACTATAATATTCTTGAGTACCTGGCTGATCTCCATTGAGATTGGCTGCCGTGGCCAAAACTGGCTAGGAGGATTTCATTTTTTTTTTTCAATATAAATAATTGTTCATTTTTGTTCGAAAGATAACTGTATGCATATACAACATGATATCCTCATAAAACAATTGTTATATTGAATCACTCAGATCTTATTGTAGTAAAATAAGGTGTGAGTATGAATTCCAATATTAATTTCCACATAAGATATAGAGGTCACAAAGACAACATAAATTGAAAATATTGCCAAAGTATCTCACCTATTTCTGTTAATCTTCTGTTGCTTCGTAGGCTGGTTCGGTTGACTCATAATGGACGGGATGTGTATCGAGGAGTGGGGGTACTGCGGACTGGGTGCAGGATGCATGTGCATCATGGAGCACGGAGACGCCAGGTCCGAGCCGATGCTGGTGGGCGACTCTAGGCCTAGTTGGCTCACATCCAGCTCGCACGCGGGGTACTGCACCGAGTGCACAGAGTTGCTCGTAGAGTCCGGCGTGTACACCCCCATCGACTGCAGCGCGGGACTCACCGCCTCGCACATTTCCTCTTTACTAGTCTCTTTCGGAGACTCCTCTTTCTTCGAATGCTGTCTGGATTTCTTTTCTATCTCAGTCTTCTCCTGACACGGCCCGTTCTGGTTGAATGGCGTCTTGCAAGTCGGCGACGTTACCTGCGGACTCTGCCTGTACTCCGCACAGCTCGTCACCACTTCCTGCTGCTTGTTTACTTGCCGCTGCATCATCTGTTTTATCTGCGCCTCATTCGCGTGCGACTGGGATTTCTTCGGCTCACACTGGGTTTGGCATGCGGTCGTCGTTTTAGACTGCTTGGATGGCTTGCACTCGTTCTTCTGAGAACATTCTGACGCTTTCGACGTCACTGTCTTTGTTTCTTTGAAGTGTGGAAGTCCTGTCGTCGCGTATATACTGCCGCTGAGACCGTAGGCAATATTGTGGTAATCTTTTTGATCATATTTGGGATGTAGCTTCTGAGGCGATTTTGGCATTTGGTCCAAATGGGGCAAATTAAATCCTTGCAACTTGTCTAAGTAGTTTTTATGCTCCCACGAGCCTTGTAGTCTCGCCGGGTCCCAAGGCGGCCACTGGTACTGTCCATGAGTCGTGTGATAGTTAGGTATTTGATTCATAGCGTAATCAGCTTTGGGAACTAATTCGTTGTCATATTTAAATTTGGGAAGCATCTTATTTAAGTCAGACTGGTCAGCTTTCAAATTCAGCTGTGCTGTACAGCTTTTGTCGTGTTTTACTGAGGTATTTTTGTTGTCGCACTTGGAACCGTTAGACTTCTCTTTCTTAAAAAAATCTTGTTTCTTGGGAGCTTCATTGGCTGTTTTAGTTTCGCCTTTACTGGTTACCGGCACCGAGTTAATCACGTTTATAGGGACTGACGTCTCTGGCTTTCTCGCGCCTGTATTTTGTTCAGGAAAAAACATTTTCGGTTCGGGCGTGCTTCTGGGCGTGTCATTTTTATTTGTCTTCTTGTCCGTTTTTTCCAGTTTACTGTGAGCTGAATTCACTCTGACATCACGCAATTTGCTTTTTTCTCTCGGCTTTTGGTTGAGCTCATTCTTGTCTTGCGAATTCGTTTGAACTATGTTGATGGAGCTGCCCAAATTAGCCTGGATATTGTTAGCAAAGCTGGTATCTAGATCTGTCCTCTCCAGTCCCAAATTTACAGCGGCATTAGCGCTCTGACATCGGGGTAAAAAATTTACGTCGGCAACATTCGGTACTTTTGGAATAACTGGGTTTATTATAGGCGAGGATATGGGATGCGGCACTTCTAGCTTCGTAGCGGTTTTGCTTACCATAGGACTCTCAGTAATGTTGTTTATAATGCGATTTGGTTCGCTAGTTTTAACAACTTTATCCGTTTGTACCGCCTGCGATTCTTTGCTCACGTTCGCTCTGTGGTTGAGGTAGGAATGTTGCGCTGTATTTATTTGTTGTATCGTCATAGAGTTGCTCACTATATGCTGTTGGTAAGTCTGCATAGATGGATCCATAACATTTCTCGTTATGATAATTTCATCTTTTCTCGTACTCATTATGTCACTCCGAAACGGAATGTCACTTTCCTTACTAGTCATTTGATTTACAAGTTTACTTCTATCTATTTCTGTAAAAGAGTCAATTTTTGGAGGGTCCGGTTTCTTCATACTGCTCAAAGTGTTTGTATTGTTGCTATCTTTTTGAGGGTCTAAATTTTGTATAATTGATTCGATTTTGTTGGGAGATTTCTTTTCCGCGGATTTATTTTCCTCGTTATTCTGTTGTATGACAGTTTCTTTTCTAGTCTCTGTCTTTTTCTCGCAAAGCGTCTCAGTAATTTTCTCTGGTGATTTCTTCTGTTTAGAAGACTCATTTATGACCGTGTCTTTCTTTGGCGAAACACTAAGTTGTGGTGATTTAGCAGTTTCTGATTCTGCTTCAACAGCGATAGGTTCCATTTGATTTATTTTCGGAACAATCAAATCAGCAGATGTTGCTGGTTTAACTTCTTCTTGTACTTTAGAATCCAAAACAATATGCGCATTCTCTGTGGACACCACAGGCATCACTTTTGATGGACTCTCTTTTTCTTCGACTTCTTTTGGCTTGTTCTCATTGGTCTGTTGCACTGGCACCACGGAATTCGGTTTAGGCGACGGTAAAGGACAACTCTGACTGTTGTTGTCATCAGACTCAGATATAATGATAGTTTCCTTATCGTCGAGAGCTTTATTTGGCGATTGCATTTCATTGCTTTTTGGCTCTTCAGGTTTACTTGCAGTTTCTTCATGCGTTCCAGCCTCCTCCGATTCCTTTAAGATTTCCTCTTTTTTATCTTCACTAGTATCTATTTCAGCCTTGTCTGATGCAGTTTCTTTTATAACCTGATCTTTTTCGGCTAGAGACTTGGGAGAATCCATGTGAATGCTATCAAGCTCCATGTCACTAGTATGGTGGTCCGTACTGTTCTCTTCGACGTTACGCGGTGACGCCGGTTTACTGGCAATACTTCGCTTTTCTTCCCTATCCTCCACATCCATTTCATCATCGGCCTCGCCCGAAGAATCTTCAGAACTGACGTCAGAATTTTTCTTTTGCTCAGCTTTATCTTCAACTTGGACATTAATGCTTTTAACTTCTTCAGCGTTAGCAGCTGCTTCTGGTTCAGTGGAGTCGTCAGTTTTATATTCATTCGCTTCTGCTTTATCATCATCGACCTTTGCTTTCTTGGCAACTGGTGATGCAGTTCTAGGACTCTTGTTGACTTTCTGTCGCTTTCTCGGCCGCCCTTTCCAAGCAAACTTTCTCTTTGCTTTTTTAATCGAGTTTACAACAGGAGTCGAAACAATCGCCTCAAGCTCTTCTTGGCTTTCTTGACTATCTGAAGCGTAATTAGGTTCTTTAATACTATGTCTCCTACTTCTCTGCACATTGTTGTCTCCACTCTGCGAGACTCTAGATCTAGCAACACTTTTACTCCTTTGCCTTGTTGGAGGTTCATCTTCTTTCTTGTCCTCAACACACTCAGATATCTTTCGGTTTGGCTCTCGCTTTCTCTTTCGACTAACGTCACTCAGTGTCGGTGTTGTCTGATATGTAGTTTCACTGTATTTTAGAGGTCTTGTACGCCGTCTCCCAGAAGATGTAACTTCAACGGGTGTTTCTGCAATTTCTTTTTCTGTTTTAGCCTTTGCTTTAGACTCTACCTTTGGCATTGGCATTTCCGGTTCCGTCGCCGTACCTTCGCTTTCTGTCTTCATATCCTCATTTTCAGTCTCTTGATCAATGGATGCCTCCTCAGGTGATCTAAATGGATTGATCGTTGGTGCCAATAGTGGCGTCCATCTCAAGCACTCAGGGTCTATTTCTAACCTGGGTTTACTTCGTACTTTCTTCACATGATTATCCACTCTATTCCAATCTATACACAATCCTAACTTCATTGTCTCATTATTTGGGATATATCTTACGAAACCAAGCAATTGGAATGTCACTGCTATGTCGTTCATATGCATGCCAGTGCTGTGAGCCACATCTTCAAAAGTAAAAGGTTTATCTTTGTGATCATACAAATATTCCAATATAACAGACTTCCAATATGCATGATACGACACTCTCCCGAGATCCGATAGTGGTTTTTCTGGCGTTCCCGGTTGACCCTCTTCTTTGGATAGTAAATAACCTGAAGCAGAAAATTGTATTGTTTACACGAATTATTCTATGATAGCAAAAATGACAATATATAAAATGTACTGTTGAAATTATGTAAAATATGATAAAGAAGATTCCACCACTCACTAAAATGGATGAGAAACCTCCCGTAGCCTTGTCTCTGGTACTGCGGCATTGTCATTATGCACGACACATTATATTTCTGCTGACAATGTTTCTCCTTGGAAAAATATCCGACCAGATGACAACCTTTGCTGTCATTTTTGGTCAATACGTAAAACAAGAAAGGCTCCACGTCGTAATACAAAGTCTTGTGGTCTAGGAACAATTTTGCGAGTAGGCACAGGTTCTGACAGTATATTTTGTTGGCATTGCCGTCCACTTCGAACACCGATATGTCCCCGCAGCGGTATATCTCGGTGGCGGGCGGATGCCGCCATAGGCACTTGTCCAGATGCCTCATGAGCACAGCTCGACTCTTGGCATATTTAAGGCAAAATTCGCACAGGAATAGTTTAGGTAGTCTGGAAAAGAAGAAATGTCGTGTGTCAATGACAGTTATGACATAATGTCGGTAAATAATATTTCAGTCATCTACAGAGACTAGGCTTTCCTCAACAGGTAAAGGATTTCAATGAATTATTCAGACTATACTACACTATACTTATATGCTGCTATACTTTATCATGGAAGAAGCATACACGCGAGTGGAGCCCCGCCATTAAATAATGATTTCATCACAAACCTGGCATATTCTTGTGGGAATGGACTCGAGTACCACGTCTCGATTTCCCACTGACCAAACTCGATAGCGGAAGGGCATCGAGGGGGCGGCGCCGGGGCCGGGCCCTGCTGCGCGGCGTGTGCTGGGTGTGCGGGGTGCGCGGGGTGCGCGGGGTGCGAGGGGTGAGCCGGCGCGGGGGACTCCGCCTCCAGCACGCCCGCCGTGCTGCGCGCCTGGTTGAACACCTCCGCGTCCGCCTCCGTGACACCCGGCGGTAATCTCTTACCCTCTGAAAACAGATAAACATTACGATATTGGTTTCGCTCGACAAATATGCGATTGTACCCCGGGTTCTACGCCATACATTTGTGTGTAAAGGAAAAATATAACATGCATGCAATTAAAGATGCTGAATATCGACCGAATACGTGACAAAAATTTGAAAATTAAGGACCTCGTGACAGCCAATTGTCACCATGAAAAGCAACACTGTACACTGCCAATGCACACTAAACCGATAGTAAAATAATATCATAACAAAACACTCTGTGATCTTCTCAGCGGGTTCCGTCAAGAGCGGTCGACGGTCAGCATTTTGCGGAACGTGTGCTCCGAGTCTGGAGCAAGGCGGCACCCGGGGCAGGCGCACATCAACGACGATCACGAATCGCTCGAAAGCGCGGGCGAAAGTGCTCGCGGAGGCCGCGGACGGCGGGGGCGACCTGCGGGAGCGGCGAGGGCGCGGACGGCGGGGCGGCGCGGGCGGCCGGCGCCGCGGCCTCCGCGGGAACTTTCGTCGCGCTCTCGAACCGACCTTACCCTCGGCGCCGGCCGGCCGCCGCCGCCCCGCTGCCAGCGCGCGCCGCAGCTTGCGCGCACCGCCCGCACTCCCGCGCCACCGCGCCGCCCACGCCACCAGCTGCGACGCCGACGGGCCTGCGACTGCGCCTCCTGCGCCTGCGCACGCCAACTGCTTCTCTGCTATAGGACTGCCGCTGCGCTCGCTCAGTGCTGCCCGATAACGCCTATACGTGCTCCGCGTCTCTTTCAACACCTCTGCTTCTGGCTCAGGTTCTGGTGGGGGCGGCGGTCGGGACGCAGGCAGGCGCGCTCGTGTCGCGCATCGTGACGCGGAGCGCACAGAGTAAAACTCGGACAGGCCGTCAAACAGTGTCGTGAGCGAGCGCTCCCCGCCGCGACTGCGTCGGCGCGCCGGTGCCGGCCGCGGCTCCGAGCCAGGGACACGGACGGGGGCGGGAGCGGGGGCGAGGACGGGTGTCGTGCCGGCGGCGACAGGGGCGTGATGAGTGGTGACGGGAGTCGGTGCGAATGCCGGCGCGAGTGCGGGCGCCACTTGCTGCTTGCGCGCCTCAGCGGCGAAGCCCCACGCTCCGTCCGGGCCAGCATCAGTCGCGAGCCGCTCGAACACAGAGGAAACGTGTGCCGGAGTGAAAGCGAGCGCGGGGGCAGGCGTCGGCGCGGGAGGGTCCACACGCGCCTCCGACGAGGAAGAGGACGACGTGGACGACGACGACTCCACTTCGGAGGGGGAGGGCGCGCTTCTCTCCAGCCGCAGCTCTACACGTTGAACGCGCGTCACGCTCACGCCTCCCCACCGCCCGCCGCCCTCCCACCCGTCCCACTCTGCAGAGGACTCGCGACGTCGCCGCCTCACCAGATTAAAAGCGGAAAAACGGAAAAACTTCTGCTTCTCTTTGGACATCCTCCGCTCGGGCGGCAAGCGCGCCGGCGGCGGGACATTACCGTCGGATGGTTCCTCGTCCGAGTCGATGCGGCGCGGAGTCTTCGGCTTCCGGCCCTTTGGCGTGCCGGCAGCGGAGGTTCTGCAACAATCAACATTACACTTAGAAACGACATCAACGATAACAATATTAAAGTTGTATGTGAAGTTTAAGTTTCGTAATGTGTCAACATGCAATCAGTCCTGACTGTTGCCAGCACATTTGTTAGTGGTTGTCTCAGATGTATGCCTTTTGTTACATTGGTCATGGTTAGTATCAGGTGTATGTAATGTTGTTGTGGTGTACTCGCCTGTTGTTGTGCGGACAGGAGTCGCAGCGCCAGGGCAGCGGCGCGCAGGCGGGATGCACGTGCGCACCGCAGCGAGCCGAGCAGCGCGCCGCCCAGCCCGCGCCCGCCGCGCCGCACGCGCCGCACGTGTCGCACGCGCCGCACCACGCGCACTCGCCGCACGACCAGCGCGACGCCTGCACACACACAGTACAACACTATACCTACTGCCGCTTATACACGACATAATAGCAAATGTCTTCATACTTAAAATGTATGCTCGATTTTATAACGCCTACAATACAATTTCCAAACTTTAAACCTCCAGCATGATGGTTCCTTCCGCGTTCAAACGATAATTTTCCGGTGTTGACTAATACGACTCGGGATATAAGCCAACATATTATAATTATTACGAATTCCGAAGGCCGCAACATATATTTTAGGTAACATTGAAGTTAGAATTTAAAATGTACATACTTAGCAGGGTCATTTATTAATTACATAAGGATGATTATGGCGATATCAAACCCCCTTCCCCCATGTAAGGGTGCATGAGATATCTCGAACCCTCTCCAATGCAAAATTCTCTCATTTTTCAGAATAATAAACTGTTGTTAGAAAAGAACTAGTGACACTAAAACTCACAGTTTAAAGTAAATCAACGATTTTATTTTTAACTTTTTGTATGTACTATGATTATTATTTACTAGCTTTTGCCTGCGGCTCCGCCCACTTAAAAGAGGTTACCCGGGATAAAAAGTAGCCTATGTTACTTGCTAATAATGTAGCTTTATATTGATGAGACTTTTTAAAATTGGTCCAGTAATTTTTGAGTGTATCCATTACAAATAAACAAAAAATCTAAACTTTCCTTTTTAAAATATTAGTATAGACTAACTTTTGCTCACGGTACCGTCCGCGTGAAATATTTTTTCCGGGATAACAAGTTGCCCTAAGATCTACCGTAGCTTGCTATAAGAGAAAGAACTTTCAAAATCTGTTCAGTAGTTCCTTCGATTAGCGCATTCCCTCAAACTAATTCTTCAGCTTTATAATATTAGTATGGATAACATTAAAAATTGATAAAAATAAACAAAGATTATAAAATTACTCGTAATTAATAAACAATATAAAATTGTGAAATAGGATGCAAATCAAAGTGTAATTGTAGAATGAAGCATTCAACATCCGAAATGGAACTAGATTTCTAATATTAAATTTCGACTTACAAAATATTACGTAAGAATCGGTTTTACCCCACTCGCCCCAATATAAGGGCATAAATAATAATTAAACGATAATTGTACACAATTAACTATGATTAAATATACATAACAACTATATCGTGTCTAAAAGTCGAAGAGTTAATATTGATGTCATACGTCATCAAAAATTTGAAAAGACCTAGAATTTTACTTCTTAAAAATATTATACATCTACTATTTGCCACTGTTCATGAAACAGCCTAAAGATAAATAATCATTGATATTTATATGTCGATGACCCCTGAGTCACATCACGGCAGTACAAGTTGTCGCTTTTCCTCAAACCGATGCGTCACGAACGCCCCAATTTGTTTCATATAAGATTTTCCATTCATTTCTTATTTAAGTATCGAGAGCCTATTCGAACTATCGAAGAGTGAGGTCTGATTCAATCATAGCACAGCAACTCTCCATTCACAAAGTAATGTATTAATCATCGATTAATTGTGAAAGAAAGTACCGTCAAGTAACCTACATAATATTATTAGGAAGTACTAATATACTATGCTTTGTTTCTATTCATGCTTCTTACCATTGAACAAAAACTATAAAGAAAACAAGACTTTTGATAGCAATTCCAATAATTACAACTTATATGCGTAAAACTATATGAAACAAAACAGAAGATAACACTGCAATTATAGCAGCTTTGTAAAAATATATCTATACTTACTAATATCATAAAGCTGAAGAGTTTGTGTTTGTTTGAACGCGCTAATCTCAGGAACTACTGAACCGATTTTGAAAATTCTTTCACTAATAGGAAGCTACATAACTCCTGAGTGCTATAGGCTATACTTTTTATCCCGGGAAAATATTTTTGTCCCGGAAAAACTTTTTCACGCGGGCGGAGCCGCGAGCACTACTAGTCGTGTATAAATGGTAGGTCTTTCGTTTGCGTTTGCGGGGCTTGACGAGTCAAAAGTCGCCATAGTGACGTATAAAAGTGTGCTGCGTTCCAGGTTCAGCCTGTGTATCTTCGGTTCAAACGGCCGGCATAACTGTGTCGACAGACGAGGAATTATCATCGCTCGTCCGTTATAAAAAAAAAAGTGTAAAAGGCGTATGTAGATCGACCCAGGTATCGCTGGACGGCATAGGCGTAGCTATAGCTTTCAAATAGGGGGGTCCAAGGATACCAAAATGTAATGTAGGATACCAAATGACCCATAGGTCGCGTGTACACCCCCCCAAATTTTGTGATGTATTTGCGTTGGATTTTGTTGGGTCCATTTCATCTTATTATAAATGCAAGTTAGTGAAAATTTTTGTTAGAAATACACATAGGCATTATCATGTGTACAGTCAGCAGCATAAATATCTGTACAAAATGAAAATTTCAAATCGCCTATATACGCGTAAGTTAAACTGAAAAAAAAATTTCTTCATATGAAGTAAAGCAAATTTCTTTTATTTTACTTTTGTGAAGAGAAAAAAAGATTAGTAGGAACACAAAAGTATGTGGGCAATTTGAAATTTTGAATTTGTTCAGTTACTTATGCTGGTGACTGCATGATTTGTGGCCCGAATATTTTTTTTGTAAGCTAAGGGGGGATCCGGATCCCAAACCCTCCTCCCCTTATATACGCCCATGGTGCACGGACATGGTGGTAGGTCACCTGCGCCAACTTCAAGTCAGTAACTGACGAGAGCTAGCACGGAACAAGCACATCTGGAGGACTCGTTGCGAAAGTCAATACCAGGGGAGATAGTTATTTATATGAGACTGCCAATATCTCAGCCTTGCCTACCATGCATTAATTAATATAATTGTTTGCGTAGCGATCAAGAAAAGCCTATAATCATAGTAATAACATAATTAATAATAAAACAAACAAGTGAATACAAATGACAACCCACATATCTGCCATTAACTTCCGGTGTTGTTTAATTCACCATATCTAACAAGATCGCCACTACAAATATTCTCACGATATCTGTCATTCTATCTATTTATGAAAAGAAATTACATGATGGGTATCACATAATATCATAATAGATTAGCCAAATTGAAACTGAAATCACTGAAATCACATCACAAATCACAGCAAGAGCTTTCAAAGACTTTTCCTCAAAAGGTCTCCACATGTAGCTACAATTCTTGCATTATACCATGGACTAATAAGAGTATAGACTAACGATCCCCATACATTGAAGCGTACTTCGCTGTTTAGTACATTGAATTCAACTAGATGGCACTAAGATCCATAAAATCATTTGAAATGGTTATTTCAATGGCGCAAATGAGAGGATGGATAAAATAAACAACTATCAGTTTATCCGATAGTTAGTATTACGCCTAGATGGCGCTATAAACTGTTTAGCTCACAGACTACTACAATTATTTTGAGTATTTATGGACTGCATTGGCACTTAAATATATCATTACTTTTTGTAAAGAAAACTAGGCAGGTATTAAGTTATGTGGTGCCACGCGCCGCCGACGACACATCGTTGGCCGGTTGTTTAGCGCGTATTACAAGATTTTTATATGGGGACACCACTTCTTTTTTGACTGAACTTTATTTTTATATTTTTGTTATATAGCTAATATAATAATATATAATATATTGGAATAGTTTCAAATATCTGCTTGTAACGGTTCCAACGCTACAAAAAAATGTTTTTTTTTTGTATGGGGACTCCCCCTATTTTTAAACTTTTTTTTATTTTTAGATTTTTTCCTACGGTTACACACAATTACGTTCCGTTCGTGGAATATTACACTCGGCGCTGGCTAGCCAGTTACTTTGCTTGAACTTGGCTTGACACGCTACCGCGTGTCTAGATATCTTTTTACACCAAAAAGGATACTAGATATTTAAAAAAAAATGTGTATTGAAAAAGTGGCCGCTATTTTGGATTTCTTTGTTTTAAGGCCAATCAACCTCAAAATCGATACCTGGACATGGTTTTAGGTACAAAGGACAGATCCAAAGTTAGAATTGAAAAAGTGGCCGCCATTTTGAATTTCTTTGTTTTAAGGCCAATTGACCTCAAAATCGGTATCTGAACATATCTTTAGTTAAAAAAGACGGATCCGATGTCAGAACTGAAATATGAGACCGCCATTTTGAATTTATTTGTTTTAAGACCAATCGATCTCATAATCGACCCCTGGGAATGGCTTTGAGCACAAAGGGCATATCCTACATTATAATTGAAAAAAGTGGCCAATATTTAGGCTTCTTTATTTTTAGGCCAATTAACGTCAAAATCGATATTTGAGCATAAGAAAGGTGGTCGCCATTTTGAACTTCATTGTTTTAAGACTGATTGGATTTAGATAGATATTTGGGCTTGTCTTTAGCCAAATAGAATAATTAATCGAGGTTGGAATTTTAAAAATTGCATTTCATGTTAAAATTTTTTGTTTAAGGGCTATTGGTTTTAAAATCAAAATACGCTGGACATGACTATAAACTATAGTAGGTAATATGGCCACCATCAAAGCTTGTTCAATTCTCTTCAATAACGATATCACAGCTTTGCTATATCGCAAAATAAATAAATTGTCTTCGAATTTTAGAAGACGAAGTTCGAAGTCTTCGTGGCCTGTGGCAGCAAACAGGAAATAAAGTAAATGGTTCTGTGAAAGCATCAAAATTGGTAACAAAATTAGGGAGTCGTTAACCTTCATTTGAAATATTGCTATAAGCATAAGTAACCGCGTAGTAGAAATGATCGTACCATATTTTTCGTCCCCCATATCGTTTTGCCTTGTTAGGTGACCATTTAATTATTGTATCCCTTTTAACTTACCCCTTTTCACCAGACTTAAAAGGCTACTTAGGTTGATTACCTTATTAATTTTTAAAAGTATTTAATTTTGATGTGAAAATATATTTCAATTTTTTCTATAATGAAAGACAATCCAAAAAATGTATGTTATAAATTCAGGGGATACAGTTTGGTGTCGCTGCTATGTAGCATCTGTTATTACACCATCTATTGCTATTCTAATTATTCATTCTCATTTAATTTTTAAAAACTAAGCCATTAAAATAGTGTAAAATGTAGTTGAATAAAGTCAAACTATTGACATAACTTTGAAATTATTAACATAATGTGGGATGAACAGAAGTGAGCCAAGCAAGAAAGATTTTTTTTTTAATTTTCAATATCCCACACTTCTGAAAGTCAGAAGTTTGCTTAATTTTACAATAACACTGGTTTCTGCAACGGGTGGTTATAATAAATTATTAAAATGCACATGAAGAAGTGTTAACAGCTAACAGCTAGCTGGTAGAGTCAGGAAGCTGATTGGCATTATGCGCCTACTAAGAAACGCTGCTAACTGGAAGACTCAAAGAGTAATTTACTTCGCCTTATGCCAATCAATCATCAGCTACTGCATAGGAACATGGGGCTCTGCAGCCAGAACCTCTATAATAAAACTAGAAAGGGCGCAGCGAGCATTACTAAAGGTGATGCTAAGAAAACCCTTCCGATACTCCACTGATGCTCTTTATGCCGAAGCAAAGGTTCTGCGAGTCCGGCAACTATTTATTCTCCATGCTTGCCTGTCCGCTCATAAAGCAATCTCAATCTCTCCACTATACGACGTAATGAAATTATAACGCACCTTTAGGATTCCACTCCCTTCTATTAAATCCTCATTCGCAAAACGATTTCCAATGTACAGCCATCCATCCACATACAATATTGTCTCCTTCAAATGTTCCCTTAAGGATTCCACCATGTACATAGCCAAAAGAAAATTGACCAACTTTCTACTAAGTCTTGACTACACTGCAACAGAAAACTTGATAACTAGGTAAACGATAATGCTAATCATTAGTCTTTTCACCAAACACAAACACACATCCATCATTGTCCTTTTTAATATCTTATTTTATTTTTATTTTATTTTTTTTAATAAATTTGTCATGTTCATCTCTCACACATTTTTTATAAACTAAGGTGAACCAACAACAAAAATAAAAGAAAAATCCTCATGCGGCTCATTATTCAAGTTGTAATCTGTATTAAGGCAGCCCAAGATACAAGCGCAGCTTAGTTTGGGTGCCACTGGCAACTATTGTATATAAACTGTGTATTTTACTTGAAATAAATAAATAAATAAATAAAAATAAATAAATAAATAAACAGTTGTGGTCTCAACTAACTTGAAAATATTGAATAGTAAGCTACCGTTGCTATTTCAAACAAATCTGTTTCTGGAAGTCAATCTTCTATGAAACTTCTACACTTTACAGGCTGTATGGTTGATGGAAGACTTTGAAAACAAATATTATTCCAACATGGTGCTCATTTATATCACAATTAAAACGAATCATTATATTGTGGTTAAAGGCATGCCCAAATATCGATTTTACAGCTAATGGCCCCTAAAACAAGTTCAAAATAGCGGTGCCTTCTCAATTCTAACATTGGATCTGCCTTTTATAGATAAAAGCTAAAAAATTACTAGATATCGATTTTGAGGTCAATTGGCCTTAAAACGAAGAAATTCAAAATGCCGGCCACTTTTTCGATTCCGACATTGGATCTGTCTTTTATAATCAAAGATATACCCAGCTATCAATTTTGTGGTCAATTAGCCTTAAAACAAAGAAATTAAAAATGGTGGCCACTGTTTTCTATTCTAACATTGGATCTGCCCTTTGTGTCTAAAGCCATGCCCAGATATCGATTTTGAGGTCGATTGGCCTTAAATCAAAGAAATTAAAAATGGCGGGTACTTTTTTCAATTCTGACATTGGATCTGCCTTCTTTACCTAAAGCCATGCCCATATATAGACTTTGAGGTCAATTGGCCTTAAAACAAAGAAATTTAAAATGGCGGCCACTTTTTTCAAATCTAGCCTTGGATCCGTCTTTTGTAACCAAAGATATACCCAGCTATCGATTTTGAGGTCAATTGGCCTTTAAACAAAGAAATTCAAAATGGCGGCCTCTTTTTACAATTCCGACATTGGATCCATCTTTTGTAACTAAAGATATGCGCAGATATCGATTTTGCGGTCGATTGGCCTTAAAACAAAGAAATTCAAAATGGCGGCCTCTTTTTACAATTCCGACATTGGATCCATCTTTTGTAACTAAAGATATGCGCAGATATCGATTTTGCGGTCGATTGGCCTTAAAACAAAGAAATTCAAAATGGCGGCCACTTTTATCAATTCTAGCCTTGGATCCGTCTTTTGTAACTAAGATGTACCCAGCTATCGATTTTGAGGTCAATTGGCCTTTAAACAAAGAAATTCAAAATGGCGGCCTCTTTGACAATTCCGACATTGGATCCATCTTTTGTAACTAAAGATATGCGCAGATATTGATTTTGCGGTCGATTGGCCTTAAAATAAAGAAATTCAAAATGGCGGCCACTTTTATCAATTCTAGCCTTGGATTCGTCTCTCGTAACCAAAGATATTCCCAGCTAACGATTTTGAGGTCAATTGGCCTTAAAACAAATAAATTTTAAATGGCGGCCACTTCTTTCAATTCTAACATTGGATCTGCCCTTTAAGCCTAAAAGCCTAAAAAAATACTATAATAATCATGTAAACTTAACATAACCAACTGACTTTTGTAAGCTGATGCACCGCACATGCAAAATATTTGGTAAAAAATCAACAAAATCACGTTGATCCCCGGTTGTCGCTAAACAAGTGAACCTTGATAAAATAGCTTGTGGCTCTGACATCGTCCCTGACGCGCCCCTGATTTAGGTGAAAAAGTATCTGAGCCTCCTCAATAGGTTCCGAGATATTGACCATGCGAAATTTTACCCACTGTGATATTATCTGTTTGGTTTTTGTATATTCAACATACATACATATACATATACACTCACGCCTGTTATCCCCGAAGGGGTAGGCAGAGGCGCAACTAGTGCACCCACTTTTCGCCGTTATTCCGTCCCATGATGTGATAGGGGCGAGCCTATCGCCATATCGGGCACAAATTCCAGACTCCGAGCTGATACTGAATAGAAAAACTCAATATCACTTTGCCCGACCCGGGGATCGAACCCGAGACCTCAAGCTTTGCAGTCGTACTGTAATACAACTACGCCACCGAGGCAGTCAAATTCAAATTGTATATTCAAATTAGAAGAAATCACGCACAGCAGAACTCGCTGTGCCCATACCTAGCGTCTCGCCCGGCACCCGCGCGCGTGGTGCGGGGCAGTGTGTGAAGCACCTTACTGCCTGCCATCTGTTGTATGTCCATTCTAATGCTAAACTATTTTGTTTTACGGTACAATGCCACCTAACGGGACATTTTTGAAACCCGGCAGATGCTGAAGTTTCCAGGCTAATTATCAGCGCCATCTAGCAATAAGCCGGGATTTTGCACTTTTTCAGGTGAACGCTTCAATGTATGGGGATCGTCAGTCTATACTCTTATTAGTCCATGATTATACTATGCATACTATCAGGTGATCCACATACTTCTCCATCAACATAATATTTTCTGCTTAAAAAATAACCTTACCTTTATAGTAGTCTGTGAAAGATGATCCAGTTGATTGAGGCATGTGGGATGTGCATAGGATTTACACTGGGAGCAACATATCAACGCCTCAACTGCCCCCAGCCTGTTCCTGGCATCAGTGCCGAGGCATTCGTTGCATACTGGCACACCCTGTACCTGCTAATGACATAAATATTGTTAAAAATTATCTCAAATTCACCATCCCTATCAGCCATCATCCTACCCTCTTCCACTTAGATGTTTTAAAGATAAAGTGATCATTTTACATGTAGAATTCGACAACCAAGCAACTAAAAAAAACCTGCTATATAATAAAAAACGATACAGTAATATCGGGCAAATAGCTTTGAGTGGTTGTTTTCTTTGTGCAAACACACGAAGTCTGGTAAAATTTGTCTCAAAACTGATGAATTGTAAAACTTTATAAATATCTTCTATACATCATTTCAACAGCAATACACATATCAAACATGATAACTTTGCCATATTTTATATTTGTTTGATACATTTTTTAGGACGGTCACTATTTTATTGTGCCATCAACATGTATGCTTTGTTTGTTGGCTTCCCTGGCTTCGTGCCAATATTCACAATACCCCTGTAATTTGTGCGGCCTCTCCCCGGAATGTCTCAGGCAGCTGGTGGTGGGTATATGTAAATATTGCAACTTTGACATACATACATCAAATAAACAAATTTATACAACATATTTTAATATATAGACACAACTGAAAATTTAATATAGAAGCTGTGACATTAAACTTGGTATGAGATATTGGTTGTTCATAAGTATATATGAACATTGTTAACTTATAAGAATAGAAAAAAAAAACAATGTAACCTGTGGATACTGTTATCGTAATACACTTATCTCTTATATACCTGTAATGTTACTTTTATAAAATCTAATGTATACATATTTTTACTATAAATAATATAAAAAAAGAGTTATAGGAGCCATTTGGATGGTAAAATGTCAACAGTATCATAATAATGCACCAAAAAGCTTGATTGAAAAACTATTTATAAAAACAATATTACACAAGATCAAGAAATAAACAAAGATTATCAAAAACTATGCCAATAGATAAACTTCATATCATGTAAACAAACTAACAATAAAAAAAATATGGTCAGTCATAATGTGTAAAAAACAATACTGCTTTTTTTTATTTAATACAAACCTATTTATGACAGCTAAATCTTCTAAATTGAAATAATAAATTGCTTTATTTCACAAGAAAATTACTTAAAGTTAACTAGTGCAATATTATGGTAATTGGCATAAAAACATAACTGGGTAAAGAGTGATTTCATCTTCCAGTGGTCATTATTTCAGGGTATTGTTTATTAATAAATATCAATTACATAATTACAAATTACTGTTGCATGTTTAGAAAATATCAGGTTATTTATTATTATGGGAACAGTGGTTATTGTAACATTATTAACTGACATTACATTTATAATTTTATTAATTTGAAAACCATATTTTGAAATCTTAGTAGTATTAACATATTGTTAAATGATAAAAAAAGGTCTGTTGGAAGACTCCAAAGACCTGCAAGATTGAGCAGAAAACCCTGATATTTGTTACAATAAATTCCAAGATAAATGAAAAAACATATTAAAATTAACAATCTATATGATAATAATACCAGTCTTGTATTATTATACTGCCCACTGCTGGGCAGGGGCCTCCTCTACTGAGGGGGTTTAAGCCTTGTCCACCACGCTGGCCTAGTGCGGGTTGGTAGACTTCACATACCTTCGAAATTCTTATAAGGAACTTCTTAGGTATGCAAGTTTCCTTACGATGTTTTCCTACACTGTTAAAGCGAACGATAATTGGTAAACAATACACACATAACTTTGAAAAGCCAGAGGTGTGTGTCTTTGGTTTAGAACCCCCCGACATTGTCTTGGCAGACAGTTACATTCCCAACAAGGCTATCATCCACTTCTCTGTGAATCTATATCTGATATTAAAGCATAACAAATCAAACTAACCTACATGGATAGTTAGTTGATTAGTCACATATTACAAAAAATCTTATAACACTTCTCATAATGTTTAGTCATCATACTGAATCAAAAAAGTATTATATACATGACAAAAAATGGTTAAACTTTTTTATTAACAGTATGAGCCTAATGAGAAGCTTTGAGACACATGAGCTCTAATTATTATACAATGTACTTATGATCCACTGCATTTATTTATAAATAGATTTGGCATTTATAAATTTGTTAATATAGTATATCAAGACACTGAATCAAAATCATAAAATTATTTCAACAAATGTTTAATCAACATGACTGATCGCATGATAAAATAAAAAAAAATCAACTAATGTTCTGTTAATCAGGAGCTATTTTGACAGCCAATAACAATTCTATTAAGTATAATGGCCCACTACTCAAAGCACCAGTATGCATTTACCATTGAGTTCCAATTAGAAAGAAATTGACAGAATGTCATTATTTATTTCTATGATGTTTAAAAAATAAGGTCCAATTTTGCCATTATTTTTTAATAGGCATTTGTAAATTGGGCATTCAAATTAATGTGAATGTTAAAGTATCACGAGTCCATGAAAGAATGGCTAGTTAAAGGTGATGATCACCCCTTAGCGCATAGTAGGACACTCAAAAACCTTAACAGTACGTTAAGACAGTCAACAGGTTGTTAAAGTAACTAGAGCAGGGTGAAATTAGACCTTAGGAAAATAAGATTAATTCCATTCAATACTACATTTATAGGCACTTGCAACACCATCAAGCTTTATTCTAAGCTCATTTAGTAATTAAAACTTTAACCAATATGGTATGAGCAATAAATTTAATTATAACCGTTAGCCAGTTATTGAAATGATTTGGCAACAAACACCTCGTTCAATGGTTTTTGTACATAAAAACAACTTGGTCTTTAATATGGTGCGTTAACCTTGATAATGAACTCAGCAGATCACAATCTCTATTAGTTTTTAAAACATGATTTTTAAACTTGTATCATTGGTCCAATGTTACGTAAAGTGTTATTATTTGATTATAATGTATTTGACTTCTTATTAGTAATTTTCTTAAGAATGAGTTTGCAAGAAATAATGTTTATTTTAAAAATCATTAAGACGCAAATATGTTTTTCAATCCTTATAATGGATTTAAAAAAGTTTCATAACAATATTTGCCAGGTTTACGGTAATTATGGAAGAATTTCAAAAAGTTTGAGCAACTGATAAAATGTAGCCCAGAAACTATACCCATGAACAATTGGTATGAATTTATTACTGTAGTTTATGTTAAATTTAAAATTAACTAATAAGAGTACTTCAAAAAATTAAATTTGACACAATAAAGAAAATACTATTGTGTGAATAAAATAGTTTTAAAATAATATTGTTTCACTTTTGATTTCTTACTAAGTTATGTTAGTTGGATGACCTTAATTTGGCGACTGAAATGTCTCAAAAGTAAATATAATAATAACAAAAAGGAATAAAAATACACCAAAAGTACACATATCCATATTTGTATTGGATGAAACACCAAAATGTTAGGTATTGTGTGAGGATATACCCAAGTTAAAATATAATGTACTAATATCTCAACACAAAGGCAATAGGTAAATATTAAATTTAATCATAAAAACATAATTTTCTTATATGGTTGATGTGAAATAAAATCATTAAAAAAAAGATTATAAATAGGTACACAAATATCAACACAATTTGTTTTTCTCAATACAAACAGTGATCAGATAATTCAACCACAAGCAAACGTTGTTTATGTTTATATCACAAAGTTTCAACAAGCAGTGGCCTACCTTCTCTGGTGAGTCTGATGACTGCTTCTTCTGTTTGGATTGTCGCTCTGAGGAGGTGGTGAGGGGTCTATCGGTGGCCTTGTAGGCACCCGCATAATGCGTCAGAAGACCCCTGGCCACTGCGCGCTTCGCCGCCGCGCGCAACACATTCCGCACATCCACTTCACCATCGAGCGTCACTTGGTACGCCTGGTGCAAATGTCTTTCAATAGTCTTGAGGGTGGAGCCATCGCGCTCGCCCAGCTCCCGCACCGCCTTGGCGACGGCGCGCGACACGTCCGAGTCGGGCGCCAGCCGCAGCGTCTTGTTCTGCAGCCCGCCGGGGTCCTTGTATGAGCTCTGACCCTTGTTGTACACCTTAAGCACTACGCCCTCGCGCACGGCGCGCTCCAGCCGCTCCGACACCACGTCCTCGTGGTAGTTGTGGTGCTGCCTGATGGCGTGACATATCCTCTCCACGCTCGGCCTCTGTTTCTGCGACCGTATCTTGTGTATCGCTTCTAAGATCCATCGCTTCCACACATCTTTGCCGACGTCGTCCGGTTCGCACATTTTTGTCAGTTTATTACGTACAGCCGCCTGAGTAACGGTACGGTATTGAACTTATGTCAACACCCATCGCATTTTCGCGCCTCGAGCGAAATTCCATTTTATGAAATGGAACCCCGCCGAAAGCGGCCGGTGGTGACGGCCGCGACGCGAGACGCCGGTTTACAGCATGTCGCGAGGATCCGCCGCCGATGACACATCGCTTCGCAGCGGGTTTTGGCGGAGCGGGCATACAACGGCCGCCATCTTGTGGCGATCTAAATTTTACGTAGAACAAAAACACGCTTGTAAATTGTTAACAATTGAGATCCCGTCTTGATTTCACTGAACTGTAAAATGTTCAAACTTTATCTTATCACTTTCACAATTGATTCATTTATTGTAACAGTTTTTTTTTACACAACTAAAATACGGCAGACTTCTTTCCGGTTTTTTTTTCTTACAATACGCCTTCACTAAACAAACAACACTGTCCCGAAAAGTGCATTTAATTCCTATTTCATATTAATAATACGCCTTATGTGTTAAAATCACTTTCATTTGATGGCAATAATACAAAATTTACATGAAAACATTCACAAAACACCAACAAAAGGCTCTTCAAAATGGCTATCAATTAGATTGCCTTGTTAAAAAAATATTTTTGATATCCTGTCCATCACACATGTATTGCCATTCTAATTATTATAATTAACATAAATATTATTACACCACTTCGTTTATTGTCTATGGAAGCATACAAAAGCACGCCTACAAAACATAAAAAGTTGTGGGACAATTATTTATGATGAGGAAATTAATCATTGGGTTTTGCTATATAATTCAGTCAGCCTTGTATTATATACTGCCCACTGCTGAGCATGGGCCTCCTCTACTACTGAGAGGGGTAAGGCCCTAGTCCACCACGCTGGCCTAGTGCGGGTTAGCAGACGTCACATACCCTCGAGATTCTTATGGAGAATTTTCGGGTATGTAGGTTTCTTCACGATGTTTTCCTTCACCGGTAAAGCGAACGATAATTGATAAATAATACACACGTAACTTTGAAAAGGCAGGTTTTGAACCTCCGCACATTATCTCGGCAGACCGTTCCATTCCCAACTAGGCTATCGTCCACTTTATCTTTACTTTAGTATTGAATTTTATCATCAGCTACTTTTATCGTAATAGTCATCTAACAAAAAATGTAGGCAAGTTTATTTTTGCTCGGGCTTACTTGCGTATTCACACATGCACACACTCACACCTTTTATTGGAGATAGGTAGAGGTGTAAATAGTGCACTCACTTTTCGGCATGTGTGTAGATGATGCGATAAGGGGTGAACCTACTCTCGCGGTTTGATTCGTCTAAAATTTTTAATTGGATTACATGTAGTTGTAATCTTAAGCCAATCGAAGGATCCTTCGATTAAACACACGCTCACGCCTGTTATCCCCGAAGGGGTAGGCAGAGGCGCAACTAGTACACTAACTTTTCGCCGTTTTTCCGTCCCATAATGTGTTAGGGGGCGAGCCTATCGCCATATTGGGCACAAATTCCAGACTCCTCCGGGCTGATACTAAATAGAAAAACTCAATATCACTGTGCCCGACCCGGGAATCAAACCCGAGACCTCAGCTTTGCAGTCGTACTGTAATAGAACCACGCCACCGAGGCAGTCCTTCGATTAGCTTAAAAATGATATAACTGCATGAGAGGAAATGACCAGGCGAACCCTTCGTTGGTCATAAATGCGCAGCTGGTCATAAACTTTTACTGGTCACTAACTATCCTATGTGACGTGATGGCTGTTATTACATTCTGAGATAATGACATTAGTCTCCGTCGCCCCCCGACCCTCCTAGCAATTCCGGCCCGCGTGCCAATGACAACACAATCTAATAGGATTAGGCTTAAAAACCAATCTTTCCCTAATCGTTGATGTCTCATCCTCTCTCAGTGACCGTCCTGCGCCGAGGTTCGTAACCCGTTAGTGGGTTGCCCTCAGCATGGTCACTTAATTCAAAGGGTTGTGAGCGCCTTCTGCGTTCACCCTAAAGATCGGTGTGGCCAGAAAAGCCGACTCGCGTCAGGCTACTGGCAGTAGGGCCATTAAAAAAAAATTACGTTAAGCGATGCTCTTCAAAAGTTGTGATTTTTGCTGTGTTATTGTGTAAAAAGCGACCATATATTCAGCCCTGCGTGTGTGATGTGAGCCCCTGATTTTTTTTGTTAAATATGTGCTATCCGTATCTACCTCGCCATCGCCAAGATTGGCAGAAAAATGGTTTACGCATTATTGCCATATCGTGTCCATTGGTTAAATAGTCTAACCAAAAACCGGACATCTCTTTGCGTATTTGTCCCAACCAAGGCAAGGCTTCATGGTCCCAACCAGAGACAAATAAACAAGAATCCCAACCAAGGAGATTATAGTGTGGATATAAGATTCTTGGTCCCAACCAAGTCCCAACACTTGGAACCACGAATTAATCTCTATCTCTGTTCTGTGCTTGGAACCAAAGACATCAAGGAACAGTTTGCAATGCTATAAATATTGCTTATTAAAACTGGAGATACTGGAACGCGAATGCACAATGCTGCCGAAGTAAATAATTATTGTTTTTTTTTGAGTGGTAACATTTTTTAATAATTTTATTTTTCGCGGTTTCAGCTATTTATATACGGCATCGAAGTTTATTAATTGTTTGAAAGTAAAGTTTTTGAGTTAAAGTTGTGATATAATTTCTAAGTTTCCTCAAACTGATAAAATAATTCTCTTAAGCTGTTCGAAATTTCAAATAAAGCAGCTTTTCAGCAAACGCGTTTCTGTCTTTTTATACAAGTAGGTATTGATAAATGAATTAACAATGTTAAAAACGCGGTAAGTTTCTTTAACTTAACGTTTCTTACATTAATTATTTATATTATCATCCCTTCGATTCCATCTACGAGGAGGCACAATTAATTTAGAAATAAAAAATAAGTAATTTTCCTGAATAAAACACGACACAAAATTTACAAACAGTTTATTTCACAAATCGTTACAAACATAAGTACACTTTATAACTATGTACATTATAAACATTTTTAGAGTGTCAAGACCTGAAAAAGACAAGTGTGTTATTTGCAAAAACAAACAATGCGTGGATGATAAACACGCGTGTGTGCAGGTGGAACCTAACATTGCTTACACTGGCCCTATCACAAGGAATATGAGTAAAATACTTAAAGTTATGAATGAGTTTGCTATTTACGAAGTATACCGATGCATGCCACTGCTGGGTGATGAGAAAAACAATGTACCAGACTGGGATGTTCACATTGTGCATTATGCAGTTGTTTACTCTAGTCCTTAACTATGTAAAAATATATAAATGGTTAGATATGTGGTATTCAAGATGTTTTGTAATATTTTAATTAACATGCATAACTAAATAGTAAAATAAAAATTACTTATATACCCTATGTTATTCCAGGAGCAATATCTAAACATTTATAACAATTTTATATTGTGTTTTGAATTTATCTATAATTTAACATGTTCCTTTTTGAGTTGTTTAAGGGTATGATGGCAAAATATTTTTTTCATCGATACACAAT
Organism: Lapara coniferarum; assembly: GCA_949316025.1. Lineage (NCBI taxonomy): Eukaryota > Metazoa > Arthropoda > Insecta > Lepidoptera > Sphingidae > Lapara > Lapara coniferarum. Next base: position 29,595,087 of record OX438927.1, read on the forward strand.
CAGCTAGTAATTTACTTACTTTCAATAAACAAAATAGACAAAAGAAAAATTTAAACATTACATCTCTAGACATACCCATAATTTTTATGGATTCAATTTAAAATAAGTATAAGTAAAGCCTAATCAAATTTGTTTAATTTAAAACTTATTTAAAACAAGAGGACATTTTTTTTTAGTAGATCATACAATATTATTTGTCATAGGACATTATTGTTTTGTTTATGTTAAAAATGTATCAGTTAAGTAACATTTTTACATCTCCCTATTAGGTATTTCGTTCGTCATTATGCCAATGCAAGCATGAAGCTAATGAAACATGGTGTTTAAAAATATTTCTATGAATCTATTTGATTAATGGTCTATAAAGAAATTCTCATTACTTCCTGAATTGCAATGGCAGAAAGGATGCAAGCAAGAGAGAATTGAGAGTACTGCATTTAAGGCCTCACTAGATAAAGAGTGTGGTTGGGTATGAGATTCATGTTGTGTGGCGTCAAGTGTAGTAGTTCTTATTGCGTCATCCACATATTGTAATTCGCACGCAAAGAGCATGCCATTAACGCGTGACTATCTCTAGCATCCACATTCTATCTAGGAAGGCCTTTACATACAAAAGCTGTTTGCATTTAACCAGTCAAGCCCTGCTTAAATATATAGATGTTTGGGGAAACCCTACATATATATGAACGCCGGCGTCCGTCGCAGGGCTTGACGAATCAAAGATCCTTCTCCCTCTTGCACATCAGGTAAGGGGCCGTTCAAGTATTTCATAAGCATCAAAGGACGTGGGGAGGCTATGCTTAGCTTATATTTTTGGGGTTTGAACAATGATTACATCAACAATATTGATTTCATTATATTTTAGATAAACCTACGTACGCTTACCTAAGCATAGGTGTGGTAGTAAGCTTTGCTTACTTTTACTGACTGAGGATGGGGGTTAAAAAAACTTTTTAACAAAAAAAAAGTTTTTATTTATTGCTTTTTTGTTAGTTAATTATAGAATAGTGTAAACAATACATCATAGATATACGATTGCAGCATTTGCGAGTCATCTGCTGTTAGTTATTGAAGAGTTCCATTGTGTATCTCCGAAGATCTTCATCAGATCTTCATAAATTATATACTAAAACATTCCCTGAAAACTATACATTTGAACATCGAAAACCACATCCAAATCGGATCAGTAGTTTTTGAGAAACGCGCGGCCATACAAATTTACATACATACGGATCGAATACAGAACCTCCTTTTTGAAGTCGGTTAAAAATACTAAAATTCTGCTTATATGATACTTGAACGGCCCCTAGCTATCGCTCATATCGACGGCTCCGTAGAACAAAGTCGTATATGCAAAATGAAGCTTTTCAGTAGAGCGCTTTGAAAGACTAAGTTAATTGTGAAAATCACAAGTTATAGTGAACAAAACATTATATTCTATAGGGTTCAGTAACAACTTTGAACTTAATGTGTGAAAATAGCACTAATTCGCACATGAATACAAACTAACGACTTTCAAAGCGCTCTACTGAAAAGCTAACATTTTGCATATACGACTTTGTTCTACGGAGCCGTCGATATGCATACTGAAATAAACCTTACATATTATTAAAGTGCCAAAAATATGTTCTTTTATTTTATGTACCTATGTTAAATTGTTAATAAAAGGTATATGTTATATATTTTTACTTTTTTAGATACATATAAAATTGTAAATTGTTTAATCTGAATTATTAATCCCCATAGTCTATGTTTCTCACCACCCTATTCAATACAATACATCCTCAGTCATCAGATCTATTTATAATACTTATGTATTTATGGGGAATGTAGGTATTATTTATTTTGAAATGAAACAGGAATGGATTCAAGGGAATTTAAGGGGGTCGAACTTAGTATTTAAAAATCACAATGTAGTTGATTAATAACTTTCAGTAGCAATGATATAATTGCAATATAACGAAATCATAAAACTATTTACGAAAGAAAGATGATTTTGCAATTGTAGAAATCATACAAAGGGTTAGTGTATATCAAGTATGGCGCGTAATTTTCTTGTATAATATTTATTATGGACAAAGGGTAAAAAAACGTAACAACTAAGCTGTCATCGTATCATTTTATATACTCAACGTGCCTAACGGTTCTGTATAACCACACTTTGAACACATTCTAAACAAAATATACTGCACTAAAACATTGCCTACATCAAGTAACAGTGTGCCCACTTGATCGATATAACATTTACTAAGTATATAATTAACATTGAAAAACTTCACAATGTTTATTTTATTTGATCCTTAAATAAATATTCATTGACATAATAATTATAAACAAGCAATTGTGCGATAAAATTTCTGTAGAAACTTTCACCCTGTAAAATAAACGCACTAATAAAACACTACGTAATAATTAATTACTATTATTGCACAGAAAACATATTATTATTTGATATTAAATTTGATTAATACATTAGTTCTGAATTCTGGCGTTACTTTTAATTGAGAACAAATATTATTCTATAATCTGTACCAACCTCACAGAGTTAGTAGTAAGCTATTTCAATGCCTTAAAACAACCAGTGTTCAGGGGAGCCCTGCAAATTTTCCACAGCATACAAACATAGGCATTAATAAAATATTTACTGGAGAATAGACGATTTTTCTGTAATCGTTTCTCATATCATCTACTTATATGAATGTAGATTGGTTATTGCTAATTACGCAATTAAACGGTGTATCATACGACTGGTTTGTACTGTAATTATACTATTTGCTGTTACTAGGCTATTGCCTTTGCTATGTTGCAAAATTAGCATAAAACTTGCATTTTTATGGTTACAAAAAATAATAACTACCGTGGACCCCTTTATTGCAGTAGCAATTTTAACTGTATAAAGTTAATGCTATTTGTCTCTACTATAGCTACAACTTACTATATCTATGTACTGCGTTTTCTTGTCACTCCAAATTACACTGATGCATGCTAACATAATCTAATCATCTAATATATGTGTCGCTTTTAAATAATTGTCTTTCAAACACTGCTGTTTAGTATATAAAAAAAATAACCATTCAGATTCAAATTCAAGTGGATTTAATTTACTAAAGCATTTTATTTGACACCCATATTAACTGGATCCGACCCTGATCTAAGCACTATATTCGAGATGGTTATATTTGAGTTCCATAATGAACTATCTACAAATTGACTTTCACCACTGAAAGTGCAACCCGAGTGTTGGATGATGTGTGACGCGGTGTATATGCCGCATTTGACGCACGTTTTGAAAGGTTTTTCTAGGACGAGTTGGCTAAGGAAGCCGCCGGTGAAGGCATCCCCTGCGCCGTTGGTGTCGACTATCTGTTCTCGTTCGAGCTTCATGACGGGCACGAGCGTGACTTTACCTTCCTCCACGAGGATCACGGGCTCCCGGCCTTGAGTGATGACCACAACGCGTGGCCTTGAAGAGTTCAGTTTGGGCATGGCGGCGATTTCAAGCGCGATGTCTTGGAGATCTGTCGACTTGAGGCTGAAAGCTTTCGCGAACGCTTCGGCTTCCTGCAAACGTTTAAATAGAAAAGATTTAATAACTTGGACAATTCTTGACAAGCTCATTACTCGGAAATAAAGATATGGACCTTCGAATATGAGATGCGGCTTTTTAAAATCTTTAACAGCATGCATAAGAATTGATATTACCTACTTATCACATTATACTCCATACCGAGGGAAAATATTCGTACATATTCTTTCGTATAATATGTTTATTACACCAAAAATATCTCATGGTTAATTAAACCGTTAAAACAAAACAGTCTCTTACGGTGGCGGATGGGTTCAGAATTATCGGTATGACTTTTTATTTTTATTAATTAAAATAAATTGATATAATATTATTAAGAAGCTGCGTTCTCCCACTTCTATAAAAAAAATCATAATTTCTTGCTTCAAAATTACGCTGCTTTCACTTACAAACGGAATAATTCAAGATACAATTTATACACACGCGCTTTTTCTCCCAAGGGGTATGCAGAGGCAACTGTAGCACCCAATTTTCGTAATTATTGTAAAATAATCTGCTCACCCCCTATCACATGGGATGAAACATACATGGCGAAAAGTTGCTGCACTGGTAGCACCTCTGTCTACTCCTTCGGGGATAGAGGCGCAATGTGTGTGTGAAAGTTTTTTTAACCCCTGGAATGCCGGGCTCAGTTTGCGTAAAAGACGCGTGCGTGCCGCCATACATTTGAAAAAATCGGATTTTGAGTGTAAAGGATGTTCTAATTTATACACCATAAAATTATTTTAGTACGAATTTTGAAATTATTTATTTACTTATTTATTATGGATCAATGGTCACTAAAATATTCAGAAACATTGTGAGATTTGGCATAGACGGCCGCCATTTTGAATTTCGTTGTTTTGAGGCCGATTGACCTCAAAATCGAAATCTGGGTATATCTTTGGTTACAAAAAACGGACCCAATGCTTGAATTGAGAAAAATGGCCGCCATTTTGAATTTCTTTGTTTTAAGGCCAATCGACCTCAAAATCGATATATGGGCAGGTCTTTAGGTACAAAAGACGGATCCAATTCTTGAATTGAGAAAAATGGCCGCCATTTTGAATTTCTTTGTTTTAAGGCCAATCGACCTCAAAATCGATATATGGGCAGGTCTTTAGGTACAAAAGACGGATCCAATGTCAGAATTGAAAAAAGTGGCCGCCATTTTGAATTTCTTTGTTTTAAGGCCAATCGACCTCAAAATCGATATCTGGGCAGGCCTTTAGGTACCGAAGACGGATCCAATGTTAGAATTGAAAAAAGTGGCCGCCATCTTGAATTTCTTTGTTTTAAGGCCAATCGACCTCAAAATCGATATCTGAGCAGGCCTTTGGGTATAAAAGACGGATCCAATGTTAGAATTGAAAAAAGTGGCCGCCATTTTGAATTTCTTTGTTTTATGGCCAATCGACCTCAAAATCGATATCTGGGCATGCCTTTAGGTATAAAAGACGGATCCAATGTCAGAATTGAAAAAAGTGGCCGCCATTTTGAATTTCTTTGTTTTAAGGCCAATCGACCTCAAAATCGATATCTGGTTAGGCCTTTAGGTACCGAAGACGGATCCAATGTTAGAATTGAAAAAAGTGGCCGCCATTTTGAATTTCTTTGTTTTAAGGCCAATCGACCTCAAAATCGACATCTGAGCAGGCCTTTAGGTATAAAAGACGGATCCAATGTCAGAATTGAAAAAAGTGGCCGCCATTTTGAATTTCTTTGTTTTAAGGCCAATCGACCTCAAAATCAATTTCTCGGCATATCTGTAGTTACCAAAAAAGGATCCAATGTCGGAATTGAAAAAAGAGGCCACCACTTAGGACTTCTTTATTTTAAGCTAATTAACGTCAAAATCGATACTTGGCGATAGTAAAAAACAGATCTAATGTTAGACTCAATAAAAGTGGTCGCCATTTTAAACTTCTTTGTTTTTAAGACTGATTGGATTTAAGATAGATATTTGGGCTTGTATTTAGCCAAATAGAATAAATCGAGGTGTAATATATGTATGTACGCGCGTGAGAAGTTATACTTCTTTGGCATCATTAACCTTTATAGTTTGGGAAAATTGCAGTCTTGGCTTCGGCCTTTGAATTTTGAAAAAGTCCTTGGGTGTGGTAAAACAACAACCGACAAGGCTGCAAGGCTAAGCGCCTTTGTCTTCTCCTTTTACTAAAAAATAAATTATTATTAGAAACTGTAACGGTTTTGATTTAAATAAAAATATGTACCACTGACTTTACAGAAATACTTTCATACAAAATATCACCAAGCGAACAACCGGCACGAAGACAATGACCAACTAACTCGAACTGTCAAACGTTCTATGCTTTTATAGCAAAAATTGTAGATCATGTCATTAATACCCGCACAAAAAATATTTTTGCCCTAACATTATATTATATAATTATTAAATATAGAATTTAGAGAATAATAAATATATAGGGTGATGTGTGATAGGTGATAGGTGAAGCGTGAAGAAATGAAGAAGAATAGATGATAGTGGCAGAAGATAAAGTTTATTACACGCACACGGAAGAAACAGTCTACACACAGAAGAATACACTACAAAGTAGAAATAGAAGGAGCAGTCAAGAGATAGTATAGAGTTTAAGACACTGAGCAACATACAATATGGCGTAAGCGTAAGCGTTAGCGTTACGGTAGCGGGTGACACGGGCTTCGCGGGCGAGATTTGGTGTACCGACTGGCGTGGCCGCCGGCCGGCCGCACGCGCAGCGGTCATTCCGCCCCCGCGCCTCAACTACGTGCATCGCCTTAAAACCGGCTGGTGGTACGCCGAGCCGCGCGCAACGTGCGTCTCCAATGCACTCGAAGCAAGTTAAATATTATTATTCGCACACTCACGCCTTTGTCCCCGAAGGGGTAGGCAGAGGTGCAAATATTATAAATATAAATATTAGAATAGTGTACGCCACAAATATATATGACATAATTTGTACTTAATATTAGAAGATTCTTAATTTAAAATATTTATTATTGATTATTTATTATTTTAAAAATATTTTTTTTTTATAATTAATTTAAAAAAAAGACAACCAATAATATCACTTAAGACGAGGCTATATGGGCTTGAACCCTTTGCCTTCCCTATAAGGGGAAAATTATAATAAAAAAACAACCGTGAGAATTTTTGTGTCACACATGCGCGCGCATCGTAAAATTTCACTCCCATAAATTTTTCATAACGCGCTTAAGGTATAACTTCAAAAAAAAAAGATACAGTAATTGAATGGCCACCCACCAGGGCATAACGATGTAGGGGAAGAAAAATATTATAGTAAGATAATTTCTACTACGCGGCTAATTATGCTTATAGCTATTGTTGAATTGCTAACGACCCCCGAATTTTTAACCGATTTTGATGCTTTCACAGAAGAATTTACTTTATTAGCTGTTTGCTGCCACGGGCCACTTCTTAAATTCGAAGACAAATTCCTTTTTTTGCGACATAACAAAGCTGCAATATCGTTATTGAAGAGAATTGAATAAGCTTTGATGGTGATATTATTTAAAAGTGATATAATTAAAACCTACTATAGTTTGTGGCCATGTCCAGCGGATTTTGATTTTAAAACCAATGGCCCTTAAAACAAGAACATTTAACATGGAATGCAGTTATTAAAATTCCAACCTCGATTAATTAGTTTTGCCTAAAAGACAAGCCCAAATATCCATCTTAAATCCAATCAGTCTTAAAACAAAGAAGTACAAAATGGCGACCACTTTTCTTAAGTCTAACATTAGATCTGACTTTTACTATCAATGGCATGCCAAGTATCGATTTTGAGGTCAATTGGCCTTAAAACAAAGAAATTCAAAATGGCGGCCACTTTTTTCCATTCTAATGTTCGATCCGTCTTTTGTACCTACAGGCCTGCCCAGATATCGATTTTGAGGTCGATTGGCCTTAAAACAAAGAAATTCAAAATGGTGGCCACTTTTTTCAATTCTGACATGGGATCCGTCTTTTGTACCTAAAGGCCTGCCCAGATATCGATTTTGAGGTCGATTGGCCTTAAAACAAAGAAATTCAAAATGGCGGCCACTTTTTTCAATTCTAACATTGGATCCGTCTTCATTACCTAAAGGCTTGCCCAGATATCGATTTTGAGGTCGATTGGCCTTAAAACAAAGAAATTCAAAATGACGGCCACTTTTTTCAATTATAACATTGGATCCAACTTTTGTACCTACAGGCCTGCCCAGATATCGATTTTGAGGTCGATTGGCCATAAAACAAAGAAATTCAAAATGGCGGCCACTTTTTTCAATTCTAACATTGGATCCGTCTTCATTACCTAAAGGCTTGCCCAGATATCGATTTTGAGGTCGATTGGCCATAAAACAAAGAAATTCAAAATGGCGGCCACTTTTTTCAATTCTAACATTGGATCCGTCTTTTATACCTAAAGGCCTGCTCAGATATCGATTTTGAGGTCGATTGGCCTTAAAACAAAGAAATTCAAAATGGCGGCCACTTTTTTCGATTCTAACATTGGATCCGTCTTTTGTACCTACAGGCCTGCCCAGATATCGATTTTGAGGTCGATTGGCCTTAAAACAAAGAAATTCAAAATGGCGGCCACTTTTTTCAATTCTAACATTGGATCCGTCATTACCTAAAGGCTTGCCCAGATATCGATTTTGAGGTCGATTGGCCTTAAAACAAAGAAATTCAAAATGGCGGCCACTTTTTTCAATTATAACATTGGATCCGTCTTCATTACCTAAAGGCTTGCCCAGATATCGATTTTGAGGTTGATTGGCCTTAAAACAAAGAAATTCAAAATGCCGGCCACTTTTTTCAATTATAACATTGGATCCAACTTTTGTACCTACAGGCCTGCCCAGATATCGATTTTGAGGTCGATTGGCCATAAAACAAAGAAATTCAAAATGGCGGCCACTTTTTTCAATTCTAACATTGGATCCGTCTTATATACCTAAAGGCCTGCTCAGATATCGATTTTGAGGTCGATTGGCCTTAAAACAAAGAAATTCAAAATGGCGGCCACTTTTTTCAATTCTAACATTGGATCCGTCTTCGGTACCTAAAGGCCTGCCCAGATATCGATTTTGAGGTCGATTGGCCTTAAAACAAAGAAATTCAAAATGGCGGACACTTTTTTCAATTATAACATTGGATCCAACTTTTGTACCTACAGGCCTGCCCAGATATCGATTTTGAGGTCGATTGGCCATAAAACAAAGAAATTCAAAATGGCGGCCACTTTTTTCAATTCTAACATTGGATCCGTCTTCATTACCTAAAGGCTTGCCCAGATATCGATTTTGAGGTCGATTGGCCTTAAAACAAAGAAATTCAAAATGGCGGCCACTTTTTTCAATTATAACATTGGATCCAACTTTTGTACCTACAGGCCTGCCTAGATATCGATTTTGAGGTCGATTGGCCATAAAACAAAGAAATTCAAAATGGCGGCCACTTTTTTCAATTCTAACATTGGATCCGTCTTTTATACCTAAAGGCCTGCTCAGATATCGATTTTGAGGTCGATTGGCCTTAAAACAAAGAAATTCAAAATGGCGGCCACTTTTTTCAATTCTAACATTGGATCCGTCTTCGGTACCTAAAGGCCTGCCCAGATCTCGATTTTGAGGTCGATTGGCCTTAAAACAAAGAAAATCAAAATGGCGGCCACTTTTTTCAATTCTAACATTGGATCCGTCTTTTCTACCTACAGGCCTACTCAGATATCGATTTTGAGGCCAATCGGCCTCAAAACAAAGAAATTCAAAATGGCGGCCGCTTTTCTCAATTCTAATATATAATTAAGATTTGCATCCAATGGAAACCCAAAAATAACCTAAAAAGAAACAACCTGTAGATGTTCAGTTTTCATACATTTTGCAGAAATCGGCCCGAGCGTGGATCCACGCTCCGGCAGAGTTTGAACACTTTTTTTGAGCGTGGATCCACGCTCCCGGCACGCGAGGGCTTAATGTAAAATATTACATTTAATTACATGCTATCATTTATAGTTTTTGATCATCGACTTGCACCTTAAAAACTGCTTAGAATAACTCATACTCTACGAAAAAACAGCATTATTATTTCGGTTACTATGCAGTCTTAGTAGGTTATCATTATGCGCGAAAACATTTGACTTTGCGTCTAAAAATAACCACGCATGCACAAGACAGCTGTACACGTTATCAAAGGTAATTATCAAATTCAAATACACTGTTCACATTGTAAATTTGTTTAGAATATACATTTTTGTAAGGCCTTGTAGACTTTAAAGTGTATTTTGCGTCTGTAAAGAATCGTATTTAAGTAAATTTGCTGGGGGGCTAAGGTCCCAAGACTTTTAATAGGTCGTCACGCATAACAAGTTATTTTTTACCCGTGATGGACAAGGGCTGCCCAAATGCTGCCATAAAAATCTCTATGCTATTATGTATACGCTACTATTTTATCCAGTTCACTACACGTCTGTATGGGCTAAAAAAAATAATCCAAAGTAGGCCAGTGTCACAAAAAAATGACCTCTATGTAGACCGTTCATAGCCAACTACCTATAGGCAACGGACAGGTTATACCTTAGCTCTCGAGCATTGTAAATGAAACTTACCGATTCGTTACCAAAAAGTACGTCGACGTACGGTAACAGTTTTTCAAGCGGTTCCTTAAAGAACTGCGAGACGAATGGGGCGCTCAGGTTCATTATGAAAGTGTGGCCCTTTGCATTCGCGTGTGATGCCAACTGGAGGATAGATTCGGGAGACACCGCCACGAAGAAACCCTGTGGGAAAAGTTTTTGGTCAACAGATGAATTTTACGAGTTCAGTCCTGGGAAAGTTGTTCTGACTTCTCACAAATTTTTATATATACTTTCCGAATTTTAGAATGGGGAAGAAAGAAAGAATGTTTCGTTCACGCTGGCGGAGCCACGAGCAAACGCTAGTTAAATCATAAAACCCGAGATATCTTGAAGGCGTTGCAAATTTTCAAAGAAACAAAAGATAAGTTGTTCCAAAAAATCGATGAAATTTTGCAATGTTTCGCCAACAATAAGCCTCGCCAGGTCTCAATTACGTAGTTTTTATAACCGTACTCGTGATAAGAGGTATTGACGATAACTTTTATGGTACAGTACCTGATAGATAGCACTTTATTTTACACCAGTGAGATACAAAGAAATAAAAAATCAAACAATATACTTATTAGCTAAATAGATATAGCTAGTGTAACAATGGGCGGTCTTATCGCTAAGAGCGATCTCTTCCAGACAACCATAGGATGAAATCACTTCAACGGACAAGTTGGAGTGTGGGTGTACTTATATTTACCAATAAACTTACGTAGTAATACATAATTATAAAATACATAAATATATACATATTATATTGATATAAATATAGATAAATACAAAAAAATATGCATAAAATTATTTAAGATATTAATAACTAGTGCCCGCCCTGGCTTCGCACAGGTAGCAAAGCATAATATTTATACGTTTAATTTTCTGTCGTACAAAATACTTATGAATTATACACATAAACCTTCCTCTTGAATCACTGCGTCCGTTGGTGAATAACCTATGAAGCAATAGCCTAGGTGCTTCTCAAGGTCTTAAATTAACTTCTTACGAAATTTCACAGAAATCGGTTGAGAGTGACGGCTACAAACGCTAGAAAAAAAATCTGGGATAAAAGTCCCGGTTTATATTTTTCCAGAATAAGCAGTAGCTTATGTCCTACCCTGGGTCTCAAACTATCTCCATACTTATTTGTTTGCGGTTCCATCCGCAAGAAAATATTTTCCGGGTTTAATTTCCCGGTTTATTTTTCCCGGGATAAGAAGTAGCCTAGGTCTTTTCCAGGGTCTTAAACTATGTCCCTTACAAATTTCATCGAAATCGGTTCATAGGTTTGGCCGTAACGCCTCGCGAGAATAAAAAATCCGGGATAAAAGTCTCGGTTCGAGTTTTCCCGGGATATAAAGTAGCCTATGTTACTCAGGGATACAGGAGCATTCTAATGGTGAAAGTTTTTTTTTAAATCGGTCCAGTACTTTTTGAGTTTATCCTTGTCAAACATCAAAAATACAAATCTTTCCTCTTTATATTAGTATAGATCATTTATGTTGCGTTTAGATAGAACGTGAACACTTGTCTCTTAAAGCTGCTCAGTGATGGAGCTCGTATAGGCACCGGTAGTGCTTTCCAGAGACAAACAGCTTGGACAGTAAAAGAACTATCAACGAAGCTACTACCGTGCAGGGGAGTCTTGAGTACCTTATCAGAAAATTATGCGTGTCGCAAACAGGGTTATTTGCACTGGTGGTAAGTCTTTCATATGCACTATTGTGTTCCGGTTTGGAAGATATTGTAGCCAGCATTATGAGATGACTAGCGCAATGGAATGTCACGCAGTACTTTGTAATGTGATGTGCGGCTTTGCTTGTTTACTGTCGTATCGCTTATAAGGCGAACGAAATGTTCGTCTTGTCATTTAACTGCAATAAAAAAAAAAAGCTTACAGAAGCGTAAAAGAACTTTGCGGCTTCGATGCTGCGCTTGCACTCCTCCTTGGCCAGATGGTCCGGCGTGAACTTCTGCGCGGCGGCGAGGTTGGCGCACAGCGAGCGGTGCGTGCCCGTCACCAGCACCGCGCACGTGCCTGTCGCCACCTCATCTGTCACCTGGTACTGGACTGTCACCCCTTCCGCACTGAGAAGACAATACGTCGCGTCAGTGCTTATTTGTCCAACAGGATTTTTTGCGAAAAATGAATCAATAAACTTGGAATTCAGAGTTGCAATTTCTAGTTTATTCATAGAATTATCAGATGTATTTAAAAAATTAATTTGGATCCATAGGTATGACTTGGGGACAAGTGGTTCGAGTTTTGGAGCACAAAAGTCACGTCTGTCTCAACTGAAATGTAGCGCCTAAATTATGCTACAGTTTAACCTTAGTATTTCATGATTGTCCATTTTCTGTTTCAACTGAAATATAGGAAACACCAATGTATGGACAATAATTCAAAACGGTAAAGCAATAAATCACGTATTTTTGATTGGCATTTACCTAAATAGTGAGCATCGTAATAACTGAGAGAAATTAGTTAGAGCGTCGAATTTGCCAATAGATCGAAGTTCTATACTCAAACTTTGATCTAAAATTAAAGCTATATCAGGGTTCAACAACTCTTAAGAATTAATTATTATTCGTACGGTAGGTACTTATAGAGGAATGATAAAATAAATGCTAAACTTAATCGTATTTTTATAGGGCATTACCCCCCTGACCAACTCCAGCCCTGGTAATTTAACTTACTAATAATTTGAAAACGTGACGTAGATTTAAAAGATATGTTTAATATATCTAATATAATGAATGTGAAAAGGAGTGTATTTCGCATGTCGGGTGCCTACGTGCAGGTCGATACAATGAGACCAAGGACTATGACGTCATATGGAACAGATTTGTCTGTATTCTGGACTTTAAATTCCACACGGAATTTCAGTTACGGCAATACATATCATATCGTGTAATAAATCAGATTTTTATGTAGCTTAATAGGTAATAGGACAATTACCTTGCTCATTACTGGACACGCAATCTTTAAACATTATTAATAGATAATGGGTAAGTGTATTGTCCAATAATTACACTTGCTGCAAAGTCCTTCAAACCTCAATTCAACAGTGTTTGAACACTGCTAAAATAATAATAATCGGTAATATCATATTTCTCTTGCTATTATAAAAAAAAATCTAAAACCGTATCAGATTAATGTAACCGTCAATGTGTGTGAAAATCATATAGCACATTATATATATTTCATAAAACTAGACTTGATATGAGTACGTCAAACCATAAAAGGCAATTCATTGACAAGTCAGTCTCCGGTATCGGCGAAACACGGCCGAAATTCGATGACATGTTCGAGTGGTGATAACGGGAGCAAATGTTATCAGCACTCGCGCGTCTCGCATAATATCTTTTATCTCGTGAGATGTTTGTTGCAGGGTTACATCATTGTCGCTTACATTTCAGATGAAGCGGTCTTATTAGCCGTATATGTGGTACTATATGCAGTTTGGCATTTTACTTGTCGACTGACTTAATCAGCGGCCGGTACGCTCCTCAGTCAGTGTACCGACAATCAGCCGAAAAATATTTGGCTAATGTGTCTGAAGCCTTAGGTACATGTGGCGTCAGTTCTCCTTAACAAGACCAAAAGCCAGGGGTTTTTAGTACAATGAAAATTAAATACAATTTATTGCCATAATCATAGCATCAAGGCATAAAATTTATTTAGACGAATTTACGCTTTGCTCGGAAATAAATTCACGTTGACTTAACTGCAATCTGAACGTAGTGATAAATAAAAATTACTTACACTGCTCGTTCCTTGAGGATTTTGGCATAATCGTCATTCCCCACGCATCCGAAGTACGTGCACACGTTGGGTTCCTTCAGGATCCACTGCGCGACCCTCAGCGAGTTCTGGACGCTGCCACCAGCTATGAACTCCGCGTTGTATCTAAATCGGAGATGTTAGTCTATACAAATTAATATTGTGCTAAGTATAATGGTCCCATATTGTTTTTTTTTATAGCATTTAATGACGAGATGAGCATGCCGTTCGCCTGATGGTAAGCGATACGACCACCCATAAACAGTAGAAATACCATCCAGAACCTTGATTTACAAAGTACTGTGTGGCATTCCACTGCCAATTAAGTTATAATAATTCCAATTTCTTGTCATGACATATCCATATAGCGCATAAATAAGTAAAATCCTGATAAGTGTTTGTTGGACTCGCGTAGCGAGGGTTAGGACAAACTGTAGGTAAGGTATAAAGTTCAATAGTTCGCCAAAATTAATCAATAAATTAATAAAATTTAATAGTTTATAAATTTGCTTTTTTAATTACTTAAGACCTTGCTTCTTGTCAAATTTCAAGATTCCAGGTCAAAGGGATATACCCTATAGGTTTTGAATCCCTTGCAAAATAGCAAAATATACGACATAAACGGTCATATCTTTTGATAGACCCGAATATTTAATACAAATTTCAAGTTGATATCTTTATGGGTTTCTGAGAAAAAGGATCTTGACAGACAGATGGACAACAAAGTGATCTTATAAGAGTTCCTTTTTTCCTTTTGAGGTCCGCCGGAACCCTAAAATAATATCCACTTAGATTTTCCATTGGGTACTAACACCCCACTTATTTAAATCAGTATGTTTTCTATGCTAATGACAAACTCATGTTTTTTGCACAGTTTAAACGACACACACAAGACATTCTTAGTTCTAACTACTCGAAACTTATGACGTTAAATTCTTATGGTTTTACAATGAATATGTCCGATCGTACTTCTGAATGAATAAGATTTAATCATCACTGAGTTACTGCATTCCTAGTTAGCGCGTTGAAGCTAGTCACCTCCCGCAGCCAAAGAGCGACAGGGGACAGAGTGACCATTCGCCAAGTCAAACGAATTTTTATGTATTTACGATCCCCTGAAATGGTTCCATCATCCCACACACGCCGAAGTGGGCCGCCGCTAAATTTTTAAGTTGCGCCGACGTTGGAGAATTGCATACCGATCACAAATAGAGGTCACACTTGCCAACTGGGGCGAAAAGCCTGGGTACGCCGCAGAATATCGGTTCAATCCTACTAATATTATAAAGGCGAAAGTTTGTAAGAATGTATGGATGTTTAGATGTAAGGATGTTTGTTCCTCTTTCACGCAAAAACTACTGAACGGATTTCGATGAAATTTGACACACGGGTAGATCATGTCCTGGATTAACACATAGGCTACTTTTTATTCCGGGAAAATATAAACCGGGACTTTTATCCCGGAAAAACTTTTTAATGCGGGCGGAGCCGCGGGCAAAAGCTAGTAATTTAATAAAAATATTTCCAGTTAAAATACGTTTCTTCCTTTCTATTAGTAGCAATCGGTTGTGTTACTTCACGATACTGCTGATGGAAAAAGGGCTCTGGCCATTGTAGAGGCTACGCATTTGGCTTTTTTACTTTACCTTGTCTTATGTTATTTACAGGTGTTTAGCTTAAACGCGCGGACTATTATTGTAATGATATATTCACAAGTGAAATAATGTTCGACCATTCGCTGTGTTACAACTAAACTATCAAACCAAAGCCAATACTTGGCAGGGGATGACTTGAAGTCTGATGTACTTTTCAAACCTGGAAAATGAATAGTTCGCTAAGAATAGTCACAGCATCTACAATATAGATAAATTCTGTTATATGACACACACAATATAGATAAATTCTGTTATATGACACACATATAAGATCCCACCATTGTTGGAAAGAGATGCAACTAATACAGCCTACTGAAACTAATTTTTGTTCTTCAAATAGATGTCGCACAAATTCTCTATTATATTTTTACAGAGAAATTCTACAACTTTTTGTTACCTGACTTAAAATCTACCCCAAGATTTCAATCATGTCACCATCGTGGCTGGCTTACACAACACCAAGAGAAAATGGTACGCTATTCATAAATCAATCCAGTTTCAAACAGGCTGGCACAATTGAACTGACAAAAGAATAAACATTTCTCTTCTGTACCGTCTATCTGAACCTCATTTCACTTATCATCATGAGCAGTGGGGTCCCTTTATAAATAAAAAAATGGTAGAAAGAATAAAACTAACTTATTCATGAGCTCCTTGTATAAAGGCATGTGCTTCTCCTCGGCCATGATGGCATCGTCTGGCTGCATGTCATACTTCTTGAGCAAGTCTTCATCCACTAACGCCGATATGTCCAATAGGGGATTACCGATACCCACCAACAGGCCTTTCTTATTGCTGAAATAAAATTATATGCAAGCTACATAAGTACCAGATTATTTTGTCGTGTTACCTACTTAAAACTGTTACTACTATACTCAATTGGTTTAGGTATTTAACTAAATGTAAACAAAAAATAACAAATGATTCCCAGGTAGACAACATTTTCTTACGAAATTGTTTACGAAGACTGTTGTGTCAATGAAGCTACAACATACAACAAACACTTAAAATTACTAAATTCACTTTAGAAACAAAACAAATAACTAACCATAACTAATTATCAGAAACAAAGTAAAAAATATGATAAATAAACAAATTTCTACGATGAGGATATGTATCGATAATTGGTGTCTAATTAAACGATTAAATTGAATTGCGATCAGTTTTAATGGTGTGTTACTTGACAGTCGTACTTTCAAAACTTTACAGCGTTATCTATCACAATATTTACAATCCATTGGAAAAGTGTAAGTGTTGTGTAGGTTATGAAGACATTTATTTTGGTAATAACATATTTTATAAAAGGGAATGGACAGGTAAAATACTTTTTTTATGACTTGTTTACATTTAGTTGAATACCTAAACTGATGCAGTATAGACTACTATAAGACAACATGCATGCTAGATTGTTTTTTTTATTAATCACTAGCGGCCCGCCCTGGCTTCGCTCAGGTAGCAAAGCATATTACATGCTGAAATTATTTTTTTGTCATACAAAGTATTTATGTAATCTATACTAATATTATAAAGCTGAAGAGTTTGTTTGTTTGTTTGTTTGTTTGAACGCACTAATCTCAGGAACTACTGGTTCGAATTGAAAAATTCTTTTTGTGTTGAATAGACCATTTATCGAGGAAGGCTTTAGGCTATATAACATCACGATGCAACTATTAGGAGCGAAGAAATAATGAAAAATGTAAAAAAAACGGGGAAAATTATTCATCCTTGAGGGCTTCCATTGCGTGCGCTGCGAAAACGGTTCAAGATACCAAAAATATATGTATGAAAGAATTATTCCTCTTGAAATGATCTAAAAAAATGTCCGCGACAGTATATGTCTATCTTTTAAGATTAACTCACTAGAACCGTTTTTATGGTAATCAAATTTGGTCGAAATTAATGCATTATTTGTTAAGAGTTGTATCAACGTCATAGTCATAGAGTGATTCAACGGGAAGGTTTTTATGTACTTTTAGCCCGGAAAAACTTATTAACGCGGGCGAAGCCGTGGGCAAAAGCTAGTATACACATAAGCCTTCCTCTTCAATCACTCCATCCATTGGTGAAGTTTTTCCGAGATAAGAATTAGTCTAGGTCCTTCCCAGGGTCTTAAGCTATGTCCCTTCCAAATTTCATCGCAATCAGTTCAGTGGCGTGACAGTGACGGCTCCACTCGCGAGAAAAAAAAACCGAGATAAAATTACCGGTTCATGTTCTTCCGGGATAAAGTAGCCTAAGTCCTCCTCTGGATCTCAAACTATCGTCATACTTATTTTCTTGCGGTGCTACTCGCAGAAAAAGATTTTCCGAAATAAAAGTCTCGGTTTATTTTTTCCCGGAATAAGATATAGCCCAGGTCCGCCCCAGGATCTTGACTCGTCAAGCCCCGCGACGGATGCGGGCGTCCTAGTATATAGGGTTTCCGCATAGATCTATATATAAGCGGGGCTTGACGGGTTCAACTATCTCCCTACCACATTTCAACGAAATCGATTCAGTGGTTAGGCCGTGACGGCCCCACTCGCGAGAAATAAAAACCGGTATAAAATTTCCGGGTTATGTTCTTCCGGGATAAAAGTAGCCTATGTCCTCCTCAGGATCTCAAACTATCTCCATACTTTCTCATTTATAGACACGCGCCGCCGGCCCCCCGGCCGGTACCGCCGCGACCGCTATGTCCCTGCATTTTATTTCTGTAATATCTTTGAAAATATTTATTTAAATTACATGTTGTACAGGGCCATGATCTATATTAAATGCACAATTTATTTATGGTGCTTAATTGGATAAGGATTAATGCTGTATTGCTTAAAATCGCTTTCGTAAATAAGCCATTATTTCTCGTCAAAAGTAAAGGATAAAAAATGGTTATTGTGGGTTATCCCTAAGAGATAGACATATACCATCGCGGACTTTTTTGTAGACCTTTTTAAGGTGTACAAAAGTGTAGTACATTATCTTGATCTATCTCGTAGAGTTTAGCCAGCGTCTGCAATGTAAGCGCGAAAAAATGTGTTTATCTACGACATCACATTAGAAACCTTTTAAATTATAAATGTTCCTCTACTATATTATGCATGTATTATACATATAAACCTTCCTCTCGAATCACTCTATCTATTAAAACCCGCATCAAAATCCGTTGCGTAGTTTTAAAGATTTAAGCATACATAGGGACATGAAGACATAGGGACAGACAGCGGGAAGTGACTTTGTTTTATACTATGTAGTGATTCTTCAATTTCAATTTATTGCACTCCACAGTTGTTAACAAAATGTGTTGCATTTTAACAATACAACCAGGTACAGTCAGCCACTTAAGTAACTGAACTAATTCAAAATTTGAAATTGTTGCTATACATTTAGTTTAATACAATTTTTTTTTCACTGAGTAAAGTTAGGCCCTTTTATTTTAACAATACAAAAGTGTTTACTCAATTTGAAGTTTTGAATTGGTTCAGCCACTAATATGGCTGACTGTACATAACTGTGGTCCATTTCAATAATTTCTATTTTATTAAACTTTTTGCTAATTCCTATGTTAAGTTTAAAAAAATAGTCTATAAATAATGAATATAATTAATGTTTATTCGAATTCCATAATTGTATTCGTAAATATAAAAATCTTTTATTATGATTTTTTATACATGTTAATGGCCATGTAGTGCCTGGATAATGATTTTATATTTTCATGGAAACTTGAAAAAGAACAATCGAAGGTGGGACTCGAACCCACGACCTCTGGCGTACCGTGCCAGTGCTCTTCCAATTGAACCACCTCGACTCCCACTTCGGCTGCCGAATTTCAAGATCCATATAGACACGGTACGCCGGAGGTCGTGGGTTCGAGTCCCACCTTCGACTGTTCTTTTCAAGTTTCCATAAAAATATAAAATCATCTTTTATTATGCTTAATCTTTAACAAATTTACACACTATAGCAATTGTTATTTTTTGAGAAATTCGCATAATTATTTGCTTATAAGTTAATGTGAAGAACATGTATTATTTAAATTCTATATACTAAAGTGGAGGAAGTAAAATTACTTCTTCTATTTACTCAAATGGTAGACATTGAAATATAACTATTGTGTGGATTTTATCACGTCCGCTGCAAAGCCTTCGAAACGTCGGGAGAAAATATAAATTAAAAAACCGCTATAAAATCCTCAAAATAGTTTTATTTCAATGCAGGAAGTAACTTCACTTCAACTAATATGTAAGTGGGTGTCTGTAGGATGATGAGAATTGCACTAATTTTAGTGTTAAGAATATGATGTATTAATAGCATATATTGCTAAGGTAAACGGAATATTATAATGGTGTTAGAAATAAATACTCAATACAACATAATATTGTTCTATGTTATTTTTAGAACATAAAAGCAAAACACCAAGGTAATAGTTTAGTCATCATATAAAAAGTGAAGGTTTTATAAGATTACATTAATTATTTTAATTTTAAAACCCACGGAACATTGCTCATTGAAAACTGGTTATTAATAGCAAAAAAATTGTAACTGCTAATTTTTAATTATAAAATTAACATAGTTACTTTAATCCTTCCATTGTTATAAAAACTGGGACTAAATGTTACCACGCACATAAATGATCTGACGAGATTATATTCTTAATTACGCAAATTAACAGGCGTAACTAAAGGAAGTCACTATTAGCATTTTAAAAATTCTTACCCCGTACTATTCATTATGTAATGTAGGTTATAACAAAAAACACTATATTTCTCTAAGTTGCGAACGACTCTTTATGCTGCAGATAAACACTTGAGATATCTACGTACTGTCGGAAGACAATCACCACATGTTTTATTGTTGATAATACGCATAAACGTGCTCACACCTTCTACACCGGGCGAATAAATGACATTTTACGTCAAAAAATAAGCCAAGAAAATTGACTTGTCTAAACAGTAAAAAATTCCATAGGTACACAAAAAGCAATTAATATTGATAATGCTAAAAGTATTAACAAATTATATACGGAATATAATTTATTGTGACCATAGAGATTTTTTTTTAATTCATCCAGCATCCTGCAACTTGATATTTCCAGCAAAAAGAAAGCATAGCTTGCTGTTTTTACTCTTTCTAACCATACGTGTCGTCGTACAATTTCATTCAAACAGAAAGAGATAGCAGAATATAGTTCTCTCCTGCTAAATGCATCTGAGTTAACCCAGCAGGCTGCACTCTGCAGGATTCCAAATTCATTTCAAAGTCCGCAGCCCGCGCCTCCTCACTCCTCAGTATTTCATAACCTACAACCGGCGGAAGATCACGTTTTGCGATCCCGGTTAGAATTTTCGAGAATAAGGTTTGGATCCTCATTGAAATACCGTATTAATCCATCCGCACAAAAATGTTGCGCTTACCTCGTGTTGTTCGCCAAAGCATCTCATTACATAAATCGCAACAATTGACAAGATTTTACGCAAAAGATGTGAGGTTCGGCGCTGATGTAAGAGCCCTCATGCTGCAGGGTGTAGACATCCTGGCCGACGCCGTCGCCGTCACAATGGGTCCAAAAGGCAGAAACGTTATTCTAGAACAATCATGGGGCTCACCGAAAATCACAAAGGACGGTGTCACAGTCGCCAAGGGTATCGAATTAAAGGACAAATTCCAGAACATTGGCGCCAAGCTAGTGCAAAATGTGGCGAACAACACCAACGAGGAAGCTGGCGACGGCACGACCACGGCCACCGTGCTCGCCAGGGCCATCGCTAAGGAAGGTTTCGAGAAGATCTCAAAGGGTGCGAACCCAATCGAAATCAGGCGCGGCGTGATGCTCGCTGTCGACACGGTCAAGGACAAGCTGAAGGGTATGTCGAAACCAGTCACCACCCCCGAGGAAATCGCGCAGGTCGCGACCATCTCGGCCAACGGTGACACCGCCATCGGGCAACTCATCGCTGACGCCATGAAGAAAGTGGGCAGAGATGGCGTGATCACCGTTAAGGACGGTAAAACTCTTAATGACGAGCTTG
Source organism: Lapara coniferarum (assembly GCA_949316025.1). NCBI lineage: Eukaryota > Metazoa > Arthropoda > Insecta > Lepidoptera > Sphingidae > Lapara > Lapara coniferarum. The sequence goes on from OX438927.1 coordinate 29,616,731, forward strand.
AAATCATCGAAGGTATGAAATTCGACAGAGGTTATATTTCACCATATTTCATCAACTCATCCAAAGGTGCCAAAGTTGAATTCCAAGATGCCCTGGTATTATTCTCTGAGAAAAAAATCAGCAATGTGCAGACTATTATTCCCGCATTAGAGTTGGCCAACCAGCAAAGAAAGCCTTTGGTCATTGTTGCTGAGGATGTAGATGGGGAGGCACTCTCGACTTTAGTAGTTAACAGACTTAAAATAGGTCTCCAAGTTGCAGCAGTCAAGGCTCCAGGTTTTGGTGACAATCGTAAATCTACCCTCAGCGACATGGCCATCGCCACTGGTGGTGTTGTCTTTGGAGATGATGCTAACCTCATCAAGATTGAAGACGTTCAGCTGGCTGATTTTGGACAGGTGGGTGAAGTGATCATCACAAAAGATGACACACTCTTGTTGAAGGGCAAGGGAAAGAAATCTGATATTGACAGGAGAGCTGAACAAATCCGTGATCAAATTCAGGAGACTAACTCTGAATATGAGAAGGAGAAGTTGCAGGAGCGTCTTGCCAGGCTTGCATCAGGTGTTGCCGTTCTGCATGTTGGAGGCTCCAGCGAGGTTGAAGTGAATGAGAAGAAAGATAGAGTTAATGATGCCCTCAATGCTACTCGTGCTGCTGTTGAGGAAGGCATTGTTCCTGGAGGTGGTTCTGCCCTTCTCAGGTGTATCCCAGTCCTGGACGCTCTTAAGACTGCTAACAGCGACCAGGCCACTGGTGTAGATATTGTTAAGAAAGCCCTCAAAATGCCCTGCATGACCATTGCACGCAATGCGGGCATTGATGGATCAGTAGTAGTAGCTAAGGTAGAAGACCTGGGACCTGAATTTGGATACGATGCTTTAAATAATGAGTATGTTAACATGATCGAGAAGGGTATTATTGACCCCACAAAGGTTGTGAGAACAGCATTGACAGATGCCAGTGGTGTTGCCTCCCTCTTAACAACCGCGGAAGCTGTGATCTGCGAAATTCCACAAGAGAAGGAGCCAAACCCCATGGCAGGCATGGGCGGTATGGGTGGAATGGGAGGCATGGGGGGCATGGGCGGCATGATGTAAACCACTTAAAAGGACATAACCAAATGCATTTATGGTGAAAAACTTTATTGTAGTTAACCGTTATGGGTATTTGCAATTCCTGTGTAGTCTGATTCGATTTACAAATGTAACGTATGAGTGAATATTAATTTGTATGGGGTCTGATTGTGTTTATTTAGAAAGGCAATTTTCTGTCTTGTTAGAAATATTTAGTTTTGTTTGTTTCGTTAGTGCGAGCAAGTGTTATTTTTAAATAAAATATAATGTTTTTATTTTCTGTTTTTTTTCCTTTCCTATATTTTTATACGTAGCTAACCAAATGTAGCTTTTACACGTATTAATTCTTTATTTTATTCAATCTGTTTCAAGGTTATTTTATTCATAATAACCTTGAAACAGATTGAATAAAATAAAGATGTCATAATTCTGTTAATACTTTATCGCTAGTTTCTCATACATTGAGCACATGGTATTAGATTGTAATGTCATTGTAGATCTAAAGTTTATAAAGATAAATGCCATAGAAACAAGCTACAACATAAAATATATGTACTTGATTAGAATACCTATGAAATTAAGCAAGGGCTAAAGAAATTAATATATACAGTAATAAATTGTATTCAATGTTCATAAAGTATATTTTGCTCTATTTTTCTAAAAAGAACAAAAACTTCCTACACTTGTCCTATTTTGTACCAGAAATATCTAGTCCCACTTAAATCCTGTTTCTGTGTCCCTACCATTTAGCTCACGTCTGTTATAGTCTAAGGTCTGTTAATACCAACAATAAACCGGTTTCGACTTGACCCCATTCACGACCTATACAAGTGAAGGGCTTGTAAAATTTTAATTTTGAAGTTTCTAGACGCCTATCCATTGAATTACAATTTAAGATGTGTTACGTAACTGTCGTGCATATAAGCATGCAATAGCGTTGTGTTCGTGTGTTAGCTTTTTTACTGCCTTATACTCACTGATAACGTATATCGTATTTGTTAGTCTAAAGGTTCATTGTCCATGTATGTACAGTACACGTTTAAATGGGTGTGTACTACAAGAATCAAGATATAAACAAGTAAACGCGGGAAATTCGGTTCAAATCCTCGCGCATTGATGATAAGGGCCGGTATTAATAAATTAATCTCAAGTTTGATTTACATCTCAAGTAGACATAATGTATGAAGAGTTCAATACATTATGGCTACTTGAGATGTAACTCAAACTTGAGATTCATTTATTAATACCGTCCCACGGTGGAACGTCCCTATAGAAAGGGCGTGACATGAGTATCTCTCTTACAAATCTTATGACAACTCAACAACGGAACAACGTAAAGATTTGAATTTTTTTACGTGTATTATTGAATAGTAGACCTATCCATTACCAATATAGTTTATTTGAAAAATACTGATATGACTATGAAAAAAAATACTGAAATATGCCTATATTTCAAGGGAGTTTAAAACCAAATTAAGGATAGATACACAATAATTTGACATTATTGCAATTAAACAAGTGAAATACAATACAGTATAGGGTATATTTTAACCTAATTAATGAAAAATAGACATGTCTTAAAATCGCCTAAATTTACGATCTCAAGGACTTTGCTCAAAAGAAATTGTCAGGCGTTTCCTAACGCTTTAAAAAACTTATTTCGAGTAATATTATTATATTAGGATGGATTAAAATGACACAACAATTGAAAGCATAATGTTAAAAATTATTTACACCAACCTACTTGATTGCTTTCGTGTAATATCAACACCTGATGAAATATTCATAATTCACAAAATGTAGTCAGCTTGATGAAAAATGTAGATGCTCTGACATTTTTATCAGGCGTTTGCCCTTTTTTGTTAATTTTTTTCGAAATGGGGACGAGGGGGGGTACATAATGTTCTAGCGAAATTTTCTAATTACTCTGAACTATCAAACACAAATATCATTAGGTCGGGGTTTTGTGGCGTTTTTATTATATGACAGATTTTATCAAACACTTCGATTACTTTTTTAAACTTTAATTTAACCATAAAATAAAGCGTCTTTTTAAAAAGATACAGTTGCATTTATATAAGTGTATCCTACTAAACCATTTTATTTATAAAATACTTCTCCAAACTATTGCGAATACCACAAATATCTTTCTTAAACAGTGAGGTCATTTTCGACAGTGTTCGATACTTCAACTTTGATGTTATATATTAGGTAAAATAAAGTGATTAGAGGGGTGAAAATTATAAAACTTGAAAGGTCATATTGTCCCCTTTCCACAATGCATTTCAGTTTCCAGTTATCAGACATTCAGTACTACCGGTACATGTCACGCCCTTTCTATGGGGACGTTCCACAGTGCGTCCTAAGTGTATGTACTAGGATTATTCTATGCACGGACAGCGTAGCTATAGCGTAGTCATCTATACTAATATTATAAAGCTGAAGAGTTTGTTTGTTTGTTTGAACGCGCTAATCTCAGGAACTACTGGTGCGAATTGAAAAATTCTTTTTGTGTTGAATAGACCATTTATCGAGGAAGGCTATAGGCTATATAACATCACGATGCTACTATTAGGAGCGAAGAAATAATGGAAAATGTGAAAAAAGCGGGGAAAATTATTCATCCTTGAGGGCTTTCATTGCGTGCGCTGCGAAAACGGTTCAAGATACCAAAAATATATGTATGAAAGAACTAATATTATAAAGCTGAAGAGTTTGTTTGTTTGTTTGAACGCGCTAATCTCAGGAACTACTGGTGCGAATTGAAAAATTCTTTTTGTGTTGAATAGACCATTTATCGAGGAAGGCTATAGGCTATATAACATCACGATGCTACTATTAGGAGCGAAGAAATAATGGAAAATGTGAAAAAAGCGGGGAAAATTATTCATCCTTGAGGGCTTTCATTGCGTGCGCTGCGAAAACGGTTCAAGATACCAAAAATATATGTATGAAAGAATTATTCCTCTTGAAATGATCTAAAAAAATGTCCGCGATAGTATGTGTCTATCTTGTAAGATTAACTCACTAGAACCGTTTTATGGTAATCAAATTTGGTCGAAATTAATGCATTATTTGTTAAAAGTTGTATCAACGTCATAATATTAATATTTATCCAAATAAATGTGTTGGATAGAGTGATTTAACGGGAAGGTTTTTATGTACTTTTAGCCCGTAAAAACTTATTAACGCGGGCGAAGCCGTGGGCAAAAGCTAGTCAAGTATATTTAGCTATGCATACCTATAATATCGCGCTGCTTGTTACGCTACCGTAATCCGAAATTGGTATGAATGGTGTAATTTTGTTTTTGTTAATTAGGTATACCTGTATACATACTAAGTGTATTTCACGAATAAAAAGAGAAAACAATTTATATACTGTTTAAATATCACTAAGAGAAACAAATTTGTAAATGAATTAGCATTTATTAAAATTTGTTTTTTTATCATTTATTATGCATAAACTATACAGTAAAATTAACAATTTACAAAAATATCTGATCCTCATCTGAATCTCCAGCACCGTACACAAAATGCCTTCTCATTATGTTGTTTTCAACAACTGCACTTGAGTCATTCACGTCAGTCAGCATGTTGATATTCTTACAAGGAGTGACGGGATATCTGACAGGACCCAGCCACTTCCTGCTCAACCCAAAGTTTCTAGGCAACGCAACACTTTTCGCAGAGTTACTCTTCGATCTATCAAGACCATTTAGAGATGACTGAATTGATTTTAATGACGATTTCTTCATTAGATCATCTGGATCACTGTCGAGGTAATTATCTGGTAAATCTACATCTATCGGAACGCTTAGGCTCAAAGGTCTTCGTTTAGTTCTATTCGGTATTTGTCCTCGCCACGTATTAAACTTTTGAGTATTTTTCTGAGGCGTATTTTCTTGCGACGAGTAATTCCCTACATCGGACTCTTCGAACACCTTGTTTTCTGAATAAGATTTCTGTAAATTACTTTTTTCTGGAGTACTTTGTTTACTAGATTTGTCCTTCATTCTATTAATCACTTTTTCTTTCGTTAGTTTTATTAGAGCGTATATCGTTTTTAGAGCCTCTTCGTTTAACAATTCATCGTCCGTGATGTCGGCGTCAAGCGCACTAGCAACACTGCTACTTATACCTTTCAAATTTAATCTAGTTTTGCTACATTCTGGAGCTGGGTGTTCCGAATTGCAGGCTTTATTTGCATTCTGAAGAACAATTAGTTCTACTGTTTTGGGTGCAGATTGTAGCATCATTAATGCTTTGTCATATTTTACATTTAGCAAAGTTTTACCATTAACTGATATGATTTGGTCTCCTGGTACTATTTTCTTGCATAAATCGGCTGGACTACCGGGCGTGATTGATTTTACGTACACATTACCATCTGAGCCTTCAGCTACTTGAAGACCTAGTGCATTCATCTCATCCCTTTCTAGGACGGCTGTAACAAACACTCTCTCTCCCTGCACACATTCCATATTATCTAATCTTTCAAATAAAGATGTGTTCAGACAAGAGTCATTTACTGTTGCATTGTAGTTGAAGACGTCTGGGTATACCTTAGGTGATTCCAGCACATAGGCAGTGGGCATATTAGATGCAGTTTGGTTATAATGTCTCTCTGGTAACAACTGCATGCTATTTATAAGACAAATGTGCTTTTGTTCTGAACATAAGTCATCTGAATCACTTTGAGTAGTTGCTACATCATCAGATCTTAGACAATCAGCAGAACTGATTTTAATTGGTGATCTGGGGTACCTATTTACAGTTTTCATTCCATGAAACACTCTTGTGCCCATTTTCACACCATGTCTTCTGGGTAAACTACAACTTTCTGAAGATGATAATCCATCATTAGAAGAATTGCCTTGATTACTAACATTTGAAGTATTTAACAAATTTTCCTCACTTGGTTGAGGTGATAATATCTGTCTCAATAATTCCTCAGTATTAGGTTTCTCATTCTCCTTATTCTGTACCTTCTTATCTCCAAAGATATCCATTCTGAATCTTCTTCTCATTGGCCTCCTGGATCTAACAGGATTTCTAACTGCTAAATTATAGCTGTCTTGGTAATTACTCCACTCTGTTTTGTTTGGACTGTTCTCTTGATTTACAGGACAATTTAGTTCATCTGATAAATATGTTATAAAGTCTTCTTTTGCATATAATTTTAAGTACAGTCTGTGGTGAAGAGAAGCCAACCAAAAGGTGAAGTAGCTTTTGCAGTCTGTCATTTTCAATTTATATTTAACTCCAATTTTGGATAGACCTGAGTATGAGTTTGGCATGATATACAAGCTCTTTTTATTGTAATAAAATGTGTGTATATGGTGCCAGGGTAAACTTTGTAGTACTATGCGATTGGCAGCATTTGAAATTTCAGCAGCATGGGTGTTACGGGAATAAAGTGTGATTCCTCTTGGACCAATGGACAACCATATGTCTCTACAAAACCCATCTCTAGTTGCCCATATGGCTGAGTAAAAGTGTGCACCATAATCACGAAATGTTTGAGCAAGCGTTATAAAGTTTAATATGGCTTTGTTTCTGTCTAACCCATGTCTAGATTCATGAGCTCTTTTCATTCGCAACTTAATTTCCGCCATGTCATTGGTAATCACACTTTCAGGCAAGTAGTGTTCAAGCAGAAAGTAATCAGCAGTTCCATGTTCCCTGTAGGAAAATTCTCCAAATTCTATATGTAAAGCATAACCTGCTAGTAAAATGAGATTCTGTATTGTTGATGTCAATTGCCCTTCTACTGTAGCTCTCCGTAGCTGCAAATAGACCCTATACCTCCATTCTCCACCTTGAATGTTGTTGGAGACATTCTTAGGTAAGAAAAACTTGATTCTCAAGAATATAGTCAATGTATCATCACCATCAACTATTTTATTCTTTTTTGAGTTTGTCTTATACCAGTTTTCGGGAGCTATTTTTTTTATCTTATAATCATCTGGTAAAAATACAAAATCTCCTCCTAATAAAATTGCTACTCCAAGCATAAAGTTGTGTTCATACTTTTCACTGTGTACCAAAGCTTCAAAAAGCTGGCCAGCTGTTATGATATTCGGATCACATAGTACTTCAACCTTTTGTCCATTCAACAGCACAACTGTTATCACCCTCTTCTCAGCTATTGATGATAAAGTCAGGTCCATTTGCTTAGTAGGCTGTGAAGCTCTAACAATGAATTCTGGACCAGTACATCCGTCTTTGCCTTTTAATCCGCAATCTGCTTTATACAGTCTGGAAGCAGCTCTTTGAACCGGTTTACCTCTCCTAAAATTACTGTGAAGAGGTCTGTCATGTGCTCTAGCTCTGTGGTCACTGACCATGATAGCATGCATGGAAACAGCATTGTTCTGTATTTGAGGCTCCTCCATTTGAGTGCTGCAAGCTATGTCCAATGTGGAGTGCGCATTACTTAGTCCACCTCTCCTTGGACTATCAAATAAATTGAATACAGCCTTTCTGTGAGTTCTAGGAATTCGGCAGCTTGGAAAAGGATCTTTTTCATCTGGTGATTTTATGAGACCAGCACAACTTCTTGGACGGACACTGACTTTCAAGTCTGTGTTTGTGCTAGCCTCCTTGGAATGCCTTTTAACATAGTTCTGTTCAGATTCTGTATTGAAATAGTCAATATTGTGGGCGATACCGATAGAGGCGGCTGAACAGGAGCTGCGGCCGGAGTCTTCGTCACAGACTCGAGACACTGAAACAAAATATACATCAAAAATAAATATATTATTAAAAAACGAAAGTGTCGGTCTTATTTATTTACACGCACGAAATAAGAGAAAACAATATCTGTTACGAAACGTGTGTAAACACGATAAATTCGAAAGACCTTGTACATAGAGTTTATAGTCCTAAGGTAATTATTAAAATAGTCATAATAAAAAAATCCTACGGAATATGGGTGACGCAGAAACAAAGAATTGTCTCATGCGTTAAGTTAAAATTGCATAAACATGATCTATCCATAAACGGATATTAGATATTCAAATATGCAAGTTTGTCACCACGGCTAGAGAAAGTTCTTAAAAGTTCCCAGGTTCTCTTACATACCTGCTGAATTATTAACTTAAGAAATAACACATATAAAGCATTGTTAACTACGATTAATTAAATTCATTATTAAACCACCCCAAAAACTTCTACATTAAGTATTTTTTAAATTGTTTGTACTTACTTTGTAACTTATTTTCGGTTATAAAATTTTGAGTAATAACTATTATTTAACCTCATGACCTAATTACTTTTACTTTCAATGAAAATAACTAACATAATTATGATACAATTCACCAAAATCAATCCAAAACTTTTGTTTTCCTTTGTGAGCATTTTACTATTTTACTCACACTAGCACTAACCACCTACGCCAGTTACGCCTACACAACACATGAGTAACAATAAAACGCAAAATGTAATACACAGTTCGGTGTAGTTTTTAAAAATCTTGTTTTTTAAAAATCTTTCCAGCGAATTGTAATTTAAAAATGTTTGATTTGGGGAAGATTAATTAATTAAATGTGTTATATATACACACACATTATATTTTCATTTTGCACGTCAGGGTTCAGTGCAGCGACTATATAACCCCTAGACTCCTAATGTTCAATATTTCTCTTCAAATTAATTCTGTCAGCTACCTGAGGTTTGAGGAAGCGGGGTACTGCATTATGATTGGTTCTTCCAACACCTTATCGCATTATATAACCTTGGAAACATAGGCATAGGGATAGGACGAGTTAAATGAAAACACGATTTTTTTATCGATATTACTTTTATGCAATAAAGTTTTATAGTAATATCATTATTATGTATTTATTAAACATATTAATATTTTAACGAAACTCTTTATGTTATCGAATGACAGATGGCGCTTAGTAAGTCTCATCGACATTAACAAGAATATTTGAGCTGACTTGTAGGAATAACACAAAGAATAACTCAAAACAATCGTTATAATCAACAAACAAAATAAAAAATTATCCTAATAACATTTATTTCTGATACCGCTAGTCAAAAATATATCCTAATCATTTTTAAAATGAATTAACTATTACTAATGAACTAACCATTTAAAATAAGAAGCCTGTTAAAATTAAATAGGCCTCAGATAAATTGATTAGTAGAGTAGCGTTTGAGTATTCGGGCGACAGTTTCTTTTATTTTTAATTTTATCGATAGAACTATCGACAAATCCTTTTGGTGTATCACTTACTTTTAATGTTAAAAAACAAAACGAAATAGAAAATGTAAAAAGTACTTTCGTCGGAAAGAGATGCAAATATAACAAGATGGCGCGTAAACACAACATGGCCAGTCTAAGATGAACTCCGTAAAATTTTAAATAAAATGTGATTATGTGCCGTTATTGACTTACCTGTGAAATGTAATGCCATTTATCAGAAAATTTGAATTATGGCTATTTATACCACACCATTTTAGTGTGCACGGGTTCATTACAATAGTTATTTATTCGCAAACACGGAAGTATTTACAGCTCACAGTTGTGGTCACAACTGACTTGAAGATTTTGAACGGTAAGCTACATTGGATCTATTTGTCAGATGTGTTGCCCGAAGCCGATCGTCTGTTATTAGGAGTCTAGGGGTTATATAGTCGCTGGTTCAGTGTGACAAAGATAAATAAAACGTTGAAGGAAATACTGTCAGAATAAATGTTACCGTCTCTGTCGTTTACATAATTTGAATCTATTAACTATATATCTCTCAATAATTAATGCTAGAGATGAATAAATGAAAAACAAATATAGTTGGAACGAAGGCACATAGGAAATTAGGAATTGTGATTTGTGGAATTCGTGGATTTAATTTTAGTGATGTTCATGATATTTATTATTGATTTCAAGCTGTTTAGTTAGTTTAATTAATGTATATAATTGAACATGGCTACATTAATACAATCCTACGAACAACAGTATTCCGTACTCACGGCAGATATCACTGCTAAAATAGGACGATTGAAAACAGGCAATGAAGGTGCAGTATTCAGTACCTAATATTACGTTTTTTTTGTAGAAGTGATAATTTATATTATTTATTCTTTTTATTGTCTTACAGAAAACCGTGAACAGTTATCCAGGGAGATACACGCAAATTTCGAAGAAGCAAATGATTTGGTATGTTGGTATATTTACTCACTTTGTAACGGAAATACATCGCACCTTTAGGATGAAAACGACACAATTCAAAAAGATAGAAAATAGAGTTATCGTCATAAAATTACTTAAAACGAAGTTCTCAATACAACAATAGTTCAAAAACAGCCATATTCCAACAGGAAAGGGACAAAACTTTTAGATAAGTCCCTTTTTATTATATTTTTATAAATAAGGGACTAGTTTTTAGTCATTTAAAAATGACAACTCAATTTTCTATTTTTTGAATTGTGTCGTTTTCGTTCTAAAGGTGCGACATAATCATTCTGATGTTGCAGTATCAAAATGTAATTATGATCATGTTAAAGATATGTGAAAAATGTACACTTGTTTGTCATATCACCTACAGCAAAAATGAATGCCACCCTGTCATGTTTGACCATTTGCTATCTCATTAAATAAGTGTGAATAGATCAGTTTTTATTAAGCATCGTATGCCATACATGGAAAAAGTATATTTATAAAAGACTGTTAGTGAAGAAAATAACTTCTTTTTGAATAAGCACACACACACTATCACTGTTGCACCTATGTGGAAAACTTCAGCCAAATGTATTCAGGGGGTTACTGTGTTTACAATACTAATAACATCTGAACATTAAAACTAGAAATTAACATTTATAATTTCCACAGGATAATCCATTATTTTACTTCTATAATATCTCTGAAAAGTTTATAGGGTCCTTTCACCCCTACTGCTAATGAATCTTCAAAATAACAATGAAAAATTATTAAAGATTCAATTTAAGGTAGCTAAAATAAATGCATTGTCATTCCCATTTTTTACTGTTGGACAACTTCCAAAATTGTTATGTTCCTGGACACATTTACTTTGTCTTACTTATGCATATGCATACTCATTCCTTTTAATCTCAAAGGAGTAGGCAGAGGTGCAACTAGTGCACCCACTTTCGTGCATATTCCATCCCATGATGTGACAGGGGGCGAGTCTATCACCATGTTGCACACAACTTCCAGACTCCGTGCTGATACTGATTAGAAAAACCCAATATCACTACTTATTCAAATAATTATTTGGTATCAAGATTCTCTTGAATAAAGAGAACTATTGCCATTGGACAGCCTGCATCATGAAACAATTGATAAAAATCAGACCAACTGTCATGCTTTAATATATTTTCTCATATTTCCTTCCTCCATACACCACTATGTATTGTTCCAATTGAAATTGTAAAGTGATCAAGACTATACTTGTAATTTTATTTCCCTTGCAGCTAGAACAGCTCGAGTTAGAGTCGCGCGGCGCGGGGGCGGGGTCACGCGTGGCGGCCTACCGCGCCGAGCTACAGAGGGTCAGGGATGAATACCGCTCAGTCACCAGCAACTCCAATAACTGTATGTAAAAATATCTCCAGGCCATAATAAAACAATTCTACTGTAATAAATGAGTTCTATGCAGGGTATTTCAAGCCATACTTATTAGAATTTGTAACATTGTTTATAATTACATCAGCCACTAATGATACAATAGAAAATTTAAACAAGATTGTGCATATTTTACTGTCATGAACTATTAACATTTTATTTACTTGTATAACACAACAGTGCAGACCTTATAAATGGGAATAAGTATGAGATAATGTTCTTAAATTTATAGAAACACTAGCTTTTGCCCACGGCTTCGCCCGCGTTAATAAGTTTTTCCGGGCTAAAAGTACATAAAAACCTTCCCGTTGAATCACTCTATGACTATGACGTTGATACAACTCTTAACAAATAATGCATTAATTTCGACCAAATTTCATTACCATAAAAACGGTTCTAGTAAGTTAATCTTAAAAGATAGACATATACTGTCGCGGACATTTTTTTTAGATAATTTCAAGAGGAATAATTCTTTCATACATATATTTTTGATATCTTGAACCGTTTTCGCAGCGCACGCAATGGAAGCCCTCAAGGATGAATAATTTTCCGCGCTTTTTTCACATTTTCCATTATTTCTTCGCTCCTAATAGTTGCATCGTGATGTTATATAGCCTATAGCCTTCCTCGATAAATGGTCTATTCAACACAAAAAGAATTTTTCAATTCGAACCAGTAGTTCCTGAGATTAGCGCGTTCAAACAAACAAACAAACAAACAAACTCTTCAGCTTTATAATATTAGTATAGATTGAAAAAGAAAGTATGAGATAGCAGCATTCAGACAAAAGTTGTTAAATGTTTAAAAAAAATATATTATATAATTAAAAAATGAAGGTAGATATTGTAACATTAACTTTTCGGACCACCAACACCTCAGACCGCCCCGTGACCACGAAGTGCTGAAAAGCCTTCGAAACGTCGGGAGAAAATATAAATTAAAAAACCGCAATAAAATCCGTAAAAATAGTTTTATTTCATTGTTAAATGTTATGTTTACCTTTCCTGAAAATCTTGATATATCTCACTCATAATGGACCTACTTCTTCAAAATAAATACAGTGTTGTCATAAAATAAATACAAATACCGTTAATGTCTTTATTTTGTACATGGCTTACAAAATATTCGTTTAGATGCTATCAAAATCTATGTGATAAGATTCTACAAGCATATTCAATTTTACTTTAATTTTCAAGCACGTAAAGCCGTTAGTGCTGCGCCTGATCTCTCTCCGGTCATGTCGGATTGCCGTCTCACCGGACTATGAGAGTGAAGGAATAGCGAGTGCACCTGTGTATTGCACACACACTTGTGCACTATAATATCTCCTGCGTACCTGACTGATCTCCGTTGAGATTGGCCGCCGTGGCCGAAACTGGCTAGGAGGATTTTTCAATTTTCAATGTACTGCAAATTTTATTGTTCCTCTAATTAGTATAGATGAATATAGGTTAATTAAATTCAGCAGCCTTATACTTAGTAAATAATTATATCTCAACACACCTCTTTCTATAATTAGGTTGGCTATCATTGTAAAATGTATGAGAAGTATGTGTTAACTACACTTAGGTAGCTGACTAAATTCAAAACTTTGAAATGCCTTTACACTTTTGTGTTCTTACCAATTGTAATTTACTACACACAAACAATTAAAATATTTAAATTAAACTTTACAAGTATAGGGAACGTGCACGAACTATAATAGGTACTGGCAGCACAAAATCAACACAAGAGCCACATGTGGTAAAGAAAGAAATTTTTCAAAGCTATAATTTATTTATATATTCTTTTAATATGACAAAAATGATAAAATATGGGCCTATGGGTTCCGACCGAATATTATTGATACCCACCATATCCACATTATGAGTTTTTTTTAGATGGGAGCTAATTATTTTCGTGTTATTGAGGTAAAATTAGGAGGTTATGTTCCTTTGTTTGTATTGAATATTATATTTAAAACTTCAATTATGTAATAAGACATTTCGAAATGCTTTTGAAACTCATACTTATGTATTTTTCACATAACCATAGTGTACCAGACGTACCAAATGTGTGGCCTGTATATTGGTAACTGTTCTTTGTACGGCAATTGTTTCGAGAGAAACAACCCGTGCACGTATGTCGATCCAACGTTTTATATATTTTTTATTCACTAAAAAGATAAACAGGTCGTCGGAGAAAGCTATTATACTTACAGATTCTTCATATTACGAGGAGCCCCATTGATTTATTAACAACCAGCCTCTACGATGTAGTTAGGCGACAAATAATAAAAAAAATATTTTTAGACAACATAGACTCTGAGGAAGTGTACGACGAATGGGGCGGCGCGAACGAGCAGCATCGCAAGCTGCTCGACAACTCCGAACGGCTCGAGCGCGCCGGCAAGACTCTCACCGAGGGGTACCGCCTCGTGCTGGAGACGGAGCAGGTCGGCGCCGCCGTGCTGCAGGACCTCAGCGTGCAGCGCGAGACCATACAGAGGTCACGGGGACGGGTCAGTTGTACATTACACTCGTAATAATCTATTGTTTTAAACTATCCCAATCTTAATGTTCGATCCGATCCTGATGTTGTAGGCCAATTAAAGTCATTGCTTACAGCATGTCGAAGAAATGGTTCTGTTCATGGGCGTAGCTATAGCTTTCATAAGGGGGGTGGGAGGGCTGGGTCCTACGATATAAACATTTTAGTGGGGTGAGTACTTGCCTTGAATGACACCATATTTTAGAGGCGAGGAGGGGGGGGGGTCCGGAGCCCTACAATGTCAGCGGACAGTGGCGTAGCGAGGTTTATTGTAAGTTTGTAAGTTAAGCAGGGGTCCGGACACCCTGAACCCCCTCCCCCGCCCCCTTATACAGGGTCATTTTGTAATCGAATACATAAATTTAACTGCGATAAAATCAATTTGAAAGAAACACCATGCAGTTAATTAATTTAACCATAAGTGTAAAATAAAGAAGTACATTTTTCAAACAAAATAAAGAACAAAAAAGGTCTTTTAATTTTAGACATCCTATTGCCACTACTAGTATACGAGAGATCGTCGGAGCGTCAACGTCACTGAGGTCTGTGTGTTTCATTGATAATATGCTCACGCACACGCGAACAAGAGATGCACACACGGAGCGCAACGATAAGACATCGCGCCATCGTAACCAAGAAGCTTTATTCCAAACCGAAAAGATGAGGTCGCTATTATTACCAATGCTTGTGTGTCAGGTCACATAGGTCAATCTAAACAACAGTCACTTACTAGATTCTGTCAGAGCCAGTTATGTCTCCTTTAGAAGACTGAAATCATTGAAGCATCTTCGATAATGGTCACAGTCCGTACACCGCACGTAGCTTATCAAAAAGCCTCACAACCCTAAGATTCCATCAACTATCACACGATACATCAGCAAGAATCGCACGCTCAAGCCGTCAAATTCGTCGATCGATTTCGTGAAACTGACTATGATGCTACCGTTACGATACGAGTGTCAACGAGGTTCTTGAAGATTGGAATTTTGAACATTTACTCAGTAATCCCTAAAAGTACAAAAGACATTTCAACGACCTTCAAGGAAACATTAACACTTTATTCACGAGCTTTGTAAATGTAAATCATAGTTTACCACAACAGAAACTTAAAAATTAACACAATAGAATAATAATTACAATTAGAGAACATTTGATCGTGTGCGCATAAAAGCCGACAAAGGACTACTAAACTAATAGGTTTTTACCTACACATGGCTCGCGTCTCCCGAAGCGATGTCAGAGACAAGGTCACTCGGATCGATACAAAACGATATAATAATAAAATTACAATAGGTACCGGTAAGTACATAGGGAGCATCGGCCTAACATTCAGTACGTAAATCGACATACGTCACGTCGTGTTGCTGCCGGGCGACTGGCGGGCAACGCGCGCGCCAGCGTTCGCAACCTGAAGTGGACTGACTATCGTACCAGGGGCGTCCAGGGGCGTAAAATTATCGTACATGGATCGAAATTATCGTACTTTTTAGGATAATGTCTATTATAGATAAATAAATCATATAAATTGTAATATTGATATGCTTGCAAGTACTCTATGGGTGCGTTCCACTAAGCGTTCACAACGCCCAAAATACTCTTTTGGCCGTTCCACATGGCGACTACGATCGTTGTGGTCGCAGCGAAAACGTCATTAATGACGTCATAACTCACGCTCACGAGAAGCCCACAACGACCCATCTCTGGAGGTGGGTCGAAGTGAGCGTTGAGAAAAATAGCAAAGTTGGCAGATCTATTAAATTAGAAAAAAAAAAAAAAAAGAACTAAAAAGTCGAGGTTTTCTATTTTCACGATTATAATTTTCTAAAATTATATTCCATTCTTCTGAACTGGATGAACTTGTACTTTCGACAGTATTATTGCATGCACGCATCATCAAATAACCTAGTGTTGTCGCTAAAGACATTTTGAATCTATTTGAATGTAAAATAATTGAATACTTCATTGAAATATTCTTCATTCTTTCTTTCTTTCTTTAAATTACATATAAAAATTGAATTATATATTTATTTTTCGACATAAACCAACTTCACTTATATTTATTAAAATTTACACTTAAAACTCATTAAAACTTAATAATGGTGGCCTAACCTATTAAAGCTATTGCTTTATTTTTTCTAGCTCGCCATTTGTATTATTTCCTCAACGCCCAAAACGCTCCACAATTCATTCCACTTGGGTTTACGATAACAACGCTCAGGACTAAGTGGAACGTGAAAACTCGTGGTCGTGAGCGTGATCGTCGTGAGTGCTTAGTGGAACGTAGCCTATAGTTTATCTTTTTTAAACCACCGCTGTCAAATCAACAGAACACTCAAAGAGAATATAATCACTACGTTAAGAAATATCGACGTATCGAACTTTTATTCTCTTGTTCGCATTGGTAGATGCTATACTAACCAATAAGAAAGCGTGTACAGCAGGCGCTGGATAAAGTTACAGTATCGGCAGTGGTGAAACTTAGTAGAGCGGATCGTAAGGACCAATAGGAATAGAGAACTTGTATTTCCCGGTATTTTCCCAAGATTTTATTGGACAAAATAAAATCATGCTACTGCGATTTAGACTATCAACGCATGAAATAATATAAATTCTCAAATTTTGCATCATGATAGAAATTATCGTACAATCTGCGTACGATAATAATATGCTATCGTACATCGTACGTAGGCACAAAATTATCGTACGTGTACGATAATTATCGTACGGTTCCGAACGCTGGCGCGCGCAGGCCCAGTGTTGCCAGGGCCCTTGAGTCGTAAGTTACGTTTCGTTTCCTGAAATGTTACATTTTTGCTGCAAAAGTTACATTATTATATTTTTTTTTAATTTAGTGTTTTTGGGGTCGGAGGCAAATAATTGATGTTAGCAAAAATGCAATGGAACAAAACAAATCAAAATCAGGCATTTCTGTAAAGTCTGTCTCACGAAAGAAGTCCCGCGGCAATATGTGGAACTAATCATGACAGATGTCATAGATCGGCCATGTTGTCATTGTCAGGTGCTGTTTACCTGCAGTGTTGCAAAAGTTCCTGGTTTATCGGGAGATCTACCGATTTTGTCTTTAGTCACCCGATATACCGATATTATTATCATATCTTCCGATCTATTGTGCTAAAATAAAATACTGAAATAAAACTAGTTATTCGACCCCCCTCCCCCTTATTAACATTTCGTTTTATATACCACGTTTTGAAGATTTTGCAAGCTTGCTCAATTACTATGAAATGCTGTAAAGCATTCAAAATGTAGGGAGTAAAATAAAATTGTAAACCCGACCCGGTAACCTTGAATTCCCTACCTACTCTAAATCACCCGTATCGCAGATTTTTCGAATACAGCAATATTGATAACAATTTATTTTACTTTTTCATAATCACTAAAAAATTATTATACCGTAATGGTTTTATGGATTTCGGGACATATAACGCCACCAACATTACGTCGCATGACTGTGGCGGCGCGTCTGCGAGACTTCTTTCGTGATACAGACTTCAGCTATGAAACCGACAACGGCGGGAACTCGCGAAGTAGGAAACGTGCGCGCGCGCACTCAAGCTAAATCAAGTTCAGAATACGTTTTATTTTATCATGGCGCTTTCCATTCAGAGCCATCTCTGAGTGTGATATGGAGTGAAATACTTTTTAGACCCGCGCCAGTTTAAGGTGCGTTCAATTTGGATGCGTTGAATTGAAATGCGTTCGTAAACTGTTTACAATAAAAACCTAGTGTTACAAATCTCGTTGTTCTCAAAAGTTACGAAAATTGCCTAAAATATAAAAATTACTTACATGTTACGCGAGGGGGTCAAAAGTAACGAAAAATGTAAGAAATGTAACCTTCTGGCAACGCTGCGCAGGCCCCCGCGCCCCACGGCGCATGCGCCTGGAGGAGCCAGTGCGGGGCCATATTTTAGGCCGCGCGGGATAGGCATAAAGTCCACGAATCCCGGACCGCGAATCTCGATGTATTTCGAAACGTTACACATTTTGATAAATATCACTTGTACTTATTGCTATTACCTGGAATTGTCGTAATTTACTAGTAGGGTAAAAAACGTTAATTTTTACCACTTCATAGAATACACGCACACTTTTGTCAAGAATAAGTAACATTTACGTACGTATAGTAATGGCTGAACTTAATTTAAAATAACCAGGATATTCAATTGACTAATAACCAAAATTATTGTAAGTAGGTAAAACATAGGTATTTAGAAGGATTTTTGTGCACTTGGTGGAGTCACTTTATAAGTGGTTAGTAAATAACGCCAGTTTTAGGTATTATTACTCAGGCAGGAACTATTAAAAATTACGATTGTTATTGCGGTGCGGAGATACTGGGGTACTCTGTCAGAGATGTCCGGGAATAAACCCATATTTCGCCCAAATGTCCGGGATTCTTGCCGTGTTTGTCCGGCGTCGGCAATTTAGGTAATGGCAGCCCTATACAAAGAACATGCCGACAAGTGCGTCGTGCGCCCGCTGGCGCGCGCGATCGTTGGCCCCGCCAGCTGATGTTCGTGTTACACGTGCTTCTACAGGGATACCAAGCTTTGGTACTATTACCTTATTCTGCAATATCTTGCAATTTTAGTTTTACATTGTTCTATGCTATTTTAACCGTACCACAATGCATATTGAAATTAAATGATGTTAGAGCTCTGGTATGCTTTATTGCTTAAAGTAATGTTATTTTTACAATACAAAGATATTGCTGCGTATTCGTTTAAGTAGACTTTTCATTAGCATAATTGCCCTAGTTATTTTATTATTTAATACACTTATTTAAGTGTGTTAGAAATCCATGTGATAAATAAACTAATATCCGATTCTTTGAAAAGCTGTGTCATTTTAGCAAACTTGTCGGTAAAAATGTTTATACTGGCAACACAGCGTGTTTGAGTGCGTGTTTGTAATGAATGGCGTGCGAAAGAGACACAACATGTTGGTATCTGCACGTTAGTTTCAATGTGTTAGTAACAAGATCAACGACTCTGACGCGATACAAAATGTAGCTAGAGATTAGAAGGTACAGAAGGCATAATAAGGCGTTTGGTAGTATAAAGTATTTACGTAAACCTATTTTAGGCATGACGTCCAGAAATATTGATGTTAAAATTAAAATAAACGTTGAAATATCATACGGAATCAAAAAATATGATATCAACAGATTAAAATCCTGTAACTTTTTTAATAGTGACTGCGAGTTGTTAAGTACCTACCTATTTCGGTAGGTAAACTTATTTATTAACGAAAACAAAGTTTATTATTAAAGAATTAATACTTTTCTTTACAGCATAACACTTAAAAAGTAATTAGTTCCTTTTCACACAATAACATGACAACTTTTTATTTCATGTTGATATTTATAACGTATTAGTTAGGGAGTAGGGACTGCTCTAGTAGCAATTTAATTATTTTATTTCAAATTCCACGTCTCAAGCGGTACTGCTGCAGCTATGTGAGTGAATGTATTGCAAGTGAATTTGTGAGTTGCCCTTCTTAATCCTATAGGTTTTGTAATAACATCGTCAGCTGTGACGTGATTCACTGAATAAAGTCAAGCGCGCTAAAACACAGCGTGATCAAAAAACTATAAAACTATAATCTGGATTATTGGCGAATGTATGCGTTACCCATGGATAATATTTTGCACGATGTTAGCAGAGGTCACGCTGAATATGTGGTTTCATTTAGTAACGCAATGTTGAAATGACACTGTATACGCCCATGGTTCTGTTTGGTCCAGTTTCGCGATGGCTCGCAAAAAGCGATTAGGTTCGTATAATTGTATCGGCGGTAAATGTTGCACTAAAAATATTTTATAATAGGTATTTTTCGATCTAAAATCGGACATAGGTGATGTCAGTTCATTCAAAATATGCTATCAATCATCTAACTGATACTATACGATTAAATTGATTGCTAAATATACTATTTTACTTATTCGTAGCAGAAAATAGTTAAACAATTTAAATACGCGATATAGTTCCTCTGAAAATTGTCGGTCGATGACGATGTGATGTGTGCTCTATGATTACCGCTAGAGCCGAGTTTGATTCCAAGGCAAGGCTTCATTTTGACCTTTCCTTAATTTTCTTGTCTTTTTGTATCAAGGCCAAATGACTACTGTGTAGCTTGTACGAGTTTACGCACAATCGTATAGTTAACGTAATGGTTTCGACTAAGTAAATTTTGTATGGAAATTTGAACATCGCCCCATTGAGCGTATCAACTAACGACAGCATAAGCATTGCGTGCGTGTAATATGAGTAGGTATGTAATGTGCGTATTGTCAAACAAATACGTAAACGTTAAGTTACTCAATACGAATACTGTACGAAACCAGTGAACTCGTGTTATATGAGAGTAGAACATGTGAGTTTATCAATACTAACCTTGTATTATATACTGCTCATTGCGGAGCACGGACCTCCTCTACAACTGAGAGGGTTAAGGCCTTAGTCCACCACGCTGGCCTAGTGCGGGTTGGCAGACTTCACATACCTTCGAAATTTGTATAGAGAACTTCTCAGATATGCAGGTTTCCTCTCGTTGTTTACCGTTAAAGCGAGCGATAATTCACAAAGAATACACACATAACTTGTTAGAATAGTCAGAGGTGCGTGCCCTTGGGTTTTGAACCTGCGGACATTTGTCTCGATAGTCTGTTCCACTCCCAACTTTTCGAAAATACTAATCTGATTCTGAGAAAACTTTTACTAATAGAAAGCTATATTATCCTCGAGTTCTAAACCTACAGGCAGTAATTTTATTTTGTTCAAAGTTTTAATTTTGACTGATCTACAAGCAAAATACAGTCTCCAAGAAACTGAACTGGGTCATACATTTTTACTATGTTATCTTCAGGGTTATCATGTAGGCATATTGAATTATCATTATGTGTAGGTATTGTTTATTTTTTTCTCGTATTTACTGACATTGAGTGATAAGGATTCCTCCGTATTAAAGTATGATATTTGAAAACACATTACTTTGTAACAATGATTCCCTCTATGGAGTTGATATCTGGTGATGCCATAGTTTTTCTCGAGAAATATGTTGGTAATCTGCTTCTTGGGTGGATTTGATCTGCCACTTAAGTCACTAATAAATAAACTCGGTATAGTATGTACAGCATGTTAAAAAGGTAGTTCCAAAACTTAATTACCTGGAGGGCTAATTGTATATACTAGTAATAGTAAATCGAACTTTGAAATGTGATCCTTTTTTGTACTGTGGCAGTTAATTTATGATATAATTACTTTATTTGATGGCTGTAAGGTAATTATTTATATAAAATAATTTACAATCCATTTATTTCTATTTAACTGTTTTATAGCTTTACTGAACAGTTGCAAATGATTCTACACTCTGGGGACAAGTTGGAACCCTCTTTTTGACATCCTGTATAGTTTTTCCATACAATATTTAATAAAACTCACTATAACACTATACTAATTTCTAATAATTTTCTTCTTTACAGTTGAGAGAAACCGACGAGCAACTGAACCGCTCGTCTCGTCTGATGAACTCGATGATAGTGCGAGCATTGCAAGACAGGTTTATACTAGTGATGGTGTTTCTGGTTATTGGCGTGCTGCTGTGCGCCGGGCTGTACTTCTCGGTCACTTAGCGGGCGCACGCGCACCGTCACTACATATCTGCGCCCATACATGTGAGGGTGTTCATGGTGTTGTATAAAGTGTTGTGCTGATGTGGATTGTGTGTGGAAGTGGTTTAAAATTGAATATACTTGTGTGTGTTAATAAATTGTTCATATTTGCTGACAGTAGTCTGTCGAGGCCCACGACGGACACCGGTGTCCATATATATAGGGTTTTCCCATACATCTATATATAAGCGGGGCTTGATGGGTTAAAGAGGATGCCAATAAAGCCCATAGTAAGGATTGTTTTATGGTCTTAAGTTTGAAAATAATTTATGTTTATATAATGGTACTGTACTACAAACAGCTTGGATCATTTTTAAATCTCTTCATTGAAGCTAATGTATTAATAGGTACTTATCTATAACAGTTGCAAGATTATTGTAATATGTAAAGTGGTATACAAACAAGTAGCTTATAAAGATATAATCATATGAAATCGAAATATATTTATATTTGTAAGTAGTTACAGTACTCTGCAGTGAATAAAATTAGCTTAAGAAAGTATTATTTGGTTAGTTTCAGTTACCTAGAGCATTGTCTATCAGTCGATTTAGATAAATTATCCTGATCTATCTTCGCTCCAATCCCGAGAATAAACCAATAAAAATTAGTTATTTGTAAACATGTCATAAATATTTCATTCTGATTGGTCAATTTTCGCGACCAATAGAAAAAGAGCGATTGGGATTATTTATTGAAATCAGTGGTATGTCACTCACATCTATGTCATGTTGATCAGTGACTTTTTCTTTATGGCCGAGTATTGTAACAATACTAAGGGCCAATTCGCATGATATACGCTATTTGTGTAAGCCGACTAAATACAAAAGTCACACTCTAATCTATGCTCCTAAATAAATCGAGACTATCTACATAAGCTGTTTAATATGATATCTGTCAAATATTGACTTGAAACCTTGAAGCCCTTAGTGTCCAATATCACGCTTCATTCAAATGTCGCTCAGTAATCATGAACTGGGATATATTTTACTTTACTCATATTTAATTAGCTTATACTGTAAATTTTGTCAAAATGCAGCTTAATGTGTATATTGTGAATAATAAAAATTTGGCTATGTTAATTGCAGTAAAGAATAACCATATTTATGATTTTGCAATGTTAGACAAACAAATTAATATGAGACTGTACATATGTAACATACATACATATACACTCACGCCTGTTATCCCCGAAAGGGGGCAGAGGCGCAACTAGTGCACCCACTTTTCGCCGTTATTCCGTCCCATGATGTGATAGAGGGCGAGCCTATCGCCATATCGGGCACAAATTCCAGACTCTGAGCTGATACTAAATCGAACCCGAGACCTCAGCTTTGCAGTCGTACTGTAATACAACTACGCCACCGACGCATATGAGACTGTTTGGTTGAAAATACTATTTATCATTCCTCTTTACTCTGGAATACACGAGATCTTCGAAGCTAAAAGCGATATTAAGAAAAATTTGGCAGGACAAAACCATATGACTCTAGCTTCTATTGTTTACCCTTAAGACTTATATAAGAGCTAAAATTGGATGACTCCGCCTTAAATCGTATTTTTTCTGAAATTTTCTCGACCCTGGCTTCTGAGATTTTTGATTGTCGTGTTATTAACTTTCGGAAAAGAAGTGCTACTTTTTTCAATTGCAATAAATATAATATTAATTAAATGTATATACCATCTAATTTAGAAGATAAATCTTTAATTAATTTAGGAAATATGACCATTTTTTATTTATAATGTTAAAAAAGTAAAATATATTTTTAACTTTTATATTATGTAATGAATATTTATTGGAATTTGAGTTTAGCCTATACCCTACGCTGATGATTTCCAAATTATATGAGATACCTAAAGTAACTGTTTTTGGTTTATATCACAATGGTATAATAGGCTATCACATAGAGGATAGATATAAGATGGAGATATAATAGCACCAATTTACTAAAAAAAACAGTGTCTCCAAACTCACACATTCACATACTATCGTAGAGGATAGATATAAGGGCTGTCACAACATAGCTAGGATAAATGTTTATGGTAGATAGATCAAATATTTAAATATAGCTTGTTAAGTATTAATAAAAGTGCTATTTATTTAATGGTTTTATTTACTTACGAAATGTTTTCCATTTGCTGCGGTAGTATAAAATAATGAACATGACATGGAATCGGAACAGTTTATGCAATTATTTGAAAGGAAGATATATTGTTTACTTTACATTTCTAGAACAGGGCAAGGAAAAAAAAGCAAATGAAATAATACGTTTATTATAACAAATTAAATCATATTTAAATTACACACATTATCATAACTTAAAAATATGTCATATACTACTTAACATAATTGTATGTTACCATTTTCGTACCAATTTCAGTGCGTAGAATTACATTTTCAAATGGGAACAAGCACACAAAACTTATTTATAAAAACAATTTCATAATTTTTAAATCATAATAGCAGTGGAAATATTTACAATATGCTAAGACAGATCGAACAGCCTATGTGCAGATTTAGAAAGATTCCTAATTTTGTATCAATATTTTATATTATTCTTTTCTAGAAATATCACAAAACATTTTTTCTCATAGACAAGCACACCCATGCATCTTGCATGAAATTGCAGGCTGTTCTTTTCCCTCTAACCTAAATAAGTATACACCTCACAACAGATAATAATTATCTATATATTATTTGCCTTTATTGCCAACCTTTATAACCTTTATTGGCAATAAAGGTAAATAATATATAGGTATATTTTATTATGTTTTTTCTTAACCCATCAAGCCCCGCTTATATATATAGATGTATGAGAAAACCCTATGTATATGGACACCGGTGTCCGTCGCGGGGCTTGAGGAGTCAAATATCATATAAATTATAATAATATAGTATGTAGATACAAAGGTTTTTCCATTTGAAGACACGAGTGGAGGTAAGCATATGAGCACACGATGCTTGTGCTAATACTATTTATAAATAACTATTATGTTGGGAACGTATGGAATTTATAAAGAATTATTCTAAATATTCGTGAGTTAAAGATGAGAAATCCCGGAAAACCTAGGGAAAGAATTATAGCTTAGAAAAGTAATTTGAATTTTGAGGGGTATATTGTGAAATTTCAGTCTAATAGTTACATATTAGTCTAAAATTCTTATGATAATGAGTGGATGTTTACCAAATTGCCCATGCATTGAAGTTGTGTTAGCCATAGGCATAAAATGTACGTCTCAGATGCTATGGAACACGGCTTAGTGGAGAAGGCGTATCAATTAATAAATAAATAAATTAATCATCGTGTGCTGAACGTAGGCTTCTCCAAGTAGACGCCAAGGCACATCCATTAATGAATTGGATTTATCGAAAACAGACTCAAAACGTTTGTTTACGTATATCTTGATTAGTTCATACGATTTGATGACTGCAATTGGGGTCGACAGTGGGTTTTTATCGGTGAATATTACGGTTCCTTTGACTTCCATCTCAAATGTGTTAAACACAGCTTACAACGTATCCCTCTTCCGTATGTAATTAATATTGTAAGTTAGCATATAAGCTGAGTATGTGCGGGTGGTTCTGTTGGTTTGTAGGTCGTCACGTGAGGTTGAGCGAGTCGGTGGGGGCGGGCAGCGGCGCAGGTTCAGGTTCAGGTGCGAGTGCGGGCGTGTCGTCGCCTACCACGTGCCCCAGCGACAATAGACGAGTCTTGTACTCGTTCAGTTTCATGTCCTGCAACATTTATTTAATTAAATTCCTTCAGCATTAAATCCGCCTTTATGTTACGCGCGCTAATACTCGTCGATAAACAGCGCCATCTATTGGCGAGAAGTGGACTATCTGACTGTGGAAGGTTCGGCGATGGAACGTTCCTCAGAGTAAGTATAACTACTATAGAGGGCGTGTATGCAAGTGGGAACAATAGGCACGGGTGGGAACATCGTCCTGCGCCGGCCGCAAGCGCTTGTAGTCACTCAAGTAGGAACGGTGTGAGCACACGCGAGTGAGATCTATGCGAATATTTGATTATTAACCCCTGGAATGCCGGGCTCAGTTTGCGTAAAAAACGCTTGCGTGCCGCCCATACATTTGAAAAAATCGGATTTTAGGTGTAAAGGTTGTTCCAATTTATATACCATAAAATTCTTTTAGTACGAATTTTGAAATTATTTATTTACGTATTTATTATGGATCAATGGTCACTAAAATATTTAGAAACATTGTGAGATTTGGCATAGACGGCCGCCATTTTGAATTTCTTCGTTTTAAGGCCAATTGACTTCAAAATCGATATCTGGGCAGGCCTGTAGGTACAAAATACGGATCCAATGTTAGAATTGAAAAAAGTGCCCGCCATTTTGAATTTCTTTGTTTTAAGGCCAATCGACCTCAAAATCGATATCTGGGCAAGCCTTTAGGTACAGAAGACGGATCCAATGTTAGAATTGAAAAAAGTGGCCGCCATTTTGAATTTCTTTGTTTTAAGGCCAATCGACCTCAAAATCAATATCTGGGCAGGCCTTTAGGTACAGAAGACGGATCCAATGTTAGAATTGAAAAAAGTGGCCGCCATTTTGAATTTCTTTGTTTTAAGGCCAATCGACCTCAAAATCGATATCTGGGCAAGGCTGTATGTACAAAAGACGGATCCAATGTTAGAATTGAAAAAAGTGGCCGCCATTTTGAATTTCTTTGTTTTAAGGCCAATCGACCTCAAAATCGATATCTGGGCAAGCCATTAAGTACAGAAGATGGTTCCAATGTTAGAATTGAAAAAAGTGACAGCCATTTTGAATTTCTTTGTTTTAAGGCCAATCGACCTCAAAATCGATATCTGGGCAAGCCATTAAGTACAGAAGATGGTTCCAATGTTAGAATTGAAAAAAGTGGCCGCCATTTTGAATTTCTTTGTTTTAAGGCCAATCGACCTCAAAATCGATATCTGGGCAAGCCTTTAGGTACAAAAGACGGATCCAATGTTAGAATTGAAAAAAGTGGCCGCCATTTTGAACTTCTTTGTTTTAAGACTGATTGTATTTAAGAAAGATATTTTTTTTTCCGCGGTGGCCATCTTCGTCGCATTAGGGACGGCTGCGGGCTTCCTCCAACTCACGTCTAAGTTGTCGTCCGCAACCGCCCCTGCGCGTACCGCTGCTGCGGCCCGTCTCCTGTTGTTGCGGGGGCTCAGAAGCCCCCGTACACCGAAGGACGCCCTTGGCGACGGAGGCAGCGTGAGGCACGCTGCCGTCCATCACGGGGGTCACAGAAGTTGGCTAGACTAATAGATGGATGGCCCCTCTCACCCACCCGTGACCCCCGGAGGTCCCTATTAGTCGCCTTTTACGACAGGCAGGGGATACCGTGGTGGAATTTTCCAACGCCCCCAATCCACAGGCCGGGAGATGTCAGTCAGTCGTCCACCCGACGCCTCCTACGTCTCGTCTGGCGGCGGGAGGGATCACCACTGCGCTGGCGATCCCTCTCGGCACTCTCCTTCCGCGAGAGGAAAGATAGATATTTGGGCTTGTCTTTAGCCAAATAGGATAACTCGAGGTTGGAATTTTAAGAACTGCATTCCATGTTAAATGTTCTTGTTTTAAGGGCTATTGGTTTTAAAATCTAAATCCGCTGGACATGGCCACAAACTATAGTAGGTTTTAATTATAGATTTTTTAAATATTATGGCCACCATCAATACTTATTCAATTCTCTTCAATAACGCAGCTTTGTTATGTCGCAAAATAAAGAATTGAAGAAGAAAAAAGTGTCCCGTGGCAGCAAACAGCAAATAAAGTAAATTCTTCTGTGAAAGCATCAAAATCGGTTAAAAATCAGGGAGTCGTTAACAATTCAACGATTGCTATAAGAATAATTAGCCGCGTAGTAGAAATTATCTTATTATATTTTTCTTTATTTACCCCCCATCACCAGACTTAAAAGGCTACTCAGGTTGATTACCTTATTCATTTTTAAAAGTATCTAATTTTGATGTGATTGCGTATTTAAATTGTTAAATTAGTAAAATTACAACCTCGATTTATTCTGTTTGGCTAAAGACAAGCCCAAATATCTATCTTAAATCCCATTAGTGTTAAAACAAAACGATGGCATGCCCAAGTATCGATTTTGAGGTCAATTGGCCTTAAAACGAAGAAATTCAAAATGGCAGCCACTTTTTCAATTCTAACATTGGATCCGTCTTTTGTACATACAGCCTTGCCCAGATATCGATTTTGAGGTCGATTGGCCTTAAAACAAAGAAATTCAAAATGGCGGCCACTTTTTTCAATTATAATATTGGATCTGCCCTTTTTACCTAAGGCCATGCTCAGATATCGATTTTGAGGTTGATTGGCCTTATAACAAATAAATTCAAAATGGCGGCCACTTTTCATAAGTCAAGCATTAAATAATTATGACTTTTACTATCAATGCCATGCCCAGTATCGATTTTGAGGTCAATTGGCCTTAAAACAAAGAAATTCAAAATGGCGACCACTTTTTCAATTCTAACATTGAATCTGCCCTTTGTACCTAAAGCCATGCCCAGATATCGATTTTGAGGTCTATTGGCCTTAAAACAAAGAAATTTAAAATGGCGGCCACTTTTTCCATTCTAACATTGGATTCGTCTCTGTACCTACAGGCCTACCCAGATATCGATTTTGAGGTCGATTGGCCTTAAAACAAAGAAATTCAAAATGGCGGCCACTTTTTTCAATTCTAACATTGGATCCGTCTTTTATACCTAAAGGCTTGCTCAGATATCGATTTTGAGGTCGATTGGCCTTAAAACAAAGAAATTTAAAATGGCGGCCACTTTTTTCAATTCTAACATTGGATCCGTCTTCTGTACCTAAAGGCCTGCCCAGATATCGATTTTGAGGTCGATTGGCCTTAAAACAAAGAAATTCCAAATGGCGGCCACTTTTTTCAATTCTAACATTGAATCCGTCTTTTGTACTTAAAGCCATGTCCGGGTATCGATTTTGAGGTCAATCGGACTCAAAACAAAGAAGTTCAAAATGGCGGCCACTTTTCTCAATTCTCATATATGATTAAGATTTGTATCCAATGGAAACAAAAAATAAGCTAAAAAGAAACCACCTGTAGATGTTCAGTTTTCATACATTTTGCAGAAATCGGCCCGAGCGTGGATCCACGCTCCCGGCAGAGTTTGAACACTTTTTTTGAGCGTGGATCCACGCTCCCGGCACGCGAGGGCTTAATACTGCAAAATGGTTAAATGGTATGTGGAATGTTGTAAAAACGACACTCGGAAACACACTAAACAGAATTCTAATATCACGTTTCACAGGCAAGCCATATTTCAATATATTTTTAGGTAAAATTGAAATCACGCGTCGCGGTATGAAAGACGCACGGGAGGCGAACGCTTGTACCCCCCGCACTGCCCCGCATCCCGCTTTTTCGATAGTGATGTTATGCGTCGATACCAGAATCGATGTAATATTTTCATATGCATACGTATTTATTACTATCGATGGCGATGCTTAATATAATGTAGCTTAGGTAACTGTTTTTGTCTGTGTGTGATTTTTAAGCCAATTAATAATTGCGTTTGTTTATTAAATGAAAGAAATAATTACTGTTCCTAAAAATTTACCGATTACGATTATATTTTTAAGCTATTGCATAGCTTCTATCGCGGGCCTTGACAGTATAAGTTAGCAATCATTAAGATATATTTATTTGACATTTTTTTAACATTGGTAATAAATATTTCAAAAACTAGACGTGACTATTTCAGGCTTGGGGAGACTAGCTAAGAAATCCATGGTGCGATGCTCGGTTTATATCCATTGGTTTAATTATAATGGATATCCATTAATATTATTGGTTCTTATTGCTTGTAAAACTGCTCTTGAGGTACCGTGTTTATAAATCATTCCACATGGCACTACACCAATTTGCAGCATAGCTTTTATCTATATTAACGAAATACGCTTAAAATTACTCACAAGGCCATATCTTGTACAACCACAATTTTTTAACAACAATATGTACCGCGCCGCCGGACCTGTACTTATCGATAACTGTTGCGTTGGGGCTGCTCGCGTGCCCATCCCTAGCAGTCGCCAACATTTCTATATAAGTAGCTATAGTTCACCTGCCTACGCTGGGTAGTGGGCGCACGGTGCGATATTAGCGCTCTATACTTACTCTGAGGAACGTTCTCGAAAGGTTTAGATGTCTTCAGAATGTCGTGGAAACGCAATCATTGACTTAAATTTGCAAGAGAGTTCCCGACTATTCTGGATCCTTTGAGAACGTTGTATAAAAATTAAACAAACACCAGTAAATCCGGTCATCATAATCACAGTTGATGGATATGCCAGATTTCTTGGTTCAATAGTGCATTTGGATGTCACATTAATTTAGCACTATCATACGAAATTTTAATAAAGGAAGCAATTATGTAGCAATACCACTACCCGTTACGTAATTATTCTCATACATATTTGTTTCAAATTAACCTGATCAGCAAGTAACTCCAGCAAATCATCCTGGTCCTTTCTCAACCTCTCCAACTCCTCGGCGGCGGACTTCTGACCGTCCTGATTTATCTTCAGTTCATTCATCAATCGCGCCACCTCAGTTGTCAACTCTTGTATCCTTCGCTCGTACTCTTCAGTATTAGTATCAGTTTGACTGACAAGCTGGACTGACGGTTGACTACTTAACGTCGATGCAGATACTTGTGCTTTCAAAAGAGTATTCTCGTCTTTAAGATGCGAGTTTGATGCGATTGAGTCATTGAGAGCGCTCTGGAATCATACGATTTTTTATACATGATAAAATTTAATATACTGATAAATTTTAATTATCAGTGCAAAGCTTTAGAATGCTTTGTGACTGACGAAATTAATACGCATTTTCGATTATAACATCAGATCAATCCCGAAAATAAACCAATCAGAATAATAATATGGGCGGTTATGATGCTTACGTGAGTGGTCAGCTTGACTTACAATACCGTATTGACAAAATTTTCGAACGGCAAACATTTTGTGGTAAAAGATTTTTATTTTTAATTCATATCTGTTAGTAATGCATAAGTATATATTCTATAAGTCTTTAGTTCCATATAATATACCTAAATCAGCAGCAATATTGTGGTCCTTCGAGCCAGACTTTTTCCTCGAAGCACAGTAAAGTCGCTGTGTGCTATCATGTGCAGTAACATGATGTTAAATAAAAAACACTAGTCAAATTATCAGTCACCATCATCATCATCAACCATATGACATCCACTGCTGAACATGGGCCTTCCCCGAAGAATATCAGTCACTTGAATGTAATTCGTACCTGCAGCGACTGGTTCTGCTGTATGAGGGTGTCGAGCTGCGCCATGAGTTCCTGCAGCCGCGCGTCCTGCTGTCGGATCAGCGTCTTGTACTGCTCGAGCATGCCGTTGTCAGAAGGTCTCTCGGTTGTCGGGTCCGCCATGCCATTCTCCGGCTGTGCTGTCAGGCTCTGGACTAGGACGCCTGGGGATACATGAGTTAATAATCATATCAAATTGAATGGTTTATTAAATTGATGTTGGAGCTCAGACAGTTTTTTGGTATTAAACCAACAATACTTTAGATGTGGGTGTTGTTGGTTTTTTGTCATCACAAGATATTACATTATGATTATAATTTAAAATATGTAGCACTTTTGACATCATAGTTGTATAAGATTCTGTTTTTTTAAATAGTATGATACTCAATTTTTGGTCCTTCAAGCACGATCGAGCATTAAAGTGGAAGGATACGTGTAAGGTATGTTGTATCAGTATACTGACTCTCCATGAGCTTGAAGAGTCTGCAGAACTCGTAGTCGAGCAGCACGTCGGGCGGTGCCTTGGCACGCAGCTGCGGGTGCTTGGCGGCGCCCGAGTACACCTCGTGCCGCGACACTCCGCCCAGCTGCGACACCAGCGCCTCCACGCTCAGCCGCCTCACCACCAGCTGTCGCAGCATCTCCTGCAGCGAACGACTAATAGGGTAGTTGACTACTCTTTTAAAAAAACATTTATCATAAATATACATTTGCCGTCCAAAATGTAACGAAAAAAGATGTTTTAAAATTGGCGCAATAAGCTTTGAAGTTTGGTGGAAGGAGCATCTGTCAGATAACGCAAACAGCAGAATGTGACGTAACCAAGTTGTTCCGAGTATAGCCGGCCATAACGATGCATGCGTGCGAAAGAGATAATGCGATATTCCCTCTACGCCCCTAGTTTGCTCACGACAAATTTTCATGCTGATTTCACAGAAGAATTTCTTTTTCGAATCATTTTACATTACAAATAAAATAGTGTACAAAATAGAATATAGGAAACTACCCTATTACTGGTACTTTTTATATGCACCCACAATGACTCCCACAGCACTTGATAGTTAGTGCAATGAAGTCTAGATAGTGTCGTGTCTGACAAGAGAAGATTGTCCGTCGTCAATCGACACAATTATGCCGGCCCATTTGACACCGGATATACAGACTGATCCCAGAAAGCGACACACTTATGTAAACCACTATGGCCGATTTTACACTTATGTACGGCTACGCTATCCTAACGGCGCCGTAAAGTACATATGCACTTACGTATGACTCATACTTCAAACCATGTTCAGAGCAAAGTGTAATCTATACCTTGGTATAAGTCTCTACGGAGTCATCGTTGAAGTGTACGCAGAGTGCGAGCAGGAAGGCGGCGAGTCCCTGCACGAGCGCCTCGTTGTCCTCGTGCTCTCCCGCCGTGGCCTGCGCCACCAGCCAGCCCACACCACCAGGCACTTGTAGGAACGCGGCCACCGCTGCAGGACAGTTGCACACCCACTGCGACAGCAGCATCAGCAAGGCCACCTGCATGTTCAAACATCACATTAGCTAGAATAGCAAGCCTGCATAATATTACACAACACTATATAGCAGCGCGAGAATAACACGTGAAAGTCTGCTCTGGTCAAACAAAACGCACCACATGGTAATATCGCTATTAGAATTATTAGGTATATCGTCAATATAAATATTGAAAACAGTGATGGAAACCAGCTATGCACTTACCTTAGGCTTCAACTTAGTACTCTGTTGCAACAACAAAGTACACTGATGCAACAACGACACCGGCGAGCTTCCTATGTTAGTCGCGAGTAACACCCGCAGTAGCTGCTCCTTCTGTCCAGGGTTGTCGATCAACGCGTGCATCAGCGCCACTGCTGAGAACCAGTTGGACAGCACATCAGACGAAAACAGCCCTCCACACAGCAACTGACCGCTGGTGAGGCTCGAGACATCTGATGAGGAGGGCAAGAGAGTCTGCACGAGCGATGCTTGACTCATCTCGTTGTGGTACAGGTAGCATTGGAAACAATAGAGGACTGCACATCTGGAATTTATTTATGAAATATCTATTTATACAATAATAAACTTGAGAGGTGTCAAGGGACACCCGGATGGAACGAAGTTGTTTTCGATTAATTAATGAAGATATTGTAATAAAATTTTATTTCTTTTAAGTTATAATAGTAATTGTATATTTCATTAAAACGTTACCACATCAATGAAAACATTTACTTCTACCTACACAATAGATATGTCATCGAATCACGATCATCACCTAAGCAAGCATTGACATTAAAATTAACATACAACTAACGAAAAAAAAAACTACTCTAAAAAGCATTTAAATATATGTAGTTATACATACTCTAAGATTTAAATTGTCTTTTTTTATTTAAATTTCGAACCAGTTCTTTATTGGCTGGTTTCCCAGGGCAAGTATAAAAGTGTCGTGACAACTTTTATAAAAGTGTCGTGACAACTTTTCGTGAGATTTTTTTCCGTCTAGCCCCCTTTCACAACGCGCCATAAGGAACTTCGTTCCAATAAATAGTATTTTTTGTTGCCACAAAATAGTGAGTCACTGTTTCATTACCTTCGTGTTTTGCATTTGTTGCAATGATATAACATCACGCAAAGCAACGCCAAAGTATGTGACCACGCATATTCACCGTTGAAGATGATTTTTTTTTTGCAAAATGTCAAGCAAAGGGTCACTTATTGGACAAGTATCATTTTACTTACCGTAATGAAAATGGTTGCTTTTCATTGACCATGGACATCAGCAGCACGACAATCGCCGGCCGCGGAGGGTTGGATGGCGCCATGACATTGCCCAGAAACTCTTGATTATTCACATCTCCCCTAACAATTTCTCCTACTGTGTTAATTGTCTCTGTAAGTATATCTGCCGGTACACCACTCGACATTAGGATGTTGCATACAGCGTCCAGTAAACCAACATTCTTCATAATCTTCTGGCAGCTGGATACGATGTGGATAGAGTTGCTTGGGGATACCAGAGTCCTGACAATGAGGAGCATACAATGGACGTTGGACACCTTCTGCGGGGACCAGCCCAGATCCTCATCTACTGGCGTATTAAACATGGGCAGCATCCTTTGTATGTAACTGCCTTCTTTGAAAAAGTTTATGTTACTGCTGTTATTCTTCAGCAGATTAAACATGAGAAGAAGGCAATCTTCGACGATGATTCCGCCGTCAGAGTAACCCTCGCTTGACAAGATTTCAAATAGCCTGTCAAATGCGTTCTCAAACGCGACAATCTTTTGTATATTTGCATTGCCTTTTGTTAACTTGATTAAGAGAAGCAAGGTCTCATTGCGTATCACCTCTCGTGTGTCTCCTAACAAGTCCATCATTTTGGACACTCCCATAGGCTTGACTAGGATGATCTCCTGGATGTCTTTTGGTCTGTTTGTGAGTAAGGACGTTAGGAGCTGGACGGCTGATAACCTCACCCTGAAGTCGTATTCATCGAGGAGATCCAGCACCAACTGCACATTGTGATGGTCTTTGATGAACATTTCAGTGAACTGTTCACCAATGTTCATGGGCACTCTGTGATTGTCTTCCTCCTCCTCAAACTGAGTGGGAGACATTATATTTTTGAGTGTGTCCAGAGCATAGTTTATTGTTTCATTGTCAGCTCTGTCCAGTTCCAAAACCTAAAAATACCAATTGGACATTATTTGGAATAAGTAAAATTTTATATCATTAATATTGTCTATTCGTTTTTTCGAAAACACTTTATGAAATATAATTTATAACAAGCTGTAACAAGGGTAACTATTCAACTCCAAATGTTGGCTGATGTTTTAAAAGCTTTACATGACATTAGCTAAAAATCCATTATGAAATGTATTATTCAACAAACAACCAATTTTTTGTTATCACAGAATGTAAAGTATAAGTGGAGATATACAATTTTTCAATACTACTATGCCCATAATCATAAGCACTGAACCTGTCTTTGTTTTCGAAAAATTTGCCTGACACCCTGTAGAGTGTAGAGTTACCTGCTTGATAGTGTCCATGCCTTGCGCACCCACTTCCACGCGGTAGGTGCGAGACATTGCCTTGAGCGCGCGGCATGCATCTCTGCGATCCTCTAACAGGGTGGAGTTGTTTACTCTGTCTACTAGACGCTCCACCTGGATGTGGATAATATATTTATTTATATAGAGAATCTGATATTTCAACTGAATAAAAACAGAATACCAAACCAAAAACTTATTTTTTTTAAGTATTTCATTTGAGCTGCATACATATACCCTGGGGTTGTATTGCCCAGTCAATTTAAGACAGTCTTTGTGTTTATCTCTTCAAAAATTGAGTTGCTGAGGTTTGTGTTTGTTTCTGTCTTTGGGCAGCTGCTGCCATATTTTATACTTAGCTTAGGTCAGAGCCATGCACACTAAATAAAAAAAATAATGACACAGTAATAGGGTAAATACTAACATATTGTGTGAATCATATTTATGTTTGATCATTTAAGTTTGTGCACAAGAATAATTTTAATACAACAAATCACGCTATCATTTACTGTAAATGAATTATTTTTACCTATAACATTTGGACAAAAGATTTATTTGAGAAGAAATTATTATTTGTTTACAATTTATTTTTCTTTTCTTGCAGAATGTGGTATCGCAATAATTTATTAATGTCAAAAGTTAAATGAATGGTACAGAGGATATGCGAGCATATCATTGTAATTGAAATTAATTCCAATATTGAGTTAGTTTACTGGAAATTCCTAAAATTCTAAAAATTTAAAAATGGGTCCACCATTTCATCAGTGATTTTGCCAATGTCAAGTGGGTAGATGTTAAAATAATATCGTAACTTTTTTAGAATAACTTTCGACCCGAGGATAACCAAGAAATAATGGTAGCAAAGAGCAATGTAGCTAAAACATTTGACATTAGTTATGACTTATGGCAAAGGGAATGTAACCACTACACAAATTTAAAATCAAGGATATATGGCAGGAGCGTAGAGCCTAGATAGCAAAACGAATATAAAGGCATATAAATTAGAATAAAATTGTAGAGTTAAAGATAAAGATCATTATTTTTAATAAATTTAGAAAGAAATCTGAAATGTTGGGGGAAACCACTAATTAGTAGACAATTAATGCTTATAGGGCGGGGAAATTCAGCAGGAAGAATGCCATAAATAGGAAAACGAATTCTTGGACAATTAAAGAAGATGTGTTCTAGGGTACCTTCATCCAATCCACATTCACAGAGGGAGTGGTCACGGACGCGAATTTTAGCGAGAAAACCAGGAGAACATATGTGTCCTAAGCGAAGGCTGATAATGGCTGAAGTAACTTTTTTGCTGAAGTTACGAAATTTAAAGAACCAAGGTTTCGTAGGAAGTGAAGGTTGCATAGAGCCATAATTGATTCCTTTAATTAACCTAGAAGACTGCCAGAGAATATTTCAAGACTTTATTAGGTCTGGTTTAGTGTTGCTTGTAAGATCCCGAGTGGAACAGTGCCTGTATATAACATTCCCAGAAGAGATTGCATTACGAGCGCATAAGTCGACGGTTTCATTACCAGAAATGCCACAATGGCTGGGAATCCAAGCTAGAACTACCTCTATACCAGCCAAAAAACATTGCCTTAGTGCCTCTTTAACCTAAAATTCCTACCCATGCCTATAAGCTTTGCAAACAACTTTCAATATCTAATATTATTGGGGTATTCATGACCAGAAGTCATTATTTAATATATATTTTTGCATTACATATAAAGAAGTCAACTTAATAAACACGTAAATTATCAAACAAACAGCTGTTTCCAAATAAGGAACTAAAGGAACAATTAGTATTGTTAGGGCACACCAATGGCACACATAAATTTTGAATATTAAGTCCAATACAATAAATCAATTAAAGCGTAACATACATTTAACATTGTGGCGAGAAATAACGATGAAATTTATATGAATACGGTCATACAGAGTTTTCTATGAATCCGAAAAAATCCAACCACTTCTTACAGAATCTCCCGAGTATTAAATGAATTTAGGCTGTCCGGAACCTCCGCCCACGCCTGAACAACATATAATAAATATCTGCACTCGCACGGACACTATAAATAGGTCAAATTGTGTTTATAATTCTAGAAAATGTATAAAAGTCACCGTTTCTGCTCCGGTTGGCTGGTACCCCGGCTCTGGCGCGCCCAGTACAGTCTTCAGTCCGCTTTTAAGAAAATCCATTCTTGAAATCAGTTTTGCAAGAACTCCACTGTAATAAATTTCTGTCCTAATGGAATATCATGACTTAATTTTATAAAATACTATTTTACTGATTTGTCCATACTCCATATGCGACACGTCAAAGTATTTTATTGGCAAATGACAGCTTACTTGCGTTTTATTATGTGATTGAATTGAAATCAAATGTAAATCAAATGTTTACAAATATGTACATGATTAACAATTACTTTATAAATTCATTGTTTTCATAGAGAACATAAACATGTAAAAATATATGTAAGCATCATACACTTTGATTATACAAGCATTGTGCGAATAAAATACGAGTCAAGGTAATGGGCACCCGGTACATTAATAAAACTGAATTGAAATAATAATTTAGATGCTTCTATGAGGCGTATCGATATTTTAAATCATATCGGTTTAAATATCGATACGACATTTATTTTGTTGACAACACTAATGACAACTTCACTTCTTTGTTGACTGCATTGTGAGTGGCAGTTTTCCGGAGTATTATAATGCTCTTTGGTGGCAGTCGATTGTGAGCAGTCGTTGAGGCAAGACGTTTCTTCAAAGTGATGATAAAGTGTTATTTAGAGTGGAAATTGTGTAGTTTTACTGAGTTGAGGTTTTGAATTCTTTCAACTCAGAAGTGGGATAAGCAATCAATGCCCACATATATAGATTGTGCTCACTACATATGTACGCAATGTCCACATAGCGTATGCGTACATGGTACGATCGAGAAATTTGATTACCCGCAATTTACGTGAAGAAAGACATTACGCTGAGTGATATCGGGATAAGAACTAGAC
Source organism: Lapara coniferarum (assembly GCA_949316025.1). Taxonomy (NCBI): domain Eukaryota; kingdom Metazoa; phylum Arthropoda; class Insecta; order Lepidoptera; family Sphingidae; genus Lapara; species Lapara coniferarum. Next base: position 29,655,047 of record OX438927.1, read on the forward strand.
TACAACGCGAATAAAAGTGGACAAGTGTGAAACATAGCCATAACATGTTCATTTCTGACGTCATGTGCATACGGCTTCAAATGAACAAGGATCTGCGTATGTACCGTGATCAAACTGTTAGTGTTCAAACATTCCTGTTGGTGTTCAAACGTTCCTGTTGGTGCTCGAGTGTTCCGGTAGATGTGCTGCGTATGGTGCCATAGTTGGTATCCTGGACAAAGTGACTGCGCGGGTGTCAACTGGCGGTTGAAGCTAACTGCTCGAGCTACAGAGGCATACCATAGAGGAAGTCTGGTATCGTATGACCCATAACCCTTGTTTTAAGGGTTCTGGTTTCTTTTATTTTTTGATAACATTCACAAATAGTGAGATCTTGTTTAACAAGACATGTTTTTTTTTTTTTTATAATGGCCATCTTCGGCGCATTAGAGACGGCCGCGGACTTCCTCCGACTCACGTCTAAGTTGTCGTCCGCAACCGCCCCTGCGCGTAACGCTGTTGCGGTCCTTCTTCTGTTGTTACGGGGGCTCAGAAGCCCCCGTACACCGAAGGACGCCCTTGGCGTCCGAGGCAGCGTGAGACACGCTGCCGTCCATCACGGGGGTCACAGAAGTTGGCTAGACTAATAGGTGGGCGGCACCTCCCGCCCACCCGTGACCCCCGGAGGCCCCTATCAGTCGCCTTTTACGACAGGCAGGGGATACCGTGGTGGAAATCTCCAAACGCCCCCAATCCACAGGGCGGGGAGACGTCGGTCAGTCGTCCACCCGACGCCTCCTACATCTCGTCTGGCGGCGGGAGGGATCACCATAACAAGGCATGTGCAGACATGGATTAACGAGCAATTCGTGGTTATTGTTGGTACAGAGCCGTTCCTAAACTTAAGGACTTGAAGAATTAAAAAAAAACCCTGTTGTAGTAAACAGTGACTGTACATGGCCTTGGTTGACAAAAGTAATCTAGTGTTCGGTCTGAAGGATTGTTGGCTTTCCTTGGTCAAGGTTTCGGATCGTAGCACTACACTGTTTGAAAGTTTGGGATTAAGAGCAACACATACGATGATTTTGAGGTTGTTTTCATGTTAAGATGACTACTGAATTCTTGGTCAAAGTTTGATGTGAGACATGATTAAAGGCCAAGGTAGAGTGAACCGTTTGATGCTGTTGTGATATCTATAATCGATGAGTTGCGCTGCTGAACTGCGCGCTCCTGGCGATGCGGTGCGCTGCTGAACTGCGCGTTCCTGGCGATGCGGTGCGCTGCTGAACTGCGCGCTCCTGGCGATGCGGTGCGCTGCTGAACTGCGCGCTCCTGGCGATGCGGTGCGCTGCTGAACTGCGCGCTTCTGGCGATGAGGTGCGCTCCTGGCGGGCGCGATAAGCAACGGAGCAGCCGGTGCAGTGAGCGTCGGACCCGTGTGGAGTTGCTGGTCTCCCATCGGGCGCGTCTCCCTGGGTGGCGGATAGGGGAACGCCCCCCAAATTTGGGGGGTACCGGAAACGGCGTGGACCAAAACCAGCAAGAGGATTCCTCCGCGTATCCCTCTGATGAGCAGAGGCAACGCTGAAGGAACAGGAACGGGCTCCGTGTGCACTTACACTGCCTCGAAGCAGGCTGGAGAACGTTATGTTCTTGCCAGCCACCGTCGATCTCGGAACCTCAATGAAGCGTTGTGGTCATGTCTCGCAACATTTATTGGGACCGAGGGCCTTGGCTTAAGCGCCCGGGCTGCGAGGGAGAAAACCTCTATAAAAAGTTACCCCGAATCCCAAGCGGCGGCGCACCGTGAGGGGATGCATGGCTGATGGGAAGTTCAGCCTCTAGTGCGACCCCCGCCGGAGTACCAGCCGACACTCTTGGCGGGTTACGCTAGGCTTACCCAGGTACAGGGGGCTCTGCCTGGGTGGACTTTTTATTTCCCCCATACTCGTGGGATCAAAATGGATTCACATAATAATATTATCAATAATCAAAACAAAAAGACGGATGAAGAGTTAGCGAATGACTCTGCATCGAGCCTAATGAGCGTAGGGAGTGGCCCTGACGGAAAGTTATGGCGCAAGCGCCTTCGCCCAAGAACAAATGGTACGGGAAAGGGAACAGCATCAAGCGATGAGGAATTGCCGACTGATACAAAAGTCGGTAAGGCCAAAAAAGGTAAGCGTCGAGCAGTTACAACTGTTCATAAAGACACTCCAGTCACGGCCAAGACTAACGAGGGGATAGAGGAGAAAATGGCAAGGGTACTTGCAGAAAATGCAAAACTCCAAGCCGAAATAGCGGAGCTACGAAAGGAGTTTGCTGAATTGAAGGCGGAAAAATGCAAATGCAGCACTGGAAAACAGTCTGCCAATCTTTCTGCATCTCGCTCATACGTAGAAGTGACCACGGAAATGCCGTCCGTGGCTAAACCTAGGGACATTTCTCCCAAGAGTAGGGAGGAACTTGTACGGCATATTAGTACACTAGTACTTGAAACTTTGCTGTCTCAGTCACAACAGAGTCGTCCGCTACCTGACATCACGTCTTCATCACCTAAAAAGGCGATGGCGTCTACGAGCAAAGGGAAGAAGGGGCAAAAGACGCAAAATGGGTCAAAAATAGACCCTAAAACGTCTCAGGATATTTCTATCCAAAATAAGAAATCGTCGGCTCATCAACTTCCTCAGGAAGAATGGATAGTAGTAGAGAAAAAAAATAAAAAGAAAGGCCTTAAGCAGGGTAATAAGAGTGTTAGAGTCCCGAAGCTTCGCGTTCCACGTTCTGCGGCAGTGGTTATTACGCTACAGCCGAAAGCGGTTCAACAAGGGCTTACCTATGATAAGGTGTTAAACGAGGCTACAACAAAAATTCAACTGGCAGACCTTGGTATAGAGGAAGTCCAATATAAAAAGACGTTGACCGGTGGAGGTATGTTACAGCTGTCCGGTACAGATCCCGATAATGCAGCGAAGGCCGACGCCCTCGCCAGTAAATTACGGGAGATGCTAAATATAGAAGGGATTCAGATATCCAGACCCGTAAAATGCGTAGACGTACGCATTACGGGACTGGATGAATCAGTTACAACAGCAAAACTATTAGCTGCCGTAGCTCGCGTCGCTGAATGTCCACTTGAGCAACTGAAGTGCAGTGGTGTTTGGCCTAGTTTTACTGGAACTTTGACTGGGGTGGTCAACTGCCCCGTACATGTAGCGCAAAAGCTTGGCGACGGCCGAAGAATTCTTGTCGGGTGGATATCAGCGCAGGTGAAGATCCTACGAGCTAAACCCTTACGGTGCTTTCGGTGCCTACAATGTGGTCACGTTGCAGCAAAATGCAAAGCACAATTGGATTGCAGTAACCTCTGCTTCCGTTGTGGACAAACCGGACACAAAGCTGGTGAATGTGCAGCTTCACCACATTGTGTGGTGTGTGCAGCGGGTAATAAACCTGCAGAGCATCGGGTGGGGAGGGGACCGTGTTCCGCGCCCAACAACCCAAAGAAGAGGAAGCGGTCCAAGGGGGGAGATAAAACTCCCTTACAGTCGGTTCGCTCATTGGTTGCCTCCAAGGCGCCAGGCGGAGAGTCCTCGCAGATGGAGTGTCATTAAGTATGGCACTTCGCTTTTTACAGGGTAATCTCAATCACTGCGCTAGAGCTCAGGACCTTTTGCTCCAGAGCATGGCGCAGTGGTTGATACACGTAGCAGTAGTTGCTGAGCCATACATTGTCTCGCCTAGAGCCGACTGGGTGGCTGATCTTGACAGCTCAGTGGCCATCTTGGCCCAGCCCGCTGCAGGTACACCGCCCTTTGAAAAAGTTTCCAAGGGTAGGGGATATGTAGCGGTTTTACTAGGTGACGTAATGGTAGTAGGTGTCTATTTCTCCCCTAATAGATGTCTTGCCGACTTCGAATTATTCCTTGTGGACCTGAGCATCGTCGTTGGTCACAGTCACCCTCATCCCGTGATAGTCCTCGGGGACTTTAATGCAAAATCTTCGACTTGGGGCTGTCCCTCTACCAATTCACGAGGTAGAAAATTGGAGGAGTGGGCATTACAATCAAGCCTCCTCGTCCTTAATCGGGGCTCAGTTAATACATGTGTGCGGCAGCAGGGTGGGTCCATAGTGGATATTACGTTCGCTAGCCCCACTGTAGCACATCGTATTCATGGCTGGAAAGTCTTAGAGGAAGTGGAAACGTTATCGGACCACCGGTACATCCGGTTTGATGTTCTCGCTCAAACTTCTGACACACCAGTAATGATGACTCCTAGTTTGGATGGTCCGCGTTGGGCATTGAAACGCCTTAATTTGGAGGTGTTTCGAGAAGCTGCCATCGTACAGGCTTGGGTATCTCCAGGGACATTTACTACGCCCGTTGATGTCAATGGTGAGGCGGAAAGATTCAGAGCGATGATGTCGCACATTTGCGATGCAGCGATGCCTCGAGTTACACGCTTGCCTATAAAACGACAGGTGTACTGGTGGACTGATGACATAGCGCAACTGCGTCACATCTGCGTTTCAGCACGTCGCCAGTATGCGAGACACCGGCGAAGGCGTCGTCGTGTACAAAATGCGACAGCCAGAGAGGAGGAACTTTATGAGGGATATAGAGAGGCCAAAAAGAATCTCCAGCTTGCCATTACTAGAGCGAAATCACAGGCTTGGGAGGAATTGTTAGAGACGATAAATTTTGATCCGTGGGGGCGCCCATACCTCATGGTTCGCAAGAAACTTCGCCCTTGGGCTCCACCTATAACCAAGTGTCTCCAGCCGCAACTGTTGGATGAAGTAGTGGGCTCTCTGTTTCCCTTGAGAGCTGAATTCACGCCTCCTCCTATGGTTCCGCCTATGGCGGTGTCCAATGTGTCCGACTGTGACAGTTTCAGTAACGTACCTGAAGTGACACAGAGCGAGATGAAAGCGGCAGTGCAAAGGCTGAAGGCCAAGAACACTGCCCCAGGTCCTGACGGTATACCTGGCCGAGCTATAGTCTTGGCTCAAGAAGCCTTTGAGCTCCGACTAAGAGGACTGTTCTCCGCTTGCCTCCAGAATGGCCAGTTTCCGCGATGTTGGAAATCAGGAAAATTGGTCTTATTGAAGAAAGAGGGACGCCCTGCTGATTCTCCATCGGCCTACCGCCCAATAGTTTTGTTGGACGAGGTGGGAAAACTCTTTAAACGAGTTATTGCGAAACGCCTCGTTCAGCACTTGACAGCGGTGGGACCAGATTTGTCAGAGAACCAGTTTGGTTTCCGCCAAGGACGCTCTACTATTCAGGCGATTAAGCGTGTGAAGGTCTTGGCGGAGGACGCTATATCACAAGGCGAGGTTGTGTTAGCGGTATCTCTTGATATAGCTAACGCTTTTAACTCCTTGCCTTGGGATTGTATAAAAGAAGCATTTCAATACCATGGAATGCCAACCTACCTCCGTCGCATTATTGGTGCTTATTTGTCGGAAAGGAACATCATCTTTCCTATCCGCCAGGGATGGAGCCGGCATGATATGGTGTGCGGTGTTCCACAGGGATCGGTCTTAGGACCTGTCCTGTGGAACATCGGATACGATTGGGTGTTGCGAGGATCATTTGCCTCTGGCATTAGCGTTGTTTGTTACGCAGATGACACCCTAGTCATTGCACGGGGCAAATCGCATCGGGAGACTGCTATTTTGGCAACAGCTGGGGTCGCTCATGTCGTTGCCAGAATACGGCGACTGGGACTCAAGGTGGCACTTAACAAATCCGAGGCTGTGTGCTTCCACGGACCACGGAATGCGCCACCTCGTAATTCCCATATTACAGTGGGAGGCGCTCGTATCAGCATTCAGCCGACTATGAAGTATTTAGGTCTCGTCCTCGATAGCCGATGGAATTTCGTGGAACACTTCCGGCGCCTCGCCCCTAAGCTCATGAGCACCACAGCTGCGCTGGCGCGGCTTCTGCCTAATCTTAGAGGCCCTAACTCTGCCTGCCGGAAGCTCTACGCGGGGATCGTACGGTCTATGGCCCTATACGGGGCACCAGTATGGGCGGATCATCTGACAGTCCGAAACGTCGCAATACTGCGGAGACCTCAGAGGGCAATGGCTGTCAGGGCTGTCAGAGGGTATCGCACGATCTCCTACGAGGCAGCCTGCCTTCTGGCTGGTTTTCCTCCGTGGGATTTAGAGGCGACGACCCTTGCGTCATTGTATCAGTGGCGCAAGGAGGCGTTGGCACGGAACGTTCAACCAGCGCCCCGAGAGTTAGCCGCTGAAAGAACCCGGCTCCAACAAATCCTAGAGGCAGAGTGGGAGCAACGCCTCGAGTGTCCCAGTTTCGGCGCGATGACAATAGAAGCCATTCGGCCAACATTTGCGGAGTGGCTTCGGAGACGGCATGGCACCCTGACCTTTAGAATGACACAGATGCTTTCAGGTCACGGCTGCTTCGGGAAGTATCTGTGTCGGATTCGTCGAAAGTCAACATCAGGGTGTCATCATTGTGATTGCGCCGAAGACTCGGCCCAGCACACTTTGGCCGTTTGTCCCGCATGGAACGCATCGCGCCAAAACTTAATCTCGATCATGGGCAGCAACTTGTCCCTTGCGACAGTTGTGGCAGCCATGGTTGAGAGTGACGATGGGTGGAACTCCGTTGCCTCGTTTTGCGAACAAGTCATGTCCGCAAAAGAGGCAGCGGAGAGAGAGAGGGAGCGGTCCACTGGACTTCCCTCCCGTAGCAGACGTCGGAGAGATGACCTCCGGCCTCCCTAAGTATGCCTGCGGTGGCGGGCAGGCATCCAACTACGGGGAAAAATAATAATAATAATGCCCACGAAGCTGACGTGTAGTATTACACGCCTATGATTTTATCGAGGTCTTGTTCCTCGAACTGCGAGAGGCTCTGCCCAGAGCCGACTCCTGCGAGGGTTGCGGCTGCATGCTCATGCGCACCCCGCGGCCTCCGATACAAGGGAGAGAGGGTAAAATGGCGGGGTTTTAGTCGGTAGAACGGTTTCGACCGGTGAGTCCGGCAGAAATCCGTAAATGGATTTCCCCGTGTTAAAAAAAAAAAAAAAAAAAAAAAGTGAGCGTCGGAGCAGCCGTCGTGGTGAGCAACGGAGCAGCCGGTGCGGTGAGCAACGGAGCAGCCGGTGCGGTGAGCATCGAAGCTGGCGTTTGCTGAGGAGTCACGGCCGGCTGAGCGGACAGCGAAAGGAGCGGAGGTGCAGCCGAAATGATTGTATGAGTGATGAGGGTAATTTCAGTAACAGATTGTAATGCACTGCGGACTGCGTTAACTGAAAGAGATCTCATACCACTAATTCTCGACAGTGGATACAAATCCAAGAGTATGACTGTGAAATTTAGTTTTCGCGTACCTGTGACTGAGCCCGTGCCCGGTGTTGAAGATTTTCCAATTTTAGATGTTCTTAATTTCGGTGCAAACGACTGATTTCCACTGTACGAGTTGATGATGGTGAATTGGAGAGAATAAAGGATATTCTGATGAATTCGAAAATTGAACCAGCAGCAGATATTTGAAAAAAAAAATATTATTTGAAGAGAGGTTATGTATATAGGAAAGTTGAGAGTAGAATTGGATGGCGCAGTGGGGTGGCAGGTATTAAAGATGAACCACGAGGATGTTGGCATTTTGGTTAAAAAATCGTTAAAGGCTAGGTTGTGGTTTCCACAAATGCACCATTCTACTAGAAGTACTGCGGCTCCTAGGATTTTTAAAGGACAGTTTGTTTTTTTTTTTTTGGGGCAAACCATCACGATTGATAATTGATCGCGGCACATGCTTCACTAGTGGGAGATTCAAATTATTTGTAAATTATTTAGGTATTTAAGCATATACGCGATGCCATAGCCACTCCTAGAGCAAATGGACAGGCAGAATGTTTTTTTAACAGTACCATTTGGATGCGCTAGGTGTCATGGGAAAAACGATAATCAATGGGACGAATATTATGTAGGTGACAGACCGTTGGGATTAAACAGTACTATAAATAATGCTACGGGCGGGGTCCATCTCAATTGTTGTTTAGGTGTGCGTTGGTTTATTTTTTGGAGGACACTTTGAATGATGTTATAATTGAGGCTATTAATCGTGCTTACGTAGTTGAATTGAGGAAAGAAGCTAGGAATCGCATAGAAAATCGACAGCTTATTTCAAAAGAAAGATTAATAAACATAGAACATGAAAATCAGGTACAAAGTTTAATATCGGCGACCTTGTTAGGGTGGAAGAACTGATTTATGATAGAACGCATGTAGACCAGTGTGGTGTTTCAATAAAACAACGTGTAGTTCGCGACGCGGTTTACTCGAGACTGGCTGACCTCTGCGTGTCCTGCGTATACGCAGTGCACGCACACAACCATGCCGACATTACACCCTCACCCTTAATCTATTACATAATATATAATATTTATTTTTACTGTTACATTTACATTAGGATTTAAGACTTGTGTATAATTTATTTATGGGTAACACAAACAAGTAATCTATGTAGGTAAGGTAAACTATAATATAATATTGTCAATGGGTAACGACATAAGGCGACCATTAGTAGGTGATTATTATTGTGGCAATTGTAAAAACAAAAGCACTTTTTTATTATTAACATCACTTTTAAAATAACGACAACATTTTATTCAATGCTCCTAAATCTTAATATTAATGGTTTGTAGCTATTCAAACTGAATTGATGTAAATCTTCTACTGCCTCCCTCTCTTCCTCATCTGACAAAGGAGGCTCGTCCTCCCCGTACTGGTCTCCGGAGTTAAGCTGCCACGCTGCCTCGCCAGCTTCTTGCACATGCGCCACCATGTTGGTCTCGCATCGATCCTGCGGCTGCCTACCTCCTGAACGCATCGGACATACTCGACGCAGATGTCCTTTCTGCCTACATCTACCGCAGATAAAACGATTGTATTTACATCCGTCACTATGATGATCCGCAGACCCACATGCAGAACAATAATTATTGTTTTTAGAGTGTTCGGCGGTGCTCCTCCGTAAGCGCCCCGCTGACAGCCCGCGCTGGCTGGCCCGGCCTCTGCGGCCGCGCCCGCTCCCCGTCACCGCATGCAGTGCGCCCGCCACCTGTTCACCGCCACCGCCCGGATCGTTGTTACTCCCGACCGTCTGTTCCACTGCCGCTGCGTCCCTCTCCGCCGCTTCCATCGCACATGAAATTTTAACGGCGGTTGCATATTGCAGTTTTTCCTCTGTAAACAGTCTTTGCCTTATCGGCTCGCTTCGCAACCCGCATACTAACTGATCACGTAGGTTTTCTTCTAACACGGCCTTAAATTCGCAAAATTTTGAAATTTTTTTCAACTCCGAAATGTATTGTAAAATTGATTCACCCGCATTTTGTCTTCTCTGTCGGAAACGGTACCTCTCTGCCATGAACGACGGCTTGGGTTGCAAATGATCTGTCATAATCTTCACCAACACCGCATACGTTTTTGCACTAGGTTTGTCCGGACTCGTGAGATTACTCAACAGTTCGTAGGCTTCATCCCCCATCGCCGCAATCAAAGTGGGTAACCACAGATCCTCCGTAACTTTGTTCACTTTAAAAAACATTTCCATACGTTCTACGTACATAGTCCAATTTCCCGACCTTAAGTTAAACTCCGTTAACTTCCCGATGGACATAATGCCTTAAATTATTTGCTAAATCGACCGTAATTATAACCCGCCTCGTCGCCAGTGTGGTGTTTCAATAAAACAACGTGTAGTTCACAACGCGGTTTACTCGAGACTGGCTGACCTCTGCGTGTCATGCGTATACGCAGTGCACGCACACAACCGTGCCGACATTGAAACCAGTCACAGAAACTTGTACCAAAGTTTAATGGCTCATATCGTATAATTAAGCTATTAGATAATGATAAGATATTCAATTGAAGATACGCCCTTAACAAGGAAAAGTAATAAGAAATGTGAGAATGTCGTTGGTTTGGATAAGAAACACCCTTGGTTATTGTTTAAGAATATTTCTTCTGAAGCCAGTGAAAGCGATAGCCGTATTGGTGATTGTAAGAAACAGAGCAAAATATAAAAAAACGATACGATAGATAACAATTAGGATAGGTATAGATAGTGAAAGTAGCGAAAACGACAATAGTAGTGACGAAATATATAATGAGAATGAAGAAATAAATTTATGATATACTAGCTTTTGCCCACGGCTTCGCCCGCGTTAATAAGTTTTTCCGGGCTAAAAGTACATACATAAAAACCTTCCCGTTGAATCACTCTATCCAACACATTTATTTGTATAAAGATTAATATTATGACGTTGATACAACTCATAACAAATAATGCATTAATTTCGACCAAATTTGATTACCATAAAAACGGTTCTAGAGAGTTTATTTTAAAAGATAGATACATACTGTCCCGGACTTTTTTTTAGATCATTTCAAGAGGAATAATTCTTTCATACATATATTTTTGGTATCTTGAACCGTTTTCGCAGCGCACGCAATGGAAGCCCTCAAGGATGAATAATTTTCCCCGCATTTTTCACATTTTCCATTATTTCTTCGCTCCTAATAGTTGCATCGTGATGTTATATAGCCTATAGCCAGCGACTGTATTAGTCGCTGCCTATAGCCTTCCTCGATAAATGGTCTATTCAACACAAAAAGAATTTTTCAATTCGCACCAGTAGTTTCTGAGATTAGCGCGTTCAAACAAACAAACAAACAAACAAACAAACAAACAAACTCTTCAGCTTTATAATATTAGTATAGATTATATTATAATTTAAGTGAAACGATTGATGTATTATAATATGACAAGTTATTTCGAATTTGACAAGAGTTGATAAAGGACATGACTATAAAACAAGACGAACTACGACTGGTCAACACAGAGAGCGAATGGTGTCAAGTGATTGACATCGCACAGATGACCATTCACCACACTACACACCCACATTGGTCCCAGAAGATTATAATATTTCTATGGAGAGCACAGTACACACATTTTTTTGAAGACAAAAAAATTACCTTTTGTGTTGTCTTCTATCTCACTCACTCTTTAAACTATGTTGCCAAAGTTTATGGATTATTTCCCCAACCGTCAAAAAATATTTATACCGTTATTGTCGTGTCAATCATATATAATAGAATATTTCCAAAATATCTTATATCACTACATAGTATAAAACAAAGTCGCTTCCCGCTGTCTGTCCCTATGTCCCTATGTATGCTTAGATCTTTAAAACTACGCAATGGATTTTGATGAGGTTTTTTTAATAGATAGAGTGATTCAACAGGAAGGTTTTTATGTATAATGCTTGCATAATATAGTACAGGAACACTGATAATTTTAGAGGTTTCTAATGTGATGTCGTAAATGAACACATTTCTTTGCGCCTACATTGCACGCGCTGGCTAAACCCTAGGAGATAGATCAAAATAATGTACTACAGTATTGTACACCTTAAAAAGGTCTACAAAAAAGTCCCGATGGTATATGTCTATCTCTTAGGGATAACCCACAATAACCATTTTTTATCCTTTACTTTTTACGAGAAATAATGGCTTATTTACGAAGCGATTTTATGCAATACAACATTAATCCTTGTCTAATTAAATACATTGTGCAATTAATATAGATCAAAATAGCCTTTTACAGCAAGTAAATTAAATAAATATTTTCGAAGATATTACAGATTTAAAATGCAGGGACGGCCGGCGGGTGCCAATAAATAGCGCGTCGTAGGCCACGCTTCTCGAAAATATATAGTTTATGCTAATATTATACAGAGGAAAAATTTGATTGGTTGTTTGTTTTTAATGGATAACCTCCAAAAATTCTGGACCGATTGTGAAAATTCTTTCACTAATAGGAGGATACATTACTCCTGAGTGCTATAGGCTACTTTTTATCCCGGAAAAATTCAAACCAAGACTTTTATCCCGGTTTTTTTTTCTCGCGCGTGGAGCTTTCACGGCCAGACTACTAAACCAATTTCGATGAAGTTTAATAGGGAGATAGTTTAAGACCCTGGGACGGACCTACGCTATATCTTATTACGGGAAAAAATAAACCGGGACTTTCATTCCGGAAAATCTTTTTCTGCGTGTGGAACCTTCACAAGAAAATAATTATGGAGATAGTTTGAGATCCAGAGGAGGACGTAGGCTACTTTATCCCGGAAGAACATAAACAGGCAAATTTATCTCGGATTTTTTTTTCTCGCGAGTGTAGCCGTCACAGTCAAACCACTGAACTGATCGCGATGAAATTTGAAAGAGAAATAGTTTAAGACCCTAGGATGGACCTTTCCTACCTCTTATCTCGGAAAAACATAACCCGAGACTTTTATCCCGGCAAATATTTTCTTGCCGCCCTGTGGATTGGGGGCGTTTGGAGAATTCCACCACGGTATCCCCTGCCTGTCGTAAAAGGCGACTAATAGGGGCCTCCGGGGGTCACGGGTGGGCGGGACGTGCCGCCCACCCATTAGTCTAGCCAACTTCTGTGACCCCCGTGATGGACATGTCCGAGGCAGCGTGTCTCACGCTACCTCGGACACCAAAAGGCGGACACGGTACGGTGTTTCGGGGGCTTCTGAGCCCCCGCAACAGGAAAAGGACCGCAACAGCGGTACGTGCAGGGGCGGTTGCGGACGACAACTTAGACGTGAGTCGGAGGAAGCCCGCAGCCGTCCCTAATGCGCCGAAGATGGCCTTTTATATAAAAAAAAAATAAAATAAAAAAAAAAAAAATATTTTCTTGCAGGTGGAACTACGACTGAATACGTATGAAGATAGTTTGAGATCCAGGGAAGGACAGACTATTTTTTATCTTTTTATAAACTCAAAAACTACCGAACGTATTTTCATATGTCTTTCACCAGTTGACGGATTGATTCAAGGGGAAGGTTTATGAGTATATTACATAAATGTTTTGTATGAGAGAAAAATAAATTTCGGCATATAATATTATATTATGCTTTGCTACCTGTGCGAAGCCAGGGCGGGCCGCTAGTAATGATATAAGTACTATTTTCATTTCAGAATTATTCTAGTTGAATAAGACATCCTTAAGGTTTTTTATCCTTATTAACATTTTAGTTTAACAAAATTTCCTCATTTAATTGGTAATTGTGAATACATACTTCGGCAACACTGTTATAAAACGTTAAGTTCGAATTCAATATAGTTGTCAAAAAAAGGTTCACTTCGAAATTTTCTCTGTAATTATACACAAACACACACACTCACGCCTGTTATCCCCGAAGGGGTAGGCAGAGGCGCAACTAGTGCACCCACTTTCCGCCGTTATTCCGTCCCATGATGTGATAGGGGGCGAGCCTATCGCCATGTCTGGCACAAATTTCAGACTCCGAGCTGAAATTGAATAGAAAAACTCAATTTCACTTTGCCCGACCCGGAAATCGAACCCGAGACCTCAGCGTTGCAGTCTTACCATAATACAACTACGCCACCGAGGCAGTCTCTCTCTGTAATTATCTACAATAATAAGTGTGTTTTAGTGATATTTTAATGTGAATTGTGTAGTTCATGGTTGCAGAAATATTTGGCATCCATCATTTGTGTGAAATACTACAGGTAAGTTCATTGCAATCAATATTGTGTAAATATTATAATTTTATCAATATTTATGCGAAATGTAATAAAATACGTGAATATTTTATAAATGAACTTTAGAAAAATCTCGCTTAATGTGATTTGCTTTATATATGACTACTTTTTTCATATTAACGTAATGTTAAATGTGATTTTTTGTATCGTAAATAGTGTATGTAAACAAGAGGCTAGGGTGACCATGGTGTAAGCTTTGGTGGACCGGTTTGACGATGATGCTAGAGTATTTGTAATACTAGCCGCCTTACTAATGAATATTATAAAGCTTATTAATCTTTAAATAATCATCGTAAATAAAACTGCGGATCAACAGTTACAATCGAGTTTTTAGTGTATCCAGCATTGATTTATTGAAACTTTTATTTAAAATAAAATCGAGTTTGTATTTCTCTTTACAGATTTCGTAAAGATCTAGATAAGCAAAAACGTGGTTAAATATAATACCATTAAAAGGTCAATTTGATGCCTGCAAGAATTACTAGTCAACATTTAAAGACAGAAGATTATGATTCTGAATGTGATAATGTGTCTTCTGCTTCCCGGAATATGGCAGTAGATGTCAAAAATAATTATTTATTACCAGAAGTGTATCATGCTGTAAGTATATTATTTTTTATAATTTCACTGGTCTACGCTCAGTTACCCTGACACTTCTATCGTCACTATGCCCTTGGCCCCGGTGTACGTCGCGAGTTGGCAGTTTCGCTAATTATGATCCATTTAGACTTTATTATTTACTAGATTTTCTCGAGGCTCCGCTTGGGTGAATGTGTTTTTCCGGGATAAAAGATCCGCTTTATATTATCCCGGGATAAAAGTAGCCTATGTGTTAATCCAGGACACAATCTACCCGTGTGCCAAATTTAATCGAAATCTGTTCAGTAATTTTTGCGTGAAAGAGGAACAAACATCCATACATTCTTACAAACTTTCGCCTTTATAATATTAGTAGGATTAGTAGGATAGAGCATTAAGCTTGCGACCCACCAAATTTTATAACAGCACTAAGTTGGGTGATATCTGAGTGTACTAAATGGCACCTCTGCCTCTGTCTAAAATGTATAGGTACTTAATTATTATTGATTGATATTTACTTTTTACATTACATGTTAGCGAAATGAATATGAACCACCATTGAAACGTCAAGACTTGAAAGATTTGAATATATCAGTAAATTTGAAGACATCCCGTGAAATAAATTTAAAGAAATAAAAGAAAGTATTACAGCAGAAGATGAAGAGATAAAAGAAGAAAATTAATGACAAGTTATTTCTTATTAAAGTTGTTCATGATTATACTTTACACTCTGAAAAATGGTTTCTCAGATTTTTTTTAAAAGTATATTCCAAATAGTAAGCAAAGACTGACTGCCTCGGTGGCGTAGTTGTACTACAGTACGATTGCAAAGCTGAGGTCTCGGGTTCGATCCCCGGGTCGGGCAAAGTGATATTGAGTTTTTCTATTCAGTATCAGCCCGGAGTCTGGAATTTGTGCCCGATATGGCGATAGGCTCGCCCCCTATCACATCATGGGACGGAATAACGGCCAAATGTGGGTGCACTAGTTGCGCCTCTGCCTACCCCTTCGGGGATAACAGGCGTGAGTGTATATGTATGTATATGTAAGCAAAGAAAAATGACATATAGTGATGACATAAATACTTTTGCTTTAACGTTACACTTTTAGTCGCCGAAAACATTTTTGTTTTTATAAATTCAAAGATTTATTTGCCGAAAAAGAGCACATTATGGTGATCTTTAGCAAACTTTAATTGTTTTGTTGGCTTCTTGACAGAAGTTTTAGAATATTGAAATATAAATTTAAGGACGAAACGTCACCTGCAGAATGTCGCATTAATTTTTGATTTCATGGCTCTCAAACAAGAATTTATTTTGTACTGTAACTTATAAAATATCCACGTGTTTATTACATTTGCTATAAATATCTACACAAGTTTGTTTACAATCAACTTACTTATGGAATTTCACACTAGATGTTGGATTACAAATAATTCTGCAACCATGAATAACACAACTCATAGTAGAATATCACTAAAACGCAATATGTATTATTATGGATAATTACAGAAAAAAAGTTCGCAGAATAGTCGCAAAAATTGTAAAATCACACAAAATAGATATTCTTAATATTTCAAAATTACTCACTGAAAATTAGGTTATTAACTTCCTAAATGTGTATTATTTTTTCATGTATGATTGTTTACTTTTATGGGTATGTTTTTTATTTTTTTATTATATTTAAATTTAACAATAACTGTAGTTTTCATTTTTAAATATCCCAATGTTTTTCTGTCTAACCTTACAGTCTCCATATTTGGTTATAAAGGCCGGCAAACAACGTGATCATATCCAGTCGCGGGGGAATGTAAAACGTATCTAACGAAAGGGGAAAGTAAAACAAATATAATGCGAGGCTGTGTGCCGAGCAAAAAAAACACGCGGGGCCCTGTGCGAAGTAAATAATTTTTTTTTAACAGTTTTGTTAGTAAGGTGCCAAAAAACGGTTCCCCAAGGCGCTGCAAGATGCCCCATGTAACTGCGAGGCCCCAGGCGGTTGCCTGGTTCGCCCCCCTCCTCCAAGGCCGCCACTGAATACACCACCGCGTGGAGAGGTATTTTTTTTTTTATGTAAGTGGAACTAGTAGTTCGGAACTACACTTACCAAAAAAGTATGTAAATATGCCAATTTTGTTTGGAATAAACTTTCTAACTCAAATTATATTTTTTAAATATCAACTATTACTAGCCGCTGTAGTTGGTTTTCATAATTAATTTAAACCGCATTACTTTATAGAGATACTAGCTTTTGCCCGCGGCTCCACCCGCATTTAAAAGTTTTTCCGGGATAAAAGTCCCGGTTTATATTTTCCCGGGATAAAAAGTAGCCTATGTGTTAATCCAGGACATGATCTACCCGTGTGCCAAATTTCATCGAAATCCGTTCAGTAGTTTTTGCGTGAAAGAGGAACAAACATCCTTACATCCAAACATCCAAACATCCATGAGCGACTTAGTCGTAACACACGACAAAGCTCCTTAAAATAAGATAAAAAAAAAAACAAACATCCATACATTCTTACAAACTTTCGTCTTTGTAATGTTAGTAGGAAAAATAAATATTATGGTGCGATATCATGTTATTACACACTCACGCCTCTTATCCTCCGGGTAGACAGAGGCGCAATTAGTGCACCCACTTTTTGCCGTTATTACGTTCCATGATGTGATAGAGGGCGAGCCTATCGCCTTATCGGGTACAAATTACATACAAGCTGATACTGAATAGAAAAAAATCACTTTGCCCGACCCGACCGACCCGAGGATCGAACCCGAGACCTCAGCATTGCAGTCGTACCATAATACAACTACGCCACCGAGGCAGCCATATTATATCATACCATATTATTATGGACAGTTAATTATTATGTTATGTCTTGGTTTTGAAAATAAACCTTTGTCACTCTAAAGAGAGAGACAGCAGATAACTGTGACGTCACATTTTATTCTTCAGTTTGTTTAAACGGAATGCAGAGTCCATATATAATGTGTATAAAGTTCTTGGTCCTTACGGCAATTTTTTTTTTTTTTTTAATTTATTATTACGGCTCTGGATACAAGTCCATTGAGCCAGTCTTACATAGAATACAATTTCTTAACAATAATAATTATCCAAGCTAGACACAGTTTACAAACAGTCACAATGTTTCTATTGTAGAACGCACATATTTGAACAGTGGTCGATAAAATATTCTATTCTTCAATAATTCCAATACTGATTTAGGTACATTAGATTCTGCTTCTATTAGTTCATTGATGAGGATGATTCTTTGCAGGTTGAATTTAGGGCAGGATAAAATGAGGTGGTCGAGATCAGCGATGGGACTGGAACAATGTGGGCAACTTTCTTGAGGAATTATTTTCATTTTATATAAGTGGGATGGAGTTCGGCAATGACCAAATCGCATTCTATTTATGGTTGTGATGTATTTCCTTTCCGTATACGGTTTTATATTAGTATACCAGGGGCGGGAGGGCAGGTTACTTTCTATAGAAGCATACCATCTTCCTTTCTTTTGAGAAGTTACTCTCCATATAAGTTGCCATAGCTTTTTTGAATTATCTTTAAGTATAGGGAGGTAATCTGTAAATGGTACTCTAAAACTGCCTGTATGATCTTCGTCCCACATAGATTTCGTGGCTTCATCCGCTTTTTCATTTCCAAAGATACCGATATGAGAAGGCACCCATTTAAACGCTACCACTTTGCCTTTACTATGTATACATTGTAACAGTTCTTTTATTGAGAACAAAATATAATTAGTTTTGTAGTGTAAAGTTGAGCCACATAAAGCCATTAAGACACTCTGGGAATCAGATATTATTACAAAATTATTATAATTAGGAATGTCACTTATATATATTAGGGCTCTGTAAATGGCGTACGCTTCGGCTGTAAATATGCTGCAAATACTATTAATTTTGTAATTCTTTGTTATTTTAATCTGGGCATCGTAAAATGCAGAACATACAGTATTTATATTTTTGGACCCGTCAGTATATATTCTATAACTACTATCCTTATCATCTAAGCTTATTCTATATAAAAATTTATTACAATCTTTATGTAAATCCAATTTTGGATTTATTCTTATTAAAGCTTCATATTTGCAATTATATACCGGCCATGTAGCATATTTACATATATCTGTACACAAATTATTTACACGGGCCATTATGGAGCATATTTCAGGAAGTTTGTTGTGAATGATGTTAGCCGGATTAAGATCTGCATGATGGATAAGATTATCAGGAAGTTTAAATGAATTCAAGACTATGGGATTGTAATTTGTTATTGATTTTAAGCAGAACTTTTCTGCAAAATGCAGTCTTCTGATGGCTAATGGAGGGATACAAAGATCGGCCTCTAAAATATTTATGGGGGTTGTTTTCATCGCACCACTTATAATACGTAGTGCCATATTTTGGATCACATCTAATTTTTTAAGTAGTGGACCACTAGCGTTTAAATAAGCTAAAGAACTATAGTCAAAGTGGCTTCTCACTATGCTTTTATATAGCATTGATAGAGTTTTAGGATCTGATCCCCAATGTACACCCGCTAAACTTCTCAGAATATTAATATTTTTTAAAGCCCTTTTCGAAATGTATTCGATATGATTATGGAATTTCAGTTTATTGTCTATTATTACACCTAAAAACTTTTTTTCATTTACTTGGGGAATACTTATATCATTGTATTTTATATTTACTAGCTCATCACTGCCGAACATCAAACAAGTACTTTTATCTGGATTTATGCTAAGTTTTAGTTTATTACTGTAATAAGCACTAAATTGACTTAAGGCCAAATTCATTTTTTGTTCAGCAACCTGTATATTTCTGTCTATTGTATACAAAAGAATGTCATCTGCAAACTGTAACATTTTTACATCAACGGTTACATATTCGAGAATTTGACAGGTATACAAATTGTACAAAGGCTACGTTCCACTAAGCACTCACGACGATCACGCTCACGACCACGAGTTTTCCCGTTCCACTTAGTCTTGAGCGTTGTTATCGTAAACCCAAGTGGAATGGATTGTGGAGCGTTTTGGGCGTTGAGGAAATAATACAAATGGCGAGCTAGAAAAAATAAAGCAAATGCTTTAATAGGTTAGGCTACCATTATTAAGTTTTAATGAGTTTTAAGTGTAAATTTTAATAATCATAAGAGAAGTTGGTTTATGTCGAAAAATAAATATATAATACAATTTTTATATGTAATTTGAATGAAGTATTCAATTATTTTACATTCAAATAGATTCAAAATGTCTTTAGCGACAACACTAGGTTATTTGATGATGCGTGCATGCAATAATACTGTCGAAAGTACTAGTTCATCCAGTTCAGATGAAGAATGGAATACAATTTTAGAAAATTATAATCGTGAAAATAGAAAACTTCGACTTTTTAGTTCTGACAACTTTGCTATTTTTCTCAACGCTCACTTCGACCCACCTCCAGAGATGGGTCGTTGTGGGCTTCTTGTGAGCGTGAGTTATGACGTCATTAATGACGTTTTCGCCGCGACCACAACGATCGTAGTCGCCATGTGGCACGGCCAAAAGAGTATTTTGGGCGTTGTGAACGCTTAGTGGAACGCACCCAAAATGGGAGACAAAGAGGCCCCCTGCATTAGTCCTTTGTTTACAGTGTTTGGCCCATGTATAATATTATTAAACTTAACAAAAAAGGAACGATTAGTCAAAAAATTAAAAATCCATTTCAACAGTTTTCCGGGTAAACCTATCTCTGACAAAACTAACAATAATTGGTTGATATTTACATTATCATATGCACCTTGAACATCAAGAAATGTACAAATAGCAGTGGCTTTTGAAAGAAGGCATTTCTTCATATCTGCAATAAATGTAATAAAGCTCTCAGGGGCACTCCTACCCTTCCTGAAGCCGAATTGTATATCTGGCAAGAGATGATGATGTTCTACGTAATAATCAAGTCTTAGTTTGATCATCTGTTCAGTTAACTTGCCAATACATGAAGTAAGTGATATGGGTCTATATGAGTTACAGTCAGTAGGAGATTTATCGGGTTTTAAAATTGGAATTATACACTGTGTTTTCCATGAATCAGGAATTATTTGATTACTCCAAAGAGAATTCAAAATATCTAATAATATTTTTTTGCATCTATCAGGAAGTTTTTTTAACATAATATATGGAAAATTATCCAACCCAGGAGTAGTGTCCTTCCTTGAATGAAGTGCTATAGAAAATTCTTGAAAACTGAATGGATTTAATAAAGCAGTATTACTTTCTTTGTCATTATACATATTAAATAATCTTTTGTCACATAATGTATCATTATTTTCATTTGATGCAATTTTTTTGATAAAATCAGGAATCCATTTATCTTCCCTCAACCTATTTATAACATTAACCCTTTTAAACCTACGTATATAATTCCATATTTTAGTTACAGGGGTACTCCTATTTAATGAGGCACACAGATTTTTCCAGCTATTGCGTTTTTGTTCACTAATTATTCTTTTCTTTTTTGCATCTGTTCTTTTATATGCAATAAAAGACTCCATAGTCATAGAGGATCTATACAGCAACAGGGCTGACCTAGCCTGATTAACAGCATCAGCACATTCATCACTCCACCATGGTACTGGTAACGTCGTAATATTTGTTTTAGGCTTACCTTTAAATATAGGAATACATTTATTTCGTAATCTGTTTAACATTTCACAAAATTTATTATACATTAGGGAGTCTGATTCTGAAAAATCAGCTTCATTAATTAGATTTTCAGCTTCACTACAGTAGTTAGCCCAATCTGTTTTATGGAAAATACACCTTTCTATATTATCATTTATCTCATATTTACAGGGAGAAAGGAGTATATCAGTAATAACAGGGAGGTGATAACTTCCCATTGGATCTTCACCCACATTCCATTCACACAGTGGAGCAATATCAGAACTGACACAAGTGACATCTATAGCAGATTGATTTTTGTTTGGGGCAGAAATTGTTGTTGGTCTACCATCATTTAAAATGCAAAGATCACTCTCATCAAATAAATCAAAAATTTGTGAGCCTCGAGCTTTTGTTGTTGCACAACCAAAAGCGATGTGGTGCGCATTAAAATCACCTGCTACCAGGCATGGTTTTGGCAACCTATTAATTATGTTCCTTAATTTATTAATTTTAAACCTATTGCTTTTAGGAGGACAATACACATTAAATATTGACAAAAAGCCAGCCTGAGTTTGAATAGAGATAGCAATACCTTGTATATCTTGATAAAAAGGAATATCAATGCTTTTATATTTTATGCAATCTTTAATTAAAATACCCACACCTCCATGGTTGTTGTTCGCATTTTTATATAAAAAATTGTATCCTGAGAACTTAACACCTAGACAATTGTTTTCATTCAGCCAAGTTTCATTTAATAATAATATATCTATGTTTAGTTTGGACAATAAAGACTTTATTAATGGCTTTTTGTTATTTATGCTCTGTATGTTATGAAGAACAATTCTAATAGAATTATCCATTAGTTAAATTTTTAAGTAATACTTCTTTAATTTTAAGTGTTGTAGTGGGTGCGTCTTTACTATTTCCTAGAGTTATAAGTGTTTTGACTAATGCATTTATTACTTTCTCATTATTTATTATTGCATTTGTCTCATTAATTTTAGGAACCTTTTTTAGTTGGATTATCGGGGCTGAAACAGAAGTGGAAGATGGCACTTGTGCACTGTTTGTCTTGGGTACAGGTAATGCAGGGAAACTCTTTGTATTATTATTATTTATAAATAAAGAATTAGCTGCTGTCGCAGCATAAGTCATATTCATGTGTTTTATTTTATTGGCTTTAACTGGACATGATCTTGATATGGCTAAATGGGCACCCCCACAATTGGCACATTTAATTTCATTATCCTCGCATACCTTGTAGGAGTGATCACCAGCACATATCGAGCATATCTGATTATTTTTGCAAATCTTAGCAGAATGGTTGAATTTTAAACATTTATAACATTGTAAAAGAGGCCTTCTGTAAGGCGATACTTTAAATCTCCATCGGTCAAAAAAAATGAATTCAGGCAAAGTGCTAGAGACAAATGTGATAGAAATCGTTTTTAACGGTTGCCTTACCCCATCAGTGTCTTTTTTAGTGAATCTTCGAACCGCAACAATTTCATATTCGCAAGTTAATTTTCTATATAGTTCCTCATTACTGAGTTCCAGTGGGACATACTGGATGACTCCAATTTTCTCCACAAATGAAGCAGGGATATATGCTCTAACATTATGGTCTTCTAAGTGTGAAGAGTTGTTCAAAAAATCGTTTGCCGTACTCGCCTGCTTAAATATTATTTGAATTTTGTGGGCATTGACTCGGCTGATTTGATGTTCACCCTTAATATATTTACCGAGAATACCCTGAATGTATATGGGGTCTTTATTCCCAATTTTATCATTTTCAGAACTCTCTATATATACTGGAAAGATAATGTTTGTTGTATTATCTGGGTATTGTCGCTTGTAGTTAGGCTTAAAGTAAGGCTTTTGCCAAGCATCTTCAGGTGGATTATTACTAGAGGAAGAACCCGTAGCATGGACATACTTCCTCTTCTTTACTTCTTTTACTGAGTCCCCATCACTGTGGGGACCCATACTTGAGAATTAAAGTGTATAATAGAATTTAAATCGCAAAGTCCAATTTAAATAAACCGCCCTGTTTGACTTCCCGCCAAAAAGTGCTCCTTACGGCAAAGAGCATCAGTGCTGCCAGATTAGGCGACTTTTCGCCACTTAGGCTATCTTGAAGAGTGTCTGGGCGACCAAAAATTGCGAATGGCGACCGGTTGCCGTTTAGGCTACTTCGGAAAGTTCGTGTTTTATGCATTGTTTTTGTCGAATTTGAGGATATTTATAGCTTTGAGGGTACAAAACATGTACTCAGATCCCCCTTACACACAATTATTGAAAACTGGGGACCTTTTTTTTTTTTTTGCTCTCCGCGTCCCCAGACATGTGGGCGACTTTAGGCTACTTCGAATTTTCTCGACTTTAGGCGACTTCAACCGTCAAACATCTGGCAACACTGCTGAAGAGCTTTATAAATAAGGAGTTTTGGCGGGAACTTGGTAGTGTCGTGAGGTGCTCTTGTTTTAATTCATTATTTTGGTGATACTTAGTGTTATGTTGCATAATTATGGTGGTATATTATCCAATATAGTTCAATAGGGCTCAAATGAAGTGAATTGAAATAACTGTGTTAATCAAGTGCTTTTTTGTTGCCGCCAAAACTCCTCGATAAAGTCTTGGTAAGGTAACCACTGCTTTACTTTGACATAGTAGTTAGTAAGTACTGAGGATAATTAAAAAAGAAACAAGTATGCGTCTGAAGGACTTTGTATCCATGGACATGAATAAATTAACAAAAAAAAGCTTTATAAATAATTATCAAGAAGTTTATAATATTATCTAATGGAGGCCTCGGTACACACATTTTTTTGAAGACAGAAAAATTGCCTTTTGTGTTGCCTTCTATCTCACTCACTCTTTAAACTATGTTGCCAAAGTTTACTGATTATTTCTCCAACCAGCAAACAATATTAATACCGTTATTGCCGACTCAATCATATATAATAGAATATTTCCAATATATCTTATATAACGATATAAGTACTATTTTTATTTCAGAATTATTCTTGTTGAATAAGATATCCTTAAGGTTTTTTATCCTTATTAACATTTTAGTTTAACAAAATTTCCTCATTTAATTGGTAATTGCGAATACATACTTCGGCAACACTGTTATAAAATGTTAAGTTCGATGTCAATATAGTTGTCAAATAAAGGTTCACTTCGAAATTTTCTCCGTAATTATCTACAATAATAAGTGTGTTTTAGTGATATTTTAATGTGAATTGTGTAGTTCACGGTTGCAGAAATATTTGGTATCCATCATTTAGTGTGAAATTCTACAGGTAAGTTCATTGTAATCAATATTGTGTAAATATTATAATTTTATCAATATTTATACGAATCGTAATAAAATACGTGAATATTTTATAAATTAACTGTAGAAAAACCTCGCTTAATGTGATTTGCTTTATATATGACTACTTTTTTCATATTAACGTAATGTTAAATGTGATTTTTTGTATTGTAAATAGTATATGTAAACAAGAGGCTAGGGTGACCATGGTGTAAGCTTTGGTGGACCGGTTTGTCGATGGTGCTAGAGTATTTGTAATACTAGCCGCCTTACTAATGAATATTATAAAGCTTAAATATAAGCTTAAATCTTTAAATAATCATCGTAAATAAAAACTGAGGATCAACAGTTACAATCGAGTTCTCAGTGTATCCCCAGCATTGATTTATTGAAACTTTTATTTAAAATAAAATCGAGTTTGTATTTCTCTTTACAGATTTCTTAAAGATCTAGATAAGCAAAAACGTGGTTAAATATAAATACCATTAAAAGGTCAATTTGATGTCTGCAAGAATTACTAGTCAACATTTAAAGACAGAAGATTATGATTCTGAATGTGTCTTCTAGTTCTCGGAATATGGCAGTAGATGTCAAAAATAATTATTTATTACCAGAAACTCGTGCTGTAAGTATATTATTTTTTATAATTTCACTGGTATAATTATGATCCACTTAGACTTTATTATTTACTAGCTATTGCCCGCGGCTCCGCCCGCGTGAATGTGTTTTTCCGGGATAAAAGTCACTGTTTATATTTTACTGGGATGAAAAGTGGCCTATGTGCTAATCCAGGACATGATCTACCCGTGTGCCATATTTCATCGAAATCCGTTTAGTAGTTTTTGCATGAAAGAAACATCCATACATCCAGACATTCTTACAAACTTTTGCCTTTATAATATTAGTAAGATTAGTAGGATAGGGCATTAAGCTTGCGACCCACCAAATTTTATAACGGCGGTACATTGGGTGATATCTGAGTGTACTAAATAGCACCTCTGCCTCTGTCTAAAATATATAGGTACTTAAATATATTATTATTGATTGATATTTACTTTTTACATTATATGTTAGCGAAATGAATATGAACCACCATTGAAACGTCAAGACTTGAAAGATTTCAATATATCAGTAAATGTGAAGACATCCCGTGAAATAAATTTGAAGAAATAAAAGAAAGTATTGCAGCAGAAGATGAAGAGATAAAAGAAGAAAATTAATGACAAGTTATTTCTTACTAAAGTTGTTCATGATTATACTTTACAGTCTGAAATTGAAAATATTTTGCAGTAAAATTTTGCTAACATTTGAGATTTTTTTAAAAAATATATTCCAAATAGCAAGCAAAGAAAAATTACATATAGTGATGACATAAAGACTTTTGTTTTAACATTACACCTTTAGTCGCCGAAAACATTTTTGTTTTATAAATTCAAAGATTTATTTGCCGAAAGAGAGCACATTATGGTGATCTTTAGCAAACTTTAATTGTTTTGTTGGCTTCTTCACAGAAGTTTTAGAATATTAAAAATAAATTTAAGGACGAAACCTCACCCGCAGAATGTAGCGTTAATTTTTGATTCCATGGCTCTCAAACAAGAATTTATTTAGTATTGTAATTTGTAAAACATCCACGTGTTTATTACTTTTGCTATTAATATCTACACAACTTTGTTTACAATCAACTTACCTATGGAATTTCACACTAGATGATGGATTGCAAATAATTCTGCAACCATGAATTACACAACTCATAGTAGAATATCTCTAAAACACAATATGTATTATTATGGATAATTACAGTAAAAAAGTTCGCAGAGTACTCGCAAAAATTGTAAAATCACACAAAATAGATATTCGTAATATTTCAAAATACTCACTGAAAATTAGGTTATTAACTTCCTAAATGTGTATTATTTTTTCATGTATGATTGTTTACTTTTATGAGTATGTTTTTTTTTTTTTATTATATTTAAATTTAACAATAACTGTAGTTTTCATTTTTAAATATCCCAATGTTTTTCTGTCTAACCTTACAGTCTCCATATTTGGTTATAAAGGCCGGCAAACAACGTGAACATATCCAGTCGCGGGGGAAAGTAAAACATATATAATGTGAGGCTGTGTGCCGAGCAAAAAAAAAGCACGCGGGGCCCCGTGCGAAGCAAAAATTAATTTTTTTAACAGCTTTGTAAGTAAGGTGCCAAAAAACGGTCCCCCAAGGAGCTGCAAGATGCCCCTGTAACTGCGAGGCCCCAGGCGGTTGCCTGGTTCGCCCCCCTCCTCCAAGGCCGCCACTGAATTCACCACCGCGTGGTGAGGTATTTTTTTATGTAAGTGGAACTAGTAGTTCCGAACTACTTACCAAAACAGTATGTAAATATGCCAATTTTGTTTGGAATAAACTTTCTAACTCAAATTATATTTTTTAAATATCAACTATTACTAGCCGCTGTAGTTGGTTTTCATAATTAATTTAAACCGCATTACTTTATAGAGATAAAAATAAATATTATGGTGCGATATCATATTATTACACACTCACACACTCACGCCTCTTATCCCCCGGGTAGACAGAGGTGCAATTAGTGCACCCACTTTTTGCCGTTATTCCGTTCCATGATGTGATAGGGGGCGAGCCTATCGCCTTATCGTGTACAAATTCCAGACTCCGAGATACTGAATGGAAAATAATCACTTTGCCCGACCCGACCATCCCGGGGATCGAACCCGAGATCTCAGCATTGCAGTCGTACCATAATACAACTACGCCACCGAGGCAGCCATATTATATCATATCATATTATTATGGACAGTTAATTATGTTACGTCCTGGTTTTGAAAATAAACCTTTGTCACTCTAAAGAGAGAGACAGCAGATAGCTGTGACGTCACATTTTATTCTTCAGTTTGTTAAACGGAATGAATAATCCATATGGGTATAAAATTCTTGATAATTATAATACTACGGAACAGTGTTGCCAGATTAGGCGACTTTTCGCCATTTAGGCTATCTTGGAGAGTGTCGGGGCGACCAAAAATTGCGAATGGCGACCGGTCGCCGTTTAGGCTACGCGAATGGTGATTAGTCGCCAATTTAGGCTACTTCGGAAAGTTCGTGTTTTATGCATTGTTTTTGTCGAATTTGAGGATATTTATAGCTTTGGAGGTACAAAACATGTCCTTAGATCCCCCTTACACACAATTATTGAAAACTGGGGACCTTTTTTTTTTTTTTTTTTTAGCTCTCCGCGTCCCCACACAAGTGGGCGACTTTAGGCTACTTCGAATTTTCGCCGCGTTGGACCAATATAAAATAGAAATTAGGGAGGTTTTTTTTTTTTTTTTTTTGCTCCTTCACCTCTCCTTATACGAAGAGGCGACTTTAGGCTACTTCACAATGAATTTTCGGCGACTTCAGCCGTCAAACGTCTGGCAACACTGCTACGGAAAGATATAATAGGAGTTTTGGCGGGAATGTGGAAGTGTCATGAGGTGCTCTTGTTTTAATTCATTATTTTGGTGATACTTAGTGTTATATTGCATAATTATGGTGGTATATTATCCAATATAGTTCTATTAAAGTGCTCAAATGAAGTGAATTGAAATAACTGTGCCAATCAAGTGTTTTTTCGTTGCCGCCAAAACTCCTTGATAAAGTCTTGGTAAGGTAGCCACTGCTTTACTTCGACATATTAGTTAGGAGTTAGGACTGAGGATGAAAATATATGAAAGACGGGCTCAATGGACTAGTATCCAGAGCCGTAATAATTAAATAAAAAAAAAAAAAAAAAAAAAGATATAATAAAGTTTTGGCGGGAATGTGGAAGTGTCATGAGGTGCTCTTGTTTTAATTCATTATTTTGGTGATACTTAGTGTTATATTGCATAATTATGGTGGTATATTATCCAATATAGTTCTATTAAAGTGCTCAAATGAAGTGAATTGAAATAACTGTGCCAATCAAGTGTTTTTTCGTTGCCGCCAAAACTCCTTGATAAAGTCTTGGTAAGGTAGCCACTGCTTTACTTCGACATATTAGTTAGGAGTTAGGACTGAGGATGAAAATATATGAAAGACGGGCTCAATGGACTAGTATCCAGAGCCGTAATAATTAAATAAAAAAAAAAAAAGATATAATAATTATACCTATTTGTTTCCGTAGTATTATAATCAAAGAGCATTATAATACTACGGAAATAATGCTCTTTGCCTATTTGTCTTATGGCTTATTGGTTTGCGAAGAGATATAATGAAGTAATATTTTATTATAAGTGATATAATCAAAGAGCATATAATACTACGGAAAGATATAATATATTTGCACGTCAAGTTGTGAGGTTTTGCGAAATAGCAAAATAGTTGTGGTTTTTTTGAAATTGTTACAAATACCACAAAAACTATGTCTACAGACCTCAGTGCCAGTTTTGCTGAACAATATATGAACATAAATACTAAACTGAAAAAGTGGGTTAAAAACTTACGTACTTATTAATCTTTATCTCTTATTGTAGATATATCATTATAATTGGCTCATTCTTGTTTACTATTGAAGGACACTTATGAAATCAATCAGTAAGATACTATTATTATATAGGATTGCCTTGACTTTATTCTACAGCAATAAAAATAACACAAAAATCCTTATTCGTAAAATATATCAAATTATTCCAGACGTTTTATGAGGAAACCCAACATCTCAGAAGCAACAAATGAGTTTATAGGCCTAGCTATACAGTGTGAACACTCTGATCAGCCCACATTTGCGGGGCACTGTTATGTGGGGGCTGCTAAATGTGAGGCTTCAGCTGGAAACTTCCTGGGAGAGGCCGAACACTACCTTACAGCTGCTCGGCAGTTCATGAAAGCAGAGAAGAAGCTGTGGGCCCTAAGGTCTTACAGTCCTGACAGAGAGAATTTAGAGGTATTTAAAAGTTACATTTTACTTTGTATTTTGACTAAGCATATAAACTATAAACTCTTGATTTATTCAAGTTGTGCAGCTATTCTAAACCTGCGATCAACCAGGCTTTTGCATGCAGCCCATATAGCTTTGGCAAGCAACCTACCTCAATTAAAAAAACGAAAATTTCAACTGTATGGTAATCTTGTAATAATAAAATAATTCAGGTAATTGTGACCAATCCAGAGGATGAAATCGCTGTGGCCATTCGCAATAAGATTGAGTTTCAAAAACTTATTCACTCAACAAGGCCGCAGTTCCGTCCTCGCCGCGATCCCCATCGCCCCTCCGACCTCCCTAACAGTTCCAGCCCCTGTGCCAATGACAAAATAAATTGATAGAATTAGTCTTAAAAATCAGTCTTTCCCTTATCGTTTATGTCTCATCTTCTCTCAGTGACTGTCCTGAGCCGAGGTTCGTAACCCGTTAGTGGGTTGCCCTCAACATCGTGACTTAATTTAAAGTGTTGCGAGTACCTCAAGCGTTCACCCTACAGTCTGGTGTGTTTGTATTAGCTGACTCTCATCAGGCTAACAATCGTATAGTCATGTAAAAAAAAGTTAATTGTGAATACTTTTAATAAAATACATACAATTTGAAACTTGTATTATGTTTTAGACACTTGGGTAAGTCAATAGAGTAACATAATGGCTTGTGGCACCACATATTTGTGGCCCGTATAAAAAAAAACAGAGTACAGCTGAGTTGTAGTATCCCATCATAATGCTCACGTTCTATCATGGCAATTGCTTTTTTTTATTGCATCGAATTACGAGACGAGCATGCCATTCACCTGATGGTAAGCGATACGACCACCCATAAATAGTAGAATCAGCATCCAGCACCTTAAATTACAAAGTACTGTGTGGCATTCCACTGCGCTCGTCATCGTGAGACATAAGATGTTAAGTCTCATTATGTCCTGTAGTTACACTGGCTACAATATTCAAACCGAAACACAACAGTGCATGCACACTGCTGCTTGGCGGTAGACATTGCGGTGGTACCCACCCAGACGGACTTTTACGTATGAGAGTCCTACCAGCAGTTAAAAAGTTGCTTTATAGTATTGTGTTGCATAATATAGTTTTGGTGGTCCACCAACCAACCAAGGAAGGATGAATTGTATTGGCCAGCAAATCATTGAATATAAAAATTACCATAATCATCATCAGCCTCAGGATATACAATCCTAACATAGGCAGATTTAATTACATCCATACATAAATCGTTTATTGTATCCACACATAATAAATACTTATTATTTCTGCTTTAAAGTCCGTTTGTTTCCAGGCAGCTATTGGCTGTTTCATTCAAGCACTAAACAGATATCCAGAAAAGTCACTTCTCCGTACATCAATACTGCTGGAACTTTCCAACGATCTTGCCTACCTGAACAAGAAGTCGGAAGCGGCATGTTATTACGAACAAGCTTTAGAAACAGTTGTGGATATCACCATGAGAATAATGTGCTTGAGGAATTTACTTAACCTGCAGATAGATTGTGGTATGTAAAATTTTTATTATAGAATTTTTATAATAGAATTATTATAGAATTATATTATAAAAATTCTATATTATATCTAATTCTATATTATAGAATCATTATAAAATGTACTTTCGTAACGTCAAGTATGTAACGTAAAACTAATACAAAGAAATAAATAGCATTCAGGTTCTGTAACGGTAAATTTTTTTTGAAAATCGCTATTTTACTATATTCCAAGCATTTTTTCACATATAGTCACCTTTTAAACCTTCCCTGGACTTCTACAAATAATTCAAAACCAAAATTAGCAAAACCAGTCCAGCCGTTTTCGAGTTTTAGCCGACTAAACGAACAGCAATTGATTTTTATATATATAGATATTATTTTATTTCAGAAAAGTTTGATATTGCATTAGAAACAGCAAATAAATTGTGCGACAGCAATTTAAATTTACCTGAAGATCTGTTAGCTGAGTAAGTAATGCATACATAGAACATACATATTATTAACACACTTTTATTAGCTTCAGACGTATTTATGTAACGGAAACTTTGAACATGATTTTGACCCCCTTCAAAACGTCAGATTAAATTGAAATTTGGCATACTTATTTAGGACAGATGACGATTCAATATTTGAAAATAAAAACACGCTTTTATAGAAAAACTAACTAAAAACGCCTCGGTGGCGTAGTTGTATTATGGTACGACTGCAATGCTGAGGTCTCGGGTTCGATTCCCGGGTCGGGCAAAGTGATATTGAGTTTTTCTATTCAGTATCACCTCGGAGTCTGGAATTTGTGCCCGATATGGCGATAGGCTTGCCACCTATCACATCATGGGGCGGAATAACGGCGAAAAGTGGGTGCACTAGTTGCGCCTCTGCCTACCCCTTCGGGGATAAAAGGCGTGAGTGTATGTGTATCAACTAAAAATGAACAAATAATAACATCTGTTGGACCATAGTAGAATCATAACTAAACTGGCTACTCTTGTGTAAAAAAAATCTACTTGTCATAGGATGGCGCTTTTCCTTTTTAGAAAATCCAACTAAAAAATAGAAAATGTATGAATTTTTATTCATAAATTTGTTTCTTTGTAAAATGTATTTAATTGTAAAAAAAAGCGTGGGGTGCTTTTAGATGATAATCCCTCTACTCATATTAGTATCTGTCAAAATATTTATATAGACATCATACACCCCTTGCTTTTTTTATTTTCTATAAAGCATGTTTTTTTATTTTATATAAATATCAATTCCGTGTTTTGCTACTGTACTTTATAAGCCCAAGCAGGAGCAAATGCAGTTCAATATTATGTTTTTTTCCAGAGTGCAAGTAAGTAGAATCCTCCTTACACTTCTGGTCAAGCCTACGGACGAAAACAAACCGGCCTCACTGAACCAACTGTTTAATGATCTGATGAATGATAACGATACTGATAGTAAGTATCCCTATTGCTTTTTAATATAATCCTTATCTAATGCCAAGTAATCCGCTACCCCTAATAATCACAATGTAAGCATACTGCATAGGAAATGTGATGGACAAGAGTGAGGACACAGGGTATATTGGGCGCATGAAGTTAATTCCATGGTCACACACGGCACAAGCAATATCAAATCATACTTCGAAGAACCGGATAGCCTTGGTGGCGTATTACGGTACGCCTCGGGACATACGGTCTCAGGTTCGATCCCCTGGTCAGGTAAAGTGATTTTAGCATTCTGCTTGGTGCCATTCCGGTGTCTAAAATTCGTGGCTGTCATGCGGATAGGATGATTAATTGATGGCGTTCGGCTCTCCTCTTATCACATCATAGGATGATTACGCATGGCGAAAAGTGGGTTTTAAGTTGCGCTCTGCCAACTTTTTGGAGATGTAAGTCAAGGGGTGTGAGTGGGAATAAGTAAATGATGGTATGATTCTGATTTAAAAAGTGATATTGTCGTTTTTCTGCGTATTATTTTTCAGTGCCCAATGAAAATTATTTATTACGCGCACACACGCAGCATTGCAACATATTTATTTTTATTATGATGCATTCTGCAATCATGCGAGGTCCAGAAAAACTTTCAGATTTAAGAAAAAAATATTCACCTATCTCCATACAACTATGCCACCAAGGCAGAATTATTGTGTCTGGTGGTGTAATAGACTTGTAAATAAAATTGAACTATAATGTGAGACAAAAATATTGTTAGAGAACTTTGACTATACCTACACGAAATGTATCTTTTTTCTCCTTTTTTACAGCAATCCCATTCAACACAGATCTTCGCTTAAAGCTTCAATCAATAGTGGTGAGCCACGGGCTCGGTGACTCCGAGTCACTCGGGTTCATTGCAGCAGACACCAAACATTTACTTACTTCACAACAAGTTGAAATGCTGCACAAAATTATCACTGAACAACATCTAGAACAACTCTCGTTAAAATAATTATATATTATATAAAATAATTAAGTTATAATCATTATTAGTTAAAGTTTAAATGTGATATGATTAATGCAACAGATATTTTTTATGCAATAAATTATGATCCATGCAACTAATGTTTGTGATGGGATATAGTACTGTTGCAAATCAACTTGAATAGGGTATTTTCCTATGTTTGACTTTGTACATTATTTTAGATGTAACAGAAAATAATACTAAAAAGAAATTCTTCTGTGAAATCAGCAACAAAATTGATTGAAAAATAAAGTACTTATTCAATTTTGAAATATTCTTGTGAGCAAAAGTGGGAGCGTGGCGGGGATATCGCGCTATCTCTTTCGCACGTAGGCAGCGTTATGGCCGACAGCGCTTGGTGACGTGACAGCTACCCCTTCCACCAAATTTCAAAACTTTATAACTTACTATTGCACTAATTTTAAAAATTCTTCTTCCATTAGATTTTGGATAGCATACATTCTTCATAATTGTATTTAAATAAACATAATCCTCCTTCTTTCGCAGTCTGGTAAAAAAGTAGTCATCTACCCTATTTGGTTATTGGTGTAAAAACAAGTAGCATTGGTAAGCGTTGTAACTCGAAACGCATAGGTATAACCCGAATTGTCATGAATCCCATTCTATATATTATAAAAGAAATCTATAAATTAAAGACTGCTTAAAATTTCATCTTTTATTCAAATACACCTGCATGCATATGCATTATGCATAGACAAAAATAACTATGCGTGATTATTTAAAACTGTATACTTGATACTCTTTTATTTTGTCTTTTTCTTGAACACCAATTAGATACTTAATAGCCACAATTTCTACAGAATACATATTAAGACTTCTTGTCAATACCACTACTACTCTCGCCATGTGTTGGGATGATAACTTTAACCTCATTGGCAAAATTTACGTTTTTATCAATCATCTTAACCAATTCATTGGCAGTGTCAGTTACAGCTGGTTGCATCAATTTTACTTCATTGCCAAAGTCAGCTGCGGTATCCACTTTGTTTTGGATAGCATGTGTCCACATTTCTTCAAATTCATCATCATCACTGTTGTCACTCTTTGGTTTGTCATCGTTGGTTTTCTGCCAGCAGTACTCAAAAGGATAGCTTACATTTCTGTTATCATCAGGGGCAATTTCGAACCGGCACGCCAGAGAGTTGTAGGTGGTGTGAACACCTTCTAGCATGTTCACATCAACCTCATCAAAGCCTGTGATAGATTTGAACAGATCTTCACTAGACTTTGTCTCTGGTACACCCTTCTTTTCAAAGAACTGTGAACAAAAAAATTAAAATAGTTTGATGGAGGAAGTAGATATAGAAATGCTGTTTAAAATTAATGGCCAACAAAATCAAGAGACACAAAACTACCTTTTGTTAACTTTCACTATTTTTTTTTTAAACAAGTACATAAATTGTTGATATATTGTGAAGGAAAGTTAATTTCATGACTTTACCCAGTAGCATGTTTTTCACTTACAATAACCTTATAATCTTGGTCAAATAGGAACAATTTTTTATGTTTTATTTAATCCTTTCATCTGGCAATACTTACATTGACAATATTGCGGCAATCCCTGAGCAGGAACTCCAGGCCATTTGGATGGTCAGGTTGCACTGACTGGGACACATCAATGAACCAGCATTTATTATCCCACCACAAGATGTTGTACTCTGAGAGGTCGGCATGGATTATGTGACCCACATTGTACATCTTGTGCATCCCATCCACTACCTCGTGGTAGACACTTGCCCACTTCTCAGGCTTCAGAATCACATCCCTCAGCTTAGGTGCAGGCTTACTGTCCCTCCCAATGAAAGACATCACAAGGACATGTTTCTTTAAACAAACCATTTCAGGGCAGTTGATTCCAATCTTCTGCAATCTTATCATATTATGCATTTCCTTCTCAGCCCACATGTGGACAATCTTTCGTGGATTTTGCTTCGAAAAACGATCCTTAAACCGATAATCCGCTTCAATATACTTATCTCGAGTTTTGAACTCATTCAATGTTGTCTTAAAGATCTTTATTGCACATTCTTTAGGAACTACGAGATCTGGGAATGAAGTATCCCCATTGGCATGTAGAACAACAGACTCCTTGCCTGTTGAGATTACTCCATTAATGTCTTCCAACATGCCATTATTGATAAGCTTAAACAGAATAAGCCTGGTGGGTTCATCCAGACCCATTTCTGCAGTAGCTTGGCTCTCTTTCCTATCCAACATTTTATGTTTGCGTGTATTGTGATACCGTGTCTGTTCCCTCAGATGATTGAATACAGAGTTGGAGAGCTTCATATCGAATCCTGCGCCATCGCCCGTGCATACTTCCGGCGGGAACGCCATCACTTTGCATGCATTTCGGCGGCCGGAAATAACGCTGTCATGCTTTGTGACCATCTTACCGTCCTTCATGATGTACCCGCGTTTCGGGAGACTAGCAAACTCCTTCTCATTGGTCTCGAAACGGTCCCAATCCTTCTTCTCCACAACCTCTTCTTCAGAGTCAGTGTCGTAAATCAAATTCGACGGTACATTGCGGTAGTTATCGTATGATACAGACACTTTAGCATCTCCATTGCGTTTTTTCTCCACCCTTTTGATCTCTTCGTCATATTCTTTGTCGAACTGACATTGCAACACTTTTGCAATGATCGCGTCAGAATCACAATACTCTTTGGCGTTAGATTCTGAGATGTCTTTCAGTAACTCCGCTGGTATATCGCTAGTAGTCACGTGCTGGTCGGACAGCTGCTCCGCAAACTTGATTTCTTCCTTAATCTGAAGACCTCGAGCGACTTCTTCCGACATAATATCTGAGAGGTTTTGCACATCGGTGGGTGCGCCAACTTTCTTCCACGGGTTCGACATGATTTACAATTAAGTATATAATACGAACAACTAAACTATATCACAGAAGTTTTAAATAGTAATAAATATTCCTGTTGAGCAGGATTTTATTTCACAATATTGAGATTTGAGAAAACTCAAATGCAGTGTTGCCAGATGCTTGACGGTTGAAATCGCCGAAAATTCATTGTGAAGTAGCCTAAAGTCGCCTCTTCGTATATGGAGAGATGAAGGAGCAAAAAAAAAACCTCCCTAATTTATAGTGGTCCAACGCGGTGAAAATTCGAAGTTGCCCAAAGTCACCCACTTGTGTGGGGTCCCAGAGAGCAAAAAAAAAAGGTCCCCAGTTTTCAATAGTTGTGTGTAAGGGGGATCTGAGTACATGTTTTGTACCCTCGAAGCTATAAATATCCTCAAATTCGATAAAAACAATGCATAAAACATGAACTTTCCGAAGTACCCTAAATTGGTGACTAATCACCATTCGCGTAGCCTAAACGGCGACCAATCGCCATTCGTAACGAGGAGCCAAAATAAAATCCTCGATTTCGATTTTTCCGTTGGTAACATCCGAGAAGTAGGTGGATAGGGGGAGTTTTGGCGGGACCGTGAAAGTGTCATGAGGTGCCCTTGTTTTAATTCATTATTTTGATGATACTTAGTGTTATATTGCATAATTATGGTGGTATATTATCCAATATAGTTCTATTAAAGTGCTCAAATGAAGTGAATTGAAATAACTGTGCTAATCAAGTGTTTTTTTCTTGCCGCCAAAACTCTTCGATTAAGTCTTGGTAAGGTATCCACTGCTTTACTTTGACATATTAGCATGGACTAATAAGAGTATAGACTAACGATCCCCATACATTGGAGCGTACTTCGCTGTTTAGTACATTGAATTCAACTAGATGGCACTAAGATCCATAAAATCATTTGAAATGGTTATTTCAAAGGCGCAAATGAGAGGATGGACAAAATAAACAACTATCGGTTTATCCGATAGTTATTATTACGCCTAGATGGCGCTATAAACTGTTTAGCTCACAGACTACTACCATTATTTTGAGTATTTATGGACTGTATTGGCACTTAAATATATCATTACTTTTTGTAAAGAAAACTAGGCAGGTATTAAGTTATGTGGTGCCACGCGCCGCCGACTACACATCGTTGGCCGGTTGTTTAGCGCGTATTACAAGTTTTTTATATGGGGACACCACTTCTTTTTTGACTGAACTTTATTTTTATATTTTTGTTATATAGCTAATATAATAATACATAATATATTGGGATAGTTTCAAATATCTGCTTGTAACGGTTCCAACGCTACAAAAAAATGTTTTTTTTTTGTATGGGGACTCCCCCTATTTTTAAACTTTTTTTTTATTTTTAGATTGTTTCCTACGGTTACACACAATTACGCTCCGTTCGTGTAATATTACACTCGGCGCTGGCTAGCCAGTTACTTTGCTTGAACTTGGCTTGACACGCTACCGGGTGTCTAGATATCTTTTTACACCAAAAAGGATACTAGATATTTAAAAAAAAAATATGTATTGAAAAAGTGGCCGCTATTTTGGATTTCTTTGTTTTAAGGCCAATAAACCTCAAAATCGATACCTGGACATGGTTTTACGTACAAAGGACAGATCCAAAGTTAGAATTGAAAAAGTGGCCGCCATTTTGAATTTCTTTGTTTTAAGGCCAATTGACCTCAAAATCGGTATCTGGGCATATCTTTAGTTAAAAAAGACGGATCCGATGTCAGAACTGAAATATGAGGCCGCCATTTTGAATTTATTTGTTTTAAGACCAATCGACCTCATAATCGACCTCTGGGAATGGCTTTGGGCACAAAGGGCATATCCTATATTATAATTGAAAAAAGTGGCCAATATTTAGTCTTCTTTATTTTTAGGCCAATTAACGTCAAAATCGATACTTGAGCATAAGAAAAGTGGTCGCCATTTTGAACTTCATTGTTTTAAGAC
This sequence comes from Lapara coniferarum, assembly GCA_949316025.1. NCBI lineage: Eukaryota > Metazoa > Arthropoda > Insecta > Lepidoptera > Sphingidae > Lapara > Lapara coniferarum. Next base: position 29,692,993 of record OX438927.1, read on the forward strand.
TGATTGGATTTAGATAGATATTTGGGCTTGTCTTTAGCCAAATAGAATAATTAATCGAGGTTGGAATTTCAAAAATTGCATTTCATGTTAAATTTTGTTGTTTAAGGGCTATTGGTTTTAAAATCAAAATACGCTGGACATGACTATAAACTATAGTAGGTAATATGGCCACCATCAAACCTTGTTCACTTCTCTTCAATAACGATATCACAGCTTTGCTATATCGCAAAATAAATAAATTGTCTTCGAATTTTAGAAGTCGAAGTTCGAAGTCTTCGTGGCCTGTGGCAGCAAACAGGAAATAAAGTAAATGGTTCTGTGAAAGCATCAAAATTGGTAACAAAATTAGGGAGTCGTTAACCTTCATTTGAAATATTGCTATAAGCATAAGTAACCACGTAGTAGAAATGATCTTACCATATTTTTCGTCCCCCATATCGTTTTACCTTGTTAGGTGACCATTTAATTATTGTATCCCTTTTAACTTACCCCTTTTCACCAGACTTAAAAGGCTACTTAGGTTGATTACCTTATTGATTTTTAAAAGTATTTAATTTTGATGTGAAAATATATTTAAATTTTTTCCATAATGGAAGGCAATCCAAAAAATGTATGTTATAAATTCAGGGGATACAGTTTGGTGTCGCTGCTATGTAGCATCTGTTATTACACCATCTATTGCTATTCTAATTATTCATTCTCATTTAATTTTTAAAAACTAAGCCATTAAAATAGTGTAAAATGTAGTTGAATAAAATCAAACTATTGACATAACTTTGAAATTATTAACATAATGTGGGATGAATAGAAGTGAGCCAAGCAAGAAAGATTTTTTTTTTTATTTTCAATATCCCACACTTCTGAAAGTCAGAAGTTTGCTTGATTTTACAATAACACTGGTTTCTGCAACGGTTGGTTATAATAAATTATTAAAATGCACATGAAGAAGTGTTAAAAGCTCACAGTTGTGGTCTCAACTAACTTGAAAATATTGAATAGTAAGCTACCGTTGCTATTTCAAACAAATCTGTTTCTGGAAGTCAATCTTCTATGAAACTTCTACACTTTACAGGCTGTATGGTTGATGGAAGACTTTGAAAACAAATAATCAATCCAACATGATGCTCATTTTTATCACAATTAAAACGAATCATTATATTGTGGTTAAAGGCATGCCCAAATATCGATTTTAAAGCTAATGGGCCCTAAAACAAGTTCAAAATAGCGGTGCCTTCTCAATTCTAACATTGGATCTGCCTTTTATAGATAAAAGCTAAAAAATAACCAGCTATCGATTTTGAGGTCAATTGGCCTTAAAACAAAGAAATTCAAAATCGCGGCCACTTCTTTCAATTCTAACATTGGATCTGCCCTTTATGCCAAAAAGCCTAAAAAATCCTACTAATATTATAAAGGCGAAAGTTTGTAAGAATGTCTGGATGTATGGATGTTTGTTTCTCTTTCACGCAAAAACTACTGAACGGATTTTGATGAAATTTGGCACACGGGTAGATCATGTCCTGGATTAACACATAGGCTACTTTTTATCCCGGGAAAACATGAAGCGGGACTTTTATCCCGGAAAAACTTTTTAACGCGGGCGGAGCCGCGGGCAAAAGCTAGTACTATAATAATCATGCAAATTTTATATTATAATTTTTTATACATGTCAATGTCATTGTCTATAAAAATATAAAATCATTAATCATGTAAACTTAACATAACCAACTGACTTTTGTAAGCTGATGCACCGCACATGCAAAATATTTGGTAAATAATCAACAAAATCACGTTGATCCCCGGTTGTCGCTAAACAAGTGAACCTTGATAAAATAGCTTGTGGCACTGACATCGTCCCTGACGCGCCCCTGATTTAGGTGAAAAAGTATCTGAGCCTCCTCAATAGGTTCCGAGATATTGACCATGCGAAATTTTACCCACTGCGTGCTGTTGCACCGAATGATGCTAGATGTTCAGTTTTCATCATTTTGCAGAAATCGGCTCGAGCGATACGATGCTGCAGTGATATCAGTTTGGTTTTTGTATATTCAAATTAGAAGAAATCACGCACAGCAGAACTCGTTGTACCCATACCTTGCGTCTCGCCCCGCACCCGCGCGCGTGGTGCGGGGCAGTGTGTGAAGCGCCTTACTGCCATCTGTTGTATGTCCATTCTAATACTAAACTATTTTGTTTTACGGTACAATGCCCCCTAACGGGAAATTCTTGAAACCCGGCAGATGCTGAAGTTTCCAGGCTAATTATCAGCGCCATCTAGCAATAAGCCGGGATTTTGCACTTTTTCAGGTGAACGCTTCAATGTATGGAGATCGTCAGTCTATACTCTTATTAGTCCATGATATTAGTTAGGAGTTAGGACTGAGGATGAAAATGTATGAAAGACGGGCTTAATGGACTAGTATCCAGAGCCGTAATATTTAAATAAAAAAAAAGGTGGATAGGTCATAGGGTGGTGACCTAAAAAAAAAGAATCTGCACTCTAACATGTATTAATTTATCTGTGACAACCCGTATAAAACCGTGAAAACCAAGAATTTTAGTAGATATATTATAAACTTCTTGGTGAAAACTCAATAAAACAACAACAACAAAGCAAACACAGAAAATCTACTGTTAAAACCAAGAAGTTTATAATATTATCTAATAAAATTCTTGGTTAAAACAGTAGGTTTGACAACACTGCTCAAATGAGAAATGAAATACATTGATGTATTGGTTTTAAACACTTTTTTTATAGTTTTTTTTAAATATAACTGTTACTACGGTAACAGATTTTTCAAAATAAACAGTGTTTAAAAAGAAAGATATTGTTATTTTGTCCATATTTTAGATTTTTTGGTCCATATTATATGTACGTATTTTGTATTTTTTTTTACACATATATCCGAGCCCTAGTTATAATATTTTATTGACAGATATGAGTAGGATTATCATGGAGACTTAAAATAAAATTGGCAAAATGTTCACACAAACACCATTATAAAAAAATATCATTTTGATATCTTAAAAAGCACCCCACGCTTTTTGTAATAATTTTCATTTTCTTGTTTACATTATTCGCAATTCAAATTTACTAAAAATTTCAACTATTTTTATAGACGAGGCAGAGGGTACTGCGAAATAAGTACAGTCAGCCACATAAGTGGCTGAACAAATTCAAAATTTCATTTCGCCTCTACGCGAAGTTTAATTGAAATGTTTTTTTCTTTGTGTGAAGTTAATCCCTTATATTTCATTTTGTGAAGAGAAAACGGCTGCGATTTAGCGTCTTGTAACAGGAGTTTGAGGTCAAAACTGGCACTAATTGGGTTAGTTTTTGTTTTCACTTATAACAAAACCATTTTTGAGAAGAGAGCGTTACTTTTTTTTTTATACTAATTCTAAATTATTTTTATTTTTATATGATTAAAATACGTAAATAAATACGCGAAAAACTGAAAAAGTAATGTTTGGTTGTCAAAATTAGTTTCGCATCAGTTTTCACTTTTAAAAAGGCGAAGGTATTCTGTACCGCACAGCTTAGAAATGGTTTGTATGACAATAATTAGGTATACAAAAATAGATAATTCATGTGACAGATATCCTAAAGTGGGTTAGGTTATGTTAGAACCGTGTACACTACGCGCGAGCCGAGCGAGCGTAGCGAGCGTGCGGCAGCGGAACGCGCGGCAGCGGCCGGCGAGCGCCAGAAAAAAAAATTACACTTACAATTATTTTGCATACATTTAGAGGTAAAAAAAATTGTTATTCAATTTTTACGAAAACAGTACTCCAGTGAAGTTCGAGAATGTCGAACTAATAATCAGCGAGCATGATTTTACTAATAGCAACCACTTAATTGTCATAAAAACCATTTTTAGGCTGTATGGTACTGAATACCTTTGCCTTTTTAAAAGTAAAAATTTACGCATGAGTTTTGACAACCAAACATGACTTTTTCAGTTGTTCATGTATTTATTTACGTATTTTAATCATATAAAAATAATATTAATATTATATAAGTATCCAAAAAAAAGTAACGCTCTCTGCTCGAAAATGGTTTTGTTATAAGTGAAAACAAAAACTAACCCAATTAGTGCCAGTTTTGACCTCAAACTCCTGTTAAAAGACGCTAAATCTTAACCGAGAAAACTAAAATTGATAAGAATACAAACGTGTAGAGATTGGTAGTTTTGAATTTGTTCAGCTATTTATGTGGCTGACTACATACTTTCAATAAAACACAAATAACGATTTAAATTTTTTTTATTTATCCCTATCATTTACTTGACGCTTTTTTTGCCAGTCTTGACGCTGGCCTGTTGCGCCTTGAGAACCTTGACGATCTTCTGTTCCTCAATGAGGAAGGCTCTGACGATGCGCTGCTTCACGCACTTGTGGCAGAGGACTCCTCCGTACACTCGCTTGACGGTCTTCTTGCGGTAGCACAGGCGGGAACGCTCAGCAGGCCGGGCGGGCTGGATACCGCGCAATTTGCTCTTGCACTGCCCACACCTCGGGATCTTCTTGGGCTTTTTGACATACTGGTACACCAGACGGCCACCTGGTGTCCTCACTCTGAAATTGATAAGAAAAATAATTAGATACATTGGTAACATAATTTAACGGATGCAGTTGATTATTTTTTATTACTTATACACTTCTGCTCGCGGCTCCGCCTGTTGAATGTGTTTTTCAAGGATAAAAATACTGCTGTTGAATATGTTTTTCTAGGATAAAAATACTGCTATTGAATATGTTTTTCTAGGATAAAAGTAACACTGTTTAATATGTTTTTCTAGGATAAAAGTACCGCATTATATTTCTCCAGGGTAAAAAGTAGTCATGTTACTTGCTGATAATGTAGCTTTATCGCACCTTTAGAATGAAAACGACGCAATTAACAAATAAAACGAAAATTGAGTTATCGTCATTAAATTACTTAAAACTGGTCTTCTTCTTGTAAAAATATATATGAAAAGAAAATCAATAAACATAGTTGTTATTATAAATTCACTACATATTGCCCGCGGCTGTGCCCACGTTAAAGTTTTCCCGGGATAAAAGTACCGCTTTTAATTTTCCCGGGATAAAATGTAGCCTATGTGTTAAAATAAAATACTTTATTCATCATGTAGGCGAACATAGTTGCACTTATGATAAGTCATGATACATTTAATTCATTATTATTAAAAAGTCACTTATATGACTACAGACATTTTTGTAGAGTAAAATCAAGGAAAAATAAATAAAGAAGCCAAGCTCGGGCTGGCAGGAAAGAGGAGGTAAAGAAATGATGAATTATTTTTATTAAAATTAATGGGAGGAACATATCACGATCCTCACAGGTGAGGACTCTACAGGCCCTAGCCTAGCTAACCTACCAGCCTTTCACTAGCTACCTAAGCGATGACTACCTGAAGAAGGAAGACAGAAAGAAACTCCAGGCCTTTTTTGTCATCAATTGTCCATTGAATCTTTATAACATTTTTTTTTTCAAGTCTTTTGTTAATCCAGGAATTGATCTACCAATGTGTCAAAGCCCAAATTTCATTGAAATCCGTTCAGTAGTTTTTGCGTGAAAGAGGAACAAACATACAACCAGACATACTTACAAAATTTCACATTTATAATATTAGTAGGATATTATAGTAGGATTCAGAGCTCTGCCTGCATGGTAGTTTTTGTGACATAAAAATCCCATTATATACTTCTCCATGATAAAAAATAACCTATGTGCTATTTATCTATTTATTTATTTGGAAGTCCTACAGGTTACATAATAACAAAAATTAGAAACTATATTATAATACAGTTACCCAATTAAAGGCCTTCACTTATAACAACATAATATTTAAAAACGAAGTGATGAACATGCTATCTCAGTCTTACTTGCGAACAGCAGCTAAATTCATTACACTACATCTCGGCAAAAGTGAGACGCAATCCGTAAATTTATAGTAAATAGTTATGAGAACGCTGTCTCTGAAAGCAAACATCGAACTTTAGTGACATGTGTATTAAATATATCTATATCAGTAGTCTTAGAAATTACATAAAGTTATTGCACGCGCGCCACAAGTATGAGTTACGTCGATAATTAGTATTTGCTCGATTAATGTGAAATATAGAAGGTAATCTAAGAGTTCTAATGGGGACATTAAAATTAAGTTTAGCCAAAAGATCAGGGCAGTCAACAGCTCCAGACGCAATTTTTGCTAAATAGGTAATATCGGCTATTTCACGCCTTTTATGAAGCGGTAGTAGATGATGATTCTCTTACAATCTATTAATGGGAAGTTAGACTATGACTGTATATTCAGTGTATACACCAATGGTCTCTGAATACAGGTCCTCTCTAAATGTCACCATAAGAGACACCATATTCACACACTGAACACTTAGTGTATATACTGAGTGTAAGGTGATAGTGTAGTAGTCTGCTTTTCCTCTTTAATCTATCTCTGTGCTAATTGTCATTCATAACCATCCAGCCATTTTGACGTTATTGAGTAACAATCATCCACACGAGTTTTCACATTTATAATATTAGTAAAGAGCCTACTTCAATGTCATAAATTTGAAAAGAGGATGATATCTGGTTCGTGTTCATATTTTACTAGTAATTTGTACTCAGTGAGATAACTAATGCATAAAGATTCATTATTTCTACCCAAAAAGTTTTTTGACAGAGTGCTTGGTAATTAGGGGGCTCTTCATATCGATTTCCACATTTTGTATGATTCTTATTCATATGGAAAACATTGTATTTTTTTCAATACATAAACGTTTTTTCGGGGTATTAGATATTAGCTAGCAAGAATATTATATTTCCAGCGCGACATACAAGTTTTAACTTACCACACCGGTCTAATTTGCTATGAAAGCAACAGAAAATATGTGTACAAACTTTTGTCATCCCTATAAACAAAAGGTTAAAACTTAAATCTATAGTTTCGTATATGGTCTTGTATAGTTTTTGAGACTAATAATTGAGAGTTTAGTTACAGTTCTAAATAATGTAGAAACAAATTTCAGTTTACATAGTTACCGCCTAACCTCAAAACAAACAATTATCAATTAGTTTATAAGACAATAAATTATATCCTAAAAGCGATAATACATGTTAAGAATTACTTTTTGATTATTGAACCAAATAATTTATAGAAATATACTCACATTCTCCTTTGGTTTGACTTAGTGTTGTACGACAAACGTCGTCTAAACGTAAGCCGCTGTACCATTTTGGAGCTGAAATATGAAATAGATTATAAGAATCAGGTACAGCACTTTTCAATTCACTTCATACAGATTAGTCTTCTTCTATTTATCATAAGATTAATGCAGATTTTAATAAATTTTCACATAGCACATAATAATCCAACCTTTTTGACAGCTGTTGACAGGAAAAGAAAAACAATCAGGTTTTTGGCAACTTATTTGTCTCTGGTGGCAACACCATTGATTGTCACAGATTAATAATAATTGACATCAAGGGGACGGAATATTCGCCCTTAAGCTAAGTTTGCACTAGCAAGTTTTCTCAGTAATGTATTGCGAATGAACTTGCAGATGCGTTTCCGCTAGTGGTAATATTTCTTTAGTAATATGCTTTTGTAAGTGACTAGCAAGTTAACTTGAGTCAGTACTTCTCGAGGAATATATTTTATTGCTTGCCATGTTCATTTTCCATAAAAATGAACGAATGGCACACAATCGTTTTGCAGGTATTTATGAATCTAATGTAATATGATTATTGTTAACAGAATAATAGCCTTGACTCATCAAGCTCCGCAACGGGCGCCAGCGTCCGAGTATATAGGGTTTCCCCATACATCTATATAGCGTTTCCCCATATATCTATAAGCGGAGTTTGATGAGTTAAAATTATTATGAAACAAGAATTTTGAATTACAAAGCACTGCGTGTTATTACTTATTTCACTGCGCTTGTCATCCGTAGTCATGAGATTTTAGGTCTCATAATGTCCAGTCATGTTGGCTACAATGTCCTTTAAACAGGAAGACAATAGTGCATGTATACTACTGCTGGGTGGCAAAAATAGACATGTCGGTCATACTACAAACTTATAACATGTCAGCATGGTCTTTGACCTTAGCCCTTTTCGTATGAAACAAATAAAAAGAAACTACTGTACTAGCTGAGCAAGTTAAAACTTTTATCTGCACGCAGATTAACTGCAAGTTGTCGCGCAAGTTGTCGAATGGCGTTTACAGATGGGACTTGCCAGAAATCCTGTAACATCAAAATATTGCAGAAGTCATCTCTCCGTGACTGTTTACACGGTAAAATTAGCTTCCGCAAGTTTTCTTGCTAGCCTAAGCCCCGCTTTACCATTTTCAGTCTACGCATAACGCAACCGGCAACACGTATCTTGACGCCAATAGTGTTTAAATCAATTGTTATTGGTTATCAATATTTACTATTTAACTATATTCAATAGATTCGTTAAGTAAAAAGTACCTACTAAAAAGTGTCAAAAAAACTAAATAACATCAAAAACAAAACAGGAATATCTATAATCCAGAAACATAGCCTGTCTAATAATTATTCCTGTGCCTTTTGTAAAATCTGGTAACATTGTTCATAAAAATCAAAATGGCCGCTGCTGTGTAATGTTTGTGGTGATGTTTTTCTGTGTTTAGAATTCGATAAAGTGATTTTTGAAAGAAATTCTGTTTGAAATGGGTAAGTCATTATATAAACTTACTCGAATCTTCCCTGAAGCGTACAAAGTGCCTGTGTTTAGCATATTTCTATAGAAGAATCGACAGTAGTCAGATGTTTGTAGTCTGCATTTGGGACATATTTTTTCAGCGGTTTTGGACTATTTTAACCAGTTTCAGAGTTACATTATCTAGAAAAGTGTTTTTGTACGATTTTTAATGAAAGCTTGTATTATATTTTTACCTGAATTCCTTATGAGACTATGGTAAACATGACCTTTTTTCAAACTATAAATCATGTAAAAATAATCTTGTTTTTATGATTATAGCATTCACGAGGGTTGAAAACAGTATAAAAAAATATGCAATTGAGCAAGTTGATTTGCATAATTTTCAAAACCTTTTTTGAAGTAGACCTTATCACTAAAGTTGTTTACATTTTTATCAATAGATGTCGCTACGGCCTTGTTTTTTTCTACAATACTAGCAATGCCACTTTAGTATTGTGGAATATTTTAAAAAAGAATAATATTGCAGACAATTTATTTCGTATAATGTTGTTATAATGTATATTATGTTATATTCAGAAAGCGTTGCGGCGCAAGTACAATTTGCCAGATATGTTCTGTAATCTGTATACTTATCGGCGCCCATGCCTAATTTTCTTCGATTTATGATTGCGAGGATTCGTCATTAATTATTATGTATTCATAAGCGGATCATAGTCTAGTAGGGAATGGAACGGTTTGCTGAGACAAAGTTCGGAGGTTCTAAACCCAACGCACACACCTCTGACTTTTAGAAGTTACGTGTGCATTATCAATAATTATGTTCGCTTTAACGGCGAAGCAAAACATCTTGAGGAATATACCTGAGAATTCTCCATAAGAATTACGAGGGTATGTCTGCAAACACGCACTAGGTCAGCGTGATGAACTAGGGCCTAAACCCTCTCACTTTCAGGAGGTAAGAGGCCCGTGCTTATCAGTGGGCGGTAATCGATATATAATACAGGGCTGATTGCATTGCATTGCAGTCATCACCCTACAGACCTTATTTAATGATTAAACGAACTTACCTGTACGTGAAGTTCTATCATAATTATACGAAGGCTTCGTCCGAGGAGATTAGCATGAAGAGAAGTTATAGAACACATGTAGTACGTGTACTTAGTACGCCTTTGCACTTTATTTGAGACTTATTTTTTTTTTTATACTGTGGTCACACCCAACCTGTCAAGAGAGATTCATTTAGTTTAGAGAGAGAGTTCCATATACCAATATTTCACAACTTACTAGGGTTAACGCAAGTCACGGGAGGGAGGGATGCTAATCTCCTCGGACGAAGCCTTCGTATAATTATGATAGAACTTCACGTACAGGTAAGTTCGTTTAATCATTAATTATACTTCGGCTTCGTCCTCGAGATTAGCATGAAGAGAAGTTATAGAACACATGTAGACTTTTAGAGAATAAGTAGTGAAATATTTGTATAATTTCAATTGCAGTAGTAATTACAATTAGCTAATCAAAAATCTTTATAAGCTTGTACTTAGCAATAAGCTTTTTGATAGGATATCAATATAAAATTTCTAATTGGTTATCATTGAATTAACAAAAAAATTCGTCATTCCCAACTAGATTCTTAAGGTCTCATTACCGAATCTCCAGGATAAGTCAAAATTAATAATTTATGATCCAAACTGCAATTTGGTAGATCGAATGCAGTTTAATGCCATAAGTACCTATAGGAACGCGGTGGAGCCCGTGGCAACGTGCCTCGTGCTGTGAGCACTAGACATCTAATAGAGTTATATCTATTCCACATTCGCTATAAAGATATGGAATGTGACCATACTGTTATATGGGGCTTTCTGGCAACATAAATAAAGAAACTTAATTTTTATGAATTCATTTTGTCATAAAAGATACTATATTACCAATACTATATTAGCGATTATTTGAGCAAATTCCGAGTAAACTATAAAAAATATTATATTATGCCTTCAGTAATAAGATCTGGTTATAAGAAAATTTTAATTTCCTTCAACAAATGGTTATTTTGGATAGTGGCTATATATAGACGCTATAGTATAGGCACTTAAAAATAATTAAACAATAGCCTTGGCATAAGGGAAATGTTCCCTGTTGTATAATCTAATATCATCTAGGTATATCGTATTTCGATAGCATCGATTGAAAATACTTCCCTTAAAAATCCTTTTATTGGTTTGTCTTCACCAGCATGGCAGCATGTGATTGCAGTAACTAACTTGGAGGTGGTCTATACTTCTTTCAAAGTCTTAAGCTTCTTCTTCGTAATATTTGTGTCAAAAATCATATTAACTGGAAAAACAAACTTAATTAACGGTAACAATGCAATGCAATCAGCCTTGTATTATATATCACCCACAGCCGAGCACGGTCCTCCTCTTGAACTGAGAAGGTTCAGGTCCCAGTCCACCACACTCGCCCACCGTGAGTTGGCAGACTCCGCATATTCGCGAGATTCTCATGGAGAATTCTAAAGCATGTAGGCCTCCTCTCTATGTTTTCCTTCACGGTAACATTATTAATTAATAATTACAATCAACAAAACAAAGATATTTTCTTAAAACAGACATCTTAGATCTGTCATCAATTATATTATTTATCAATATTAGAATATTAAATCTTGAAATGGAATTGGAGTATCATCTGAATAGATGATACCAATTCTGCCACAAACATACCAAGTTGAAGATTAACTCCTAGGCAATTTTTTATATTAGGAAATGGACATTTCAATCTTTATATAAAGACCACATTTTGATGTGTGGAACTCGTAGCGAATGCTACTTATTGGAGTAGTTGGTTCAAAAAATTGAGCAATGTGTCATATATTTATATGACCGATCCAAAAAAATTCTTTCCGTGACAAAGAAATTGACACTTGCCGACTGCGAGAATATGACAGAATTATTGTTACTGTTAGTGAACGTTTCCAAGAAGGAAAACACCACGGAAGCTCAGATCTCAAGAGTAAAAACGGAGTACTCTATAACGCTTTATTAAAAATAGTTAAAGCGTTAAATATTATAAAATATCATCATAGCGGCAGTCAACCTTCTGACTGCGTTAGTTACGCCTATACATAGAGTAGGTTTTGTAGAATTCGTAAAATAAATACATACATAGACTCAGAGATTTTATCCCTAAAGGGGGAACAGAGGCGCAACCAGTGTACTCGTCCCTCACGGTAGCTAATAACTTGAAGTAATATTATGCGCTGCTTTCTTCATACTTTTACTCTCCGCTAGCTACGAGTCACCTGCATGCAGCCCCCACCCCCCCCCCCCTTTGTTCAGGCATCTGAACAAATTTTGAGGCGCTATCGATGATCGATAGCATCGTCTCAATTTCAATTTTCAATTATTTGCCACAATTATTGGTAACAAAAAAGTACAAACACACGAATTGAGAACCTCCTCCTTTTTTGAAAGTCGGTTAAAAATGTGTTACATTTTAACAATATAGTCAGGTACATAATGTCCCTGTCGGGCACGGCAAAATTTGAAAGAGAGGGAGAAGCTATAATATAAATGTAAGTACTATATTATTATTATATTTTATCTTAGAATCAATTGTAGGTATATTAATAAATATTGAGTTGACGACTAATTAATGATATTTGAAAATTATCACAAGACTGTATGTTACAAACAAGAATACGTCACTAAAATTATAACGAGAAAAGATTTGTTCTTTTCATATTTGTTTGTAATAAATAAACTCAAAAATTAAGTAACCTATTTTGAAAAAACCATTTCAATAATTAGGTAGTTAAAATATCTCTGAGTGCTACTGGCTGTTCTTTATCCCAGGAAGGAATGTCAACGCGGGCGCAATCATGAGCAAAAGCTATTAACAATAATAATGGTGTACATGTAAACATAATATTATCACGTCTTTTCCTATTTAAGGTGTAGGCACAAGTGTTAATATATTTATACCACAATTCGCCAGTTAAATTAGAGCCAGTGTAAGCAAGTGTATTGATATTTAGCAGGCAAATTAATTTTGCCAGGAAGAAATTAGACTTATAGCATCCGGTCAAAAAACAGTTTCCAAATCAACCAATCACACGCAGTTGTGGCAAGCCCCGAGCTCGCTAGCGCCACGCGTTCGCCAGTTGGGAGCGGCGGGAACTACCGCCGACGCCATGCGCGCGCCATTACTCGCCCGGCCCGTTACCGCTAACACCATTGTCGATTATTTTTAATGTAAAATAACAATGTTTCACATATTAAAAGATGTTTCTTTTCGGTAACTGTGCATGTGAAAGACTTAATAAATATTCTGAGTCTAAAAAATTGTAACGAGTCCCTTAAGGCAATCAAACAATATAGACAGATCATAATATTTCTGAGGGAAACTCTTTTTCCGCTTCTGAGACATGATGGTATATAAATAACGACTTACATGATCATTTTGAGTCCATTTGAATAAAAACCTCTTTGATTTGATTTAAATTATAATAAAATTCTATGTTCTTTATAGACAACCCACAGATCAAAGTAAGTATACAATGAAACAATTAAATACAAAGAGTAAAATGCGGAACGCCTAAGTTCCGGTTGGACTAAATTATAGTCACGTTTCTGGGATCTGTGTCATTTTATTTTAAAATATTCTAATCTATTCGCCTAATTTATCCATGTTGGTTTAGGCAGGTTACTTTATGGAGGCTTAACTTTATAATAAGTACAGCATATTTTGCAGCTACCTCACTTCGGCGACGCGCCGCGACGGTTACTATTTAATTATTGCATTTTGAAACAGTGATTTTATACCATCAAAATAGTGACATATTCGGTCATACCCAAGACACAAGACATAAGGCCAAAAAACCTTAGTAATTCTGTGATCATTTATGATTGCGAGCGACTACGATTTTTTAACTCAGATCACTTACCTGCAACTTATCCTGTTCCGTGCCGTTCTCGGTGAATTCAAATGGCAGTACCTCGTTGCTGCTGGATTTTCCGTTATTAGATCGACTCCTTATCATTTAACACATACTGTGCTGTTGTAGGTCATTAAGCATTTAAGACGTTGCTAAATCATGACCAGACATAATTGTCTTTTATGCTATTAAATTGATATTTCGTAATATCCAGCATATGGCGACGTGGTGCAGTGGTGCATCGCGCCACGTTGTCAGGAGTCGTCAATCCACTGCGCCGCTTGCGCTGATATTTTTCAAGCGGTGCTCGTTATCTACTGGTAGATAATAGCGGCCCTAAATATTGTAAGGCTCTGGCCGGCAGATGTTATCAAGGCCTTTTTTCCCGATTGCCGAAGGAGGGTATTTTCCACTCCCTAAGGCCGCCACTGGTGGTACTAACATACTGTTACATAACATTATACATAAGAACCAGTCGTACAATACTGATCGCAAGCATCAATTGCGGGTAGTGACAACCGCCATGTGTAGCACGCAGACCCGGGTAACAGAATTTAGCATAACGACGGTAGATTGAAAAAATGTGTATTTAGGGCAATGCCCCTCAGAAACTTTAGCCTTCTGATAAATTTAAATTGTACCATGGTAAGAAGGAAACAGTCGTAATTATTACACCGACATAGCAAAATAAATTGCTCAGGGACCATATTAATATTATCGATGTAAATAGGAGACAGACGCAAAGTAACTGTCCTCAACATTATTCTGGCCCGGTACACAATAAGGTTTTGGTACTAACCGTTTTACCTGTGTGGTATTTTTCATTATGTCGGTAGTCTCGGAGAACGGGAACAATGTTGATCACTTAGGTAATCTTCTATTTTTAATTTAACGTGCAATACGGCGACGCACTAAAACGCGAATGAATCTCTCTTGACAGGTTGGGTGTGACCACAGTATAAAAAAAAAAATAAGTCTCAAATAAAGTGCAAAGGCGTACTAAGTACACGTACTACATGTGTTCTATAACTTCTCTTCATGCTAATCTCGAGGACGAAGCCGAAGTATAATTGCTGTCTGACAATAGCTGATCAACTGGTATGGCCAATATCCAAAATTGCTTCTAGGATCATTAAAGAGTCCAGACTCAAGTTCGATTGTAAAAAATACCCACAGGCATAACACAAACGGGATATACCGGCTGCTGGGCTGGGCAACATTTGGTAAACTACGTCGGGTCTTCTCGTACTTCTACCACAATGTTTGAAAACTAAAGTTTTCAACCAGTGCGTCCTACCTGTCATGACCTACGGTGTTGAGACGTAGACACTCACAGTACGACTGATGCACCAGTTCTAGGTTGCTCAGCGAGCTATGACACGTGCTATGCTCGGAGTTTCTCTGAAGGACAAATTTCGCAACGAGTTTATCCGACAGAGAACCAAAGTCACCGACATAGCACACAGGATTAGTAAGCTGAAGTGGCAGTGGGCTGGTCATATCTGTCGAAGAACCGATAACCGCTAGGGTAAACGAGTTCTTGAGTGGAGACCGCGAGTCGGTAAGCGTAGTGTGGGACGCCCTCCAGCTAGGTGAAGTGACGATTTACGAAAGGTCGCTGGCAGGAGCTGGATGCGCCAGGCCGAAGACCGGGTGAAATGGCACGTATTGGAGGAGGCCTATGTCCAGCAGTGGACTAAAGTATAGGCTGATGATGATAATATACCGGCACAGTTTTACGTAGGTCGATCCTACTAAAGTTTTGTTGAAGTTGACTCGACCTCGTTGACTCCGCGACGGACGCCGGCGTCCGAGTATATGGGGTTTCCGCATACATCTATATAATTTATAAGCGGGGTTATGCGAACGGAGCAACAAACTATGTGCCATTTAACGTGATGACATTGCACCAGTTTGCTTTCCTCCTTCTCAAATCTGAACCTTTGTGCAGCAATTTTACAGACAGACGCTCGCAGTAAATAACAAACTGTAGGCAATTAGCAGCGAGATAAAAAAAACGATACGCCGGTTACAAAAATGTCTTAATGGATTTTGTTATTTTAATTCACATTCCACAAACTTTTACGTCGCGTGTTATATTTATTACAACATAGAAAAGATATATTCGGAGAGTCGGCTCATTTGTTACATGACGATACTAAAATTCTTGTCTTTTTACGTACGACTGAATGGGGAGTCTGGCATATCGCACGCTTGATAGTGAGCGCCATAGTATTACAGTAGCCTACTTACTGCCTAGACATAAATTTTGATTTACAATGTACTTCATGGAACTGGATATAAGATGTGTCTCATACCATTCTTCTATCTTCTATAGATTTCTCTTATATCATATAAATCGTTACTATATCTCGAGTATGTAATGTACCAGCTTGTAATCAGATATTTTTAGAATTGTGGTATTTTCGGATCATGTACTTAGCGTTTCACTTGGACGAGAATCGAACCTGTGTTCGCTCGTTTCACAATTGGTTCATCACGTCGATATGTAAGCTGTCAATCATATTCTGTTGCAATCTTTATCCGGCAATGATCTTATTTGACGGCCTCCATGCTGCGGTGGGCGATAGGCCATTGGTGAAATGAGCAATCGCGTGTACGATCCCTGCATCCTGTCAAATGTTTGTGTGATTAACAAATATTTATATCGTGTATGAATATTGTGTGATTGTCATAGAACCTGAAACTTAGAACACAAGGTTATCTTAGTCCAGAGTCAGTGCTAATGTTTCATAGTGTTTACTGACAAGTACAGCGTAGTGCGGCGCCATGCGCTGGTCTGTATTTCGAAATATTTAACACTGCCGCTTGTTTTTATGAACAGTTGTTTTGCTTACCATTAACAAAACGACTCTTATATAAATTGCAGTATAAAAATGTAATGATGTATGCGACAGTTGGGTTTATTAGTTATTTTAAAGTTTAATTAAACACGTATCTTTAAATAAGACTTGATTTCATTACTCAAGATGTATCAGGATAATTGCAACTCCTTCGCCCTCCATGATTAATACACGCTTCACACTAAATCTGATTAATAATTCCTTGGACGCGTTTTCGTTAATCGTGTGATACAGCCTCATCAGGGCCAATTAAGTTTCCAATTTTGTGTGCATCGTAACGATTTGGACGGAGCGAGACAGCGAGCGCATTCGTTCCGCGCCATGTTTCATCCGAGGTGTCAGAAATAAGCCCTTTATAATGCTCAAAGGCGCTTACGTAGTACATAATTTGAACCGACTCTCGCCCATTCCGAGAAGCCTCCGACATTGAGATGGGTCATTTTGTAATAACAATATCGGATAGGGTTGCCGCGAAAGTTGTGATTTTGCTTAGAAATAGCTTTGTCTTTGGAAACATGGATGTTTTTATTTGTTAATGTAATTTTTTGTGGAAACTGTCTTGTATCTTTTATTAAAAGTAATTTACGGAATTGTCTCTTTTGAGGGAAATATTTTTGTTTTCTTAACCACAATACACTAGGTCTATATCCAATATAAATAGTCATTCAATTGTATGACTCCTACGAGTTCAGAAATAACTGAAATAGCTTAACGGAACAATTTTACATTCATATAGATGTTTAAATCAGTTATTTGTGAGTTGTGGTTCAATTAAATAAGAGGTTATTTTAGGTTGTAATCATACAAATGTGGAAAGTTTGTATGAGTAACGACAATATATTTGACTTTGTGTCAAAGATCACTCCAAAGCTGGTGATTCGATGTATACATAATGACTGTTTACTTCACGTTTCTGTATAAACTTTACCAGATTCACATTAAAATTCACTCAAAAACTATTTCAATAATGTGGTGTTGTAGATTTTAATAATTTGTTTAAATATATAAATTGTGGTTGTATAACTGTACGAGTGAAATGCTGAGCTTTTTATCAATGATTAACCTTTTAATTAGTCTTTTTATGCTATGGATTTTATTTTAGGGATAATATGAACATGATTGTCTGGAATTTGTGCCCGATATGACGATAGGCTCGCCCGCTATCACACTGTGGGACGGAATACGCTCGGCGAAAAGTGGGTACACTAGTTGCGCCTCTGCCTATCCCTTTGGGGATAAAGGGCGCGTGTGTGTTTGTGTATATAAAATTCAAATACCATTAATTATATCGATTTCCGTTTAATTATGGTTGCTCGGTATAATGTTTTGGTTTTATTAGATGTCTAAATAGTTATTTTAGCACTATAAATCGCCACTAAATCCCTGGTGCGTTGGTAAATTCGGACAAATAACAGAATTCTAGACCAAAATGTGAATTATCTTACGAAGCGTGTTATGTGACGGAGTGGCTACCAGAACACTGTCGTGTCATATTGTTTAGTGCTGTTTTGTCCTCGAATAAAATTATTTACATGTTCAAATACTTGAGGTATTCGTGATTACTCGTTCAATTCCACTTCGGTTGACTTAACTTAAAGGTGACTCGATTTAGATAAAGTTAAGCGCACGGGTCTGAAATGACGGAGGTTTTGTAATATTTAACTTAAAAAACAGTTAACTTTAAATCTCGGCATTGTGTGCATTAATTTGCGGAATTATAATAATTAATCGAATCATAAAATATTTAAGCCTTATGTACCTCGTAATCCTCGTATACTTCAAGTTTCTAATAGAAATAATTGAAACGGTTTTTAGATTTGATTTAATAGTTCCCGAGGCGACTCCCCATAAGAGTAATATCAAAACCTGTTCATAAAATAATTTAAATTTATGCACGCTGTCAACCCTAAGAGCGCGGTTCGTTCCAGCCGCATCTTTTACTTTTTGTGTTGTTCGTCCAAACACCTCGCGACAGCGGGCGCGGCGACGCATCTTGCGTCCAGACTCCATTGTCCCACATTCGCCCATTGTGTCCAACGTCCATCTCGCTTGGACGCTGGCCCTCGTCCACATACCTACCGTTATGTTTACGACGGCTTAAAGTTGGACTTAATTGGATCAAAGGTTAATGTTGGTCTGTTGGGCAATAGTTGATTGTATACAAGTTAAATGTTTGCATATGTTATTGATGCTTTGGGTCTCGGATTATTGAGACGTTGGTGTAATGAGCGAAGTGTTTGATAAACTTATCATTTTTAATGGAAGTTATTGCATAGGGATTTTGGAAGTTTAAACGGACTCCTAATCAGTCTCGCCGTGAGACTGCTGGTTACAGATGCCCCTTATTGAAACTATCGGTTTAGTTGAATGACGATGATTCGTCAATGCAACTTCTGTAAATCAGCAGGGTGCACGGAATTGTATCCTAGATTATTTCTATACTACTCCATCCAAATCCATACAATATGTTTGCAACGAACTAACATGTTTAATATGAGTATGATAGCGTTAGTGGTCGGTCACTATTCGAAATTCAACCGCAATAAAAAAATGAGATTTTTACTCCAAATCTCACACTCCTCCGTGGGCGCAATGTGCTTAAGAAGGGGTTCAAAGATTTTTATCCACGTCTTAACATATAGCTAACAATTTACAATGATTATCTTATTAATTGGTAGAGAGAGTTCAAGATTAGTCCGGATGATACATTCACTCAAGAGATGTGGGGGTGTAAGGGCAGATGGTGATTGAGATGTTATCTCTGTGCTCACGATTCCAGGGCTACGACGTGAAGTAAGCATTAACATTGGTGCCCTTTACTCATTATTATAAAAATCTTCCGATGTTTTGCGTCATTTAATGGCGCTAAATAGGGAGAATGTAATGGGAACTAAGATACGGGGACCTATTTTGAAAAGTTGTCTAATTGTCAGAATTTACACTTTGTGATCAATTTTATAGCTTAATTTTAAGTTTAGACGTATAACATACCTTCATTTAAATTAAATGTAAACGATAGGTAACTATTTATAAATAATCAATTATGTAAGGAATGGTTGCTTGGTTATATAAATTAATATTTCTAGTATATTGAGTTTCAAAGTAAAACAGACGTCAATATTCGGACATTACGTTACATTAATGATATTCATATAAATTGTAAGCAACAGCAAACATATTAAGAATACATTTAATACCAGTTCCCTAGGAAATATAGAATGTAAACGCACGTTTTATTGTTGGTTGATTTCACGCGCGTGTCGCAAGATGACTCGCGGTTATGTCACAAAGGGTCCCTGAACCCCGAAACCCTTCATTACGTGCCTGTCGCCATACCATAATGACTCTGCGTGACGCCCACTCGTCTCAAAACGCTGAATGCAAGCATTGTTGCATTCAAATCGTAATTTTCAATGACAATTACAAATGTAAAGGTATCGCGGACACCCACGGGATGGGGATGGGGCTTTTGTAGATGGGTTGATGGTCCACCTGATGATAAGTGAAGTTGGCTACGTCAGGGCATACCTTATTAATTTCGTTTGAAGAATGTTATGGCGCTCAGAACACCTCGCAGAGTGAAGTATATCATGGTTCTTTATTTTTTTCAGTTTCTCTTCCTTATTTTTTATGAGTTACGAGAAACATTAGTGCCAATAATTTATCACGATGCACTCATTACCTGTAGTTGTTATAGCCTCATTCGTGTGACAGCAAGGTATTCCAAGCGCAGACGAGACTATCATTTGATTTCATGTCCTATTTCCTGAAGGCTTGTGAGTCCGTTCCACAGTTTTTTGCCCACATACTAATATATCGTAGTAAGTCTATTGATATTCAAATGTATTGTTTGTTCAGATGTATGGTCCTCGTGTTTGTCATTTAACATGTGGTTCGGATTCGTCGGGATGATGTTACGTCTCAAGTGCCGAAGTGGCTTCGCCTGGTATTTTGTTTGGAGTTAGTTTTGGAATGTTATTTTGTACATTTCTGGTTTGAGATAGTTATCTGATGCTATGATATCGTGCGCTACTGGTATAAAAGGGAGATGTCGTTTTCTTTTATCATAGTTTGCATGAACTGTATATATTTTTATTCTATCTGAAATATTTCAAGAGGATTTAGGAATAATGTTCACAAACATTTTGTTCACTACGTATAACACCATAACTAAGCTCTTATTTATTGTATTAATAGATTAAATATTTAGGTTTTAATTATCTTTGTGTTGAACGGCGCAATCAGTCTTTATTTATACATCTAAGTAATACATGTACTCAGGTTAGTTATTTTACATTTCTCAATAATAGTAAAGATTTTGGTTCGGATGAAACCTCAACAAATAAATTAAAACTCTACCAGGAAGATGGCGATAACACAAGAAAATTACATAAATTCTACCGTCTTATATGTGTTCATATAAGAAACACGTTAATTTCGTTGCACGGCACATTTTGGAAATGCCGCTATCACCAATCTCTTCATAAATATACGAGGTTACAAACAAATTTTCAAGTCAATTTAAAGATTTACCGGTACTGATATTGTTGACGCGTGTTACAAAAAAGCTTAAATTTATTCAAATGGAAGCAAATAACCGCCTGCCAGCCGGATAGACGTTGAATCAGATCTCGGTGATAATGTGTTGTTGACAAAGCTGAGTTATCTATCGCGCGGTACTTCAACAGTTTGTGAACTGTTTGTAAGAAGCAATAGTGTACTCTATCACTGTAGAAGTTTTACGGGTTTTTTTCTATAACTACTAATGAGATGATTAAGTTCCTCTCTTATCAATTCACAGTAGCAACGGTTTATAGAGCATTTCGTATAGGACGAAAAAAACAATAGGAATAAAATAATAAAAGTATACAAAAATCATACAAACTATGCATACATCAGTATTTTATCGTTTAAATAAAACATGCATTGAATCAACTGCGGCCTAATCTCTTGCACGGTGTATTTATCTCAAAGCACCGGTAGTACAGTGAGCAATGTATGCATGACATGTATGTCGAAATGGGGGTTTGACTCATCACATTCTGTTTCAAATTGATTATGCTATGTTGTAATTAAATATTCACCGCGGGTCTATCATAATGACACCTGAATTATGAAGCTGCAAAAAACACGTTACATTTATAGTTCTAACAATCCTATCTGGGCGGTATGACAATTCAATGTTTTCACAACGCGATAACTTTGTGAAAACGTCTACCCAAAAGGTACAAAATTAAACTATACAATTGCAAATATTTACCATGTTCTCCATAAATTATAACAATGATTATAATATTTATGTACCAACCTTGAATGAATATTGAAAAAAATATACTAAAATAAAGAATTTAATCTTGACTTTTAACTCTCAAAGCCCAATAAATTTATGATTGCCTCGGTGGCGTAGTTGTATTGCGTACGCGTTACGAGTACGATTTGCGCGCTGAGGTCCTGGGTTCGAATCCCGGGCCGGGCCAAAAAACTTTGTGACTGGGTTTTTGCATCTTAAAAAAATTACTCCGTCGCAGCTCGGAGTCAAGAAGTTGGCGGTGTGATACCCCCGTGCCTCGGAAAGCACGTAAAGACGTTGGTTCTGCGCCTGATCTCTCTCCGGTCATGTCGGATTGCCGTCTCACCGGACTATGAGATTGAAGGAATAGCGAGTGCACCTGTGTATTGCGCACACACTTGTGCACTATAATATCTCCTGCGTACCTGGCTGATCTCCGTTGAGATTGGCCGCCGTGGCCGAAACTGGTTAGGAGGATTTCAAATTTATGATTTTTTCTGTTTTATATTATAATTAAAGCTTTATAAATGCCCAAGAAAATAGTATAAAAAATCTGCTATGCATATAATATAAGTAAATAATATATGTTGCAAATATGCTACCTTACGAAATATAGAATTAAGTATATTCTGAACACAATGTAGCATATTTGCAACATTATACTTGATAGGAAGTCTTGTACGACATATTAAAGAAATCAAACCCAAAATTTGAAAAACATACTTATTTGCCATTATGAAAATTAACAGAACATTGTTTTTAGGGAACCAAACATGATTGTTAATTACAGTTTAAACAATTTACACTTGAATACCCAGTTATATACTAATACCACATTGTACAAAAACTAGGAAATACCTGATATTATCTAGGTAAAGTAGGTTTACTGTTTTTTAATGTTTGTCGAAGATCAACCTCTAGAAGAGAACGCAAGACCATAACCATGAACACGATTTTTTTAGGTAATAATTCTGTATTCCTTTTCATGCATTGGTTACTATTAATTGAGCAGTCTCTCCTATACAACAACTCGGTCTTTACCCCACAGATATCAATGATATGTGAAGAGATAGGCATGAACTATAATTTAGTGTTGAAGTTGGTTCGACATAAGGCGATAAATATATCTACTTGGTGTACCTAATTACTTTCAGATGTTTTTATCATATCGTTGTTATTCCGGGATAATAAGTCCTATGATTCTCAATCATACCAGATCGTTATATGGATTTTGAATACTATGTTAACATAGTCGATTAGCTAACTACATTTGTATTCAATAGAGGAAAAGCCAGGTGAAAATGTATTTGTAGATATAGAATGTGTGCGAGTCAGGTAATTAATTGCAAGATTGTGAATCTTATGCGGGATGAAGATTTTCGTGTAAAGTTTTTGCGTCACGTAATTATTTTAAGATGACAACTTCGAAAAAGGAAAATTACATTAATGTGTAAGGAAAAATACTCTTTCAAGTCGCATAAGATTGTACAGGGTCCGGCCAGGGTCAGGTTATGTTTCATGTAATTTCATATGAACCGTAGGTAGGTATATTTGTTTTTTTATTTGACAAACATTGGCCTTCGTGACGGTTGGTAATCGCGTACATCCTACTAATATTATAAAGGCGAAAGTTTGTAAGAATGTATGGATGTTTGGATGTATGGATGTTTGTTCCTTTTTCACGTAAAAACTACTGAACGGATTTCGATGAAATTTGGCGCATGGGTAGATCATATCCTGGATTAACACATAGGCTACTTTTTATCCCGGGAAAATATACAACGGGACTTTTATCCCGGAAAAACTTTTGAAAGCGGGCGGAGTCGCGGGCAAAAGCTAGTATAAAATATATTCATTTAACCTCATTGCATTTACTTTTGTCCCCGCACCCTTCTTGTTACTAAAGCTCTACGTTCACAAAGAAATACCTTGGTATAACCAAATGACATTTAAGTTTCGAATGACACCATTAAAATGCCATAAGACTCGGAGAGATCCATAAGGATTAGTTTTTATGAGATCGATATATTGATCCGCGTCCGGATTCAATACCGATGGATCCTTTGTTGGCAAGATACCTTCGGAGTAATACCATTGTGAAGGCTGTGACTACGATTTTAAGATTAAAATGATAGGAATTTTAAAAGCTGCGCGCTTTATGAACCGAGTAGCTTGCATTCAGTTTATGTATTTTATTTTTCATATTATCTGGTTTAATGGTATGTTTTTACTCTGACTTGGTAAAGTGATTATAATACTAAGCAATACTCAAGATACAATTTGAGTATTGCTTAGTCAAAATATAAAGCCGAAATTGGTTCCGTCCCCTGATCGTTGTCAGAGTAGTGTCTCTCTATATACCAAGTGAACTGAACTCCGAGTGCGTATCACTGGAACAACCCAATATGATGATTTTGAAAATTCAGATCAATAATTTATCACTACGATGGTGAATTTTTGGGCATATGTACGGTGATATGTACGAATACGAATACGCGCCACCATCTCACCAGCAGCCCATACTCTCTCGGATTTTAAAATAGCAATGTCATCTTATAAATGCATACTGTTGTGTGTTTTTCTTAATTCATACGGCATGCGGCAGGAGTAATAACACAACGAAGTTGTGAGAAATTCCTAATAATAACTCTCGACCTTCAATAAACAGGTATTTACATTTTATTCGTATTTCTTAGAAATTCAATCTAAGGGTTGTTTATTACGTTTGGTTTGAACAAAATCGTACTAAGTATGGTAGATCGCTCATTTGAGAGTCCTTCTGGATAGGTGTAACAAATTGGTTAACTCTACCAACATAGCGATGGTCCCTACGTAAGGTATCGAATCTGCAAAATTGATTTTTTTTATTATTACTGTTTTGAGCTTAGCATATAGGCATATACACTATTTTGTAACCTTGACACAAGTATAAATATGTTTTTTTTATATTTTTATGATAATTTATGGTAAAGTATGCCAAAAATAAACTTCAAATAGCTCTCCCGTAAAGTAAGCACTTTTCACTTTCATTACTTTACGTAGGGACCGTCGATAGTGTGCAAGAACTATTGTTTTAACTGTGCATTTTGGGACTTAATGTCTTGTTCTTAGTCTCAATGCGGTCCGCGGTGTCATGTAGTAATCTGTGAAGCTCTGGGTGTCTACGTAGTACTATTCAGTGCTGCTACTGCTAACAGGCAGGCGTGGCCCACACCAGGAAGCCTGCTCGTTTTATTCGACTGTATAAAAATGTTGAAAAGTTAGCCAAGCTCTACAATATATCACGGCAACATCTCATTTGTTTACGAGTCGCTGACCCGAACGCAAAATACTGAGAACGTATTGTTGGTTTACAATCGCGGCCGTTACCCTCGCCACTAAAACGAGCTGCACCACCAACGGCCATGTTTGTTCTGTAACAATGTGGCGCATTCCTATGGCTTTTCATACCATGGCACGTATTAGTCCTCGTCTTTGTAAATTATGTGTTACTTGTAATCTGATATGGCGTAAGCTCATGCCTTTACCACTGAAGGGTTGGGCAGGCGCGCAACTGATGCACACACATCCACACTTCACTCTGCGGCTTAGCTTATTTTCGTGTCTTGATTGATATCATGGAGTGATGTGGTTGATATGAATTGGATCATAGATTTATATTTTTGTCGCATGATTAGTTTGAGTAAGCTCAGTGTAATACTACTAACAGACGATTAGATTTGGTATCATCGTACCAATTCGTCACGCGGTACAGTCTTCACGCCACACGATCGAACCGTACCATGCGACGTCCAGTTGTATCCAACCAAGTTTGATGGACAAGCCATCGAACCAGCCGTACCAATAATAATAATAATAATGTCAATCGAACCGTCCCCCACACGATGCGATATGGTTCGATGGCATACCATTTTAATGGTTCGGCTGTACTAAATCGCATCGTATGTGCCCACTTTTAGTTTCTGCTTTTCCTTAGTAAATCGGGACAGGTTAGAATGGTAGTTTACAAAACTTAGCGTTTAGCGTTTCGCGTTTACGGCTATTTCACAGCTTTTATGCTCAATCTAAGGACATATTCTCCAAGGAATTTTGTGTTTGGTTATTGTTGCTGCTTTCCAGGATCCGAAATCGATATTTTTCATGCTAACCGCCCTTTTTTGCGTCTATCTTCCTTGTGAATTGTACTTCAAAAGTACTTCGTGCGCTTCTGCTGAAATAAAATATTAAATGGAACGTCACAAATTACTTATCATTTTCGGAGGTGTCTAAACTCGCTCTTCTCATTCCTACTTCAAAGTGAGCAATGCGCTATCAACTACTTTGATAATGTGCTTCATATGTGATGATATTTGTCATGAGGTGACTCACTAACTTGTCTACCATCTGAAAAATAACCTCACAAAACAAACGTACAACATGTAGGTAAATGGAAGTATAAACAGTGCGAACTGAGTTATTATTTTGTCGTAGTTCAAAACGCTGGTGTGTTTGTATAAATTAGTTGAACTGGTTTTATTGCTTCAAAACATTATGTTGTATTGTTCTATGGCATTTTAACGTTACATTTCCGTGAGTTTACAACGATACTTAATACTAATTAGTAGCTTAATATAAGATTTTTATAGTTTAACATTCTTAATAAAAGCTCTCATACATTACCTCATTTATATTTTTTTGTTATGTGTTTGTTGTCCTTCTTTATTTCCTTCAACGGTCAATTAGAGACTTATTAATTACTAGGTTTTGCCCACGGCTTCGCCCGCGTTAATAAATTTTTCCGGGCTAAAAGTACATAAAAACCTTCCCGTTGAATCACTCTATGACTATGACGTTGATACAACTCTTAACAAATAATGCATTAATTTCGACCAAATTTGATTACCATAAAAACGGTTCTAGTGAGTTAATCTTAAAAGATAGACATATACTGTCGCGGACATTTTTTTAGATCATTTCAAGAGGAATTATTCTTTCATACATATATTTTTGGTATCTTGAACCGTTTTCGCAGCGCACGCAATGGAAGCCCTCAAGGATGAATAACTTTCCCCGTTTTTTTCACATTTTCCATTATGTCTTCGCTCCTAATAGTTGCATCGTAATGTTATATAGCCTAAAGCCTTCCTCGATAAATGATCTATTCAACATAAAAAGAATTTTTCAATTCGAACCAGTAGTTCCTGAGATTAGCGCGTTCAAACAAACAAACTCTTCAGGTTTATAATATTAGTATAGATTGTTTGATATTTGGTTATTCATTACATTGACTGCCTAGCGGCCTCGATGGCGTAGTTGTATTGTGTAAACGTTACGAGTACAATTTGCGCCCTGAGGTCCTGGGTTGGAATCCTCGGTCGAACCAAAAAAACATTGCGATTGGGTTTTTCCACCTTCAAAATTACTCAGTCGCAGCTCGAAGTCAGGAAGTTAGCGGTGTGATAAACCGTTGGTCCCGCGCCTGATCTCTCTGCGGTCATGTCTGATTGCCTACTATAATATCTCCAGCGTACCTGGCTGATCTCCGTTAAGACAGGCCGCTGTGGCCGAAACTGGCTAGGAGGATTACGTTATTCATTACCTGTGACTCCTTATCTTGCTTTTTATCTTCATCTATAGCAACAATCTTAAATGTGCCTTGTGATGAATGCAGACTAGAGTCCAGTGGTGGTTTGAAAGAAAATAGCAATTGTTTTTTCAGATTTAAGGTTTTACAAATTAATGTTGTGAGACCGAAAGTATTTATAACGAGATTTTGCCCGCGGCTCCGCCCGCGTTAAAAAATTTTTCCGGGATAAAAGTCCCGCTTTATGTTTTCCCGGGACAAAAAGTAGCCTATGTGTTAATCCAGGACATGATGTACCCATGAGCAAAATTTCATCGAAATCCGCTCAGTATTTTTTGCGTGAAAGAGGAACAAACATCGATACATCCAAACATCCATACATTCTTACAAACTTTCGCCTTTATAATATTAGTAGGATTCGGATAGGGACGTAAAAAACAAATCCTTTGCGTTACGATAAAATTAAGACTACGTATATAGGTACGTTGGGCTTTATTATTGTTATCGTGATGTACACAGTATTAGAGTTCCAACAATTATTAAACGTTTGTACATTAATCGCTATTCATCCATCTGCCGACAGGTAAATAAATAGAAGCTTTCACATTGCGTTTCAGAATTCCACGACAACATTATACTTACAGCTTATGTGAAGAAACTAAGTGTGACCACAAAGATTTAAAGATAATACCGGCATGAATGAGTGCGCCGGCGCAGTGAGCTTTATTACTACACATCTGATCTGACCGCTATCGGATTACCTATGGGCTATGTGGATGTACCGACACTCATAATGCTAACGGACAAGCAGTCAGATCCGTGTATTTTAGTGAAATAGATTACCTATAGAAAAACAAAAAAAAAATCACATTAAGATACAAATTCTTGTAAATATCCTATTTGTATATGCGAAAGTTTGTAAGTATGGATGTATGGATGTTTGTTACTCTTTCACGCAAAAACTACTTAACGGATTTTGTTGAAATTTGACACACGGGTAGATCATGTCCTGGGTTAACACATAGGCTACTTTTTATCCCCGGAAAATATAAAACGGGATTGTTATCCCGGGAAAACTTATTAACGCGGGCGGATCCACAGGCAATTTTATAATATTCGGTACATAGAGCTCAGGTCCGCTTGTTAAAAATGTCTGTTATCGTTATTAAGCTCCTAAGAAGCATTGGTTTACGCATTTTATTAGGGATCCCTTTGGTTCGCCTACTTTTTTTTAAACTATTATTTTTTCGCATAATTGATTTTGCATAATATGTATTGGCATAATAGTACTATCGCATAGTAATATTTTGGCCTACTACTTTTTTGTCATAATAAGCTATTGGAATAATTTTAGCTCGACTAATTTATATTAGACTAATACACATTTTGCATAACATGTATTTAGAATAAGTTAGGTTAGCGAGGAGCGAAGCGACGAGCGTGTTAGGTGCACATGAACCACCGCACGAGCCGAGCGAGCGAAGCGAGCGTGCCACGGCAGCGGCCGGCGAGTTCCAGAACCGACTTTAAGTCGTTTCCAACTCAGACAAAACCAAACATGAATGATGCTTATATATTTTTTGACTTTTGACATTTATGCTTTTTGACGTTAGTCGTTCTGATGGTTGTGCTTTTTGTATTTATGCTTTCTTATTTTATGCTAAAACAATTATGCGTAATGATTATTATGCACATTGATATTTAGGCTAACAGCTAAGATGCGTAACAATATTATTACAAAAGAAATTATGCAATCCAATAGGGAACAATTTTATTATTATTACAAATGAATATGATTATTAATTTGATAAACTATTTTATTTTCAAATTCCTTACAAAGTAATAATTGTTTATAGGATCTATACCAAAATTTGAAGTAGTAGTTGTATACCGGTCTGACAATGCCAATCTAGAGAACTAGAAACAATCCACAAAAAAATAAGATGGACGGTAACTTCAATTCATACTGATATCACGCGACAAATCCCTTCCAATCGTCCCAATTACACGACACCGCTGTAACCGCGTCTATAAATCCACATCTAAGTATGCGAAGTCATTAATCTGTTCATTACGGCAGTTCTTGTCGTCAGTTTTGGTTTCATTCGTCGGTTGGAGAACGCGGATCTTCGGGCAGTCTATATCGGATAAGAAGTATGCTTTCATTGTAAGTTTTATCTATACTAATATTATAAAGCTGAAGAGTTTGTTTGTTTGTTTGAACGCGCTAATCTCAGGAACTACTGGTTCGAATTGAAAAATTCTTTTTGTGTTGAATAGACCATTTATCGAGGAAGGCTTTAGGCTATATAACATCATGATGCAACTATTAGGAGCGAAGAAATAATGGAAAATGTGAAAAAAGCGAGGAAAATTATTCATCCTTGAGGGCTTCCATTGCGTGCGCTGCGAAAACGGTTCTAGATACCAAAAATATATGTATGAAAGAATTATTCCTCTTGAAATGATCTAAAAAAATGTCCGCGACAGTATATGTGTATCTTTTAAGATTAACTCACTAGAACCGTTTTTATGGTAATCAAATTTGGTCGAAATTAATGCATTATTTGTTAAGAGTTGTATCAACGTCATAATATTAGGTAATCTTTATCCAAATAAATGTGTTGGATAGAGTGATTCAACGGGAAGGTTTTTATGTACTTTTAGCCCGGAAAAACTTATTAACGCGGGCGAAGCCGTGGGCAAAAGCTAGTTCTATTAATAGAGGTAATTACGATAGCGCCTGTTAATGTGATGTCCGCAAGCTTTGTATCGCTTAGGGCTGGTTTAGATTCATAGGCATGTACGGCGTTTATGATATTGTGGTGAAACTTATGACATTTTCTTGGTCCAACGCATATATTTTCATGAGCATGACATCTATCGTGTGAGGTCCAGGTCGTCTGTTATCTGTCAAGACTTCAAAATTCATCGAAGCCTACTATGGATGATGATGAGTGGTAGCAATCAGTCAATTACTTATCATCAGAATTCCACTTCGTTTGCTCCTTCTACAATAAAAAATAAGTTAAAGTTAACGGTTTGAAAAGATACTTTACGATAGTGTGCGTAAGCCTTTACAGGGGTCAGTTGTGCCTACTCGGCGAGATGTGAAATATCCATACGATCAATCATTCGGTAGACGCACCGTTTTAATTCTCTCTTTTACATATTCTTGTTTGGACGCTGCCTGACCCCGCCGGCACTTGGGATTAAGAATGCCCGGCGTTTGAGGGAGTTTATACGAGTATAGATTTAGGGCCAATTGCTCAGACGAGACCAAATTAAATAAAACATAATATGGCAGAATGTCCTGTTCGAAATGCGCCGCTTCCTGTCGATGCGTGTAGCGTAGCAACTAAGAGGACATGGGACCATACAATGTAATTCAGTTATGAGTTGAATTGCTACTGTTGACGATAGGTTGTGGAGCTTACCATTAAATAAGAGATTTCTAGTCTTTCAGTTGTAAACAAACAATTACAAACAAACATTTATAACATGCGCAAGTTTTACATAAAAGTATAGATATATAAATCTATGTTTAGGTATTTTTAATAACATGACATGGATGATGAAACATACCATTTTGTTAACTCCGTTTTGGCCTTCGTCTTTAGGATGTGGTGTTTTTACAAAGGGCGTTCAAACAAATCGTAAATCGTGCCGTAGCGACGCATGCGTGGGGAGGGATGCTCGAATCACATCCGAGATCGCGCGATAATCCTCTTATTTATTCATCCTCATCCTAATTAGAAGCGGGCTTAGTTCCACGCACGTTAACTCAATGACGAGGCATGTCGCATGCCTACGTATACCTAAACTAGCACCACCGCCCAGAACTTAGAATTGCAAAGTACTTTTTTTTTTAATGGCCTTACTGCCAGTTACGAACCTCGGCTCAGGACGGCCACTGACAGAGGATGAGACATGAACGATTAGGGAAAGATTGGTTTTTAGACCTAAACCTATTAGATTGTGTTGTGATCGGCACGCGGGCCGTAACTGCTAGGGGCGTCGGGGGGGGGGGGGCGACGGGGAACGCGGTGAGGTCCACGACGGCGAGGACGGAACTGCGGTCTTGTGGAGTGTTGGAGTTTCAAGAACTCGTTCTTACGGCGGATGGCCAGAGTGATTTCGTCTTCTGGATCGGTTAACACGGAACGCGGCCGTCTCCATTTGGCGCGGTCGAATGGAGTATATATTGACGCTTTACGGAGTAACATGTTTGGGTGATTTACCGCCCGATCGAAGTAGCGTCTGCTGGCCATATGCATGAAATGCCTGATGGTCGGCATGTTGGTGTCCGCGTGTAGGTTGCGGTTGTGAACGTACCACGGGGCACCAAGAGCATGTCTGAGCATTCTATTTTGTAAGACCTGCACAAAGTACTTGAAAGATATAACACTACCCTCGTCATCTATCTCATAATGCCCATCGCTTCATACTGGATCACTGCAATTCTTGCACACTATTGCTTGGTGATAGATCTAAAGTCGCTTTCTGACTTGATTCGGGTTGTTTTTAATCTGTAAAATTCACTTTCCTAGATTGTTCGGTTTTTAGGAGCAAGTATTTCAAAATCTACCAATGTCAAGTACTAGATTCTTACGAATACTTTAATGATTACAAATGGTTTGAAACACCAGGGCCGTCATCGCTGATCGATCGGAAACGTCCATGTGGATTCCTTCAGATATGTTAAGCTTTACTTAATGAGTTTTTTTCCGTTCGTGATTCGTTTAGGGGACCTTCAAGTATTTAAGATAAATCGGTCGTTTATGTCTGTACGTTTGGTCATTAAGATTTAAGGATCGTAGGATTCTTTAAATAAAGCGGGAATAGTTTAGTTTTGTACGGGTAAGGTATTTAATTTGGTCGTATGTTGACGCGTAGGTTAGGAACAGCGTAATACTGATATTTTTATGTGAAAATGATGATAAAAACACTCAAAAGTATGCCATATTAAATTTCAGACTAAGATACGATACGAAATTATAGAGCCTTTGGGAGCAACACATGTGCGTGTGACAAATTGTAATGCAAATTTACAATGTTAAGAACCGTTCACCGTTTGCTGTTAAATGCTACTCGTCACGTAAACGTATTAGCAGACCAAATACAAATGTGACACCCTAATCTGTACTCCCAAATAAATGGTAATTTAATGTAGTACTATCTACATTAATTGTTTTAATGCCATAACTGTCAAATAAAATTTTCTTGACACATATGAAAATGGCTCTAACTCTTAAAAAAAATAACAATTGTCTTAAACTATGCTACGTTCGCTTTATTACGTTAATGTCAAGTTTTGCCGTCTACATGCACCCTATAAAAGTACTAAACAACATCGTATAAATGAACTCTAATGTTAATCAGCTACAAGTGTAGGATTTATACTTGTAGTGAACGAATTTAAGCTGCCCATGCATATGGATTTGACGTGGATTAACGTTTATTGCTCCTGACAAGAACCGGGAGCGTCGGGCGACGGCGCAGTGTGCCTAACGAACGCTCCGAGGCACGAGGGAACTAACCTTCACTCTGTATCATTAAGCACACGGCGAGGCTGTCTTCAAATCACACGTTTCGTTTCATTGATTCTTTATATTTAAATGTGCTGCGATGGCTAGCTAATGTTGCCAGATACGGTTTCCGAAATATTTCCGAAATGTCGAGAGGTTGCGGAAAAGCGAGGCAGGGGTGTAAAATAGAAACCTAGCACTAGTGGTAGTCGCACGCAAGGCGATTTTTCCGCGGTAACTTGTGCAGTTCACCACAACTATACGAATAAGGGATGGGATAGGGATAGGGATGTTGTCAACTGTTTTGTAGACGGAAAGCGGAAAGCGTCTTAAGAGTGCTAATTCGCGAAATGCGGATTACCAGGCAACACTGGTAGCATCGCAGGCAGGATGTAATTCCATACTCGCGGCGCTGCACGAGAGAAACGTGACATTACAGTGAGATAACATAGTATTGGAATAGTTTTTTTACACATTTACGCGATTCGCAGTGCCATGTCGTGTGAACGGCTATAATGACGACAGGGCCATGACCGACGGCGATTTAGGGCCACAGCACACAGGGGACTGAGCGTCAGCAAGCGACGATACACACGTCTTTCAGGGGCTCGGTATCATTTTGACAATACCGTTAAACGAGTTGCCAAAACACAAGAGATTGGCTGATAGAACGATTGTAATACATTAATACTACGTAGAGAACAGCTATAATGCGATCCCGTGGAAAAACCGTCTAACGCTGTTGATAAAAGTATTATGTGCTGCGGTCTTAAGTTTTATTTTTCGATCGGCTCCAAGCCATTGATGAGATTACCGGAGACGTGTGGTTATTGGTACTCGGTCGTGGTTTTGCGCGTGTAGTTGAAAACGTCACTTTATTTCGCGGAGGAGTGCTCGCGGTCGAGCGCACGATATCTGCCGCAATTTGTTCGTACGTGCGAAGATATTGCCTGCCGTAATTGCAGTGTGTGCCGCGCCGACCGTTTCATTTGGTTCACATTTACCTCGTGTCGAATTCACTTCTCGGAAGCGCTCCATTTGTCAGTGCGGGCTGCACCGTTTAATGCCGCTTGATTGCGCTCAGTAGGTACTCACTACACACGAGACTGCGGTAAAATTCGTTTTTTTATCAGCTTCCCAATCGGTCGACTCTGGCCATTTCCTGGTTATTATCCCTGTCTGGTGCGTACTAAATCTAGATAAAGCGCGTGGTTCGCGGCCAGCGCATTTACCAGTTCGCGTATAAGGCATTATAGTGGAGCCGGCGACTGCGAGGGCCGCATGAGAGTGACTCTGAATGGCGAATGTCGACGGAGTGGTGTGTGGTGGTTAGACGGTTCAAGTCGTTTTTTGTACGTGTCCGGGGCGTTGCGAACGAAATAAGTGGTGGTTCGGCGCCGCGCCGCCGCATGCTCTCTTCTTTTTATCCTGGTCGCGCGTTCAATTTTATTATTTTTATTTAACACCTGCGCCCCGTAATCTGTATTCAACGATCTCCCAAACGCTTTACTCTTTTTGGTCGCGTCGCTCGCCGCTCGTAGGCCGCGGCTCGGCTCGATTTACGGCGTTCTTGTTTTGTTCACCGAAAAGTGTCGTTTAATTTACCTTGTCGCACCGTTCACCATCGATTATGTACGCGCTTGATCAACTCCTTTTGTGTGCGCCAGCGCAGTGCGTTCCACGGCCTCGACGTTTGACCCTTCTTGTGAACGATGTGAATCTCACACGTCACATTTTTGTGTTACCAAAGGATTTTTGTTAATAGATACTTTGGTTTTTGGTTACAAAATTTTCGACAATTTTAGTAACCTGTTTCGATATTGTCGAATTTTCTTGTTGATAACTTTTATTGAATTGAGCTTTATTCAAATTTCTGATATAACAGAGAGCCTGCTCTGCCCTTACATGACTGGAAACTGTCGTGTCATCGCGTGGTGTTGCATAGCGGAGTTAGTCGGAGCCCTGCACAGTGCATGCAGCTACATCAGCTTATAAATCAACAGCTAGGCGGCTCCGGTCGTGCCAACATTTGTCTTAATATGGGCTTGTAACTGCCAACTATTACTGTCGCGACTATAACGTAATTATTGTATTCGATGTACAATAACATAAAGAGTTAAAGTTATAGAACTGGATAGACAATAACTATAAATTAAATTTCGGGCCGATTTCACCGCTTGCTGATAAAGGTATAAGCCGACTAAATACAAAAGTCACACTAATCTATGCTCCCAAATAAATTGATTAACATGAGTAGGTACTATCTACATTAGCTGTTTCTGATTCTAAGAGTTGATATTATGTGCATGTAGTGTTCAGACTCTACCATACATGGACATTCGTTTTGTTAATTGACAACAATATTTATTCCGTACCTGTAAGAGTTCAATAGCCTATAATACTGGAATAGCAATAAATGTCAATCTCCTCCACTTTTTTCCAAAATATAAAAATGAAAAGTTTAGTGCGCGCGGATCTCATCAATCTCAATCAATCAAGATCAGCCGTTGGCGTCAGAATGCACGGAATGCACTCACGTGGTTCATACCGGTCATACTGATAACGACTGGCAACCGAAGAATTATCGTACGAACTGGTTTGCATATTTTACCAAGGCTTATGTAGATATAAAGTTGTCATTAGAATTCTGTTATAAAGTGCTTAGGAATTCTTCCTTGTTAGTTGAAGGTTGGTAAATTAAGAAACTGGAATCTTCTTAACGTGTTGGATACTAACTTTAACTCAAAACATTTA
This sequence comes from Lapara coniferarum, assembly GCA_949316025.1. NCBI lineage: Eukaryota > Metazoa > Arthropoda > Insecta > Lepidoptera > Sphingidae > Lapara > Lapara coniferarum. Next base: position 29,728,623 of record OX438927.1, read on the forward strand.
AGACACTACTAACATTTACATTATCTATAGGTACTTATGCACTCACATTATAAACAGGTATTGTGAGTTTGTTTGTAGGAAGTAATCTCGGTAACAATTGAACCGATCGCGATCCTGGGAAGGACATAGGCTACGTTTTCTCCCGGAAAAAGCAGGACAGAAAAACTACACGCGGGCGGAGCGGCGAGCAAAAGCTTTTTTATGGCATTGAAAGACGAGACGAGCATGCCGTTCGCCTGATGGTAAGCGATACGACCAACCATAAACAGTAGCAGCACCATGCAGCACCTTGAGTTACAAAGTTGTTGTGTGGCATTCCACTGCGCTCGTCATCCTGAGACATAATATGTTAAGTCTTATTATGTCCATTAGTTACATTGGCTACAATGTCGTTTAAACCGAAACACAACAGTGCATGCACACTGCTGTTTGGCGGTAGAAATAGACATTGCGGTGGTACCCACCTAGGCGGACTCTTTCACATGAGAGACCTACCACCAGTAACTAGTTTGTACTAAACTTATCGCGAAGTTTGAAGTATCATCAACGCGATACCTCTCGCTGCATTGACTTTCAATGGTCAATGTTCAATCCAAACATGAAATGTATCTATATCTCAAGTCACACCGACCTTGACCGGTTTTTAATTCCCCGAATTGATTCACATGTAATGGTATGGTGGTAAACGATAATGGCTACCGGCACGCGGAGACGCCTGGGGCGCACGGGTGGGCGCGGGGGGCGCGGGTCGGAGGCTGCGCTCTAACCCCGTCATTATCTAAATGCACCTCCGTAACTGCTCAATTCCCTGTTATTTGTTGTAATGTTATCTAGGACGGATTTGGGGGAAGAAACCGGGGAAGACTGCCCGCTGTTGTAAATATAGCTACGATGCGGGCTATGAATCATAGCGAAATTGAAAAAACACTTATTGTACTAAAGTATTCTTATTTTATGTAGGTGTATACTTCTTTCTGCCATCAGTTTATTCTGTGCCAATTGTTTATTAACGTCATTGTGTGGATGCATTTAAATATTTTTACAAAAATAGCATAAAATATTTTTAAAGCTTAATTCGTACCACAGAACAATTATTTCAACTATCGTGAGTTGTTCAACTGTAGTAACTGGTAATTGTAATAACATAATTAAATACCCTTATCGTTTCTTAGATCCGTACCCGAACGGAACCCAGAGGTCTTACAAATAGGCGCCACGTAATGATCTCATCGGAAGAGAAAAATAATGTTAATTAAAAAATTGGGAGCAGCCTTTATCTAAATTCTGAGAAAGTGTTTGATAAACCGTTTCAATTGATTGTCGTGTGCGACTCCGAGCCGCGGCGGGTCACTTGCCGAAAATAACTCGTTTGAATGTTATCGGTCGTCAGGATTGGTTCCTCATATTGTTATGTTTGGGTTTTTCTGAATTGCGTGCCTGGCATGTTGATGTTTGCACATATTTCGAAAATATTTTGTCATTTAGGTCGTAAATGTTTGATATTTTTAGAACGTTTTTACATTGGAATGATGACTAGCCTTTTTGTTTTTAAAGTTGAGTTAGAATTATAACCTGTGATTAGATTTCTCGCTTCGATGTGACCTATTACACTGATCCGTTTGTTATTGAAATCACTAGGCATTTGGCTTAAAAAAATAACTATAAAATCGTTTACATTCCTCCTTGAATCGGCTGTAGAAAGATAAATGTTTCCTTAAAACAGTAGTTGTAAAGGGTACCTGCCAAATATGATACGAAATGAAGTTAGCTGTAGTAATAGAACACCGAAATCTTTATGTATGAGAGCTATATCTGCTTTGAATATTTGCTTGTTTACCTCTTTAATCTCTTTGTTTCTAGGAGTTTGCTACGATTTGATACGCAGTTCAGTCATTTAGTTTACTCACAATCCCAGTAAAACTCCACATAAACTATAATAACGTAGATAGAAGTTACAAAAGTCAACGGTTTATCTAGACTTAGGGTTGTTAAGTAACTTATTAGGTTTACATTTATTTTTTGTATTCATCCTTTAAATCATTTAGATACTAAGAAACCACAACTATTAAATGTAAATCGAATTAGTTTTGTGGTAACATTTATCAAGGTTTCATAATGATATTAAAGATGTTCATTTTGCAAGGTAGTAATTGCCAATAATACGTAGTTATTACGTTTTTTTTTAACTAATTTATCCTACTAATATTATAAAGGCGAAAGTTTGTAAGAATGTATGGATGTTTGGATGTATGGATGTTTGTTCCTCTTTCACGCAAAAACTACTGAACGGATTTCGATGAAATTTGGCACACGGGTAGGTCATGTCCTGGATTAACACATAGGCTACTTTTTATCCCGGGAAAACATAAAGCGGGATTTTTACCCCGGAAAAACTTTTTAAGGCGGGCGGAGCCGCGGGCAAAAGCTAGCATACAATAATATTTCGCTTGCCTTAGTCTAAGCGTCAAGAAACATAAATAAATAATGTACATAGGCGATGAACCCAACATCCAGAACTTTGAATTACCAAGTACCTTTACAACGCTCATCATCCCGTCACTGTTGATACATTAGAATTTAAATAATAGATTCCAAATTGCTTAATCTCCAGTTATTTTAATTCTATTATTCTCAATTCTGTACTTTATTGATATTATTTTAATCTACAAATTTTGTCAACCCTGTGTAAGTCGGAACACACGCGAGCACTGTATCAACGTGTTATCCGTAAGGTTATCATCTCCTATCCGTTAGTATTACTCAGTTAATAGTAAATATTGTTTGGGAATCATTTTTAAACACATAAATAACACCTTTTCTACCTGGCTCGATCCTTTTTGGTCGTGCATGTGGTTTCGATTTAATTAAGTGTTTAAATGTAGTTTTGGTTTTGTATTTATTTTGTGTCGGGTTGTATTATTAAATATGGAAACGCCTTTGACACCAGTCAGGGGTATCGCGCGTGTACCTAAATTTGTCTGTTTTTCTCGCCTGTTGATGTGATTGGTGGGCCATTTTGTAAGAAGTGCAATACGGAAACAATACGTTTTACTGCATTACATACGTATTACGTACGGTACACATTTTTTATTACAGAAGAGAGGGAAAACAAAGCTAGTGGGGTCAACTGATGGTAAGCCACCGCCCATAGACATACACAAATTCAGAGAAATCATCAGTCAATGTTGCCCAAACTACAGAAACAAAGGCTCACATTCAAACTGCCAATACAATGATATGTGAGGCGTGGATGATCTCATTTATGAACTAATCATCTTGTTGAGGCTCGAACAATACGCAACGAATTAATAGAATCGTATCACGTACGGTCCGTGCGTACTATGTTCCCATTAGCATTTGGAACTCGCACGTCGGGTTTATCGTACGTTGGTCTGTTGGCATCGTCTTTCATACTGATGAAATCGCTTTGATTCTTAAATCGCAATCTTTACGTGAGTTCTCGTTATGAAAAATGTGCTATTTGACCGGGATTTGTATCACGATACAAATCAGTTTTAATAAGAAGGAAACAGCCGCCCTTGCACCAATCATCTACCTACCTCTTCTGAAAACAAAACAAACGGAGAGTCGAACCACATACCCTCAATCGTACCTTTTGACCGGTATTTGTAGCCGGCACGTTGAGTTTCTAATCGTGAGCGTGGTTGGCGTTCCTGACCCGCGCGTTTATCTGCGAACAAACGTACTGTACGGATATTAATTGATTAAGCACGTGGAAGACATTAACCTTACTGTTTTATCTATATCTGTTTTGTCCTGTCCTGACTAATTAGATTTGAATTGTGGTGGCTGCACCTGATGTGTGGGTGTTTTAGAAGTGTGTGTTGCTTTCCTTATAGAATGAAGGGTCCTTTGGGAATGTGAAGCTATATATAAGTAAGCCGCCATAACTATGGCAACTATGGAAAGAAACACAATATTTTATTCATATTGATCAATCTGATAGTATTGGACAAGGCATTGAAGTTACTTAGCTGTACCAGTATACAAATAGACGAATAGGTGGTTGTATCTTATAACTTGTTGCTAAATAAACCACTATTACCGCAATCTCAGGCATCATCAATGTCGGTCTCGGATCAGTATGAATATAAATACTTTTCTGTAAATAACTGAATGACGAGACGAGTAAATCGTTCGTCTGATATAGCGGATCTCCATAAACGCTATGAACAACCACCCAGAATTACAACTACTGCTTTTTATCTTGGCATTACGAACCGACCTAATATGAAACGTACATGAAATATAATACCAACCAGGGACGCGCGTTTTCAGACAATTGCTAGAATTACGCCGGCGTGGCGTGAATGTAGACCGTTACATCAAAACGAGCTCTCGAAGTATATTCTCAATTTTTACGCTGGCCGCTATTTAGTCGGATATTAAATATATCCGGCACTCTCCCACCAACAGATTCTTCATTATAGCACATGACGTTTACGAGGGAAGGAAATAAATTACAGTTCCATCTTGTTTTACCGACATGTTTTCAGTAGTATGCATAATTATCGTGTGACCGCTGAATCTCTGTTTTGATTGTAATTTATTTTTACTTTTGTTTTGTGGCAGCCATTAAGACTAGCTATGAGAAACACGCCGTGTCAAATACCAAGAATAAAACAATATTTCATGTATTTTTTCGCGAGTCGCGTAATGTAGCGTCCATGCATATTTATTACGCGAACCATAAACGTACAACATTCCGAGAACTTGTGATAAAATACAATTTAACCAGTTGTACGTTTCATGTTAGATAATACCTACCTGTGCTGTGAATAATCGGTATTCCGATCCCATACGCATTATAAAACACAATCCTGAGTTGAAAAAAACGCGACCCTGTGGCGCCCCGGTCGATCTCTCGTGCACAGGGTACATAAACATCCACTATAACCTTTATGATTAAAGCCTTAGAGTCCTGTTTGGTTCAAACAGTCTTGATATGTTGCTTTGGTATAAATCATATTTGCCCCGTTGTGCCCATATAACGCGTGTTTTTACACCAGCAATGTGAATGTGTGTTGATTTTTTTGTGTGTAGATGAAAAATTGCCGGCGTCTCTGCTCGGGCGATACTAATCGTGAATGCCAAATGCATTTGTATGGGATAGTTTAGCAATATTAAGAATATTAACATCGAAGCCAATTACAATGCAGCATTAAAATAGATTGTTATGGCTGAAGTTGGTGTGGATGTTTCGAGTGTGCAAAATTTTATTTTTATCGTTTAAGACGTTACCAAACCATAAATTTAAGTGTTTATAGATATATGTAAAAGTTTTATGATTGAATAAGGTATCTATATTTATTATCTAGTTGATAGAGCTTTCGGAGCTTTTTGTTCTTCTGGTAATCGCGGAATATTGTCAGTCACGGTAACTAGTAGGTCACAGGACATAGATTCACCACCATGTATACGGTTGCTCGCCAAGCGGGTAAAAAATACGTCTGCCTCACTTCTAGACCAGCAAAATGACGTAAACCTTGAAGAAGTAATGATTTAAAGAGATGAAACGTAATAATTTTCGAACCTAAAACTATTTTGTAAACAAATAAAATATCTCCAAATCGTTTTGAATAAAAATGAATTTACGATATGTAATTGTTTCTGATTAGACTATCACAGTATTGCAGTAACGAGTGAGGAACGAAGTCCAATTTATTGCTACTTTGTTGACATAATAATAACAATTGTCTGCACGTTGGCGCCATATTTATAGCAATAGTAGACTGTAAACTATAAAGAGAATAGGTCTGTATTGGAACAACAGGATTTAGACGTTAAATTAATTAAAATACTCTCAATGAGTGCTTGATGCTTAGGATAACAGTAAGGTTTGGAGTTTGAGGACGGGCTATCAAAAATTTGTGTTGTAACGAATCTAGAAATACGGGTTAGTTGCCTGGAATTGGAATTTTGTCTGGTGTGGATATAACCATACCAGTCGAAATGCCACTAGATCAAGCCAAGAGATCTATAGATCTGCCTTACGTCACGGGTAGGTTACAAGCTCGACAAAGCGTGGATGCACCTCTACTTGCATATTTTCCTAAACCGTCAGGGATATAGGAGGTGATATTATAATGTTAGTTTCATTGCAGTACGGTACAAATATAAAAAATGAGATATTTATCTAATTCAAATAGTGGACGACTGTTTGTTATTTTTTTTTTAATTCATAGCTCGGCAAAGTGACTTCACTGCATTTGATGTTAACCGAAGTCCAAAAAAAAATGTCGACGTTAAGGGACAAGATTATCCCCTAACGGTAGGCACAATTATTATGCCGGCCTGCTTACGTAGCTTACTTGCCGTTGAGGCGTTATTTTATGGCAATGAATGATGATACGAGCATGCCGTTCGCCTGATGATAAGCGATACGACCGCCTATAAACAGTATAACACCATACAGTTGAGTTTCAAAGTACTGTGTGACATTCCACTGCGCTCGTCATCCTGAGACATAAGATGTTAAGTCTCATTATGTTTTTTTTTTTTTATAATGGCCATCTTCGGCGCATTAGGGACGGCTGCGAGCTTCCTCCGACTCACGTCTAATCTGTCCGCAACCGCCCCTGCGCGTACCGCTGTTGCGGTCCTTCTCCTGTTGTTGTGGGGGCTCAGAAGCCCCCGTACAAGTCTCATTATGTTGAGTAGTTATAATTAATAAAACTGTTAAGATATCAAGTTAAATACTAAGAAATTATTCAAAAGACCTGTGAAGTTGAGCAGGATTATTTAATAACACCTTTTCTTTACGCAGTAAAAGATAAATAAATCATCATTAGTCTGTGACGGGATAAACAATATCATCAACATACATTCGTTTGAAGGCCATATCGATATACAACTGTAAATCTTCGCACAATAGGCACTGCATTATCGTTATTATTTAACACAATGTAACTTATATTAAACTTAACAAATATCGCGTTTGCTTTCCAAAGTGTTAAACATACTCAATACCCAATATGTACTATTTAGAACCTACTTAACACAATTCTGTGGCATATTGGTGATGAGCTTTCTTTGCGATGAGGCGCCAACAGTTCTATTACAAACCGAGTCATTTTTCAAGTGACCCAGAAATACATGTTTCTATGCCCTAGTGCTATTATTACACCACCTTTGTCAATTGTTCAAAGCTATTTGTTGCGTTCTCGGTCAGGAATCCTCGGTTATGAACAGGTCTTTGTTTGCGATTATCGAGTATGATGCTATCGCGTCGCGATTATGACAAGCCATCGCGCAATGTTTCCTCATAACGTTTACCTTAACAGCAAAGCGTAACTCGACATGACAGACAAACTCAATGTAGAAATATGTAATGCTTTAAGAACAATTTAACTAAATCAGCATTTTTTCTAAGCTGTTTGCAAGCGAATGATGACGATTCAACCGCTAGACTGGTGGTAGGCGCTACGATACCACCGTATCCATTGGTGGTATTCATTTTGTTCTTCTTGCATTATCTCATCTCGGTTTTACTTGATGGAAGACTGCAGGTAGAGAATGATTCAAATATTAATATAGATTTACACAACGCTGTGTATAAAATTTAAATCAATATTGTAGAACAAAATTATTAATGTACAAAAGGTTAAAACGTTCGTCGAACTATTATCTATTCTATTACAATATTCGACGTGACGTTATGGCCAGAAAAAAATCTTTGTTATCCAAATGAAGTAGCTAACAACCGTTATTATAAACTGATTTCCATTTTAAATATTTATATTATTCGGTTCAAAACCATTAAAGAGAAATGTCAAAAGATTAAAAAATCTAAAGGGAATGTCATGTCAACATTAGCATTAGGGTCACCGCAGAACTGGCGCCAGCTATGGAGCTATATTGCTACCGGTATTTCGGCGTTGTGAAATTTCGCATGTTGACAATATCTAATGAGAAAAAAATGTGCCTGAGATAAATATCTTGCTTGGTAGTATTTAATTGAATATCATCGTGTTGTTATACAAGATTAGTTTTAAGAGCCTGTGGTTCGCCTGATGTTTTTATTAATTATATTATTATTACAGTATACATTCTTCTCTGCGTCCAGTCTTCGCTGACCTTAAATGTTATAGCAAGGCAATTCTAATTTCTTCTATTTAAAATACCCAAATCAAGGGTCGTTTCCGGCAATAGCCACGGATCCACAGCGGCGCCTAGCTAATAACACGGGCGTTTTGCATAACTAACGACCGCAGATAAAAAGCCATAGATTATGGAGTGCAAAAAGCGTTGAGTTTTTGTTCGTCTAACTTTTAATAGGGCCGCCAATAGAGAATATTAATTAAAATGGTTTAAGCTGTCTATAGAAGTTCTGATACCATTTTTTATAGCAGGCGATCGATAAAGAAGCTATGAATTGAAATAATGGTGATAAACAAATTTAATAAATAACCACAGTAGCAAAAGGAAGCTTTTGTGGATCTTTAAGATTTACGAACTTCAGCAAATTCTTTCAATGATCTATGCGATCGTTTTATACGTAGTTTCGGGCACTGCATCATATCGGTCGCGATCAACAAACCATGCAATTATTACATAATAGACTCTGCTCGCGGCTCCACCCGTTTGTAAATGGTTTTCCGGGATTTAAATATTTTCCTGGGATATAAAGTAGCCTTATAGCACTCAGTCAATGTAGCTTCCTATTGGTGAAAGAATTTTCAAATCGGCCCAGTAGTTTTTGAGTCTATCCATTGCAAACAAACAAATCTTTCCTATTTATAATAGTAGCATAGATTACACCAGATAGATCGTATAAATAATAGCAATGTGACAGATTTATTAGATTTTTAATGCCACAAGACGAATGTGTACATTTATCTAGGACTAGTAGTGCTCGCGGCTCCGCCCGCGTAAAAAAGTTTTTTCGGGACAAAAATATTTTCCCGGGATAAAAAATAGCCTATAGCCTATATATCTTTCACACTCATAGTTCTCATCATATATTTGGCCGATTTTATCGGCATCCCCTCCATCCGTACCATCCACATTCGCTCGATAAATACCTTTCGTAAATCTTCTTTCAACCATCCTCACTACTTGCCCAAATGATCTCAGCATACTCATACATCTCCTTTAGTTTTAGTCACTACATCATCCTTCAATTTGTAACGTGTGAATTCAAATACAAACACGGTCGAAAACTGAACAAGAATTAAGTGAAAACTCAAAAAAGAAGCTAATTAATCGCGTGACGGCTAAGGGCAACTATATGCAGTAAAAGGAGGTAAAATGACACTGTAATACACTCTTTGCGACCGCCTCAGGGACTGCGCGCAACTGAAGCAGCTGTCAGAGCAGAAAATAAACAACGCCATATTCATTTTTTTAAATTGCAAATAAAATGTATGGGAAAATGAATATTCTTCATGATTTCCTTGATCGTGAACTTTTTCAATATTTTTATAGTTATTCTGCTATTTGGAAGGGTTACGAATCCAAAAGAACAGGATAATAGATGCGACCGTTCTCGAGTTATAAATGGTGTAACTAACACAATTTTCTTTTATATGTAGAGTAATTTTGACATTGCGTTATTAAATGAAACCACATACTTATCTCCTTGAAAATAACACTTTCCATTCTGTTATTTTAACTATAAATGTAAAATAAAAAAAGTATAAGTTTCGAACAAAATAAATATCAATAAAAAGTAACTAAGTTTACAGGTCCTAATGCCACTACTACTAATCTAAGAGGATTCGGTGCAGCGGCAACATGACACTTTCAGTCAGAAAAACACACAAGCACACACCATATTCGCACTAAACTAAAAAATGATAAAAAAAATCAAGAGAGTAAAATTGAGATTTTTGGTGAAAATATTCGTTTCTGAATGATTTTTGTGATTATGTTAGCAGAGGCAAAGACAAGTATATGGTTTCATTTATTAAGGCAATTTCAAAATAAACCTGTATATAGAATACAAAGTACTGTATTAATATTCATATAGAAATCAGTATCAAGCAATAAATAAATAACGATATTTAAAGGTCTCTTAAGCAGATAATCTAAAGATCCAGGCCGAATGCTTACGTTGTATTAAGTGATCAAACTAGATATCAATCTAGTATTTTATTGATACAAAGTAAAATATAATAATTCAGACGAAAAAACTCGCTTAACTTATTTCTTACTTCTGTAGCAGTTTCTATCGTCATAATGAAATAGCTTAATTGACTGTTATATTAATCAAACTGAATTATATCCTATTGTATAATGAAACCAATGTAAATATGAACGGATGAAGTGGTTGGTTAGAGCGGTATTCATACGAACGTTCTTTTTGTAATGTGCCTGACAGACGGGGTCGTCATAGTGATCTCCGAGTTTCTCTTTTTTTCTCCAACACTTGAATACACACCCTGACTACGGGCGGTCGAGGACGGATTAAGGCGTATTTGGGAGTCATATTCAAATCATGTAAACATTCGTAATTGGTGAAGTTTCAATACGGTGTAATCTGTTGGATAGTTATAAATTAGCAATTTGACTCTGGTTAATAGGAATATTAATGAATAGTAAACATCCTGTTTTTATAAACTTGAAAACCTATTCCTGTAACTGTTTGCATTTTTTTAAACGGATATGGATTAAAATGTACCTGTAATATAATACAATATGAACTTGATAAATAATATAATACAATATACAATGTGTTGATACAAATAATTTTGATTGAACAAAGGACGTCATTGATGTTTGGCCTGGTGGTCCCTACTCCCTGCCTGGTGTGTTAAGTCCAATCCTGTGACCGGTGTGTTGTGGCGACGGTACAATGCGGGCATGATTGACGGCTTGGTTACTTCGTTAGGCTGCGTTTAAAAGGGCAGGCATACAATTAAAGCCAGTCACAAGCCCGCTGGCCACATATCTTTTACAACGCACGATCCTGCCGGGACACCTCAAATGATATTGTACTCGCCTTTATATCTTCGCCGTTTGTCTCGACGTTGAATTGAAAAAGATTTTGTTTCTTTTTTAATTTAGCACGACTTTGTGTTGAAGACTATTGATCACGTTTTGTCTGGCGTTTTGTACGACGTTTAAATTATCTTTGATATCTTTTTATCTTATTTACGGATCAGTTTAATAGAACTGAAGTGAAGTCGAATAGGTACGAGTGTTTGGTTGAAAGGACTGCGAATTAAATGACATGACGTTAATTTGTTGGATTCTTTTTTGTCGTACTGCGACTGTCTAAGAATAGTAATAATCCCCTCATACGTTCACCGAAGGAATAAGATTAAAAAAGGTTTGCAAAGTGAAATCGTTCATCATTGGTACTCGCTTGAATGAGCTATGTATTATTGAAGGAGGTTTTCAAAGACTATTAAGTAACAATTCGCTTATGTTGGTGGTATTTTTATAGCATAAATAGGCTTGAATGAGTTGTATTATAGATAACATGAGAAACCGATTCTGCTAGATTTCTAAATGATGTATGGTAGACTGAGTTCTTAGGACAGTCATTATAAAACAATTTTGATATTACATTTCTAATGTGGCCACAGATAACTCGGTGCGCAATATGTTGCGAAAATTATGTTCCAATATTGATATAATAATTTTGCGTTTTAGACTGCAGATGAAAATTAATTAATTATAATTTTTAAAGAACAGGTGAATAATTTTCGGTACTCGAAAATTATGAACTTTGCAAGATTTTATTAGTTACGTACTATAACTTCTAATATTAGTTATAATTATCATAGCGGAATATGAAATATGGTTTAGGCGTAGCTTTTTAACGATTTCGAAAAAAAGGACGAGTCTTAATTCAGGCAGTCTTTAAATATTCCACTGGTCAGAATCGTTTAAGACTATGCGTACATTTACGGTGTGGTAGGTAGCCGTCTAGAGACTTCAATTCCAGCCGAGGATCTATTTTCGCTGCAGACATGATGGGTGGCAAATATAGAACCCTGTTAGACATAATAAAGGCAATACAAGTATCGCGGGTGTGGCAAGACGCGCCAATTATTTAGTATTGAGACGTACGGCTTAGGAGACTGTAAAATAATAAATTTACGAGTGTAAGATTAGTAAGAAATGTATGAACATTACCGCCGCATTGATCTTGGTGAGGTTCTGGATTCGATTCCTAGGACGAAATAAAAGTGTTTTGATACTAAAAATCATCTCACCATCGGGTTTGAATTTGTTCAATGCCGCGATAGTTTAGTCTTAAAAGTCATGGGAATATCTTTGTGGAGACAAAGATATTCCCATGACTTTTGTAGTATTCGAGTGTAGGCACAGTAAGTGTTTTGTTTACGCGGAGAAAGTGAATTATTACTACCGTCCAGTGTTCAAGGGGAACGACTGAGCGGTTATGTTGGGTTCACCGTGCCTTACGACCCGACGTTGAGCCGCCCGGAGAGATTGAAAACGTCGGGCGACCGCCGGGCCGAGTCCCTAACCTATGTACACCGCACGGCATACCAACCAAAACTCCGCGGTGGCCATCTTCGGCGCATTAGGAACGGCTGCGGGCTTCCTCCGACTCACGTCTAAGTTGTCGTCCGCAACCGCCCCTGTGCGCACCGCTATTGCGGTCCGTCTCCTGTTGCTGGGGGGGCTCAGAAGCCCCCGTACACCGAAGGACGCCCCCGGCGTCAAAGGCAGCGTGAGGCCTAACCGCCACGCTGCCGTCCATCACGCGGAGGCACACTAAGTGTGCCTTGTTTGTTTGTTCCAACATGTTCCAAAATGTACAATTCCAACGTAAATACAAATTATTTTTGTCTCTATAAGAGTGGCATGCGCATGCGCATCCCCATATTTCTACACGTAAACATAGAGTTCAGTGCTCTGCGGCTTAGAGCCTTTGATCCGTCCTGTTTAATGAATCACATCGACAATGTTTTTATAAATCACAAATAAAGGGATTCCGTGAAGTTTGTACGGGTTTACTCGGGTTTATTCGGCACATGTTTTATTGAAATTCAAGTCGCGGTGAGAGTGACGGCCGGCGGTGCACAAACGGGCGTCCGCACCGAGCCGAGATCATGGTTATTTTCATGAGGACTTGCGAAAGTGTAAGTACGTTTACACACGATCCGGTCGCCGGAAAGCTTTGCAGAGACAGACATAATCCTAATTGTGTTTTCATACTAATTTTCAATGTACCGTATTATAAATTTTCCAAGGCTCTGACGGTAAAGCCCGTCTCTTCTTAAGACTTTAGAAGTCCGCTGCTGAATATAGGCCTCCCCCAAAGATTTTCAGACTAACCTGCTAGAAGCGGCCTGCATCCAGCTGGTTACTGCGACCTTTACGGTGTCGTCTGTCGAGCCCGTAACGGATACAATATATTGTGTACCTGACTGGATTGCAACCAGCGTGCACAAAGAAGAATAAAAACATTTCGGTATTGTCCCACCGACGCTTCCGTTTCCGTCACCTTCAGCAAAAAAAAAAAAACAATTTAGTTCCGGTTTCGGCCGAAGGTTGCGCGATAGTCGGTTAATCGGCTTCTACTTCGGGTACGGTCAGAAATCGACTTTTGGCTGGACACTACGTTTCGGCTTGTTTTGGCGAATCACTTACCTGTATTAATTAATTTATGTCTAATAAGACGGGCAGATGCTATTTTAACTATATTTTTATTACATTTAAGTATTTCGTGGACACTACAGGTATTTGATCTACACTCTATTTAAATACCTTGAGGCTTACAATAAAGCTCCCACTAATCCTTAACGCGATTTGTTGCAATTATGGATACCTAAAGTTTACTGATTCATAATTTACGGTAATATTTTGATACATTTGTTGTATGTAAAATAAATTGAGCGATTCCCATTGAGCGTTGTTGGTTGATGAATAAATTATTTGAAGTGTATATATATAACCACGTTAGTAATAGATTTCAATGTCTTGGTCATTATATATTCATAGTACTAAAGGAAAGAAAGGTATAATGATTTCTTATGTTTACGCGAATGTTAGACATTGAAATTAAACTATTTTAACGGATTTTATCGCGGTTTTTTATTTTATTTTTCTCCCGACGTTTCGAAGGCTTTTCAGCACTTCGTGGTCACGGGGCGGACTGAGGTGAAGGTGGTCCGAAAAGTTAGTATTACAAAGCTACCTTCAATTTACATTTATACAATATAAGATGTTAGTCATTGTTTGCGGTCCGGGCTACGCAGAAAGAGCTCAAGCGAGCTTTTTACCACCTGTCAAGTGCCATATACCTCTACAAGAACCGGGCGTATACAAGATAGATTGCGACTGTGGCCTCTCTTATATTGGTCAAACAAAAAGACATATAGGGACCCGCGTAAAAGAACATATAGCTGACGTTAAACACCGACGCTCTAAGAAGTCTGCAGTAGCTGAGCACTCAGAAGAAGGCTCCAACCATTACCTTAGATTTGACAAGCCACAAATCCTTGCCAAAGAACACCGATTCCTGCCTAGGATGATTCGCGAGGCTATTGAAATAAAAAAACATCCCAATTTCAATAGAGAAGATGGTTGGAAACTTGCACCAGCCTGGGACCCGGTAATACATCTAATTAAATCGGGCCCCAAAAGACCAGCTGCCAGACCTCAAGACATTGTGAGCTCTTTCTGCGTAGACCGGACCGCAAACAATGACTAACATCTTAAATTGTATAAATGTAAATTGAAGGTAGCTTTGTAATACTAACTTTTCGGACCACCTACACCTCAGTCCGCCCCGTGACCACGAAGTGCTGAAAAGCCTTCGAAACGTCGGGAGAAAAATAAAATAAAAAACCGCGATAAAATCCGTTAAAATAGTTTAATTTCAATGAAAGAAAGGTACTTAAATACCTGCAGTGTTATAAGGATAAAAATGGCTGGCTTTGGGGAGAAGAGCTTAGGTAATTAATGATAACAGAAAATTTTACTAACAAAAATAAACCAAACTGCAAACATATATTGGTGTAAGTTTCTACGAGTTTACCGCTACAATTTATTCCATACAAAAAGCCTTCAACGTGCCTTAACCAGATTAGTCCAAGTTGTTTGAACTACAGCCTTACTCAACTTATCCATTAATCCACCGCGTCTAGTACCGAATGATTAACGTGGGCGACCCAAATACAAACCCGTAGTACGTCGTAAATGAGAAAAAATGGTAATGTCAGTCGGTCACGGTGGAATAAATGATTTCCGGCGCGCGGAGGCGTCCAAAGGGCCTCATTAACAAAATCCGACACCGCGCATAATCCTTTCGTTAGACCTCTATTGTACGCATGGCATAGCGTTGCGTGTTCGATTTTGTCACGGAAAAATCTCGAGGGTTAAGATGAGAAAGTTTTAAAGTTAAATTTGAGGTAAGTTTGTGGTGGAACTTTTAAAAGGTTTGAAGGTTGAAAGGTAACTTGAGGCCCTTAAATTGTAAAAGAAAAAGTGTCTTATTACTACTACCTACAAGAATGAAGGGAAAGTTATTTTGCGTAAAACTTTTGATCGCTGGCGTTATATGTATACGTTGAACGTTGCGGCGAGTTTGGAATAAAATTTAACAAATTTAACAGAATCTTTATGCTTGAATTATTTTATCAATTGTTGAGATTTCAAACAGGTTTTGCTTAGAAAGTTACTTTCATATTAGTTACGTTAACTAATAGCTACTACCATATAAACACTAAACAACTAATTGTCAATTTTAGCAATAATTTCATCAATCAAGTGTCCAACGACGTCTAGACAGCCAATAATGTCATGATTGGGCGATCGTGGCCTGGGCGAATCACCACGTAATCAGATGACAAGGAAGATTCAGATGATCGGCAAGAACAAGTCGTCCTCGTATTGGTCGGTTTGTAACCGGTGAAGTCTTGGGTTGAACTCTCAGACAAAAAATGTTTTTCTGTGCTAAAAATAGTTAGGATTGCATTTCTGGTTAATTTCCATGACCTCATAAAACTGGAAGTCTTGAGGGCCCGAGCTGATTCAGTTGATGTCTGCCTATCTCTTCGAGGATTTGTTATGTGGGCGTGAGCTTATGTTATATATGAGAATACATTGGTAATACGTGCGGGAAACTTTCTGCAAAAAATATATTTTAAGATCTATCTCATTCGAGATATGAGCGAGAATTTGTTGATGTATTGATTAGTTTGTTCATAACATATATTTTTTGATGGTACATGTGAAATCATTTTAACATTTAGTTGTGTTTCACACATCTGAAGCGGTACGGTTATAATATTTGTAATTTGTTACGTGCTACGCTTTCGTAAGAGTTCGTTGTTGGCAATTATATATCTTTACGCGAACGGTGAGGGGTGCAACATTATCGATACTATATCAAGACTATAGTCTACACTTTTTTATGATATAGAGGGCAAACGAGCATTCGGTTCACTTGATGGTAAGTGATCACCGCCGCCCATGAACATCTTAACTAACATCCGGTCTAAAGTGACTGCCATGCCAGGAATAAAAAAAACAATGTTTGTTTTAACAATTCTATTCATGACGAACAACACAAGCGCATTAGTAGAAACGGACTAACAACGCGCATGCGCATATTTGACGTTGGTTAATATTTGCCGAGCTGGAACAACTAGCCGCAATTGAGCATGCTGACTCTAATCAAAGCATGACACACTTAACGCCAAATATTTGCGTTACAATTGTTATTGCCTGGCGATTGTGATGGGCTGATGTCATCGCTAGAAGGTGTACTTTGTTACATACATGGCATTTATTGTTATAGACAAAAATATAAAAAGAAAAAGGATGATGTAATATATTAAATAACTCTGTTGCGCAGGTATTTAAAGTAAACTTGGAGTAAGGTCGATTAACTGGTGATGGTATTTAGTATCGCTATTTTTTCGACATTAATAGATATACACATACACCATAAGGTGCAAGGTGGTTCACATTATCGTACTAGGAGTAAATAAAACATACACGAACTTGGATAATATAATATCCTTCTTATTTATTCTCTTTCGCCTTAATAAGGAATCTAATTTATTTAATTAAGTGGAAAAGCATAGTAAGCTCAACCATTTTGTGACAGTGATCTTCTATCAGACCGTACACCTTTTCAAGTCCGTAACCGATTTTTTCAAATTAACTTAATGAATCCACTAAACTCCGTCCCATTCCGATTAAACGCACCTTTTTAAAAAAAGACGCGTTTATTAAAAGTGAGGAGGTTCGAAGTAGTCGGCGGCATCAAAGCGAGTGTTATCTCAGGTCGACAGCTAACAAAATCCTTTTAATTAGGCGGCACTTGGCAGGGCCCACGGGGCAGCCCGCGGCCCGGCAACTACACTGCAGTCACTCCCACGCGAAAAGGTCTCGCGCCAGTTATATTAAGCCGTCTATTCAAGATAACATCGATATAATCGATTAACAATGTTTATTACTCGATTATTTTGCGCGATTGTGATTAATTTGGCTGGTATTGTTTGATGTGAGTACTGAGTATGAGATGTTTTTGCTGTTATGATAATCTATTAAGTTTCTTTATTGCTCGATTATTTTGCGTAATTTGTGTTCGTCTTGCGTTTATTGTTTAATTTTAAGATTTGATTGGTTTATATCTCGAAAGTCTTTGGTTTTATCTTAACGGGATTATCTTGTCTTAGGATGTAGCAAAACTTAAAAGAACATAAAATATAAAAGCACCATTAGTAGGAACATATTTTTCGAATAATGTGGAAATGTATTTTTATTCAGTTATCAATTATCCCAATTTGTATTGATAAAAGCGAACATCAGAACATATGAAAGCCATTAAAAGTAATTTTTTGATAGACTATGATACGATTAATAATTCGCCTAGTCAATTCAGTTGTAGCATACTTTAAACTGGTAAAGTTCTGTTACATTAAACACCGCGCAACCTATATTTTTTCTTATATGGCGCGAGAGTCATATAATTCATAGGACAGAAAAATACTCTATGAAACGTGTGTCTTTTAGAATTGTATCTATTTTTATTTCTACCCTTTATCTCATTAGCATTGCTTTTGCTGCTAGTGCTGTTGTCGCCTTCATATGTTTCTAAAAAGCTACTATTAAATAGCAAATTTTGCAATAGGAGTTTGCTTTTAGATTGTAACCTTTCTGCCAGGTTCTAGTTATGAAACTGTTCCTTCGCATCTGTTTTAAATATATTCTTCCCTCGCTTCAATGATACAAAATTGGCTCCGTTACTCTGTAGTACTGTTGACAAAGAAAGCAGAGCAAGCGTATGCGTCGCCCGTTTGAATATTAATGTGTTTAGCTTGAAAAGATATTAATTTGTTTCCATCAGCATACCGCAACCATTCCTTCAAAGCGCTCTCTGACTACAATGTCTGTCGATATGACATTATGTTGAAAGAAAGAAAGAAACATTTATTCGTACAATATACTGGGACGCACACAACAATTAACAAAAAAGGACTTAATACACATTACACAACAATGTTGCAATGTATGGATATAGAGCGTTACCAATAATTTTGATGTTTTGTTTGGATGCCATTATTTGAAATGCGAAATAATTGTGACGACTAATAATTTTAGTGTAGGCGGTTGAAAAGTCAAAGTGAAAATTGGATTTTGGACATATCATTGAACTCGTATAATATATACTCTCGTGCACACATAGCATCAATTTACCCGCGCAGATTTTCACATACAATTCGCGGCTGTTTCTCGATTACTTAATCGCCCGTGCGCGCCTACTCGTAGCCTTTTAGAAGACATTGTAATTTCAATTCATAATTTTATACTGTCAGGTGTTGCACTAAACTGAACGTAATCGCGTTGTGGCCAAAGGCCGTCGTTATCGCTCGTAAAACTGAGCGTAAAGTTAACCATCAGTTCATCGCGCGCTTATTTATGTGATGCTGTTAAAGATTTGACCGACCCGCGATAATATTTACTGTACGTCAGCGAGATGTTTAACAACTGAATTAGATTTGTTTTTACATCGTCCTTATCTTTCTGTTTCATTAATATTGTTAGGGTAAAAGACAGTTATGTTTTCTCCGTCACTCGTTGAATTCCTTGCCATGAAATACGTGTATCTGATAAACATGGCTTACAGAAATTCCATTATGTATAATTGAAATATTCCCCAAATTACTATAGTGGCTGTATTTATGTTAAATTTTACTTGCAAATTGCAATACGCTATTTTTTCCGTAGACCCATGTTTAAGTTTATTTAAACTTAGTACCTACCCACGCAATGTCGCAAGGGAATGCCCTCTTCTTCCAAACCCTTTTCCTTTTCACCGTCATTGATATTTTTATCAATATATTGATATGACTGCGTATTGTAAATGTTTATTGTTTATCTGGACGTAAAAGCTCAGCATAACAGGATTAACAAGCAAGAATGCATGGAAGGCGATACAAGTTAACCAAAAAGAGAAGACAATCACAAACACAAACATTGTTCCGTATCAATACAACCGAAGAATGAAAAACACGTACCGCGCTCAAACCAGACGGATTATACGTGATACGTTCCAAAATAATAGATAAATTTCGCAACGGCTAAGCTGTAACGGCGACGCGGGCCGCGGGTATTTGTGGAAAGTGCGCCGAGGAAGCGCGGCAGCATCCGTTCTGAAGTACAGAAATACACGCGCCGACTGAGGGCAGATTCCGCGACGTCTGGCGGGTCGACGACCTCGCCAAACCAACGCGATAACGTAGATTGCGATCTGTAACGCGAGTTGCCGCGGGAAATTGCGAATATCTTAATATCTATAGCGCTTTCGCTTTGCCTACTTGAGCGGTAACAGGCTTTTATTTATCCTTGTGAGGCAGTCATTTCAATATGCCCGATGTTAGAGTCGAAAACAGTGGCGGTAACAAGCGACGTTATCACTCGTAGGTTGTCTGACTTATGCCGGTTTATAAATTAAAATAAAAGCGTGTTAAAAAAAAACAAACAATAGTATTGGACAATTTTGTAGGATAACGAGCACCTATTATAACATTTTCAGCGAAAACGAGTTATCTATAATTGATAGGATATTAAGATATATTAGATACGTGATAGGATTTACTGACAAATCAAGTATAATCGCCATAAAAATGAGTAATGACAGCTTAAAATCGCATCGAAGAATTAAGCTATAAATGTCTATCATTATGTAATGATATGTAATCTTTACCATTGTCAATTCTAGATACACTGCTTAGTATATAGCTTCCTGTGCTGATTAGCCTCTATTAGTCTTATCGACACCGCTTGTAGAATTTACAACGGAACGGAGGCTGTATTTCTGATAACGAAACTTGATTGAGCTATAACGCTGCTTTATTTTTAATCGTTCTTGTATAATAATTAGTAATATTACCGCACCTTTGGCAAGAGTTAGGTGTAGTTCAATTAAGAAGTTCGCCAATCAAATGATGGTGGCTATCCAGTTGAGGAAAAATTCGGGTATTCGTGCACCAATAGCTTCGTTTGGATGAAATTAATACGAACTTGATTTTGGCCGGTCTAAAAATAAATAGACACAGTAACATACGCGATTCAAATTTCCTACAATTGTCTTTCATCTTTGTGATAGGTGTTATCTATGAAAGATTTTCAAAGTTTCCCAGCCTGGAAATCAAACCCAAGACTTTCCAATCTACAACCCAATTCGATACTACTAGAGACAAAATCAAGGCGGCGCGGCGCGGCGCGGCGACTTGATTATAAATAACTATAATTTAACTTATAGTATGTTAAAAGTAATAGAACGTAACTCAACGGTCAATTCATTACCTGGCGTATAAAAAGCCGTTACAATTGAGAGATCGTAAATACGGGATCCCTCGGTTCCTTACATGTTTTTGTACTTAAGGACCTCTCGTATTGTTTCTTGTTCTATTTTACTCGCGCACAATTTATGTCCAACGGCGACTGAGTCGTGTATCTAATTCCTTAGTTTGATGCGAGATAGTGTCTCGAGGACTCTTTAATTTGATGGAGTGTCTGAGTGATGAGAATTTTTATGTGTGAGTTAAGGGGTGATGTGCCTTGTAAATGTTTTAGTACCTAAACCCTTGCGAAGCTAATCAGTGTATAAAATGACTAGATTGTTCGCGGCTCCACCTGCGTGCGTGAGTTTTTTCGGGATAAAAGTCCTGCTTTATATTTCCCCGGGATAAAAAGTAGCCTATGTTACTCCCTGACAATGTAGCTTTATATTGGTGAAAGATTTTTATCGGTCCCGTAGTTTCGGAACCTGTTCAATGCAAACAAACAAACAATCAAATCTTTCCTCTTTATAAGTCCTCTTGGTAAGATAAATTTGGAGATTATTGGTTGTTTTTAATTAGGTTAATGACCGATTAAAAATACACACACACACAATCACGCCTGTTATCCCCGAAGGGGTAGGCAGAGGCGCAACTAGTGCACCCTCTTTTCGCCATTATTCTGTCTCATTATGTGATAGGTGGTGAGCCTATCGTCATATCGGGCAAAAATTCCAGACTCCAGGCTGATACTGAATGGAAAAATCAATATCACTTTGCCCGACCCGAGGATCGAACCCGAGACCTCAGCTTTGCAGTCGTACTGTAACACAACTACGCCACCGAGGCAGTCAATCCGATTAAAAATGTTTATAGGAAACGTGTACTTTATAATATAAACACTAGTTTACAAACGGCTTTTTTGAAAAAATCGCCCGAAGCATGTAAATGCGAATATGTAAATTACTTTTAAATGCATAAGTGCAAGTCTTGCGTAGAGTAAGACATATTGCAAAAGAAAGTAATGTGGTTATTATTCTGTCTTTCATCTTATATATGTTGACATCGTGTAACCAGTTTCCTCCCACGGCGTCGCCCACGCGAATGTAATAATGCTGTAATCTTAATTATCGATTAAAACAAATACTAGCGAACGAGCATTCGACCGGTTGTTTTTGAAATAGTTATTTTGTACATAATTGCTACACGTGGGTTTCATACGATAATGATAAGCGGGTTTACTGGTTCCGAGTGCGTTCGGTAGCTTGATTATTTGATGTTTGTTATTGATCGACTATTAAGTCAAAAGTACATTGAGATCTCGAAGATCCGGAAAATTACGCGTATGCTTTTATAAGCGACAATTTTTTAATTAAAATTTTAAATTTCTACATTATCTGTCCCTATTAGAAACGTAGCAGCCACATTGATAAAGATGATAGTATACGTTTAGCGGATTGTGGGGACCTCGCGCTACCTCTCTTTACGCCTTCGTAACATTGTTGTTATTTATTAAGTATTCTTCCAGCGACGTGGCTTGTATTGCTAGAGTTAGAATTTATTTAAATACCTACACGCTATCCAAGTAGAGATAACTGCTACTAACCAGTGTTGATAAACTTTTGGAAGCCAATGAATGCGTAATAACTGTTTATAGGAATAACTTAAAAATACATTATGCCTACCATAACTTACATCGTAAAGAAGATAACCGAAACCTATTTAACATATATATTTTAACACATTCAATAGACAATACTTATCACAGTTAAAGGGAATACGCATAATATCGACAGGTTTTCGAATATATTTTGAAAACGTTAAAAGAAAAAAGAAAACGATTCGATTTTGAATCGAGACGATATATTGGAAATAACGGAGGCTGCATAAAATGGAATAGGTTATTTCACACGTAACGTGGTTTCTTTTGTGTCGGGCAGCACAGGGTCCTGATGTTGTACAAATAACTGACAATGACTTGAACGAAATATAGAAATCAGGAAAATCATCAACGAGGAACAAAATTCAGCGCAAGAATGGAATTTTAAATGTCAATTAAGCTTGATCAGTAGTTTTTAGCTCAGATAATCTGAGACCAAATTAAATTCCCGTCACGTCACCGTCCCGTGCAAGGCTTATCCCGTTCCATGCGTAAGGACCCTGCGCGGGTCGGGCGCGGTGTGAAGTCCCGCGGTGCCCAATTACTGTGCCTGCGGTGGTCGGCGCGGGTCGGCTCGCAGGCGCCGCGCCCCCTATCGCCGCTCGCCATCGATAACCCCCGACCGGTTTCTGTTTCGTTTACGGATCGGATCCAGAGATACCCACGCGCTGGACGGATTCATGCCGCATTACTAATCTACAATTGTTCATGTTTATTTATGCTTACGCGTTTATTGTTTTTATAAAGTTGTAGAATGAAAATTTTAAGTGTATTTTTTATAGTAAGACAAATTGCACTTGAAAATTTATTTAATTAAACTCCTTTTTCGCTTTTTACCCGTGCGCAATGCGAAGATTTTATCGCGCTAGTTTGTCTTATGTTATCTCGTTTAATCAGTAAAGCAATACTCGGTTTCACATACTAGCATAACTAAGGACATCTAAAAACTGACATAACTATGTAGAAAAATACCAATAGAAGCGAGCACATTAATTAGTCACTTCCTACGTACGCTGGATGTTTTTTATTTTTTCTATTGAGCTACGTTAATAGTATATAGCTTGAGTCTAAAGCACTGTGCAGAACAAGACGGCTGAGCGGGTGTGCATTTCAAATTATTTCAAATCTTGTAATATAAAAAAATATTCGTTCTTTATTTAGGTACTGCTAAGGCTGTGGTGTTGTACAAATCAATGGACCGAACGTATCTACCGTTAAACTGTATTAAAAAATTCAAAAACTAAGCGCATTAAAGTATGATTCATAACATTTCTTCTGCCTGCCCTAATGCCACCGTAACCTCAGTTCGTTGCATAGCATTTTTCAAGCATGTTGCAGAAATAACATATATAATTATTATCCAACACACATTGTTTTACCGTGCTGTCATGCTCTACTGCCAGTGAGTTCGGGCCTTAAGTTTTCCAGTCGCGTAGGATTTTCACATCGGCGCTGTTGTGCTACGAGTGTTATTTTCATTCAACAAGGTTTTCCACGTGCATACGACTCTTACTCACGATTGTTTAATCGGATCTAATGACGCCTGTAATGAGCAATGCATGCGTTGGACGAATACTAAACGTGGGATTGTTTTTGTTATAGATAACAAGGATTATATGGGATTTCGTAAGATTAATGATGAGTTTGGGTTAGAGTTTGGTGGGATAGATTTGTGATGCGAATGTTAGCGAATGATGAGCTCTTCTAAACTGTTGTATGCAGTAATTATAACACGCTTATTAATACCATACGATTATTTAATAGCATAACCTAATAAGGATTAATACTGATTGATTTATTGGTTTTATCAAAAAATTCCTTTCTTCTTAAGGAGGATAGCTAAGCTAGGCAGTAGCCTACGTGCAACGAGTACGTTGTAAATCCTAATATATCTCGCATTTAAAACGCATTAAATATGTATTTGTAGCGAAGTTTTGCACGCAAACGTATTAATAGTTGTCATTTAGTTGAAGCACGTAATAAGTTATTGGTTGAGTTATTAGAGGAGTAATAACAGCTTCCCAGCGGACGCGGCTCCTTACACAAATCCTTAACGTGTCTCGGTGGACATTAGTGTTAATATGCAACTGTTGCAACACACGAAACATTGCGCGCAAATTGCCGACACTCAGTTTCCTAACCAGCTGTATAATTTGTCTGAACAGCGAGCAAATTACAACAACTAAACGATTCAAAATCTCTTTACACAGCACTTGGACCGGTTCCGCAGCGCGCCTCATCTAGCCGCCGCGCTGCGCAGATCTGTCACTCCCTTCATAACGATGAAAAAACGCTATCTTTGAAATCGCACACGACTGGAAAGGACTCCGTGACTTCCATGTGCGGGGGTTATTTATTTTAAACGTAGTCATTAAGTACAGAAGCGGTTATTTAGCTCTCACATGACCCCGTTCTCGGACCGTGAGATAATCGCGCTGTGTAGTGTCCGTGCACGTACCGCGTCCTTATTAGGCAAGCGAGATTTTTTTTCCGCGGCCCGACGATGTGCCGCAGCACAGCATGCATGATGCCGTCCGCGACCCGGTCCCAGCTACTGACGTTTAAAGCTCATCTTTAACTATGTGATATTTTTGTTTCATTGTCCTTTTGTGTCAGGGGACGATAAATTCCATAGGTTGTCTAGTTTATTACGGTCGGATGATTAAGTATGTCGATTTTATTATTATCGCGCTTTTGTATTGTGATTTGAAACGCGTAGGATATCTGTAAAATATAGTATCTGAGATTAAGTTATGCGTGCATAGGTAGAATTAAATCTATGTCGAACCTGATAATGAAATAAGGTTTTCGATAATTTATTGCTACCAGTCAACTCTTGTAAAAGAGAAATGCCGTGAAAGTACATAGAGATAAAATTAATTGCCGTTAGAGTTTTGTTATAACAAAATCTAATTTGAATATTCCCGTAGAGCGGTCGGCGCGGTGCATGCGGCGGCGATGCGATGCGAGTCGTAAACTTCGGACCGTTTAAACCGGACAATATTTTAAAACCATAGTTATATGACGCTCGTAAACATTTATAAAATTATTGCTGTCTTTGGCCTTTGGACTTGAACGTCCTAAAGCCGTATTCAATTATGAAGGTGGTCGGTGGACGCGGCATGACCGGCCGGCCAATAAACGTCGACGGCGAGTGCTGACGTGAAATATGATAATTTTTTCCCGTGCGGAGCTGAGTGCACAAACTACAAAGCGGTGGCGCCAGCGGTCCTGCCGCCGCCTCGCGACCAGTTTTTATTCCCTCCAATGGGGACCATTAAAGGCGTTCGCTATAACTTGGCGCTTCTATATTTGTGAACGTGTGTAAATCGTTAGCGATGTATAAAATATGAGTAAATTGAGTGCTAATGCTTTAAATGGTATTTCATTTGATTTTAATTAAGTGAAACTGGTTTGTGTTTTGACAGATTCAGACCAATTCTCTTAATTGAGAAGGATACATTATAGACTGGCAAAACTGACCATAAATATAAATCAGAATATTTTTTTAATGAGCCTAGCTGCCTAGCTATGCTTACGGGTCATGTTAGGTCTGTAATCCCACCATTTCGATCTTATGCAATTGCTACATCACCTCGTCAAATCGACAGGGTGCATTTGAGGCCGAAAGATGATGTACCTGGCACACGACAAATTAAGATTAAACACCGATTTGTTGACATTGTAGCCGCTACCTTTTTGTTAAAAAAAACTTCCCCTTTCTCTTGCTTCATCCGGCTTCAATGTAGATTTTACGAAAAAATTAACTAACGTAAAGAAACGGTTTAAGAAACCTGGTCTGGTCCTGAGAATCGAACACCGGTCCTCCAGTCTTTATACACAGAAAACCATGCTGTTTCATTGTAGAGTAAATAATTCGTTAATTACGCGTTCAGCGGTGACTATTCCTTTTGTTCGTAACACGTGGAGTGGACACGGCTCGGACGTTATTGTAACAACACAATAAATTAATATCGCAACAGATTGTGTTGAATCAGCGCTGAACAAAAGGTTGTGCAACTTTGTCTGTTGTTTGTCGTTTGTAGAGCGGTTTGTGTTGGTTCCGTCTAGATTCGGATAGTCGAGAATGTATTGGACGTATTTAGAGAAATGTCAGTGAAATTATCTATTATGGTGTTTTTTTTAGTTGTAGTTGCACATTATAACATAATATATTTTTTTTTATAAAAAATTATAACTATATAATGGGCCATCGGCAAAAACGCTTTTTATCGCTAAAACATGATATGTCTGTAATTCAATCCCCACGCATACCTGACATTAATCAATCCATAGTGGTTTGACCATAAATACAGAACGTTATGCACCAACTCTACAGCGTGGAGGTAGAATTATGATACATTGTGCCATAAAAGATTAAGAGATCGAAAAAGTTAAAGAAGCTCGTAACTCGTAGCTATGCGGTACATCTAAGTTAGATCTTACTAACTAGTGTTTACGCCACACGCCATATAAGTCTGTCCGGAAGTCGACGGACTAGCGCCCTTATGAATTATCCAAATGCCACTGTGTCGCAACGCATGCGCATTGAGAGATAGGTTGCGTGGGTTATGCCCCCCGGTATAGCGGAGTTATTGCCGTACAGCATTGTAAGACGGGTTATGTAAGGCAGTTTATTGCGGCGATATTACGTAGTTTACGGATATATATGTGTTTGTATGTTGGTACATTTCTCTCAAATCTGATTCAAAAGTAAAATAAAATTTAGTAGGTCCACCCGGTCTAGTTTAGTAGGACACACCTAGTTAAATTTCTTTAAATTTTGTGAATATTACGTAAGCAAAGTAATATTTTACTCCTAAAATTAACCGATCCGGCGGGCAAATACCGAATAATTCCGATTTGTCTAGACACAGCATCATCCACAACAACAAACATGGCGGAGATAATAAACTAACGCATGCGCAGTTTGTTTCTACTGACTATCGCGCAACTTGCAACATCCTTGTACAAATACTGCGTGTGTAACGATATTATTTATCGCATTATTAAATTAGGCGTCTTATAGCCTTAGACTAGCTAAAATGCCAAGAAATGATTGTACTTAATAATTTTGAAACTGGAAGAAAGTGGTTATTTGAATCAATATAGCTTTTTTATCGGAAAATCACGATTTCCATGAAAAAATAAAATATAACCGGAGCATCAAGCAACGAAAGGCGAGGTAAATAAAACTTCACATTCGATAGTCAACACCGGACAGTCACACACAGACGATTCATCACTCGCTGCGCTTCGAAGGCTGTCGCCTGTCAATTCTGTAAATGGTGGAACCGCGCTATAACTAGTTTTGACCACATGCATTGCTATTGCTTGGTTGCAACTATTTATCGAAGTATATCTTTTCTTGCAAAGTGATAACATAGTACGTACCTGCGGTTAAGTGCAATGTTGTCCAAATACAATGACATCAATGAGAGATTTGCCGTGAGTCAACATTTTAAGTGTACCTAACAGGTATTTTCTTAATAAGTTAGGCTGTAGTAAGTTTTTAGACTATAACTCTCTCAAAGGTGTATGATATCGTCTATTTAACTTATTTTCCTCGTCTCGTATTTATTTGTATTGTGCAGTATATAAATTATCAAGCGAATTGCTTGCTCACTGTCCCATATAGTTTCCTACTTCTACAATTTCTACTTTATCATCGATGAAAGTCTATAGAAGCATTGATTATATTATGACCCATATATGAAATCGATCAACTTTATGCTTTCATTGTCGAGTAAGATCTCAAGCTCACTGTGAGGTCTGTCCATGCACAGCGCCGATAACGTTATTCAATCGATGTGAAAGATAAGCACAACCGCGCTCTATATTCTAATTATAGTTGTAGAAAGTTTGCATTTAAATGTCAATGGGATATGCACGACCATACAAATGTAGCTCTTGGATTTTACTACATGCACGATCGGTTTTGTTTTTCAGAGTGTGGCACTCTACCTTTTATAATATATCGCTAAAAATGCTGAAGGGCGCGTTTATTGCTATTATGATTGATTTTTTTTTATCTTGAACCATACATCTAAATGGTTCTACTTAGATATTGGTGAAAGAGTCCCCAATTTATTCAGAACTCGTAGACCCAGCCACAAATCTCAATAATGCCAATACGAGTATACCTACGAAGCTTACGAAATTTCTATGACACCATCTAATTACACAAATTCATCACAATTAACATTCCATAATGGTAAGCGATAAATTAGCTGGTCGATCTTTGATTCGGACCCCCGGGCTGCGGCCACTATGTATTCCGCGTGTGGCGCGGACGGGCCACGCTGACGTCACCGATGATCATTGCAAAGACATAAAGTTTTATGGCGTGTCGTGAAGACGCGCCACTTAGTGGATGTCAGGTCACGTATGGTTTGCAAATGCGTAATTGCTATGTAGGACCGGTTTTTGGTAGAGAAGGATGTTTTTTTGTGCCAATTATCAAGGAATGCCTGTTGGAGATGACGGCGACATCTTAACGGAAGCAGAGATGATATTACCAAGGGCCCCTACTAATAGGATGCTTTCAGCGTTGGTCCTGTGAAAGCATTTATCTTTAGTTGCTTGTTGTGAATTGATTTAGGTTGTTTAGTGGCCTCAGAATATTTCTCAACAAAACTTGATATTGTCATGTTCTGCAAAAGCTCATATTAAACAAAACTATGACTGACAAGTTTATTAACAGTTTTCAAAGTATAGTGAAAACATTCCAGCCAGTTGTAAAGTTAAATAAATAATTTTGCGTAATAGGTTAAAAAATTATGCCGGAAAAGAGTCGTATATTAAATTAATTAAAAAATAATACAATCACACGGTCTTAATGTTGGCTGTGTGAATCTTTCCTGATGCCAGATGTCAGACGGCGAAATTATCTAAGAAGTGGAACGCAATTTCCATCTCTATTTAAAACAATATTCAAACAGCCTGATGATGGATGGCTTCCTCGGGCCATACACTTGATTTCTAAAAATTGATTAGTAAATAGCGATATCGGACCGGCTGGGAGTAACATTTGAATTTATTTGTGCACGTATGCCTCACGGTTATGGACGTAGAGGGGTGGGCAGAGGTAGTCTGTCTGAATCATTTTCGGTCCATTATGGGATGCGATCGAGTATATCGTTGTATGCGGGCAAATACCAATCCTAGGCTATTAAATATTTGGATCAAAAATATAAAATTTATTATTGCCCTTTTTGAGATTAGTATACTACGAATGGTTCTAAGAATTATTATTAATTGACTCTACTTCATAAAGTTCTGTTATAACATACTTATTATTTTTCTGGACGATAGCTTAGTTGGGAATGGAACGGTCTGCTGAGACAATGTCTAGAGGTTCAAAACCCAAGGCACACACCTCTGACTTTTAAAAGTTACGTGTGTATTGTTTACCAATTATCGTTCGCTTTAACGGTGAAGGAAAACATCGTGAGGAAACCTGCATACCTAAGAAGTTATTTATAAGAATATTGAAGGTATGTGAAGTCTACCAACCCGCACTAGGCCAGCGTGGTGGACTAAGGCCTAAAACCCCTTTCAGTAGTAGAGTAGGGACAGTGGGACAGTATATAATACAAGGCTGGTATTTTTTTTTACCTTGCCTTGGGTTTGAACGTCCGGACATTGTCTCGGCAGACCGATCCATTCCCAACTAGGCTATCGTCTATATTATTATTATTATTTTTCTACAGAGAAAAAAACGTGCAATGAGATGTTCCCTAAATATAACATTATTGATAATAATTTATTTTTATTTCAAACGCCATACCAATGTCTTGAATTAAAAAGTCGATTAATCTCGCTCACAAAAAAATCTGATGAATGTTTTTATATTTTTGTATGTAAAAAGTTTTGCATCGTTTGTAATGTAATGGGACGGAAAATGATGTGTAGGCAGCCGGAACGTATGTAAACATGTCTCGGTCATACCTACACGTATGTACGAGTACATACGCCCATACAAACTGATGGCTATTTGTAGAGTGCTTTATGACTTTATTATATTTAAGACTAGGTGTTGTTCGTGGCTTCACCCGCGTGAAAAGCTTTTCCTGCTACAAAAGTCCCTACAACATTATAGCGATTCATAGTGTCACCGACACCAGTGACATGTATACATAAAAAATCCATAATTTTTCATAGAAGCAAGTTCCAGGATAAAAATAGCTAATATAGGATATGGTCTATCCTAGGTAGTTTACCCTATTTCATACAAGTTAGATCAGCGCTTTCTGAGTTGTCTTCTAACAAACATTCAAACATCTAGACTGACATTGTCATAAATATTCGCATTTACAATATTAGTATGAAGTCAGATATCTTGACATAAATGCTGGCCAATCATTCTGTAGATGTCTACAGCGTGGGTCTACTGTATGCAATAAAATACATTGTTTAAAAGCCAAAATACATCATACACATGTAAATTAAACAGCTGCGCATAATTCTGGCTTTAAAATGTATATTTCTAGGAAGTGAACATTTTGTTTCAAATAAAAATGCATAATACGTTACGTCGAAGCTCTTAGCTACATTTGTGCCGCGTGTCCGCCCACTCGCGTAATGGATACATTATAAACTGTTGTTTTGTTAGCGATTGAGCGTTCTGATCACGTATAATACAGTTATGTACGCCGTATACAGAAACGAGTAAACAGATGTATGATCCCGTGCGAAAGGACGCCGCGCCGCGACCGACCCGACAACAGCCTTCGGTTATCTTTAGACTCGCGATAGGGCTGTGCTGTTTATTTAGTGCCAATAAAAGGATTATAATTGATTGTGTAACTAAATTAGAACGTGTTATGTTTCGTAAAATATCAAGATAAACGCGATTAATAACGTGTTATCACGAAAAACACACTTTCAATTACTTTTAACTAAGTGATTAGATATCGCATACGAAAAAGTGACGAGCTTCTTGGAAGAGTTTTGATAGCCCTAATAACGGATGTTTTATGCGCACGCGTCTCCCGTGCCTCCCTTCCCCAACCCACCATGCCGTCCAATCAAAACAAACAACGGGGCGCGACAACCTCTCGTTGTGATTAATCACTCTACGTAATACCGTCATACCATTTTATTACATTACTTAGAACATCTGATACGAGAGCGAGTTTCTCGATACTTAATTAAACATGTAACATGTCGCTGTGGCGTAATGAAGTTTTTTTTTTGTTTACAGTTTTGATAATTTGGGCGCGCTGGATGCGTCCGGTTTTATTGGCCGGATATGTAAATTTATAACGTGAATGTGCGATGAAACATTTTTACGGTGTTGCGGGAATGGTCAGCGTTGCTTGTTTGACGAGAACTTTTACGTTTGTTGTTAATTCTGTTACGAGAAACTTGTTAAGACTGAATGGGTATCGAATACGGATAAAATCCTTAACCAGTGCTCAACGACGGTGCCACTTTTGTTTATATCTATACTAATCTTATAAAGAGGAAAGATTTGTATTTTTGTTTGTTTGTAACGATAAACTCAAAAACTACTGAACCATATTTAAAAACTCTTCCACCAATATAAAGCAACGTTATCGGCGAGTAACATAGGCTACTTTTTATCTCGGGAAAATATAAAGAGGGACTTTAATCCTGGAATTTTTATCACGCAGGTGGAGCCATGTGAAAAATCTAGTTGTAAATAAAATCTATTACACACTAGGTGTGTTGTTGCTCGTGGCTTCAGCCGCGTAAAAAGCCTTTCCCGATACAAAAATTCTTAAAATAATACGATGCCAGCGCCTGCTACTTAAAGAATATGATAAAAATATCCATTATTTCCTTAGGAGCAAATTACTAAAAAAACAATGTCCTATGTTAATCCAGGACATGATCTACCCGTGTGTCAAATTTCATCCAAATCCGTTCAGTAATTTATGCGTTTCCTTCTAACAAACATACAAACATTCTACGATTTTCGCAAACTTTCGCATTTATATTATTAGTAAGAAGTAAAATATCATTATTTTCGTATTTATAATTTTGGTAGTAAAATCTGTTTTTATGGTACGTCTGCCTTTTTTAAATAGAGCCTCAACATTTCACGGCCTTGGATATTAGCGCCATCCTGCTCGCGGTGCGCGCCCGCGGCCACTGCAGTTAAGTTTTTGTACGTCGACGCCTTTTTACACCTCTACTGTCGGATTTCTTTGTTCATGATTACTGACGAGTAGGTTGTTTTGAATTATTGTTTTGCGTAAGTAGATACTGAGTGGATGATTACAGTTGTTTGGAGTATTCGGTGATGTGTGAGGTAAGTGTAATTACATCCTGGGTAACTGGGCATCGAGATTTAACATCGGAAGGGTGAGGAGCGCGCAGTGATGGTTCATCATTAAGGTCCTGTCCCCTGGATGGGGCAGAGGGTTTCCACAGTGACTCTCCACCTCGATCGGTCTTGAGCTTCGCGTTTGGTTTCGCTCCAAGTCTTCCCAATACTTTTTGCTTCGTCGATCACAGTGCGTCGCCAGGTTTGTTTGGGACGTCCACGCTTTCGCTTTCCTTGAGGATTCCAATCCATTGCCTGTTTAGGCATATGATCGGGACCTCTTCGGAGGGTGTGACCAATCCATTTCCACTTGCGGCGACTGATCTGCAGATTGATTGGTGTTTCATGGCAGAGTTCTCGTAGGTGGTCGATCGAGATTTTCTCAGACCAGTGGATACTGAGGATTTGGCGAAGGCATCGGTTTACAAATACCTTGAACTGATGCGAGATGGCTTTGGTTAACTTCTACGTTTCGCACCCGTATATCAGCACTGACTTTACGTTAGTCCCGAAAATCCTGAGCTTAACTCTTCGGGTCAACTTTCGTGATTTCCATACGGGCTGCAGTTGCGCAAAGGTTGCTCGTGCCTTGGTAATCCATGAGGTGATGTCCTCCTCTGCTCTTCCTGTTTCCGACACGACGCTACCGAGGTATGTAAACTTGTGGACTCGTTCCACTACCTCTGTGCCAATCAGCAGTGATGGTTAGTGCTTTATAATCCAAACCTCTGAGTGTTGCTACTGTTTAGGCAGTTTATGGGTCGCAGAAAGACACACTAAAGCTTTCACTAAATTATAATCTCTAAAAAAATTAGCTATTTTCGCAATCATCAAAAAGCAATCAACTCTCTACCTATCTTTATGCAATCAATCGTGTTTTTAGCCAAATTAATATGAGTCTAATTGGCGGAAGACAGTATCGTTTGGATTTAAATTTTATTAATTCAGACAGTTTATTGCTTTTGAGTAAATTTGTTTTACAGCTTCTACAACGGGTTCGGGTGTTGATTGCATGTAGTTTGGGAAATCTATTTAGGATGTTGATTTATTGATGATATTTAATTTAATCGATGAAATACTGTGTCGTGAATTTAAATTAGGGCTAATTTTGTGTCCAATCACATTATAATCGATTACTATTCATTTTTTATTTTAATTGCGGTGTAAGGTCATTCTCATTTTTTTCTGTTCATAACTCCAAGTTCTTAAAACCCGTGGTGATTATAAAATACTGTTCCACGAACCGTTATTACAGCGGCTTGGTAGGACTATGTTCTTAAAACTTCTTTTTGTCCACTTGACGAATTTACCCACCAATCAGATAGCGAGAATTCTTCCACTTGCCCCACAACTGGCCCTGGCCGCATCTTAATGTAGGGTCAGCGCAACGCACTTATTCAAGCATGTTGCAAAAAAAATTTTAAAATTGGATGCTTATGCGATATGAGATTCGAACCTAAGATAAACTTAGTTAAGACCTCAGATACTAGGCCTTATAGGCGGTAGCATGATAGCGAAGCCAAGAATATGTTTTAATCTACATTTAAACCGTATAATATGTATTTTCATTTAAGACTTTACAAATTTTATCACAAAGTGCTTTATTTCATGGTTTAAAATAATCGATTACTATCACTGAGCGTGTTAGCAATTACTATTAATTGAATTTAAAGTTACCGATAAATTGTTACAAAAGAGGACTTTAGATTTTGCAACTGGTACAAAAACAGGTAAGTTTAAAGGCTTATATTTGCCATATTTTCTATTCGGTATGTAAAAAATTACCACTGGCCTTGTATGCACCATGTGACCATAACATTTAAAATGTTTTCAATAGAAGCAGCCTACTCCACAGTAATGACTTTATTCTATATTGTTTTTATTTCACAAGAACCTAGAAATTATTTATTTTAAAACGTTTACATTAGCCTATGCAACACATAGAGGTTTATTTATTTACACTGTCAATAAATCATATTCAGGAAATAAAGTTATACTTTTCTATTCATTCAACTTTCTACCAGTTTAGGCTGCCGTTGATTTAGACAATGCCAAGTTAGGGTAGTCCCGACCTGCCTCTGTCTTCCTTCAACCAAGCCATACATCACTTTCAAAACTGTAATTTGATTAATACCCGTAATAAAACATTTCCATACACGGCATGCATCGATAGAGGGATATAAATTATAATCTACCCACAATCATCCGTAAAGTGTCCGTGCAGTTGCGGATTATACGCTATATTTGATAAAAATACAATGAATGACTGCCTCGGTGGCGTAGTTGTATTATGGTACGACTGCAATGCGATATTGAGTTTTTCTATTCAGTATCAGCTCGGAGTCTGGAATTTGTGCCCGATATGGCGATAGGCTCGCCCCCTATCACATCATGGGACGGAATAATGGCGAAAAGTGGTGCACTAGTTGCGCCTCTGCCTACCCCTTCGGGGACAAAAGGCGTGAGTCTATATGTATATGTATTGTTGGAAATCAGAAGCGAGTGTGATTAAAATAAAAACAATTTATTACTGATTTTACATAACACATTTATCACTGATTTTACATAAACACATTTTTCACTAATTTTACGTAAGAACATGTAACAGAAATACTTTTACAAAAATATCGGCAACTAACCGACCAGCATGAAAATCAATGTTCAACTCAACAGAGAGACCAAGCGCGCACGAGAGTCGGAACACGAATGAATCCAAATGGCGGCAGGGCTGCCTTTTTATACACCCAACCGTCACTCCCACCATTACTTTGACGTCTCGACTGGTTTCTACAACTTATTAGCACGCCACAAATACCGTCACAAATACCATTAAAAAACGTTTATCCCAACACGGCCTTTCCTGACAGGAGTCCGTCCTCGGGCTCCATCTTCTAACTTTGGAGATCAGTCTCGAGAATCGGCACTGATGTTCCCAAACTTTCCTCGTTCAACAAGGCGTTGGATGGTGCAGCAGGCTCTTCAGTGCACCTTTGCGTCCCGTATTGCTCGTTGGCAAAAGGCTGGGTAATGCTAGCAGCGTCAGCCTCAAGCTCGTCATTTGCATCTGTGTACAAAAATAAAACAGAGCACAAAAACATGTCCACAAAGATAAAAAAAATAAAGTAAGACAGCTCATATGACTTGAGAAAAAATACTCAGCGTAATAAAATCTAAGTACAGCGGATATAAAACATCCTGATATCTGTATCAATCACCCGTGGCAGGTCCAGTCATAATAAAATCTAAGCACAGCGAATACAAAACATCTTGATATCTGTACCAATCACCTGTGGCAGGTCCCCTCATAATAAAATCTAAGCACATCTGATATGAAACATCTTAATATCTGTACCAATCACCCGTGGCAGTTCCGTCATAATAAAATCTAAGCACATCGGATATGAAACATCTTAATATCTGTACCAATCACCCGAGGCAGTTCCCGTCGGGGGAGTGCCTCTCACGACTCGTTAGAGGTCTACGTAAACATACGTGAGACATAGCTTTGCGTTGTGAATCGGTCCCATATAAAAACATGCTTCCACCCAACCTCTATCTAAGCACAGTGGATATGAAACATCTTGATATCTGTACCAATCACCCGTGGCAGGTCCCCTCATAATAAAGTCTAAGCACATCGGATATGAAACATCTTGATATCTGTACCAATCACCCGTGGCAGTTCCCGTCGGGGGAGTGCCTCTCACGGCTCGTTAGAGGTCTACGTGAGACATAGCTTTGCGTGTGTGAATCGGTCCCACATAAAAACATGTTTCAACCGAATCTCTCAATGTAAGACTAATAATGTTTGCCATACGAACACATCACACGCCAGAAACCCGTCCATGATACAACCCTGCGTGTACTACGGGCTCCAGGACCACATGTCTGAGCAATCCTCGACAGTGTCCGAGCACACAACCACACAAAGTACGTCCCATATACTAGGATCGCATGCCCGAGCGCGGTCGAAAACAGCATCCAATAATATGAAACCGTACCTCACTTGAAGTGTATCCGTCGATCAGGATAGCATGCCTGACATAAGACATTGACTATACCGACCGCAAGACTAAACTTCCCTTAAACGTGTTCCCCCCTTAGGAAACTTTAACAAAACGTGTTCCCCCTTAGGAAACTTTAACAAAACGTGTTCCCCCTTAGGAAACTTTAACAAAACGTGTTCCCCCTTAGGAAACTTTAACAAAACGTGTTCCCCCTTAGGAAACTTTAACAAAACGTGTTCCCCCTTAGGAAACTTTAACAAAACGTGTTCCCCCCTTAGGAAACTTTAACTAAACGTGTTCCCCCTTAGGAAACTTTAACAAAACGTGTTCCCCCCTTAGGAAACTTTAACAAAACGTGTTCCCCCCTTAGGAAACTTTAACAAAACGTGTTCCCCCCTTAGGAAACTTCAAAATGTGTTCACCCCCTTAAGAAACTTTTTCATGAAAACTTTAGCTTTACAAAATATACAGCACCCAATACGCTTTTCCGCAATCACCTGATATCCACGCCATGTGAAGCATAATGGAGTGCGTGGTTGCGCATTTCAGCAGCGCAAAGCGCGCGCAATTCAGCAGAGCAAGGAGCGCGCAGTTCAGCAGCACAAGGAGCGCTCAGTTCGGCAGCACAAGGAGCGCTCAATTCAGCAGCGCACCGCATCGCCAGGAGAGATTTTCAATTCCTGCCAACAGAAAATATACACAGCAGCATCACATGACTCAACCATTCCTGGCCTAAACCAGACAAGTTCAAGTGAACGGAGGGATTTGTGTACGAACTGTGTTAATCACTAACCAGCGGCATAATGACAAAACTTGCTATATACACGGTTTGCCAATAATTTTGTATTCTGATCAATCTTCTAAATTCGCAAAAAAAACATCGACTCTTTATAAAGAACTCATCGAATCATTATAACAAAACAATGGCAGAATGAAAACTTTTCACCCGACTGTGCATGGATGTTACAGAGCACAGGTATAACTGCACCCATAACACGTGGCTAGCTTCTTTGTAAGGAGCAGAGCGCGCTGATTCGCCTTCGCGCAGCCAGGAGCGTGAAATCCCGCACTCGTACAGCCTGAAGCGTGTCGTTCCGCGCCGCTCCGCATTGCGAAGACAGTGCGCACACACACTGCATAGATCTCCAATTTCTGCAAAAATAAAAACCACAACAGCAACACACCGTTCGGCCTATTCTGACCTTAAATAAAATCTGGCGTTAAACTTTCTGAACAGCCATCTCATTACTACAACAAGTAAATCCTCCTGCAAAGTGGTTTTGGGCAGAATCTCCAGTTACCACTATGTGGTAAAACGAGATCCCAACATTTGAGAATGTTACGGAAAAATACTACAATGGTTTTGGGTAATACGATACCAAACATCCTCTATCATCGCAGTAAACGTCAGATCCTCTAAGGATCCCATAGGGGCTCTTCAGTAGTCACGCTTTACGAAGTCTTTTAACACTGGAAACATCGAGCAAGTACTCCTTGCAAGGAACTTCAGTGCCTTCAATCAAAAATATCACAACCGCATAAAACGGTTCACTCTACCTTGGCCTTTAATCAAATGTCGTATCAAAAATTGATTAGGAAATTTAGTAGTCATCTTAACATGAAGACAACATCAAAATTATCGTATGTCTTGCTCTTAATCCCAAAATTTTAAACAGTGAAGTGCTACGAATCGAAACCATGACCAAGGAAAGCCAACAATCCTTCAGACTGAACACTATGCACCTAGATCACTTGTCAACCAAGGCCATGTACAGTCTTTGTTTACTACAACAGATAGTTTTCTCAAAGTCCTTAAGTTTAAGGACGGCTCTGTACTAACAATAACCACGAATTGCTCGTTAATCCATGTCTGCACATGCCTTGTTAAACAAGATCTCAATATTTGTGCAAGGTTTCCAAAAATAAAAGAAATCGCATAAGTTGAACTAAGGTAGGACTTCCCTTTAAGGAATCTTTGTGCTAAGTAGTACCATCCATTAAAACTAAAGTTTTACCCATTGGTCCATGTACAATTTTTTAGTTAAACTGCCATTTAACGGAAAATATTTGAACCCCATAAGTATTCAACTCAAAAAGTCAAATATCACTGCCATTATATCTGGTCAGCATTCTCATTGCCATAAACACACATCCACTATGCGAATTACACATGAAAATGGCTATACTTTTCTTCTTGCACTATACGGTACTTGACTTACATCCACAAATTGATTATTACGTCCAAAATCTAGGTACGTGACTAGTAAACAAAATCCCCAATATTTTTAGAGATCACCAGAAATAATAAAGGAAACCATAACCTTCAAATAAGGATTATGGGTCATACGATACCAAACTTCCTTTACAGTCACCGATGAACATTCTCTGTGCTGGAGCAGTTTGCTTCAACCGCCAGTTGCCATCCGCGTAGTCACTTTGCCCAGGACGCCAACTGTGACACCATACGCAGCACATCTACTGGAACACTTGCACACCAACAGGAACGTTTGCACACCAACAGGAACGTTTCAATACCCAAAACAATGCTTGAGCACGAACAGTTCAGTCGTGGTACACGGACACACTTGTTCATTCGAAGTCGTACACACATGACGTCAAAAATGAACATACGATGGTTATGTTTCACACTTGTCCACTTTTATTCACGCTGTAGTCTTGTTCTTATCCTGATATTACTCAGCGCAATGTCTTTCTTCACGTAAATTGCGGGTAGTCCAATATCTCCATCGTACCACGCATGTATTCCACATAGCGTACATATGTAGTGAGCACAATCTATTTCTGTGGGCATCGATTACATATCCCACTTCTGATGTTGGAAATCAGAAGCGAGTTTGATTAAAATAAAAACAATTTATCACTGATTTTACATAAACACACTTTTCACTAATTTTACGTAAGAACATGTAACAGAAATACTTTTACAAAAATATCGGCAACTAACCGACCAGCATGAAAATCAATGTTCAACTCAACAGAGAGACCAAGCGCGCACGAGAGTCGGAACACGAATGAATCCAAATGGCGGCAGGGCTGCCTTTTTATACACCCAACCGTCACTCCCACCATTACTTTGACGTCTCGACTGGTTTCTACAACTTATTAGCACGCCACAAATACCGTCACAAATACCATTAAAAAACGTTTATCCCAACAGTATGTATAATATGAATGCGTTTACATAATACCCTCGACAAGGTTTGGGTTTTCAGTCTCAGCACTCATTTCAGTTACAGTCATATGATTGCTATGAAAATGTAAAAGGTACGATGTCTCATGCACATTAAACACTGCAAATTTCATATTTATGCAGATGACATCCAAGTGTACATATCTTTTAAACCAGCAGAAATCAATAATGCAGTTTTTAAACTAAATGAGGATCTCATCAAAATTGCAAACTGGTCTACACGCAATTGTCTGCTGTTGAATCCCGACAAAACTAAGTACATAGTTTTTGGTAGCAATTATCAGCTGCGTAGTCTAAGCCAACCAATTAATCTCCAACTTTTGGGTAATCCTATTGAGCGAGTATATGAAGCTCGCAACTTGGGTTTGCATATGGACAGTGAGCTACGTTTTGAGAAGCATGTTGCAAATGTAGTTAAGAGCTGTTTTTATAAATTGAAGGTGCTATACAAAATGAGGCCATATCTGCAGGAAAGTTTGCGCTTACAGCTTGTAGAATCACTTGTCTTATCAAGACTTAACTACATGGATACAGTCTTTGGCCCCCGCTTGTTAGCCAGAACTCAACGACTCATTCAACGAGTGCAAAATGCTTGTGCCCGCTTCTGTTTCAAGATTCCATTGAGAGCCCATGTCACTCCTTATCTTAACACACACAAAATTTTAAAAATGCGTCATAGGCGTAAACTCCATCTTGCCTGTCTTCTCTTTGGAGTCTTGAAGCATAGAACACCTGGCTATCTTCATAAAAAATTGTTCTGGGCAACAAGTCACACCTCACGTGGGCCTCGGCAGTGTGCAAAACAGCTCTACACTCATAGCCATAGTTCTGCCGCTTTTAGAGGTAGTTTCCGGTACACAGCCACTAAATGTTGGAACAATATCCCTCCGCCAATCAGAAACCTGCAAAATTTTAATGGTTTTAAGTTAAAGTTGAAAAATTTTATACTTAACCATCAAGTAGCTCAGGGACTTCTTAGCCATGATACCAGTGCTATATAGAGTAATGCTTGGTATTTTCAGACAATGGAGCTTTTATATAAGTTAGCTATTGTAATGATATGTATTGTCTCATGCATGCTCCTACTTACGTTTAGCTTGTGCCTCTCGGACAGTGGGTATACAGATGTCTATACAGTCGCCCTTGCCTGTGTGTTTGTGATCTTTTTTGTACAGAGCCCTTTTCATCAGTTTGGTTTTCCGTAACCTGCTCTTTGCACAATTTGTTAAATTTTATTCTTCTTCTTCTTTTAATTATGGCTTCCACCAATTATCTATCGGTGATTTCGCCAATGTCAAGTAATTAATAGCAGATACAAAACAATAAATATAAATTCTTAGAAATAAAAAGTAGTCGCCATGTCGAAAAACAAAACACGACCCTAAATTTTATTATAGGTACTCTTTCTTTGGGAAACGCCAAACTGACGGATGGGGTTTGAGGTGTTGCCAGAGGAAATTAACCGACGACCATTGCAGTACTATTGACAAATCTCTGTATATTGTTTTGTGGTGTTGTTATAGATAATATTTTTTACTTTTAATTGTTTTTTTTTTTTTCTTTTTTATGTTTATTTTATTTATTTTTTAGTTTTTTCCATTTATTGTCACAAAGAGTTTTTTTTTTTTTTTGTCTTCCGTGACACGCACATCAAAAGGCTCAACGGAAGACCAGCGTTGGCTGTATTGCCAACTTTTTGCTGAGTTGAGCCTGTTTGCAACAAACATATTATGTAGTTTTAAGTGTTTTTATATGTATTTTAGTTGTGTGTGCGTTTGTT
The DNA here is from genome assembly GCA_949316025.1 of Lapara coniferarum. Classification (NCBI taxonomy): domain Eukaryota; kingdom Metazoa; phylum Arthropoda; class Insecta; order Lepidoptera; family Sphingidae; genus Lapara; species Lapara coniferarum. The sequence goes on from OX438927.1 coordinate 29,770,313, forward strand.
GCAAATAAAGTTTCTTTCTTTCTTCTTTCTTTCTTTCTTTCTTTCAAGAGTTCCTAGGATTATGTAAAGGTTGTTATATCTGTGGTTTATCAAATATTTTACTCTTCATATTAAGTTTATTTATGTATTTAGAGACAACCGATTAAATTTACCCACAGTTAGATTCATAAGAGACATGTTATAAATCTCGGATGTATTTACTGCTGTACATACTAAAAACCACCCATGTTAGTAAAAAAAATGACTTTCTCAACATGAATCGCACCCGGTCCTGTCACTGCACGCGCACTGAATCGATCGTTAACACCTAGTTAGACAACAAGCGTGGTGTGTGGTGTTCAAAACAAAAGGCTCGGAGTGGTACGCGCCACGCGTAGTCGCGTCTCGTAATTAATTGTAATGTACGCGGACGGCGGGCGCCGCGCGGCATGCGTAATGTCCCGCGCCGCCACTCGTACGCATCCGCGAATTTGCTGATTTATTGTTTACGTGTTGGGCTTTGATGTGTGAAATTTTAGAAAAAGGATGTGCTGGTAGTTGTCCTGATTATTGTTGGAAAACTAGGCTAGGTCTAACGACAGCATCGTACTACGTACGTACGGCATATTATATCAGAATGGATTGCTGATTGAAAGTTCGGTAAGTATCTACTCTTCCGAGTTGTCTGTCTAGCAAGACACAGGGTATAATTCTGTTTACATTCGAAGGGAAAACATCTGTTGGTCGATATTTACATCTTTTTAGAACCTGTAGAGAGAATAATATAATAGCCTATGGCTGCGAAAGTGTTTAGTCAGTTACTTACAAATTTGAGAATTCTTCTTGGCTCTAATTACAAGGATCCCTATAAGTCCTACATATCCTTTCAGAGTTTCTGTCACACCTGCAATAATTAAATCAATTAACGTAAGATATAGCTTTCACTTGCGCTCAACACAAACCCGCTTGCCTTCCACAAGTCACCGTACATTATTCCTATACGGATAGACATTTTCCAATTACTCGATCAACGGGAACATTTCCATCAATTAATGCAGTATCAACATTTTACACTATTAAATCTGTCTGGAGGCTGCAAATTGTATTGCAGTTGGTGCTCATTGCGTTGAAAACGCGATACGATTTTAAAATCGCACTGAAAATACTGTGATACCCAAAATGTTTACTTTGGCTCTACTGTAAGTATTATGCAGTACTAGCTTTTGCCCGCGGCTCCGCCCGCTTTAAAAAGTTTTTCCGGGATAAAAATCCCGCTTTATATTTACCCGGGATAAAAAGTAGCCTATGTATTAATCCAGGACATGATCTACCCGTGTGCCAAATTTCATCGAAATGCGTTCAGTAGTTTTTGCGTGAAAGAGTAACAAACATCCATACATCCAAACATCCATACATTCTTACAAACTTTCGCCTTTATAATATTAGTAGGATTACAGTATTAAAGAAATACATAATCGAGTTTGCACTATTGTTAGTTTTGGATCCACTGTCTGATGGTAGGTAATCAACAGAACCCATTAACCACCACAATGCTAGAATATATTTGCTAGGAAAATCTTGAAAACAAACGGACAGTGAGATAACGATGACATTCTTTAGTCTCTGGCATCGTGTCACAATTTATCGAATCACAATTTAATAACAGCGATTTTTTATCGCATTTTTAACCCTACACATATAGCATTTGCTACAAAAATATCGCTCAAAATATGAATGCGCGCCAAGTCTCGCAGCTGACGGTTGTCGACCGCTTGTTGATTAGCGATTGGTCACGGCGTACCGTCGGCCCAGCAGCCACCAGTCGTGGGCGTGGAAACGCAAGCTATTTGGTGGGTTGAAATCCTTGAGTTATTGTGCGGAGTGCGGGCCGAGTGAGTAATGAGCCTGGATGGATGGTGATTTTGACTCCATCTCGTTCGTGTTGCGATTAATTTTTTTTGTGATATGTTTGTAATGACGTTTTGAAATTCCCCGATTGGAGGATCTTAACTAATTTGTAGGGTTTTGAAAGTGCAAAATAAAAATGTAATTACTGAATTTTAATTTTAAATCAAAAGGTAAATAATCTATTTTAATATATTAAATAGGCTCCGAAACTACTGGACCGATTTGAAAAATCTTTCACGTATATAAAGCTACATTATCAGCGAGTAACATAGGGTACTTTTTATCCCGGGAAAATATAAAGCGGGACTTTTATCCCGTAAAAACTCATTGACGCGGGCAGAGCCGCGAGCAGCAGTCTAGTCTTATAGGTATAACCATCTTTAGCTTGTTGCATAAGAGCGGGTGTCAATAACGTGTCGTTAATTATAATAATTTAATTTTACACACATATAGAAAATCATGGACCTAAGCTCAAAAATTACTCGCTCACAAAACAGCTGAGCAATCTTAACCCTCTGCCCATATTAATTCAGATGAGACGTGTAAAAATCCATAAGTCGCAGCTCCTGTGCCTGGGTGGGCTCTAATCCCCTCTCACCGGTCCGGAAAGGAAGTCACGAGGGAGCAAACAAAGCCATGTACGATAACACGCTAAGACTTATTTATACAGTGTGCGTGAGACTTTAGATTACTAGGTTTATTGGTGTGCTAATGTGTTTGATATATTAATGCGTTTTATGGTCAGGAAAAGTATTTTTGATGTTTTCGTTTTAGTTGCCTCGATGGCTTTAATTTGTATTGAAGTGGTAATGAGGTTTTTGATATGAAGTTTTAAGCGTTCTACGTTCCTCCCATACGTTTTTTATGTCTTGATATTCGTGTGGCTATACTGCAATTGTGTAGTGCAGAACAAAAAAAAAACTACCAAATAAGAATGAATTTTCTTCGTTGGCCGCTAGGACTATGTAGGCATTGTAGACGTATCTAACTCGATGACCACCTGCTAAGAATTAAATCTTCCCTCACAAACTAAACTTTCTTTCTTATGTGCAAAAATAAAACTCTCAATAAAATAACTCGGACCAATACATAGCACAAATTATATCGACATAAAGCCGGTATATTCGTGAATACCATACAAAATGATGACTACGTTTAATGACGTACAAACAGATAAAGTTGAACATTGATACGAACCATAAACCAGTCGGTGTATCGTATCTGGGTTTAAACCAGCGTTTAGAGGCCGAGCTCCTGCTTGCCGTCATAAATGTATATGATGCTCATAAAATTATGATTCCGATGTACTGCTGTTTAAGGAGCGTTTTATATCACGTGACCTCGACGAGGGATCAGATGGCATGCGAGGATGCGGGCTGTGAGATTGTATTAGACGGGTTGGGTGCAAAGATTTAACTGTGTTGTCTTTGAGACAGAGTTAGTTCTGTGTAATACTAGTAGTAACCCTGTTCAATGGTAAACGATTTTCTTACTAATCATTATATATTTTAATTACCTAGATAATTATACATAATTTTGCGTTGAGCTAGGATTGCCATTCTGTCACCGCCCGTAGGTGTCGAGATGGATCAAAGAAGAGATGGCGGGACGAACTGAACCTTTGTCTAACATTGGAATATTAAAGGCAAATACAATGCAACAACTACAAAAACATTAGGTTATAGCCAATGCTAATTAACATAATAATCTGTTTATCCCTACAGTAGAAGTGAAAGCAGTGATTCTATTTAAAGCAGCACAATTATGTGTACAAAGTGTTTAGAAATCTGTGTAGAGGCTAACGTGAAATTTGTTATACACGTCGAGACAAACGAGACGCGTGTAGTACATGTGTAGATGCGTACGGCTGATAGCAGCGTCGCGGCGAGAGCTGAATGGCGATTGGATCGAACAGGCACAACGCGCGAATATAGGGTTGACTGTAATTATCATATTAAAATAAAATATTGGTGGTTTTAAGTGGGTAAAATTTCAGGTAGGTCATTTGAAGGTTATGTAACACCACCGCTAACTTTCTTATAAGGAGAGAATGGAGATAAGGTGCAGAAAATATATTTTTGCTCCTTGTGGAAGCGAAGGTTCCACTTTAAGAGGATTTTTTTTAATTTGAGGTGGTGCTTCTAGCCATTAATGTTTTCGGTAATATCATGCATTGTGACTTGACCACTTAAAAACAAATGCGTCTAAACGCATTTTGTTTGAATTGCGTATGCACGCTGCGAATATTACATATTGCTAAAAAAATCAGATGCTCATATTATTTCAAAAAAAACATTGGCAGCCCTACAAGGGCACTCGGCACAGAGTTCAGTAGATTGGTATCAAGCGGCACGGCGCGCCATGTTTGCTAGGCATGCCCACTGCCTGCCTCCGCTGTTCTAGATGTTTGTCTCACCTTAATGTATTCAATCTTGAAAATATCTGTGTACGACATGATGGCGAGCTTCCAGTTTCCAGAGGTCACATTGTTGCTGCTCTTGGGTTGCGTTGAATTATAATTTGTTGTAGTAGTCAAAATTGCATAATTGATTATTTAGCTTACTATTAGAAGTGCACACGCACACGCGCACGCGCACGCACACGCACACGCACACGCACACACACACACACACGCACACGCGCACACACACACACACACACACACACACACACACACACACACACTCACGCGCGCGCGCGCGCGCGTACATATGCACGCGCTCCTTTTATCCCCTAAGGGGTAGGCAGAGGTGCAGCTACTGCATCCACTTTTTGCCGTGCATATTCCGTCCCATGATGTGATAGGGAGCGAGCTTATCGCCATATCGGGCTGATACTCAATAGAGAAACCAATATCACCTTGCTCGACCTGGGAATTGAACCCGAGACCCAACATTGCAGTCGGACCGTAATACGACTACGCCAGTCCTTAGGCAGTCATTAGAAGTTCGCTTGTACTAAGAGAGTGAAGGGCTTTTCCTTTTATGTTACGTACTTATTAAACTACAGTTCTTACAAGACGCGTTAATTATTATGAACTTATATTGTCAATAAATCAACTTGTTTCTGCAGCTTTTCTGAAATTTTAAACAATAGGTGGTTAATCATATTCATTAAGATTTTATATTTAATTGAAAATAATTAAAACTCCTTTCCCATTTATACAAGAGACATCCCGAAATATCGTGCCAGGTGCAACTACTAACTGCGTGCGCAGAGCACGATTCCGTAGGAATCGGCATATACAAAGATGCAATAGGGAGCACTGCTGAATGCCATATCGGGAGCTGGTGTCGTGACCAACAGAACGCAGACCTTGCCGCGGCACTCGGAACAGCGGTGCAGTTAGATGAGCTATGTAGCCTGTAGACAGGAGACACAGATTAAAGGTGACCTTTTGGAAAGCAGCATGGATGTATGAGTAGTTTAGGAAATGGATAGTAAGGTTCATGAATCTATATAGGCTGAAGTCAGAAGTGGATATATTTATTTAAAAGGTGTTGAATATACATATACTAGTCTCAAAAATTATGTAGCGGCTATTAAGTGCAATATATTCTTCACAGTACTCAGATGCTATATAAAAAGTAGCCTATTTTCTTTCTAGGGTCTCAAACTATCTCCATATCAAATTTCATCGAAATCCGTTTAGTAGTTTCGGAGATGTGCAGTAACAAACAAAAAACAGACAGACAGAAAATAATAAAATTCGATGATTTGTTTTCCATTACTCTTCTTTAGTCACCCCCCTTTCTTTTTTATCACATTCCTTTAAATGTAGAGACAGACTAGTTCTACTGCTTTATTATACCTATGTATAGATAGATAGGTATCAATGTGTACATTAAACCAGCGATCTCTTATCACACATTTATGACTAGCGTTTGTTATGTTTATAATAAGCTATTCGAATGCGGGCGAAGCTTTGATAGCTAGATACGGCTCTGAAAAGCACTCGGAGCTTTCGCCGGAAACAGGGATTTACAAGTCACGATACAGCTGACTTCTAGATTGAAAAGTTTCCGCCAGTGCAGCACTGGTTACCGGCCATACGGTGCTTGGTCCCAGTTAGAATTATTACATCTGAATTGTAATGTACTGTAAGTTGTTTTGGTCTGCCTTTATTATAACCGTTTTGCAAGTCTACGACGAATGTACCAACTGTTGTGGTATTTGAATTAATATAGGGTAGTAGAATCACTATTTGATATTAATTTTATAACAAAATTATGTTATCGGAGTCCTGAAACCAGAAATGAATTATAAATAACCAATAAAAAATTAAGATTCTTGCAAATCCTTGGTGAGAGATATCTCATTTCACCTAACCGAAAACAAATCGAAGTCTATGGCCACAGAGTTTCAAAGGGATATATTCCCTGTAGGTATTTCTACTACACGCACAAATATTCATACAATAAGGTATTCACATACATTCTTCCCGTGTTACATCAACAAATAGAGATAGGTAATGCACGCCATTCACAACGTTCACGAGAAGTAGCTTACAATTATCCGTACAATTGTATCCGACAATAATACAGAACGTAACAAATTGTTACTAAGTTCGCGTAGATAAATCATACGTGCAACTGCGACACCGCCGACAGATGTTGGACGTTTCGCTACGTGGATAATAGAAAATGAGACCGATTCAGAAATAGTGACGATTGGTTAAGGAGTACTCGTTGCGGTGATAGAGTTGATATATCGATGCACGATGAATCGATTCGTTAGTGTTTGTAGTGATCTAAAAGTGGTCGTTATCACTTATACCAATATTGTTATTTTTGTCTAATCTTTGTGACTATGGACTGCTGTAAAATCGATTTACGATTAATCAATCTACTGTATTTGTGAATCGTACATCGTACATCGCTGGACCTTTTCTCGAAGATGCTGAATACTATCAATACCTGTAGAATATTGTTTGAAATATAACGTTGCATTTGTGTAGTATAATAATTGTACTATGTTGCTTAGATTATTGTCATCAGTGTAGGTACTCGATAAAATCACATCTACCAATCAATAATTACAATCGATTGATACTTCTAAATATCGATTTCATATCAACACGCGAGTTATTCAGGGCGTTTAGGCCACTCCATTAATCATCACATTGTCGGCGGACGCTGATGCCAAGTATCGGGTATTGTGACGACATATTTGTGATCTCGCTGGCCAAACCGAAGGCGTCCGAAGCTCGAAGGTGTGCACAACATTAATCACTAAGGTGCGGAGTTGTCGATACGACGCGACGTCGCAGATGTGTGTTGCGACGATATTTGATATTCGTGATCGTAACGTTCAGTCTGGTCGTATTGATTTAATGGCTCTCGTAAATGTTTAAGTCGTGTATTATTGAATATTGTAACAGTTTTGTAATAAGCAAAATCGGAATCTATTTACGTAGTAGCAATAAGTATAACAAACTAATAATTAATATCCTCCTTTCATAATGCCACTCTTTTTTTTTTAACATGAGGAACACGCTTACTATGTTCCCGTTGTGAATGATCCTGAAGATACCATCAAGTGTTCCCATTTGCTTTTGTCCTTGCGACCATTTGTTATATATTTATAGGCTTATATTTTTTATGTCCAATTAACTAGTTTTCCTCATAGCGATAATTTTGCTTACACAATCGTAAAATATAAGTACATTAATAACGATAAAGGGCAATTTCCCGTAGCGATGTAAATGCGAAATCTGGCAGCGATATTTAATATGGCCATTAACGAGGGCCATAAAAGCTGAGTCGAGTGACGTCGCGGGGTTGTACGCTATAAATCTCGTTTACGAGTGAGAGTTGGATGTTTTTTTTTTTTTGGAATTATCGCAATTATTATGCTGGGTCGAATCTGGTGCTTATGGTACATGTATTTTGTATGTACAACTAAACGATGGGGCGAGCAAGTTTCTCGCCTTCGCCTAACGGGAAGTCATTACTTCTATAAGCTGTCTATAAGCAGTAGTAATAAATTGATTTTTTTACCAGTTTTTATACTGTACACATTGATATGGGGTTTTTTATACATCAAACTAAAATTTCAACGGACCTTCCATCTAATGTTAAATTTTCAAGTCGAACGCAGTTTTGCTAAGCATCCCGTTTCAACCTTGAAAATTATTTTTAGTTTTGAGTTACCCCATTTGCATTCCGTTATTGGTATCTATATAATATTTTAATCTATATATATAAAAGAAAGTGGTGTTAGTTACACCACTTATAACTCAAGAATGGCTGAACGGATTTACCTGAAAATTGGTGGAGAGGTAGCTTAGAACCAGGAGACGGACATAGGATACTTTTTATCCCGGGAAAATATAAACCGGGACTTTTATCCCGGATAATTGTTTTCTGCCAGTGGAACCGCAACAAAACAAGTATAGAGATATTTCGAGATCCAGTTGAGGACATAATTACTCTTATCCCGGAAAAAGATAAACCGGGAATTATATCCCGGATTTTAATTTCTCGCGAGTGGAGCCGCCACGACTAAACCACTGAACCGATAGCGATGCAATTTGGCAGGGAGATAGTTTTAAACCCTGGGAAGAATCTAGGCTACTTCATATCCCGGGAAAATATAAACCGGGACCTTAATCTCGGAAAATGGTTTTTTGCCAGTGGAACCGTATGAAAATAAGTATGGAGATAGTTTGTGATCCAAAGGAAATCAATCTCAAGTTTGAGTTACATCTCAAGTAGACATAATGTATGAACAGTTCAATACATTATGTCTACTTGAGATGTAACTCAAACTTGAGATTGACCTATTAATACCGCCCATAGGCTACTATTATCCCGGAAAACAGACACCGGGAATTTTATTCGGGATTTTTTTCCGGTAAAAAATATGGTTAGGTATTATTTACGGGGGGGTGGGAGTGTTTAGGGATTTTAAAATTTCGTTAAATAAGGACTCATTTGGTGGCAGGGAGGTTTTTTGCAAGAAAATTACGCGGAAAATTTGAAAATTTAAGAATACTTAACCGCCATATTAAACGTGTATGTCACTGAATTCCTCCTAAGCGGCTGGACCGATTTTAATGATTTTTTTGTGTCCTCAGGTGGGTTTGAGAATAGTTTCGATTAACAATTAGATCCGGTAGGTGGCGCTGTACTCGGGTTCTAGGATTTCATTTCCTTTTTAGGGCAGGACAACGTCTGTCGGGGCCGCTAGTATGAGAATAATTACCAGATAGAAACTGTGCATAAATTACGATTGCTAGTTTCCTTTGCTATCGGCCAGCTGTAACAACTTCCTTTTTAGACCTCGCCTAGTGATAACCGCTAGTTAGCAGTTAGATCAATATTTATATTTGAACCTATAGAAACTATCTGATAGGAAATTGTTTATAAACATTACTAATTAAGCACTTGTGAGTATTATTGATAATGAGTAAGATAGCACTGACTTTTGCATACAAAAAAGAATAAGGAAGACAATATACTTGTGTAGGGCAGCATTCTGTTGAACGTTGGACAGAGTTGTACCTAGAACAATATTTTTTTTTCACAAATACCTCACGGCATAACGTAAACTTTTATCGCTATAGTCTTTCTCGTTCATTTGCCTGTGACCCACTATAGTGTGCATTTAGCAACACACATATTATATATGTTTTTATACAAATATGTTGCAACAGGATCCTATTTGAAGATCGACGACTTTCCAGCCCAACTTATATGTATAACTTACCGACAATCTGAACAATCCGCTATTCTATAGGCCTGGCCATAATGGCTGGGCCGTACAGGAATTGTACAAAATATTATTCATAGCTTTTGCCCGCGGCTCCGCCCGCTTTAAAAAGTTTTTCCGTGATAAAAGCCCCGCTTTATATTTTCCCGGGATAAAAAGTAGCCTATGTGTTAATCCAGGACATGATCTACCCGTTTGCTAAATTTCATCGAAATCCGTTCAGTAGTTTTTGCGTGAAAGAGTAACAATCATCCATACATACAAACATCCATACATTCTTACAAACTTTCGCCTTTATAATATTATTATAGTAGGATATTAGGATTTTATACTTTGCCTAGCCATTCTATACAAAGCCCAAAGAATAAACCGAATACCTCGTAAAACATCATAATATTTTTTTATTTGTCCACTACTTTATAGATAAGTACGTACTTACGTAACATTGATAACAGACCTAAATCTACTTACACATTGTCGGTCGACCAGCAGGTATTCTTTAAAATGGCTGGGCACTCTTCATATTGCCTCGGTATTATGTAATATGTCTGTATTATACACATTGCCGGTGATATATGCACCGCCAATTAACCCCGGACTCGACAAAATATGAAGAAAAAAGTTAAAGTTCACAAAAAAAATCGTATAAAAATTATCATAAATATTCACACGATAATCCCGTGAATATATGCATGGAAGCAAATCTCATAAGAATCATAAAGATTTAAGATATCGCAGCGGTGCGCTAAAAGCTCCCATACATCCGATACATAGGATTCGATTTACTGCCTTGTAAAATTTAATGATCCTTGTTTTATCATCTGAGGTTATTGTCTACATCTACATTTATATCATCGTGTAAAAATGTATTTAATGTGTTATTAAAATGTATTATTATTAATTATACAAAACTAGGCGTTGCTCGCGGCTTTACCTGCTTGAAATGACTTTCGTGTTATCACAGGAATACATACTAGTTTTATGGGACAAATATACTCTATGTTAATCCATGGTGTATCTTTCATCTAAATCCATTCACAAGTTTCTGCGTTTACTTGCAACAAACACCTAAACTTTTTCGCTAACTTCATGACATTCAAAATATTAACAAGATAATGTAATGTGAGCGTATAAAATGCAACAGATTCTACGGTAGCTTTCTGAATTCTATATTTTCTTTAAAAACGCATGCAGCGGTTGTTTACAATACGATTGACGTTATTAGTAAACATAAAATGTTTTTTTCATACACCGATCCGTTTGTTTATTTGGTTAGTCGCGCCAACATTATAAACAGTACAAATAACCCCGAAATTATTAGCGTTTTGGTTACATATCACACGCATGTCTTAAAAACTTCAACATTGAAATTTGCTTAAATTGAAGAAGCAATAATATTTTCTTTGAGAGGTTCAAGCTACTCGTATCTACAATGTATTGGTATAATGTTGACCAATAAGACCAACTATTATGATTTCGGTCACCGAGAGACATTTCGTCATTATTTCTTCTTTTTCTGCAGCCTTTAGGAGTCTGCTGCTGAACATAACGGCCTCCTCTAAAAATTTCCAGACTTACATGTTAGAAGCGGCCTGCATGCAGCCGGTTCCTATGAGTCGAGGTCGTCTGTCGATCTTATTTCTTTACTAAAAGCAAATAAGATGATATGCAAGGTTTTTCAACATGTGAATATTACACAAATAACTATTGTATCTAACACAATACGCCAAAGTACAAAAGGATTCAATTCTCGTTTACTGCCACACGAGATCAATCTACGGACAAATTGAACACCGCCGCGCCGTCCTCGTACAAAGCACTCAAGCTACGGCATTAACATCCAACAATACCCGTAATTCGTTCAATTTAAATAACAAATCTGAACTCATTGCACGAACATTACCAATTCCCTTTCAATTGAGTTTGTCGGGCAAACTAAGATGGATGCGTCTCCGGGGACGCAGCATCGAACTTCCCGCGATCATTCTATTAGGGACGGCGGCTAATGCGGGCCCATCTCCTTTTCGTATCGTTCTGATTGTGATTGTTTTCAATTGTACTACATGGGTAGGGTGCTGCCTGTAAGAGGGATCTTCCAGTGATGTACAAGATAAAAGTTTCCTCTACTGTAATTCAGTAATCATTCCAAATAATCCTCATATAACATTGCCTTTCAGAGTAACATTTTCTAGCCTACACGTAACTTGAATTTCAATGATTTTATTTTTAATGGAAACATTGAAAAAGAAACAGTCGAAAGCAGGATCACTAGGCATCTCCTTTAAAGAGATAAATACGGAACTTGAAATTGAACAGACGAAGGTAAGTTCGAGATAGCTCAGTTGGCAGAGCACCGGCACGGTACGCTGGAGGTCGCGGGTTCAAATCCTACTTTCGAATGTTTCTTTTTCAATGTTTCCATTAAAAACAAAATCATGGTCCAGGCACTACATGGCCCTTAACATCTATAAAAATCATATTATTGAATTTAAATGTTATGTTAGGATTATTTTTTGGATAAATTGATGTAATCCCTTAAAATGTCAAAACAAATCCCTTATAAATTACTAAGGAACGACATCACATTCTAAAGTTAAGGTAAATTAGAATAACTTTTGTTTCATATCCAAGACTAGAATCTGAATAGAGATTTAAAAAAACACTAGCACTAGAGTAGCTAGTGTTCTAGACAACAGTCATGGATAACCATTATGCGTATAATGCTTTGGCTGGTGGTTCTTGCATAAATCAGAGGTGCGGAGTTGTCCCCGGGCGGTTTGTCGTTAGCTAGGTGCTTGGTAATGAAGTGGTGCCGCTTACTGCAAGTCCTCTGAGAACAGGCATACCACACAGAATAATGTTGGCAGGTTTATAGTGAAAACTTGATTTGTTATCTTTAGGGTTGGTAATTTCAAATAGTGTCGTTGAAATTAACCAAAATATAATAGATTGTTGATTGATCAACTCCTATAAGAATATGACAAGACAGTTTCACATCGACAATTATTTTAATTCAAATTTATGTCATCCTAAAACGTAAGTAATTTACTCTTGGCCCCTTATTTAAATGTTTTCCATGATTAATAAATCTGCAAACGACACGATCGATTCCAAATGCATTCATTCTACACCCATATACCTACCCTATCTCCCTCGTTGCATATTGACAATCATGCTAAATTATTGCAATTTGTACGGAGCCGCGTGGGCCGCCGTGGGCCGTGGTCTGACGCGTTGCAATCTCAACGACACTAATTCATATGATTATGCCGCGGTTGGCACCTGCGGTATTATCTGCACGATTATTAACTACGTTGCGATTACGTGCGACTTTGTTGTGCGCTCTCGATGCCAATCTATGGGGTCGAGATGTGTAATTTGGTATGAAGTACGCGTGAGAACTTAGTTTTAAAGTGTTATGTTTGAGATGGTTAGAATTGGTTTTAGGATTAAAACCTGGATAGAGTTCGATACTGGTGTATAAACCCGGAAACATTTTTAGAACATACAAAATATGTTAATCTCGCTGTGAGAATGGAAGCAGTAACTTCATGTGTTACTACGATTTCATTCAAAAAGGCAACCATTGACACAAATATTGTTTTACTATTATCCGTACACGGCAAAGTGACATCACTGCAGCAGATAGTAAGGGGAGTGAAGTCCAGATAGAGCACTGATGAGAGTTGATTATGCCTTGCTTGTCGACATTATTATTGCATAAGAATAATCAAAGGGATAGTCAGTAGTCAACAGTGTGGGTGCCGTAAGCGAAATTTAAACACTTTCCATCGTCGAGCTTCCTTAGCCATTTTAAAAGTCATTTGTATATCATTAGTGATGTCCCGTGCGATTCAAATTTTAGTGTCAATAATGTGGACGTACGAAATATAGGTAAGTTTTCTATTTTTCGTACGGTCTTAAAATAAAGTTGTTATACATTTGCGTAAATTTAGATAACATTATAATCTATGTCGTGCGAAAACCTGCATACTTTAGAGTTCTTTAGGATGCCAAAGGAATCTGCCACGCCATGGGGTGGTCGATAGGCGTAACCCGTTTCATTAGCAGAGGAAGCCTGTGCAACAGTGGGACAGTATAAATTACAGGGCTGATATTACCATAATTGTAATCTAGAGCATGCCATACAGTTATGCCTTCCAGTTTTCGTTAATCTATTTCGCAGTCTACTAAGCAATAAGACATACATCCACCGACATTCCATGATAACCACAATATATACTCGTATTCACTCGTATAGTGCGGACACGAGAGCGGGCGCGGCCCTCCTTGTATAAATTCCATTTCAGCCTTTGTTCTGTCACCATGCACGCACTTTGCGAAACCGCCGAGTACAGAACCCCGCTGCGATCGCCGAATAAATAAATAAATACACACAGCAGTCTCGCATTGACCACACATTGAGATACAATTGTTTTATCGACCACTAGTTGTACTAGTTGAGGACAATTAGTAGTTATTGGATTTCATATCTAATGCTTCAAGGCAATAAGAGCAGTAGCCATGTTGGTGGTTTGTAGTAAGTTTTAGCTGGGGTTATTAAAAGGCAGATGACCAACTAATCTTAAAAAAATAAATTCGTTCCCAACGTCAAAATCCGAGACAAATTACGCATCAAACTGACATGATTCGAAGCTCGTCGAACCCCCGGGCTTGTCGTCACAAACGTCTCCTCGACCGCCGCGCCTCAGTCCCATAATGTAATGCATTACGGATATTGCTTTCGAGATGCGTTTGGCGAGTTACCAACGAACTGAGCTGCGGTTTGGAAGGATACGTCGGTCTCCATTCGAGCTAGCTTTTATATTGTACCTACTCTGTTGTCTGGGTTACATAAATAACAGTTTGTAGACGACTTTAATATTTCCTTTATTTGAAAGGTTAAATGCCCAATATTTGGTCAAATGCCCAATATGTTCTCTTTTCATCATGGGAAGTGCACAGCAGGACTTTTAATTCGGAAAACGACATTCATGTCGGGCGAATACGCTAGCAAAATGTAACAGGTAGAACATGTTTTTGTGCATGAGCGTCAAAAACGTCCGTAATATCATTTTACTGTTCTCTCTAACTCCAAGTTCTACAATCCCACCATCATAACCGTTGCCTGACTAAACTTATTACATTTTTAATAGTTTTTACGGCGTCAGTTGGTGTTGAATTCGTGCCGTCTTGTTCCCCATAAAGTGTTCGAACGGTCGTTCATCTCGGAACACAATGCCATCGCCGCTGCCTATAAAGTATGGAAACATCTCTCACATCAATAATCTGGCAACAATAAAAACTCGTAAAAGGCTCCCATAATCCGATTTAAATAATAATTCGTGTATAATAAAATTCTTAGTAACAGTCACGGCGTTGTGTGGCCAGCCTTTATGCTGCATATAAATAATATCGTTCTATTTCTAAGTTCACCTGTTAGTCTAAGAGTTCACCTTGAGATTTTGTGTATTAAATTCCTGAACATGTACCTATATTGGATTCGTCTAACGATGGAGGCAGTAGTTTTATCCCATATCAAAATTAGAAGGAGTTATATTTCCTTTTTGGACACAACGTGTAGCCGTGTGAGATGTCGGTCCGTGAAATACTGTCGTAATTATATTGACTTAGATTTTTTTTATTGCATTTAATGACGAGACGAGCATGTCGTTCGCCTGATGGTAAGCGATACGACCACCCATAAACAGTAGCAACACCATCTAGCACCTTGAGTTACATAGTAAAGAAAGAAAGAAAGAAAGAAATATTTATTATTGGCACAAAATATAACATGTTTTATAAAAAAGGGGAGAAAAAACTAAATACAAAGAAAGAAATTATAACATAATTATAAATATTGCGCCAACAACGGGAACCCCCATTCAGCTTCTTGCTGCAGCGTCAGCCTGACTGACACAGCAGCGCTGATTTTCAATGGGGGACCCAAGTGACTGTTTGGTGTTCCACTGCACTCTTCATCTTGAGACATAAGATGTTAAATCTCATTATGTGCATGCACACTGATGCTTGGCGGTAGAAATAGACATTGCGGTGGTACCCACCCAGACGGACTCTTACCACCAGTAACATTAAGAGTTTATGGATTTTTTAAATAAAATGTTCACTACTTTCGCCATCTTTTTTCCAAAATTCTGTGTTTAGAGGTTCTTTACATCAATAGTGTTTAGTTCTGAAATTGAATTTATACGTCAGATTTTCCATTACCAATTCATTAGCAATTTTCCATACTATTTTCTTTCCCCTTGCACAGTTTTATAGCAAAATCCAGATGAGGTCATTAGAGATCTATGTTAATTCACTCATATATAAAAAGGCGACCATGATAC
The DNA here is from genome assembly GCA_949316025.1 of Lapara coniferarum. Lineage (NCBI taxonomy): Eukaryota > Metazoa > Arthropoda > Insecta > Lepidoptera > Sphingidae > Lapara > Lapara coniferarum. Next base: position 29,786,263 of record OX438927.1, read on the forward strand.
TGACTCATACAATAAAAATATCATAAATATATCTTCCCTTTATCTGGAAGGAGCGAAGGCGTGAGGTTCGGCTAGCCAACAACTTTTATTTATGATCGCTTATAAATCTCCGTGAAGCGTCGAGTATCGCGCGGACGTTTTTTTCCTCAGCATATATCATGGCGCATAGTTATTAACGCTTCGATGTGGAGATGTCGGCCATGTGGATACAATTCGATTTTCACACTTAGATTAGTCAATGTTGGACGGAAGAGATTTTAGTTGAAATTGTTTGGGAGGTCTAAAGTGTTGGAGTTAACAATTTCTATTCAGTTCAAATGATGAATAATTTACCTTAACTTTTACATTAATTTTGAGCCCGATGGTAGTGACGACTGAATATGGACAATAGCAATACCCATATGAAGTGATATCTTGCTTTTGCTTTTTGTATGATGAATGAGATCTACGGAGGGTCAAGTGATAGGTACTCCTACGACATTGGTATAATTTTTTATACTCATTCTAGTTCAAAGCTTGTTGGGGCTAGTTTTTCCATTACGAGCTTTGATTGTGTGCTTATGCAATGCAATGCAATCAACCCTGTATATACTGTCCCACTGCTGGGCATGGGCCTCCTCTACTATTGAGAGGGGTTAGGCTTTAGTCCACCACGCTGACCTAGTCACTTAATCTTTCATGAAATAAATAATATTTAACAAAACTAAAACTATTAGAAATTCTAATTAATTTAATCGCTATGAAAAGTTATTGGTTTCCAAACGGCACAAAACAAAACTTAGCACCAGGGGCGTACATGCGCTTTGCAGCATTTATCACTACTTTTAAGGCAAATCGAGTCCTTTGTAGGTAATTCGCACATTACGAGCAAAAGAAAGTTAAAACATGGATACGTTCGAAGCTAATGTTTCCGTTCTGGAAAGGAATTGGCGCACGCGCGGACGCAGCCTCGGCGAGCTGGTCCACACGTGTGCGGAAACTGCCTGTTTAGTTTTCTTTGAGTTCGCATAACTTCTTGTATGTGCGTTGTTTATTGCACCCCAAGCACTGGTTACAAGAGAGTTTTGTAACCCAATGGACACTCGCACCGGTCCGCCACAATATTCGGCTGAGAACAAGCGCGTTTCGTAACCCGCCACCGTTTTAGTGCAATTCAATGGCATATTTGAAATGCTTTGTCCACCTAGGTGAGGTCTATTGAGATCGGCGCGTTCCAAATATAGTGCGCGCGGCTGCCGTTAATTTATTTTATATGGTAATACGGCACGCGGCCTGCGGCTCCACAAAGCGAGCTCTTAATAAGGACGTGTCCCCTTAATTCCCGCCGGCGTGGTCACCAACATTCCTACAAGGGTTTGCTCTCCACATTTTTGTGTGTTTGGACATTTCCCACCTCGCGGGTCGCGCCTTCGTCGGGAATTTAAACGAGCGTGCCGATCCCGATCGCATCCCGACGGTTTTATTCGTGTTTCGAGCGAGAAAAATCGTAATACTTCGGACAATTTAAAAATATCGCCGACGTTTTACGACATTTTTTCCTTCAGCTTTTGTGCGAGTTTGTGTCGTTATCCCAGCAAACAAGTCGCCATTATGTGATCTAAAGTTTTTTCTCCGAAGCGCGCTTTTATAGCTATTTCGTTTGTACGTCCAAAGTCCACACGTGAAATATTAACAGATATTTATCATTACAAAACGCATCTGTTTATTCGGAATTTATTCATGAGCGTTTCGATACCGCATTGTATAGTATCGGGCGTATAAAAATATGGCATCTCTTTGGTTTTTGTTTGTGTGTGTGAGGCCGGTCGGTTTGTGCGGTTGTTTTTGTTTTTGGGCGCATTGTGCGATGGACAAGGGATTTACAAGTGCGTCGGCGCCAGCCGGTGCGCCCGCGCCGCCGCCTCGGGCTGAATAGCAAATATACGAGTATGTGCTTTTAAAATGCCTCAATGAGTCTTACACACTAGCACATAGTAAAATCTTATTTGAAAGAGTTAAGTACAAGGTCTTCTTACTAAAGGCATTAAGAGTGTACAAGTTAACGTCGTTAATGGAGTTTTGTAATTGATAGATATACTTAAGGGCCTGTTCGAAACTATTTGCCTTCACCTATTTGAAACTTTGTTGTTATTGAAAAGATATAGAAAGTGAAATCGTTCTGTGGCTATAGTACACACACACACACACACACACACACTCACGCCTGTTAACCCCGAAGGGGTAGGCAGAGGCGCAACTAGTGCACCCACTTTTCGCCGTTATTCCGTCCCATGATGTGATAGGGGGCGAGCCTATCGCCATATCGGGCACAAATTCCAGACTCCGGGCTGATACTTAATAGAAAAACTCAATATCACTTTGCCCGACCCGGGGATCGAACCCGAGACATTGCAGTCGTACCGTAATACAACTACGCCACCGAGGCAGTCCTTATAATTAGCCATATTGCATCGAGATGTCTATTATCAGTTATCTGCACTCATGCAGATCGTCGACCGTCCAGTAGACGTTTCTTGCGGACAGCCTCAAAGCAATCTCCAGGCGACACGCGACCCATCGCACACGATTAACATATCCAGTTCTTACGGGACAATGGATGCCCTTTGTAATCCATATTACCCCGCGTACCCACTTAATATGTTGTCTAAATTTGTGTTTAGCGGGATTATCCGGCGCGGCTAATTGACGCCGCGCGCTGTGCCTTCAAATTGTGATCAAATATTTGCCCTGGGTACACACAGAGCGCTGGGCAAACAGTCCGCCGGTGTGTTTGCCCAGTCTAATGAGGCCGGTGTTTGCCCGACTGTCCGTACGTGATCTCGTCCCGTTGGCCTGCCTCTTTTGGTATAATCTCGACGTGAGATAAAGTCGTTGACACGTATTTGGCATAAAAGTAAATTTGAATGTTAACGAGGTTTCGGAATCACGTTTTTGTAAATTTACATGTTTTCGTCGGAGTGATGGGCATATCTTTTATCATGATTTTTTTTTTGTTTAAATGCGCGTGATATTTTGTGAAGTTCTTAACTTTATCATAATAATTTGAAATTGTTATGACTCTAATGTTTTGTAAAAATACTAAGCCAGCTTAGACCTTATGCAACATTCGTAGGGTCCACATAAGTTCACATTTAAATGTTCCTAAACTAATTTTCTGTTTTCTAATTACAGGTACGTACACTTCCTTCTGTGATTTATGAATTTAGTTGGTAAGTGAATTGTTGCTTTAAGTATTCGAATGTCGTTATTACGTTTAAAAGAATAGGTACCGTTTTACGGTGGGCTATATCGTTTACGTAGTTATCTTTAATTTCAAGATTATATGCGAAATTGGTGATAATTAGCGACCTTTAAGAACACAAAAGGAAATTGTAAGAAAGAGGGGATTTTTTAGTCACGAGCAATCCATTCTATTCCACATATGGCGATTGTTTGCGTAAACTAGTGTTTATTTAGCAGTTGCTCCTAACTTCTTCCATATGGGGAAGTAATTTGTAACGCGATAGGAGCATGTGCTCATGCTTCCCTGCTTACCCCTTTCGCTCTAGCGTGACGACGTTTCTTACTGATCTGATGGATTGTTGACAGGTAACATAAATTTCTGCTCTTTTTCCGCTACATAAACACGTAAAATACGCCCGATTAAAGGCGAAATAATAATTCCTAGTGGAGCCCTCGTGTTTTTACTCACTAAGCACATTAAGAACGATCGTGGTATTCCGCAAGCGCTACGCGTGCGTTAATTCTGTCTAATTGGTAAGCTGGCCTGCCAGGTATGCCACACTCTAGCATATTATACTAGCTGGATTAACAGGTTAGCTATTAAGGTATTGGGTCCACGAGTAAGGGTGTGTTTGATGCTTGTACTATCAAAATATTGTCAGTAAAGTAAACAGATATTTCAGGATCTAAATACGGGGCTAGGGGCTCCCAAAGACTTCCTTTCCTTGAATTTACTGTTATGGGTTTAATAATTTATCAGGACATCTTTTTGCCCATAGCGAGCCACAACAAACATTACTTCAAAAAAACTTTTGAATTCATTTTGTGTCTATTGCACAATCTGTACGAGACCTATTGAATTTTATCTTAACAATAAATTCTTCAATTATTCATAACTAGCTTTTGCCCGCGGCTCCGCCCGCGTAAAAAAGTTTTTCCGGGATAAAAGTCCCGCTTTATGATTTCCCGGTATAAAAAGTAGCCTATGTGTTAATCCAGGACATGATCTACCCGTGTGCCAAATTTCATTGAAATACGTTCAGTAGTTTTTGCGTGAAAGAGGAACAAACATCCATACATTCTTACAAACTTTCGCCTTTATAATATTAGTAGGATAAACCCCTCGTAAACAGTTTTTTATACCAAAAAACGTTGACAAACTCTCCCATAACGAATTGGAACCACGAAATTTTTAACTCATCGCGCTTCACAACCGTGACAAATTCAAACGTTTTTACAAAAAAAAAAAAGTGTTCAATCATTACCATTTACACAGATCTATTTACCGGTGTTTGTGCAAAAACAAGAGGCGGATGCGGTGCCCGGTGGCAGCCCGGCGGGCCATCAATCCATCGCGACCGAAACGGCGCGCATAAATCTCGCGTCAGATCCGCAGCGAATGTTAAACCACTTTTACACGATGCATATGCATGCGACATCCTGCGATTGAAACGGGTGTAATGCGCAGTGAAGACGTAATTTGTTTGTGCGATATGTTTAATACCGAAAATGTTTATCTTGCTGGTCATTTTACATAGCTTTTGCTACGTTTTTCTTATTTTTTTTCATAAATCTTATGTATACTGAGGGTTCGCTTAACAAACCTTTATTATAGTCTGCAGAGAGGCATTTTATCATATTTGATTTATTTATATCCTATGACCCTTAACCCATAGATATAGCATAACTTCATTTCCTTTAGTATACTATGATTGTCATGTTAGCTATAAAGTTCGACGTAGTTCATTTATACAGACACTAGCTTTTGCCCACGGCTTCGCCCGTGTTAATAAGTTTTTCCGGGCTAAAAGTACATACATAAAAACCTTCCCGTTGCATCACTCTATCCAACACATTTATTTGGATAAAGATTAATATTATGACGTTGATACAACTCTTAACAAATAATGCATTAATTTCGACCAAATTTGATTACCATAAAAACGGTTCTAGAGAGTTAATCTTAAAAGACAGACATATACTGTCGCGGACTTTTTTTTAGATCATTTCAAGAGGAATAATTCTTTCATACATATATTTTTGGTATCTTGAACCGTTTTCGCAGCGCACGCAATGGAAGCCCTCAAGGATGAATAATTTTCCCCGCATTTTTCACATTTTCCATTATTTCTTCGCTCCTAATAGTTGCATCGTGATGTTATATAGCCTATAGCCTTCCTCGATAAATGGTCTATTCAACACAAAAAGAATTTTTCAATTCGAACCAGTAGTTCTTGAGATTAGCGCGTTCAAACAAACAAACAAACAAACAAACAAACAAACAAACAAACAAACAAACTCTTCAGCTTTATAATATTAGTATAGATTAATTGCAACGTTTCATCCACGTGACTGGTCTATGGACTTTGTTAACAATAACTACGAGCCGCCGTGTCACGACGGAGGTGACAATACAATGTGACATGCAAATCGAGATCAAACGGTCAATATATATCACGAAGTGGACGCCGAGTGTCGACGCTCTATGGACCACATCACGATGGTTTTATATGCGATAGACCAATGGGCGTTTCATAATCGAATGTTGGGTGCCATCGATCTTTAACTGTGTAACTGGGTGTTGTACCCAGTGTAATGATTTGTCTTCGTGTTTTTAAAATCTTCAATGGTATCACGAAGTATGAAATAAACACACTGCGTTGTTTAAAGCCGGTGTTACTAGTAGACTACAGCGTCGTCAATATTTAACCAGCTTGTAGTTACCTCCTCCGCTCTCTACGTATCCTGTCTGTAAAGACAATATCCACGTCACCCGTTACTAAACACAGATTTGCGATAGCTGTGAAATTTTTCTTTCACCAGAATGAGCATTACCTATCGGTCAGTACACAAACGGAATAAAGCACAAGTTGTCCGTATATGACCGCAGTCACAGACGGGTAGGCAGGCGGGCCGGCCAGTCGTGAGAACCGAGCCGCGACCGATCGCCACAGTGCATTATTTACCTTTTGCAACGGTACCTCATCGACCGCACACAACAGTTCGCGCTGTAGAGTACACACGCGAACAACGCACGACACCATTAGTGGACCGTGTGACTGTGTCACTGAAGGTTTTTTAAAACCTAGCAAATCATAAGTACGTTGTTGTACCAGCGAAAGACGTTATGTCGACGGAAACATAATCTCTGGCCCCTAAAGCTTAATGAAAATATATCAGCTGATTCCGTATCGCGAATCGTTGGAACGAGCATCTTTGATTGGGCTTACATCATTTGTGTGATGGTCAAGGGTACGGTCAGTCACGATGGCGTGGTATCGTACTGACTATTTATCATAGAATGTAATTTTCACGTTTAAAATTGACCATAATCTATACATAACTATGTCACATACATCTAATTTAAAGTTGAGGGTTTCACCGTAAAAATGTGAGGAAAGTCTTAGTATAATAATGTATACTAGTGCAATGCACTGGAATCAGCAATTAGATATTCTTATAGAGAATTCTCAGGTATGTAGGTTTCCTTACGATGTTTTCCTTCACCGTAAAAGCGAATGATAATTGATAAACAATACACACGACGTAACTTGAAAAGTCATATGTGCCTTGGGTTTGATCTTTGAACCTCCGGACATTGTCTCGGCAGACCGTTCCATTCCCAACTAGGCTATAGCTAGTATTAAATACTAGTATCGCTAGTATTAAAATTGAATTTGCATTCCTCTGCGCCAATAATATGACAATATTGGGTGCTATGTTAATTAGAGTTATTATCGAGGACATTGTCGTACGCGGGCGCTGAGCGCAGATCGTGTCCCGTCCCTCACGGAGCTATGCCGGGCATTCGCCGAGCCGCCGCCGCCCAGCCTCATTAATAACTCCGCATAATTATACAGATATGATCTAGATAATTGTTTGTTAGAGGTGTCATAGTTAGAAAATCGTTACCGTCAGCTCACATCTGTATCTACGAAGGAGTAAGACGGACCAATGGCCGAATGTTCTTTTACAGAAGAAAGATCAACCTAAATTCTGAATTTGGTTTGAAGTCTCCGAGTGTAGACAATTAGTGAAATCCCATACTTGGCCGATTTGTATTTAAAAAGCCATAATTATTTTTCCTGCATCCTCTCCCAGAATAGTTGTTTAATGTCAATAAAATAAATAGATTAGAATCATAATAATTGTTTACGGCGTGGATCGTCGTGCGGATAGCGAGGGACGTGCGTTCCTACAGATAAACAAAGAATAAACGGGGTAGGGTTGCCATTACTCCGGATAAGACGGCCGTGAGCTCTTATCCGGATAAATAGATGTTCTAGCTGACATCAAGCGTTCTGGGTGCTTTAAATCTGCCAAAGGAAGAATGTATAATGAAGCTTTTTTTTTCGCGGGGAAATCTATATTATCGATACCGTCCAGTCTCTGGGGGAAGGCAGACGGTTATGTTGGGCTCACCGGTCTTACGGCATAACATTAGATCGTCCGTGAATTATTTTTTTTTGTATAGGAGCTCGACATAGTGACTGCACTGCACCCGATGGTAAGCACGGTGCAGTCCAAATAGAGAATCGAATGGCATTGGACGATTATCTAATGCCTTCGACACATCATTACAGCTTAAGGTAGTCTGGCATATAAAAGTAATGTTTCTATAAATGCTATGCATGTCTATAATTGTTGTAAACGCTAGATTCTTATTCTTAACTATTCTAATGATATTCATGTTTGTGTTTGCAATGTTGATATGCAGAATAATAAATAAATAAATAAATCATGCTGGCCTGACCTGCTGCTTCTTCACGCTACGGCGGAAGGACCCAGGATTGTAGAACGGAGGGAACAGGTGTGCCGGCAAACTATTCCAGAGCCTGATGGTGCGACAGAAAAAGGAATGACATGTGATGGTCGATCGGATATGACATCCGATCGACCATCCCGCTGGACCGAGTCCCATACCCGGCATACCAACTAAAACCTCGCGGTAGCCCTCTCTAGCGCATAAGGGGCGGCTGCGGGTACCTTAGGCGAAGGCCGCCCTCATAACAACCGCAGCCGTCTCTGCGCAATGCCGCCTTGCGGCCCATCTCTATCAGTAGCAGGGGCTCCGAAGTCCCCACACACCGAAGGACGTCCTAAACGTCTACGGTAGTGCTATGCGATCATCATACTTATAGGAATAGCACTGGCGCCCACTTCGAGGTTGCGCTATGTACGAAAGTACAAAGGACGCACTCGCAGTCCCCCACTGCGCCCCCGCAACCCCTGATGGCCACTTTTAGTCGCCTCTTACGACAGGCAGAGGTTACCGTGATGGAATTCTTCAAACGCCCCCATCCACAGGGCCATTGTATAATGAAGTTCGAACAGAACGGAATATTAAACGCGTTTTGAGACTATCGTGTTTCTTACTTTCATGTGTTCACATTTTATAACATTCACATAAGTAGTCGCATACCTACGAGGTTATTTTGATCTCACAATTAAATTAAATCAATTAGCGCAACACGTAAAAAAAATCCGGTCAAGTTGCTTGAAATCCGTCTTTTCTATTGCAATGACAACCCTAAGTTTAAGGGAGTGCGTGTTATTACCACATGCACTCACGCACGCGACCCACAACTGTAATTACATCGACAGGACAGTACCACGGCGTATGTTATTATTGTCATTTAATAAAATCACTGCGCGGACACGTCGATACGATAACTGAGGGACTAATCAGACGATATCGTAATGCTCACCGCAGCACTAAGTAAACAATTGACTAGCCTGTAAGTTAGATTCGATTTCTAGATCGGCTATTATTTGTTTGATTTTAGATATTCGAAAAACCTGCCTAAACTGCATGGGTTTAGAATACTATTGACCACCGACTGCTGCCTACCATCCTGACTCTGCCATATCATTCCATAAAACATTGACATCCTTGTATTCTGGTGTTGTTGGAGTTTATGTGAATTGATGATCACTTAAGATCATATTAAACTCACTTGATTGTCGGCATTCAGCAATATAAACATTCAAATACAATCATTAAGATTGAAATGGACAGCTTTTATCCGTAAATTAATATCGGCTTTCAAACAACGTAATCTAATCACTATCTACGAGCTAAATTGATTTCATAATAAATTGGCTTGGTTATTGTAAAATGTTTGTGAGAAACATTAGTTAGATGTAAATATTACTATGTCTTTTTTTAATATGCGTATGATAACGTGGGCAAGCCTGATGGTCAACGACATTTCAGTATACAGTAGTAATACTATCTAAAACTTTGAAAGACACTGATAGCAGTTGACTGATGTGCGACACATTACTTTAATATTAGTGTTGCTACTGTTAGCGGTTCGACGCTTACCATCAGACGAGTAAGCTCTCTCGTCATTCCACTCATAAAACCCTAGCGGAGGGTTGAAACAACCTGCATTGTTGATAATAAATATTAAATGCAAACCACTAACAGCTCCGTCTAATTTCATTGTCTATAACTGTCATCCTTGTTGTCGATGTCCATCTCTTCTATATTATCTGTGTCACTCTCTGATAATAAATGTCTGTGAAGTAAAAGGGTCTAATTTCTTTATAAAGTATATATTTTGTCACAGTTACACAAGTTTAAATAAAATTATATCAAATTACAATAATTGTATTACAAACAGTCGTCTTAGTATTGCAAATATGGATCGTAAACGTAACCTCCAATCATTGGGTTGATGATTTAATACAGCCGGTCGAACGGTTGAATACCACCGCGCTGGTGGTACATTGCATGAGCGAGCGATTCGCGTATACTATAAGTACTAATTATACCATAAACCGCCGCGCCCTAGACAGCGGTCCCAGTACGAATGTGATTTATTGTCATGAATGTTGTTGAATTATTAATATGCTTTGTAATATGTGCAAATTGTCTTGAGGGTTGTTTGTGATGAAGCGGTTAAGGTGATAATTATTATGATTGTTGGTATTCAAATGTCAACCTAAATGATTTGTTAAAAGCTATAACAGGCGCGTGGAATTCTGGTATGACATACCAAATCAAACTAGATCCTTGAGCTCCAGTTTCTTGTTATGATATAAATCTCGCCAAACCTCTTTATTCTTGAAAATATCATATGCAATTTATAATACTGAATGACTGTTCTCCTTTACAGCATATAGTCGTATGTAAATTCGTATCAAAATCGCTGATATTGCCAACAAGCTAGGAGCCTCAGGTAGGTGCGGCCAGGCAAGCTCACCGGCGGGCGACAGAGCGTGTCATGATCGGACGGGGCTATCTAGACCACAGCCCACGGCCTATGTGCCTAGCACAGCGCGCGGCCCGCGGCCCCGTTCGTTGAACCTGTCGCTTCAATAACCACGCCGATTCTGAACTGGCCCGGTACACATTGCAAAATAGTTTACGTGCCGTTGCCTTATTTGTTTATCGGTTGCGTTGAAGCGATGGTCTAGATTGTGGACTAATCTAGAGATTAGATTGATTTGTGTTGTCTGGGTAAATGTTTGTTATGTAATTGGTGAGGTTTTTGTTGATACAAGTGCCGCTGATTTAAATGCCATCGATTTGGATATTGTAAAACTAATAATATACTATACTATGTTATTGTATACAGCGTTCTATCAATATTTTTGAGACTGAAGAATGATGCTTTTCTAACCAACTTAACCGCATATGTTGTGGTCGCCTAAAATCCGGACCGTCACCATGAAGAGAAATTGCAAAAAAGCCACCAGTACAAAAATAACGTGGTTATAAAAAACATAGAGCCAAAATGTTAATTTAGATTACTAGGTGTACATTTATTCATAGAAGCAATATAATGAAATGTAGAAGTTTTTTAAAAAAACTAAACGATCCAGTCAGTCCTGTCGGTACACAATGTCCCAAAAACGTTCTTATGTACAAGAATTCAAAATTACCGCCAGAAAATTGTCACACAATACATTACCGTCAGCAAAAAAAACTTAACCACGGTGTCAAACAGCTCGTTTTACAAAGAAACAGCGATAAAAAGTTAGTGGACAAGGTAGGAATTAACCGCGCCGTCTGACGCGCATTCACAGAATCCGCTCATTGTTGTCTCCGCGCGGAACGGCTCGACATTCCTGAAGCGGAGTGCCGGCGGTGGACGCTCAGGGTCATCACGCGGACACATCTATGGCTTGGCACATACTAGAGATGTACTTCGTGAGATTATTGTTCTTGATCAGGAGTTTGAAATGTTTTCGTGTATGTTAATGTAGAACGTGCTCTGGTCTTGCATAAAATATTGTACGTGCTTATGGGAAGAATTCCTAAAATACTTAACGAATTTCATTAATATTAGACATGAATATGGTTCATCAACAAGCTAAGTTCATCCATTTTTATGCTCTGAAAAACAAGCTGTCCTCTAACATCAGCATATCACAATATCTCCGCGGGACATTTGCGCGGAATTTCAATAGATTTTGGTTAATAACCAATACATCCAATTAATACACGCGCTCTGACCCTGGTTCGGAATTATTATTAATCTGCGGTTTTTTCCCGTATTCACCCGTCATGACCTCCAGAGGTCCCCCGGGCGGGAACTCGAGGGACGCGCGTGCTCGCGCTTCTACTTTTTGTCCAACTCCAGCGCCGCCATCTTTCCGAGAATTGTCGCTTTTGTAAAAAAGGACGGCCCGAGTCGAATGCCTGGCTGCCCTCGCTGAAGGTGTGAATATAATTAATGGAATCAAAGCACCCGCCCATAGACCCCCGTTTCGGACTTGCCGAATTATTTCGACGTGTTATCGTTTAGCTGCTGTTTAGTGTTTTTTTGTGGTATTTGTATTTTGTAGTATGTAGGCGTAGCCAGCGTAGGTCTAATTTTATTAAATTTAGTTTAGTTTTACAAAAAGATTGTTGTCACATGCATTTTCTATGCTGTTTTGTTTGAAAATGTTAAAATTATTTTCGACATCGTCCCAATATCTGCTACTATACCAGCAACTTTATGATTACTCAAATAATCGCTATAATATAGTCTTGAATTATCACGGAGACAATTTCCCTCGGACACTTGGCACATATCCCAAAGGACAACTGTCAACGCGACTCGACCTGCTTCCAACGTGTATAACAAACAGGTCGTCATAACCGCTGAACACTCATTAGGCCGCTCAAAGACGTTAATTTTGAAAGTGATCAATCACGCGAGCCACTGGCGGTGTTTAATTGGACTAATCGTAAATCAGACGAGAGTAATCGTCGTGTTCCCGCTGCAGAGCTGCGTTACGCTACAGCGATGTCGTGTTGTTAAGGTTCGGTTTTGTATGTGACTGCAGCGGCAAACTTGCTTGTTCATAGCTTTTTCGTTTACCATTCGATATTTGATCAATTTCTCCACCAATTGTGTTCCCGAGTTGGTTTTTGTGCTTAATTATAAATAAAGATTTTACTACAGACTTTATGAGCTGGCAAAAAGTCGGCAATAGACATTAATCATCGTACTACCGTTGTTGCAGAATTACGACTGGATAGTAGTATCGCCTCATTCGACAAATAAATTATAATAGTCATAATTTTTTTTAGACCATGGTGTATGCGACCTCTATCTACTATAAGTGCTGTATGCGTGTTCCGAAACGAACCTTAAATAGTAGCTCTATTGATGTAGTTTGTATCGCCATTACGTTATGTGTGTCATATTTCATCGGAATGGTGGTGTATCGGGTTATGGGACTCCTGTTCACATTCTGTTACATGAGATATGACTGATTATACTCGTTAGATTAGAAATTTTATGTTCTTGTTATTAAGATATAGGAGAATCTCATGTTTAGAAGCGTCGACAAAATAATTATAGGATTAGTAGGTACGTTTTAAAATTTCGTTGCCTTCATCACAGTCTCTCTGAATTTTCAATTGATATTAACCAACAAATCCTTTGTTACTTTAAGACTTAATTTCGGGAATGACATAATCACGTCGAATGCAACTAAACCCCTTTTTTCTTTAAATAAACGAGTTAAAAAGGACTTTATTTAATGCAATCCGCGTTCAACATATTCCCAATACAGGTTAGCTACGGCCTACGTTTCTCATAAAAGTCGTGTTCCATAAAAACTCACAACAACGGCTCGTTAACATTTAAGACTCGTTCGTGGAAGTCTTGTATGTAACACCTTGAACACTGTGGACCGTGTAATCATTGTGCTATACCAGTGTCCAGTGCTGTACTCAGAATACAGGTCAACCACTCCTATGAAGTATTATGACGATGTTTATGGCTTGCGTGTAGTCAAATGCCTTGTGTGGTGGTAGTTAATGTGGTAAAGATCTTAATTCGCTCTTAGACAATTAAATGGATGTAAACCCGAGATGAATTTGTGGTCATCGTTAGAAGCTCGTTAACTATAATAACGAGGGACGGTAAAAAGCTAGGTGATCCGTGGGTGCCTGCATTACATCTCTATCTATCTCTTGGAGTGTCTCGAGTGTACTCGTCAGAGCGGTTATTACAGTAAATTCAGAATCGAAAGTAGCGGCACTGATTTCCAAGTTAATTAATTAAATTTACATTAATTACATTATAATTTACTCTGGCCTATCTGTTTTAGGGCGTGAATGACCAAATTTTAAATCATGTTTTTATTGAACCAGTTTCTGTTAATGTGTATTTTGTTTACAAACTATTTGTTTTATGATTTTTAAAAAACGAATAACATTTTAGCTCGCTGGTCTCATCTTGTTTAATCAACAATATCAACGCTTTCCGTTACCTTTTACGATAGTATAGCACAATCATTGACCCACGCGCGTTAGCTGGATATCCGATTATCGCAAACGTGTTGTCTGCTCGTGTGAAACTGCGTTAATCAATGTTCTCACTTAACACTGACACGAGTATTTCACACTGGCTTTTCCACGCGCCTGTACCTGCGCGATTAATTTCTAGAAATGTGTTACGTGTTGAGAAAAAAATAGTAGATAGTCCCTGCATCATAAATATTTATGTTCATCTGGGCGAATAACTGTCGATCTGTCTCGCCGTTACCTGCAAAATAAACTTTCGTATTTTAATCAAGTAAGATATAAAAACCTTACAATTTATACACGGAGTCTGGAAACAAAAAGTGCAACATAAACTTTAATCCCAATACCGAGATGTATCAAATTTGCTATATTTCGCTTCAAAATGAATAAGTCCGTAGTCGCATTTTTTTGTTAAGCACGTACTTTTCTGTATTGTATAATCACACACGTTTACCAGAGATTAACATAAACTAACGCACCTGCAAGCACCGAATTCACAATAGCAGGTACGCAGCAGGTAGGTGGTTTTTGTGCCCCACACCCCACAGGACCAAAATAACCCCCCATTGTTAGTTGACGACGGCGAGTCTGCCAGATGCGAACAACTCCACGGAGCATGAGAAAAACTATTCTCAGAAACACGATTTGTCTCACATGTGCGAGGGTCGTGGGTACCTGGACTTTAGAAACGTTTGAATGCTTATTGCGTTTAGAGATGTGTATTGTGTGTGTAAGTTATTGTGCTTTATTGTTGTATTTGAATTTTTCTCAGTAGGTCTCGGGTGTTTGTGTATTTTTTCCCATTCAATTGAGTGAAATGAAGTTTTTTATGTATAGCATATCCATTAATATTTCGTTCATTTATATTTAAGGTTTTTAAGAAATATGCATTTATATTTTCGTGTACTATTTGGTGCATATTTATAGTACTTTTTAACCGACTTCAAAAAGGAGGTTCTGTATTCACTCCGTATGTATGTATGTATATATATATGTTTGTATGCATATATGTAAATTTGTATGGCCGCGCGTTTCTCAAAAACTACTGATCCAATTTGGATGTGGTTTTCGATGTTTAAATGTATAGTTTTAAACTCCCTCTGCTATACAAGTCTTAAAACGACCTGAAATGAGAAATTCAAATAAAAACAATTACTAAAAGGTATTATAATCCTTCTAATTCCACAAATGTCAATATCGCATAACCAAATATATAAAGGGCAGACCGTCTATCGACTCAGAATGAGTAATAAATAGTAGAAGCTACCGGCATCTGCAACGAGAGCATCGCGACCGCAAACGGACGACTATAATTCAGAACTAACTGCATGCCATCATCGCAGGTAGGTTTGCCATCTATCTGTACGCTTAAGGACTTATTTGATAATTGTCCTAATTGCCATTTTAATTTAAAAACTCTAGGGCTAATGTCGAATTTCGTATTTTCATTATTTTCCTTAGTCTCATGTCAAAAATGCCTATATTCATTTTCCATCATATTTTCCCAATTCATCCAAAGAAGCGTCTTTCTTGTGTTTGTAAATCGGTAAGAGGAATTTCGTTTGGAAAATCCAAATGTTTTTTTATAGAGTGCGAATGATCTGCGTCGGGTCGCGCTCCTGATGAATCACATTCTAAATTATTTTTGTCGACGTGATCTGAATTTGTAATGGCTTCTGTTAGCGTTTCGTTTTCTATCAACCGCGTGGCCGGCTCGTTTGTCCGTCTGTCACATGCGAATATATAAGACGTTTCGTCCAAATAGATGATTGTCCTGATTTCGGCAATTCTTTCCATAAGTCAGTAACCTGCGTTGAGTAAGCGTAAATTCTGGACCAGTCATTCACAGATCGTGATGTGTTTTTAGATATTTAGTAATTTTTATGGTTGTTATATTGTTTTACAAATGCGCCTTTTTAATGCTAAGATTTGTTTATCACATCACACTAATTCAATGCGAGTCGGTATGTTGAAGTTAGCTTAGAGTATTCAAATTATAGGATTCTCTTGCATTCTCCACTCAATCGTGGCGTTTGAGTTTACTTAATTATAATCGTATAACGTATCTAAGTGTAGATTACTATTATATTATGGTAGTAGATTTCCGTTTTATACATCATCGTTATCGTATGTTTTACATTAATTGATATGCAAAAAAAAAATATATGAATGTCCCATGTATCGTCACAATGACATTATTGTCCAACACCGGTGCTGAAACTGTAGTAACGTTCCTAATTATAGTCTGTTGCATGGTGCGCGTAGTGTTGCGCAGACGGCGCGGCGGGCCGTTGGCAGCGCGGCGCGGATGTGACCTTTATGTATCGCACACCTGCACTACACATATGCGTCGTGTGCACGTGAATCTTATACCTGGAGATTAGGTATCGTTTCGGTAGCAGTGCCAAATATTTAATTCGGAATGCTTTAAAATTATCTGCCATCATTTTTGCTATCAAACTTCCTAATTTAATAATATTTCAAGGGCAAAAAATTTGGTTATACTCGAAATAAATGTCCTGTAAACTTTGATTATTATTTTGCTGGAGTCTTTGGAGTTTATGATTAAGATTCGGAGTGGAGGGTTATTCAACTGATCAGTACCATAACATAAATTGCAAGATGGATTACACCAAAACATATTTTGTTGTCATTAGAACGTTCATAAAAAATATTAGTTGTTATAATATATAACTGGTAAACTGTTAAAATTCAAAAACGATGAATTTGTAAATCTCATGAACCAATACTTTATACGTACGTTTTAACAATTACAAATGATTCGCAGCAACCCACACTTAATGCCTTGGAAGGGGTTCATATAACTTTTGGTCTAACTATTACCATCTTTATTATATTTTGTTCATCGGTTCAGAAATTTCCCCGCACTTTACAAACATTATGCATGAGATGTCGACCATCATTTATTTTCTGAACGTAAAATAACATAAGTGAGTACACTTCAATTACAGTTATTCGCCGAGACTGTATCTCTATGAAATTATTAATATTTACTAGTAAATGGGATCTGATCTAGGCGATCAACGGGGCACAGGACCCACCCACGCAAAAACCTCTAATTTGATGGTTCTATTATTGCGCCAATAAAAAATATCGAAAGTAGTTCAGTTTTCATTCTAAATATGTATTTAATTATGTATTTAACGCTGTGTTATCCATGACAAACATTTTGGTTTTCCCTTAAAAAATGATATAAACTATTTATAAAGATTTCTTTTCTAATTAGTATTCTGTTTGAAATGAAATGCGAGAAGTTGAAGAGAAATGAACTCGTATATCTTTAAATAGCCCCCCTACAACAATACCAAATGCGTTCTCGGCAGTAAACCAAGCGTGCATAGAAAATAATGATACGTTACGTCTGATTGCATTCAAAGCTCATTTGGTTCACAGTTGTATTTTTCTCAGGATCGTGGCGTACTTGCGGGCCTGTCATGTATGCGAGACTGCCGCTAACAGTGTATTGGGGGTCATTTAAATTCAAATTATTCGCAAGAATACGTGCCTGTACGGTCCAGGGAATAATTTATTAATTACAGCGAAGCTATTCTCATGGATATTGCCGTACATAGACTTCTGAATAAATCGAAAGCCTTTTTAGTTACCTTCGTCATTCATGATTGAAATTGTGTAAAATATTAATATTGGTGTATTCAACTAAATTAATACTTCATCTCTCATAAGTAAGTAGGTACTTTGGAAATCGGATAAGAACTAACAAATATTTTTTCGAAAATGCACCCAACTTTACACACAATCTGTCTTTCATTAAGGTACTGAAATACCAAATTTTTCAAAAGTATATTTAATAAAAAAGAAAAGTGTTTAATTGTTCTTCGTGTTACAAAATACCACAGATGTTATTGTAGCAATAAAAATAACTGCGTGTGTGGGACAAACTATATAAGTATGATATTCGCATTCTCATTTCGCTTAAATAGCATATGACGTGAATACCGAATTGCAATATGCCGCCTCTCATTTGACGCCTTCGCACGTTTGTCCAGAGCCTGGGAAACTGACCAATTAATATGAAGCTTAAACTAATATCGGAATAATCCACAAATAGTGAAAAATGTATGAGAATAAGAGTCTCCCAAGGACGTGAATATTAATTCATTATAAATATGAAAAAAAAAATCATATTTTATGATGAGGATAGTTCACTGTTAATGACGTGTATGGCATAATTACAACAAACATATTTTGAGAGAAATAAACAGCAAAATATTGCTATGAAATCGGTGCGAGACAGTTTATCTACGAAGCGGTAAGGAGGAAAATCAGCTACATAGTTCGCATTGTCATATTCGAAAGTATGTTGCTGATTTTCCTACTTAAAGGTTTTTAAGAAATAGCAAATGCAACCTTATTTTTAGCAAGGATGTAAGAAAAGAAGGAGCAATAGATCATTAAGATAATGCGATTTAACAACCCTGTTGTTACTTTGTTAAACACATTATTGAATATGGATGAATCAGTTAATTATAATTATTTATCTCAGTAACGCCATGTTTGTGGGTTAGGTAACTGTTCCGATCCGAGCCAGTGTGAAATGCCATGTCGGTCTCACGAGAAGTTCGGTGGTTCGCGAGGGAAGTGACGCTGGTTCCGTTTGCTGATCGATTGACAGCGCTGAACGCTGTACCATGGACTAATAAGAGTATAGACTGACGATCCCCATACATTGAAGCGTTCACCTGAAAAAGTGCAAAATCCCGGCTTATTGCTAGATGGCGCTGATAATTAGCCTGGAAACTTCAACATCTGCCGGGTTTCAAAAATGTCCCGTTAGGTGGCATTGTACCGTAAAACAAAATAGTTTAGCATTAGAATCGACATACAACAGATGGCAGTAAGGCGCTTTACACACTGCCCCGCACCACGCGTGCGGGTGCCGGGCGAGACGCTAGGTATGGGCACAGCGAGTTCTGCTGTGCGTGATTTCTTCTAATTTGAATATACAAAAACCAAACAGATAATATCACAGTGGGTAAAATTTCGCATGGTCAATATCTCGGAACCTATTGAGGAGGCTCAGATACTTTTTCACCTAAATCAGGGGCGCGTCAGGGACGATGTCAGAGCCACAAGCTATTTTATCAAGGTTCACTTGTTTAGCGACAACCGGGGATCAACGTGATTTTGTTGATTTTTTACCAAATATTGTGCATGTGCGGTGCATCAGCTTACAAAAGTCAGTTGGTTATGTTAAGTTTACATGATTATTATAGTATTTTTTTAGGCTTTTAGGCATAAAGGGCAGATCCAATCGTTAGAATTGAAAGAAATGGCCGCCATTTAGAATTTCTTTGTTTTAAGGCCAATTGACCTCAAAATCGTTAGCTGGGAATATCTTTGGTTACGAGAGACGGATCCAAGGCTAGAATTGATAAAAGTGGCCGCCATTTTGAATTTCTTTATTTTAAGGCCAATCGACCGCAAAATCAATATCTGCGCATATCTTTAGTTATAATATTTTGAATTTCTTTGTTTAAAGGCCAATTGACCTCAAAATCAATAGCTGGGTACATCTTTGGTTACAAAAGACGGATCCAAGGCTAGAATTGATAAAAGTGGCCGCCATTTTGAATTTCTTTGTTTTAAGGCCAATCGACCTCAAAATCGATATCTGCGCATATCTTTAGTTACAAAAGATGGATCCAATGTCGGAATTGTAAAAAGAGGCTGCCATTGTGAATTTCTTTGTTTTAAGGCCAATTGACCTCAAAATCGATAGCTGGGTATATCTTTGGTTACAAAAGACGGATCCAAGGCTAGATTTGAAAAAAGTGGCCGCCATTTTGAATTTCTTTGTTTAAAGGCCAATTGACCTCAAAATCGATAGCTGGGTACATCTTTGGTTACAAAAGACGGATCCAAGGCTAGAATTGATAAAAGTGGCCACCATTTTGAATTTCTTTGTTTTAAGGCTAATTGACCACAAAATCGATAGCTGGGTATATCTTTGATTATAAAAGACAGATCCAATGTCGGAATCGAAAAAGTGGCCGGCATTTTGAATTTCTTCGTTTTAAGGCCAATTGACCTCAAAATCGATATCTAGTAATTTTTTAGCTTTTATCTATAAAAGGCAGATCCAATGTTATAATTGAGAAGGCACCGCTATTTTGAACTTGTTTTAGGGCCCATTAGCTTTAAAATCGATATTTGGGCATGCTTTTAACCACAATATAATGATTCGTTTTAATTGTGATAAAAATGAGCACCATGTTGGATTAATTATTTGTTTTCAAAGTCTTCCATCAACCATACAGCCTGTAAAGTGTAGAAGTTTCATAGAAGATTGACTTCCAGAAACAGATTTGTTTGAAATAGCAACGGTAGCTTACTATTCAATATTTTCAAGTTAGTTGAGACCACAACTGTGAGCTGTTAACACTTCTTCATGTGCATTTTAATAATTTATTATAACCACCCGTTGCAGAAACCAGTGTTATTGTAAAATCAAGCAAACTTCTGACTTTCAGAAGTGTGGGATATTGAAAATTAAAAAAAAAATCTTTCTTGCTTGGCTCACTTCTGTTCATCCCACATTATGTTAATAATTTCAAAGTTATGTCAATAGTTTGACTTTATTCAACTACATTTTACACTATTTTAATGGCTTAGTTTTTAAAAATTAAATGAGAATGAATAATTAGAATAGCAATAGATGGTGTAATAACAGATGCTATATTTTATTTTTATTTTATTTATCCCCTGAATTTATAACATACATTTTTTGGATTGCCTTCCATTATAGAAAAAATTGAAATATATTTTCACATCAAAATTAAATACTTTTAAAAATCAATAAGGTAATCAACCTAAGTAGCCTTTTAAGTCTGGTGAAAAGGGGTAAGTTAAAAGGGATACAATAATTAAATGGTCACCTAACAAGGCAAAACGATATGGGGGACGAAAAATATGGTAAGATCATTTCTACTACGCGGTTACTTATGCTTATAGCAATATTTCAAATGAAGGTTAACGACTCCCTAATTTTGTTACCAATTTTGATGCTTTTACAGAACCATTTACTTTATTTCCTGTTTGCTGCCACAGGCCACGAAGACTTCGAACTTCGTCTTCTAAAATTCGAAGACAATTTATTTATTTTGCGATAAAGCAAAGCTGTGATATCGTTATTGAAGAGAATTGAACAAGCTTTGATAGTGGCCATATTACCTACTATAGTTTATAGTCATGTCCAGCGTATTTTGATTTTAAAACCAATAGCCCTTAAACAAAAAAAATTTACATGAAAGGCAAGTTTTAAAATTCCAACCACGAATAATTATTCTATTTGGCTAAAGACAAGCCCAAATATCTATCTAAATCCAATCAGTCTTAAAACAATGAAGTTCAAAATGGCGGCCACTTTTCTTATGCTCAAGTATCGATTTTGACATTAATTGGCCTAAAAATAAAGAAGCCTAAATATTGGCCACTTTTTTCAATTATAATATAGGATATGCCCTTTGTGCCCAAAGCCATTCCCAGAGGTCGATTATGAGGTCGATTGGTCTTAAAACAAATAAATTCAAAATGGCGGCCTCATATTTCAGTTCTGACATCGAATCCGTCTTTTTTAACTAAAGATATGTCCAGATACCGATTTTGAGGTCAATTGGCCTTAAAACAAAGAAATTCAAAATGGCGGCCACTTTTTCAATTCTAACTTTGGATCTGTCCTTTGTACCTAAAACCATGTCCAGGTATCAATTTTGAGGTTGATTGGCCTTAAAACAAAGAAATCCAAAATATCGGCCACTTTTTCAATACACATTTTTTTTTAAATATCTAGTATCCTTTTTGGTGTAAAAAGATATCTAGACACGCGGTAGCGTGTCAAGCCAAGTTCAAGCAAAGTAACTGGCTAGCCAGCGCCGAGTGTAATATTACACGAACGGAACGTTATTGTGTGTAACCGTAGGAAAAAATCTAAAAATAAAAAAAAGTTTAAAAATAGGGGGAGTCCCCATACAAAAAAAAAACATTTTTTTGTAGCGTTGGAACCGTTACAAGCAGATATTTGAAACTATCCCAATATATTATGTATTATTATATTAGCTATATAACAAAAATATAAAAATAAAGTTCAGTCAAAAAAGAAGTGGTGTCCCCATATAAAAAACTTGTAATACGCGCTAAACAACCGGCCAACGATGTGTCGTCGGCGGCGCGTGGCACCACATAACTTAATACCTGCCTAGTTTTCTTTACAAAAAGTAATGATATATTTAAGTGCCAATGCAGTCCATAAATACTCAAAATAATTGTAGTAGTCTGTGAGCTAAACAGTTTATAGCGCCATCTAGGCGTAATAATAACTATCGGATAAACCGATAGTTGTTTATTTTATCCATCCTCTCATTTGCGCCATTGAAATAACCATTTCAAATGATTTTATGGATCTTAGTGCCATCTAGTTGAATTCAATGTACTAAACAGCGAAGTACGCTTCAATGTATGGGGATCGTTAGTCTATACTCTTATTAGTCCATGGCTGTACGCACGTCGGAAACAGCAATCATCTCGGGTCGTCCACGTGTTCTGCGAAAAATTACATGTACAAAATTTTTCGAGAATGGGAGGTTATTAATAATTTGTGTTGACAAAATAATATGAGTGGTGGGTTTTGTTGTTTAAGAATATGGCAATATTTATTTGTATTCAGCAGTTTTTTTTTGTGAGAAATTTGTGCAAGCATTCTATGCTCTGGTCAGTTAAGTAAATGTTGAAAATTATTCACACACACACGCACGCATGCACGCACGCCCGCACGCACGCACGCACGCACGCACGCACGCACGCACGCACGCACACACACACACACACACACACGCACGGGAATAAAAGGTATTCCCGAAAGGGTAGGCAGAGGCGCAAATAGTGCTCCCACTTTTCGCTATCATTCCGTCCCATGATGTGATAGGGGGCGAACCTATCGCCTTATCGGGCACAAAATCCAGACTCCGAGCTGATACTGAATAGAAAAACTCAATATTACTTTGCCCGACCCGGGGATCGAACCCGAGACCTCACCATTGCAGTTGTACCATAATCAACTACGCCACCGAGGCAGTCTTCTTACAGGAGGAAGATTACTCTCCGATAGAATAAATTATAATAAGTCGAAAGGTAGGCTCAGGAGGTAGGCCTGACAAGCAGTTCGGAATACCTGTGGTGTCTACGTGATAGGAAATCATGCACGATGTTAACTATTCACCAATGGTTGACTCACACTTCTTATTAACGAAGAAAATTACTACAAAATGCCAATTTCCCCAAGGATATTTGAAAAACATAGTTACCAACAAACTCGCCAGGGTTTTTACCGAATGTTCCGAAATAGTACCTACATCTATCGTAGTCCAAGACATGAGCCTGTATTTACTCATCATGACGTCATCCGGTGTGAATCGAAATCGAGCCGAGATGGGCGGATATTGATTTGTTAGTTGTTACGTAGATAATTAATGGCTTCAATGGTCTCTGCCAGCGTTTCTTAACCTTTTTCAGTCCGCGGACCCCTAGAAAATTAAGCACAATATCAAGGACCCCCTTAATAAAAAGCACGGGAATATGTTTAGGACAATTTATTTTCGTACTACAAAAAAATAGTTTTTTATAAAAATAAAAAATACTGTATTAATGTGAATGTTGGTGCTTTTTTGCCGCGGACCACTGGTTAAGAAACACTGGTCTATGCTACTCGAGTATTTAGCATCTTGTTTGGTATTTCCCATGACGTCTGAATAGACCCGGGAACTTGCGATGGTAATTATTTAGGTACCAACAGGTTCAGTGGTTCTTATGGAGAGAAAAAATAGACAATTTAAATATGACGACAGATGATGACATAATTATTACTTGTGTACAATAACACCACCATCCAGTATAACGATAAACTTTACTAGTCAGCCAAGGATTACATGTTAAGTCTCTATGTCAAGCAAAACTGGTTATAATGACATTGATACGTCCAGAAGATTGCTCGCATAATGCAGTTTAGCAGGAATAAACTTGGCATATTTAATCGATATATCTACAGGGTATGAGAGAGGAACGACACAATAATTCCTTTGTTGTGAACGAAAGCGTTAGGAAGTGACGTCAAAGGAGTACGTCAACGGAACAGCGCGGCGGCGCGGCGGCGGATAGAGTTATAGCGCACGTGTCGCGGGACAATATGCTCGACATTACGCGATTGCTGCGTCAGATTCGCGTAGTCTATAACACTGTGTGGCGTGAAGCTACATAATATGTGTATTGTTATTGAAGTGTTTTGACGAGAATAACTTTGTTATAAAATTTGTGTAACTGATTTTGTACTATGTAGTAAACATTTCCACACACGAGTCTCAACCGTTGTTAGTGCAGGAAGCAAACATATAGTTCTGGGACGGCATAATAAAGGGGTATTATTGTAGTTTACAAATCCAAGGAGATCGTATAACGTATCCGCAATCAATAAAAACACATGCAGGCGCGGCGCGGGCTCGCGAATCTCATAAAAACAACACACAACGTGCAGATTATGCATTCATAAAGGAAACTGCGCAAGATTTACTGCGCTTGCGTCTGTGGTAGCACACTAAGTAATATATCTCGGAAGCTGTTAAACTTATCTATAAATAAATTATACCCATATCGGTCCGTACTCCGTACCCGCTGGCCCGGTCCGGGCCGCTACTCTGTTGCATGTTAAATTGTAACGGATGTACGTGATTAGCCGACGGAACTATTTAGTGGCTTTGTGTGTGATTGAATATGTAATGTGTGGTTTTTTGGTTATCCATGGTTTACTTAATTGTCGCTTAATGTGTGCCGTATGGGATACTAACAAGTTGATGTTAGTTGTACGTAATCCTGCTGACATGTGACTCCAGTCACCAGTGACCTACTAGCTCGAATTAGCAAGGCGATTCGATCACTATTGTGGTGAAATTTAGGAAAATATTTGTTTTTCCTTTCGCTCTCGTATATTTTGTTTTTAGCTTTGTTTATGATATTGCTGAAGAAATAACCAATTATTTATATTTACGATTTGAGCGAATTTTCTTATCCGGAACTCTAAATCACTCCTCGACTGTAATTCCAGTTTTCTTGTTACCTTCGTAAACTCTATCTGAGCGTCTGGTAGAGATCGTTGCTGGCGATAAGACAGCCAGCTGGATTGTTGTATTAAAGTAGTAAGTTTGTTTGAAGTGGTTCTTAAAGTGATATGAAAGAAAGAAAGAAAGAAAAAGAAAGAAAACAAATTTATTTGCCACAGCTTACAACATATACGGCGTACTAATAATAGCATAAAGATAGAAAAAAAAAAGATCAGATCAAAAGATGATATCAAAGAGTAGGGGAGACCGGGGATAGTTGACCAATTTTCGGCTTAGACGCTTATAACTTTTTTGTTTTAGTATACAATGTCAAAAAATCCTACAGGTTCGATAGGTAAACTAATAAGCTTTCAAAAGAAATACCAAAAACCTCGCGATTGTTTATAACATAGTGTACAAAAGCCTTTTTGTGGAACAAGAAAATTATGTCAACCTACCCCATGCCTGGGGTTGGTAGACTATTCACTTGGGGTAAATTGACCTACGGAGTAATTTGTATAAAATACAGCAATAAAATAAAAGAAAACACAACAAACACTTTTTAACTATTATCAATGTGCTTATTGAGACCAAATGTCAGTAACATTTACATAATTTACTTATAATTTGTCACTTTTTGTACGATATTCGTTATTGGGGCGGAAACAAAAATCCTAACACTAGCGGAGGGTTTACTGTTTCGATTAGTTATTCTTTTGTAAATCCGCATGGTTTTAACATAACAAACTTTTGATAAATTTGACAAAAACCTCACTTTATTTCATGTGAAGAATATTTCAATTACTACGCAGTACATTTTCTTGGTAGTCAACTAGCCCCAATACAAAGTTTGTCTACCAGCCCCAAACAACTTGTTTTGATTTCAACCACATGTAAGTACCTCAAAACTACGTCGAAATATAAAAAAAAATACACTAAAATAATCATCAATAACCAAACTCTTACTTTCAATTGCTTGAAAGTAAATAGCGTCGAGTATAAAGGCTTCAATACAAATAATATTAAGAGGTAAATAATTACTCATAGGTATCATTCTTCGATATATCGTTTTATCTCCCGGATTACGTGCGCCCGCGGTGCCACGTTTGCGGTGAAGATTCGTAAACAGTTAACGGTTTTTCGTGTATATCAAGACAACGCAACACTTTAAAATAGCTCGAGTTATTGACGATTATTCATCCTGCCCCTATCGCCAACCATCCCCGGTCTCCCCTATACTAGTTTGGAGTAAATTTCATTTGACAATTATCGTATTAAACGGCTTATTTGGGAGCATAGATTAATATCTGACTTTTGTATTTGGTCGGTTGATACATTTACGTGACAAGTAGCATTAACTCAGAAGTTATGTAACAGGCCTTCACTATGGCACCTTCCAAATCATATAAATAAATATCATGTAAAACTAACCGTCCAGTGCACATCGAGCGAATCACAAACGACTCAGGTTAATTAACCCGTCTAAACTTGATTGGTAGTTCCGACACATTGTACCCATCTAATCAACAGGCGAGCTCATAACGGGCTCGTTAACAGTTAACACGATTCCTGCGATGTTCAAGTAATCGAATGTACAGGAGCGATCGCAGGAAAGAGCGCCGATTTGTATTCAACGGACAGTGGCAAAGGGCCGTTTAGGCCAGTTTACATACAGCCCACAGTTAGGCGACGATTTGCATGTCAATTTCTGTATGGTACATTGTACTGTGGACAAAATTAAATCGTTTGTTTGGTGAGTCTGTTTCCAGCAATTTTTTGGTTTGGGCTGTGTTCTGAATGTGTATTAGTTTTTCGTGTGAGTGACTAATGCTTAGGTTTTTGTGTACGGGTGGTCTGTTACACGAGGCAGACTGTCATCAGACTGCATTTTATGGCTTTTATATTGTATTCTATTAAGTGCAGGCTATAAAGTGATATGAGCATAATTAAATCTAATATAGCCTGACTGACAAGATTGTAGGCAGAGACGTATATTTGAAGCATGCCTATTATAAGTTGTTGTTAGATTAGGTTTTTCTACTCAGAATCACCTCGGAGTCTGGAATTTGCTCCCGATATGGCCTGTGGCTAGCCCCCTATCACATCATGGGAAGAAATACACACGGCGATAAGTGTAAACTCAACTCTCCTAACTTATTTTAGAACTCATGTTAACTTAGCGAAACGTGAGTAAAAACAGAAACCCATGTGATGACGCCACAAGTGATTACCATTTCAAACAGGGAATCAGGATTTAAGAACCTGTTGCATTACTGTGAAGACACGAAGACGTTACTTTCGTATCCAATGCAATTGCAACAGTGCGTAGTATTTACGCCCCGGGTACCGCACGCTGGTAATGAACTTGTTTACACATCGCCGCGGGCGGGTGATGGACACCCGACGAGCGTATAGCGCATCACGCGTTGAAAGTTTTACACGCGCCGCAATCGATGCGCGTGTCGATTGCGCTCTTAGACTATTTAACGAAATTGCGTTTGATAGTTTGTCTACAATCTTGACAATGAGCTTCGGCGAAATTATTTACGTAGTAAAAGAGTATTTTACATTTATGGGTAATTTGCAATATAAAATATTGTATGATAGAGTAATGCTGGTTATATGAAATGGATGGAACTATATATATGCTTCCACGATATAAGTCGTGTGTGCGTTGTCAAATTAAGAAAAGTTATGAAAAATAGCTTGAGGGTAATTTCTGGGCTTCTGTAATTCTGTAATATACACGAAATGCCGACGAAACTTGTTGCTTTTGGTTATCGGTGAGAAGTACTTTGGCTGGATCTTCTAGTGTTGTATTTACGTGTCATCAGTTGTACCACATGCTCCTTTGTTCATGATTTAAAAATCAAAATTTCAGTTCACCACTCGGGTATTGAATCCAGTATCTCTGCAGTTTCACAGCTTACTGTACAAACAGAGCAATATAATGACGTGTGTAGCGTGTTGAGTGTAAATTATCTATTTGTCTATAGGTTATCTAGTTGTAGTAAATGTTGAAGCGAAACGAGTGTAGACAGTAAACAATGGTTTATTATTAGAACGGTCGTCTCCATTGCGCTGAATCGGTCCTCGTCTAAAAAAAACCGTGTCTGGCGGATGTTCTGAGTCGTATTCTGACTAGTGAGGAAACTTATTCTAGTTCCATACTCGATTGAGTAAACCTAGTCTTGAAAAAAAGGCGTGTCCGTTTTCCGAGGTTTTTGTGCTCGGAAAGTGAGTACATTGTCTGTGATGGTTTAGTAGTTTTGGAATATAATGTCGACAACAACAATAGTTTAATCTGTCGGCTTGCGTTACTGGATATACAACGGCTGACCCCGTTAGTCGTTACGCGATTCGCCGGAATTAGTGAATTGTTCATGTGCACCATTGATCTATGTTGACAATGATGTATCTGGAGACAGTATGAATTTTGCAGAGCCGTGCTACATTGATACCATGCTAATAAGACACGTCAAGAGAATCTTATGAACGAACGCAGCGAGGGCAAAAAGGTCACCGCGCAAATAGGTATCTCCAACAGATGTGGTAACTGCAGCACGGTGACGTAACATGTCCCCCCGTCCTCCGCCGCTCACCTCCTCGCCCCCGTTCCCGCCAATTCCCTCGCAGAAATGATCGACGGGCGCGAAGTGCACGGTTCCCGGCTCCCGAGTCCCGCGGTAGTAAACATGCGTAAACGTCATTCAGCCGGGCGGGCGGAAGCGACGCGTGTGTGCGCGCATGGGTGAAGGGGAAGGACCGGCGGGGGTGTAGGGGGCTGGGTGTCAGTACTGGGTACCGTGAAGTCACTTTTATTACTAACATACCGAGTACAGTGGTGTCGTGCTGGATGTGTTTGTACACAATGTTCGCGCTAATAGAGGGCAATGAATTGTTTTGACATGTGCATTTATTAGGGATAACACTTCTATAACATTTCTGGATCTTTATTGTGAGAATTTGATGTAGCACACATACAATGTACGTTCATACTATGATTCACGATCAGGGAGATATCTGGAGGTTAAAGAAATCACTTTAAACAATAACAGCGTGCAATCACGATTCCTATTTTAGTTTTTATGAGCATAATTACCAGTTATCTCTATGTGATTGTATATACCTATTACTATACGATGCTTGTCGCCACGACCCTAGCTTTGAATCTCGGTGGGCACCACCAAATCATTCACCAATATCATTTCTAAGCTTTTCTTGCACACTTTGATCAGGAGTAATGACTCGATGCTCGTAAAAACCAGAGAAATTTTCTGCCTCGGTGGCGTAGTTGTATTACGGTACCACGGCAATGCTGAGGTCTTGGGTTCGATTCCCTCAGTAGGCCAAAGTCATATTGGATTTTTCTATTCAGTATCAGCCCGGAGTATGGAATTTGTGTCCGAAATGGCGATAGGCTCGCCCCCTATCACGTCATGGGACGGATACGCACGGCAAACAATGCACCCAGCATTGGTTGCGACTCTGCCTACCCCTTCGGGGATAAAACGCGTGGGTATATGTATGTATGTAATTTTTTCTGCAATAAGCTTGAAAAATTGTTGCGTCGATCCGACGACATTGGAGTTGCGTAAATGGACGTGAAGGAAGATATTTTTACATCAAATATATCTATCTATACTAATATTATAAAGCTGAAGAGTTTTTTTTGTTTGAACGCGCTAATCTCAGGAACTACTGAACCGATTTTGAAAATTCTTTCACTAATAGGAAGCTACATAACTCCTGAGTGCTATAAGCTACTTTTTATCCCGGGAAAATATTTTTGTCCCGGAAAAACTTTTTCACGCGGGCGGAGCCGCGAGCACTACTAGTCATACATATAAGATATAGATTATATTGGACGATCAGCTGTTATATTGTAAGCATTGGTCGTCGGTGTTGTTGTGTCTACAGCCATTGTTCGCTATTGTTTGGACGGCCTGTGCGGTTAGCGACGAATCTCATTTATAATTACCTACACTGGTCGCATGCTAGGATTTTTATATACGGGCTCGGCAATGTGACCCTCAATTCACCTGATCGTAAGTAGAGTAGGGTCCAAATAGAGTGTCGATTGACGAGAGATCATTACCTCTAGGCAGTGCTGCCAGGTATTTTCTAGCATCATTTTTTAGGTCCCAAATATACAAAGTCCTGCCTCTTTGGTCCTTTCTCGCTTGGGTCAAGGTCTCCCTCGAGCCGGGGGCATCTGGCATTTTCTCCGTAATTCCACCTTTTTATCACGTCACCGTGTGGGTAATAATAAGAAACTGGAGGTGGTGCGTTACGAAAATGAGTGGTAGAATAAACAGAGAACGTTCTAGATATACTCACAACCTTTAACTAAATAGACGACCTGTTAAAAAGGGCATAACGATTTCTAATAGCAGAAAATTATAAGATATGTTTAGGCATTCGTTTGTGTCTATGCCAAACTGAGACAGGTGCCCGACGTAGGCAGCGGCTTAGCTGTGACCTTGGCACTGCTGACGTCCATGGACGACGGTAAACACTTACCGTCAGGTGGGCCGTTAGCGCGTCTCCCTTCGTAGGCAATAAAAATAGAAGCAAGTAAATGTAAGTCTCAGTGGGAGATGCGTATTAGATACTACCGGTCTTATTCATAATAAAACGCTATTCGAAGGTTAAAACCTCCTATAACTATAACGACCTATAAGCCTATTGAACGTTCGATAAAATTTCTTATTCATAATGGTTTTTTATAGCTACGATAAGCAAATTGTCTTTATAGTACATGATGTTGCCATTACGTAGAAAAAAATATAATACAGTAGATTTCCCCCAATTTATACACAGGTTTGTCTCTGGAAACAACAAAAAAAAAAACAACTTGTCAATGTCAGTTGTCAAATATAAATTGGAGGGAAAATTTTTAACGTTAAACGTAGATATGTTCATTGTTTCGTACGTATTATAGTAAGAAACTGTGAATTGTGAAAGATATTGAATTGGTAGGATCAAAGAGTCCTATAACTACACTGTTTAATGTCCTTAAGTAGCATGCAGCAATTACCGAAAAAACGGCAGAGGGGTGAAAATTGGTTGGAAGAAGACAAGGTTGGTGCAGTTATTTTGCGTACTTATTTGAAAGTTCCAGTTTGTTTTAGCTATTCATGCATGCATCACTAACAGTATTTTTTCGCTTTCAAGATTATACTAAAGGAACTGGTGAGGGAGCGGGTTAGTGTCCTCGAAAATAAAAACACGGACACTAACTCCAACTCCATGAAGGTGGCGGCGTGGAATGGCTTGAGAGAGAGGTGCTAACTTAAATCTAATATTGCTACTTTTGCATTGTTTTCATATCCAACAATATACAAAATTAATACATGTCCTAATCAAACTCGTTTTTTATTTCAGTTTTAACTGTATGTGTAGTGGTACCTCACGCTCAGTAGTGCAGCTGAAGGCACAGTGGGGCCTCTTAAAAATGAAGGCCAAAAAAGCTAAGGCGGAAGAGAGGAAGGAGCTGCTGAAGACTGGTGGTGGCCCACCACCAGTAATACAAGTCAGTAGTGACGACATTAGCAGCTGGCTGCCTAATGAATTTGCTACTGACACCAACGAATTTGACTCTGACAGTATAAATCAGGTAATATTCATTTATGGCATGTTTTTATGTAACTACTGAGTCATAGTTTTTTTTTTAACTATTTGTATATTTTGGATGAGAATATATTACAGACACACTACAACTAGTGTAAATAATATTATCGAAGAGGCATGTTAAATCAAAATTCAAACTAAAAGCAGTGTAAAGATCATAGTTCAACACACACATGATTATGGTGTCCTTGGTGTTATTTATTTCAACAAAAAAAAGTTAAAACAGTATAACAATAATTAGATTTAATATTTGAAGGAATAAATCATATTGTTTTCAGATCATAGTTGGGCCTCCTCCTGCATTTCCATCTGAAATTGCAACACCTTCAAATCCACCTGCAGGTGAAATAATAAATGAGGTATTTACAAATCAGTATCAAGTAATTCCAGTTCCATACTATAAATCAGAAGGATGCTGTTATATATTTAAAAAAATAACTTATTTACTAGATGCCAGTTGTGGAGCCACATTGTCCAGAGGCAGATCACACAGGCAGTTCAGGTCCACCGCCAAAAAAAATAATAAAAAAGAAAAAGAAGGTTCTTGCAGTAAGTAAATTTTAAATAAATTTAATTAGCATACAATATTAACCCGTCAAGCCCCGCTTATATATATAGATGTATGGAAAACCCCTATATATATGGACACCGGTGTCCGCCACAGGCCTTGACAGACTACAAATAAAATTTAGTTGTAAATATAAACATGATATCATGTATATTTATATCTTTAACTAGCTAATTTAAGACTCCCTTGGTTGCAAGGTTCCATTATGGTACAACTGCAATACTGAGGTTTCAGGTTCATTTTCTAGGATGGGCAAAGTGATATTGGGTTTTTCTACTCAATATCAGCCTGGAATCTGGAAATTTGTGTCCGATATGATGATAGCCACCCAAACGTAAAATAAAATTAATTCTATTATGTGTAATGTTTATACCATACCCATATTATATACTGCCCACTGCTGAGCAAGGACCCTCCATTACTACTGACAGGGTTTAGTTGACCATGCTGGCCTAGATCAGGTTGGCAGACTTCACATACTTTTAAAATTATTTTTGGGGAATGCTCAGGTATGTAGGTTTCCTAACAATGTTTTCCTTCACTGTTAAAGCGAACGATTATAATTGATAAACAATAAACACATTACTTCCGAAAAATCAGTCTCGATTTTGAACCTGCAGACATCTGTCTCGCCAGACCGTTGCGTTCCCAACTAGGCCATTGTCTACTATGAATGTTTATACATTGCATTATTTCAGGTTTGTCGCACACCTGCAGAACAGATAGCAGAATGCGAAATTCAGTGCCGTAAAGAGCTGCATGCCATGCAAATGGAAAATGAGAGGCAGAGGAATAAAAACTTGAAAATAAAAGAAATGATATTAATGAAAAAACTGAATGATAATAAATTTTAAAAGTCTCTAGATTATTTATGATGTTTAATTATACTTTGGGTGTGCACTTCATTGAAGTGCTTTGCTATAAAAGCCTGCAAGTTGGCAGAATCCCTTCCCAATCTATTTTTTGGGTCAATGTTAATTCAGACACCTATCTCTTCAATATTGGACACACTATCCCCTGATACTTACTTACTACCTACTACTGTCTTTTTGAGCGATTGCAAAATTGTACAAAATCGCAATAGCCACAATAGCTAATTATATCCACTTGGTCAAATTTTACAGATATGGGACATAGAGCAGGCATTGGAAGCACTGACTCTATATATCAAAAGAACATTTCCCAACTTTACTTGCCTCATTGCATTTCTCTGTGCCACAACAATGTGGTCTTAATACAGGTGTATAATATAGTTATTGCTCCACATGTATACCTACCATGACTGCCTCGGTGGCGTAGTTGTATTACAGTACGACTGCAAAGCTGAGGTCTCGGGTTCGATCCTCGGGTCGGGCAGTTGAGTTTTTTCATTCAGTATCAGCCCGGAGTCTGGAATTTATGCCCGATATGGCGATAGGCTCGCACCCTATCACATGGGACGGAGTAACGGCGAAAAGTGTGTGCACTAGTTGCGCCTCTGCCTACCCCTTCGAAGATAACAGGCGTAAGTGTGTGTGTTTTATGCTATATTCATGTAAGATACTGTTGTTTGATGTGTGTGAAATATATTTTTCAGTTATTAGTTAAAATAATACAATACTTAATATAAAAAAACTTTATTATTACGTAGGCGTATACAAAGCTTTTTTGACAAAACAATACAAAATTATTTGTTTCAATTACATTATTTAGGAGACCAGTACAGGCTAGTAGGTACAGAAGAAATTGACATGGACAGGATTAGGTACGGCTAGGGAAGGAAAGTGAAACTAATATTAAAAAAGAGAAGTATACTCTATGAGGAGAAGGAAATCGCGCCAAGACCCTCGCCGGCGAGGACAACTAAGATCCTAACTTAGCTAACCTACCAGCCTTTCACTAGCTACGCTAAGGATGACGACCCGAAGAAGAAAGGCAAAAAGAAACTCCGAGCTTAATTTTTTCGTCATCAATTATTATAGTTTTTTTTTTCAAAATATATTTACAATATGTTCAATACACATAATGTATGCATGTTACATTAAAGGAAATAAAAATAAAAGGTATTTTACAAATCATTATTAAATAATTCTAGTTTGATGGTATAATCCTGTAGGATACTAAAATCCACCTGCATGGTGCACCTGGAAATATAAAGGAGGTATTAAAAAATCATCATAAAGTAATTTAAATCTTATGCTATAATCCTGTAGGGTTCAGATGATAATAAAAGAAAAATATTTTATAATAAATTACTGATGTTTGATTAAATATTATTTAAGTGTAAAACACTTCAATCGTTGAAGTGCCTACCTATAAAAGCCTGCAAAATGGCAAAATTTCTACCTTGTCTAGGGTTTGGTTCAATGTTAATTGATTCAGACACCTGTTCAATATCAGACACACTTTCCTCTGTGGCATATGTCTCTCTTTGAGCAATTGCAATGTTGTGCAAGACTGCAAGAGCCACAATAGTAGTCTTCACATTGCCTAATTTTACAGACATGCCATGGAGCAAGCATTGGAAGCGCTGTTTCCACACACCAAAGCAACGCTCCACAACATTTCTTGTTGCAATATGTGCCTCATTATATTTCTCTTCAGCATGACTAAGTGGGCTCAACACAGGTGTGAATAAATATGGTTCTAGTTTGTACCCTGAATCTCCTAAAAGTCTACCTCTAAACTCACCTGCTTCAAGATGTTCTTTAAGGGTGGATTCATTGAATATCCGGGAGTCATGAGTGCTGCCTCACCATCTAACAACAATATCCCT
Source organism: Lapara coniferarum (assembly GCA_949316025.1). Taxonomy (NCBI): domain Eukaryota; kingdom Metazoa; phylum Arthropoda; class Insecta; order Lepidoptera; family Sphingidae; genus Lapara; species Lapara coniferarum. The sequence continues at coordinate 29,821,323 of OX438927.1, forward strand.
GATCCGAAGACTAGCATCACAGGTCACCTACAATAATAATAAATAAATCTTGATTATGCAATAAAGTAAAACCTATCCTAGTATACAACTTCCTGAAAACCTTACCTGAACATTGAGGGAATAATATCCTTTTCTATTTATATAATATTGGGCTGCATCACCACCATGTTTTTTAATTTTTATATGCGTGCAATCAATACAACCAATTACAGACGGGAAGCCTCTTACATGGTGGAATTCTATCATTAGCTGTTGTTCCTCTGCAAAAGAAGTGGGCATCATTATATAATCTGCAGAGCGTCGTGCGAGCGCACGCGCTACTCTGCTACATATGCGGCTGGTAGTGGCTTGAGATAATCCATGGAGGTCTCCAGCATCTTCTTGAATCTGTAAAGAAAAGGAGTCTTAAAAGTAACGCGTTATTAGGTATACCTAAGTTTATATAAATATCGAAAAGGATTAACTTACCTCACGACGACCCCAACATCTTATTGCAGTTAATACTTGCAATTCTGGTAATGTGCCACAACCTTTACGGTGCAGCTGCAACTCTTCGCGGACTAGGTCAATTATAAAAACAGCCGTTCGTTTGGAAAAACGATACCGTTTACGGAATTCCTCGCCATCCAGAGAAAACGGATCAAATCTCTGACGATAAACTTTCCTACGCGAAGTATTTTCAATGACTGCAATATAATGCTCTTTGACTGCAATGCTGTGCAGGGATTGTAACGCTTCCATTATTAATGCGTAAGTTAAAATACTTCTTGAAACGAAAATATGCGCTACGAGATCGATGTGTTGTTTACTTATAAATAATTGACTGACATCAGTGACATCGTAAATCGGCGCCAAACACGGAACAGCTGACCGACGTCGGCCATTTTGTTGGTTATCGTACGCGTAAAATAGGGGTCTAGCTCCTATAAATCGAAGCAACTTTATAGGAGACTTCAAGTCCATTTTAGCGTCATTGAACCATTATGAATAAGAAATTTTAAGAAGCCTCTAATAACGGCCCTATAAAGTTGCGATGTGTCATTATGAATAAGACCGTACGTCTATAATACTTTATTGTTGTTAAATAACCTACTTTTATTGAAGTCACTTACAATTATCTCTCCTCTCGTAAGAAGTTAATTAGGGTGGTACAAAATCAAAATTTAAGTTCATTTAGAGCTTTCGTTTTAAATTTAGCCGTACTTTATAATTCATGTGTTTTAATAGCCTTATTATTGTTTCGTTTCTCCTCCAAATTACTACGAGAGGAGCGACAAGACAGTTATTAATAAAACAGTGACCGATAACATTCACAAGAGTAATTGGCGAACGTTGCAATTTGGAAGTCCCGAACGATAAAAAATCGGTGTTTTAATTATAGCAGTTCCATACTATACATAGTTTTTTGTATCACGTATGGTACATGTTGTGACTGCCTTCAACAAGTGGTACATTTATATATTTCTTTGTAGAATATCTCTTACGTCTCGTTAGTATAAGTTTTTATTGTAACCATTACTGGCTGTCCTTAAAATAAATAAATAAATAAGTTCCAATAATTGTTTGTGAATTATTTTTACACCTTGATAAATTTAATTTTTTACAATAATTTTCCTTAATCTGAATTAGTTTGAAAATTATTAACTCAATTAGTATATAAATGTATATTTTTAATCAATTAACTTGATTGAGTGCGATTAAAAAGAAAGTTTGCGTGGGACATGTCGCGCCTTGTTTACTAGCAGGGGGTCACGGCGGGGCCGAACGGGTTTCATAAGCTGACATTTAAATCGCACACGCCCAAATTTGGCTAAACGACATTAAATTACAGTTGGGTTTTTTTATTTAAGTAGTTTTATAGGGAAATGTATTGAGGATATTTTGTTAGTTGGATTGGTGAATAATGTGTCTATTTCATAATCATCGCCGTACAATTTTGTTTTGTTAAGCTGGTGCCTATCAATTATATGATAGACACTATCCCAAAGTTAATCGTGCTTAATTTTACCAACTTTCATTTACTTAAGGGGAACCCTAATGGAAAACTAACGAAAACTGCGGCCATGCATAATAAAAATAGGCCGATGTTGCGTTACTTTAACACTGGTTAAATTAATTAAAACGCTACTTATTTACTTGTCGTAGTATAGTTTAAAGCTGTCGATTTATGGCTTACCTCGGCCTAATTTTTTTTTATTTCTAGTAGCTCATAGGTAATTATACTTTCCCAAGCAATAAAACGTTGACCATTTAAATTTGTGCAGTAATCCTACTTAATATTATAAGGGCGAAAGTTTGTAAGAATGTATGGATGTATGGATGTTTGTTCCTCTTTCACGCAAAAACTACTGAACGGATTTCGATTAAATTTGGCACACGGGTAGATCATGTCCTGGATTAACACATAGGCTACTTTTTATCCCGGGGAAATATAAACCGGGACTTTTATCCCGGAAAAACTTTTTAATGCGGGCGGAGCCGCGGGCAAAAGCTAGTAAACATTATAAAGAAACTTTATAAATCTGCAAGGCGTTCCTAATGAATAGTCAACTTTTCAAATCAAACATGAAATTAATTCAAGTCTGCGATCATCAGGTTATTGGTCTCCGGAACGCGTAGCCGCACACCTGTCTAGTGATGACCAATCGAACTGGACATCACATGATAGATTATATCCAAACTAGACGGATAATGTAATAAATTGAAACTAGTTTCGACTTGCTACCGTGTGAATGTAACTCCGCACAGAATGGCCATGTGTGCTGTGTTCTTGACTAGTTTTGGCTGTTTTGGCGCGGTTTTTATTACTTGCTGTTTGGATTTATAAAGTAAAATGAACCACTAGCCTGTCTCTTTTGGCAATAATAAACTTTCATTCGAGCTTTAATGCTCACTTCAAAATGGGCATGCGTAAGAAAAAAATTTGGTATGTCAATAATTTCTCCAGGATTGAATTCCTTAAGACTGTTTCTTTTTCAGGATTCTATAAAAATATAAAATCATTCCTTAAGAGGGGTTGAAAACAACTAGGTGGTTATAAACTAAGCCTAATCCTTCCTGCATCATGTTGAATCTGTGTTGCGCCGATTCTACTATAGACTAGAATTAGGCCATAACGATTTTAGAACACATACTGTATTGACACAATAGTTGCTATGCTAACGGCTATGATCGATTGTTTCGAACGTGCAGACGTGTCGAATATGCTTGCGTCTGCCTTCTTACCTCACTCAGCATGCAGCCAAAGCCGCAGCACCAGCTTCCTGATGTCGTATCGGACGTGCCTTAGTACACAAGTTGGATCATAAGTTATACAAATATGACATTGTAATTGAATTCTATACAGTAATGTCTGCGTGATGAAGGAACGAACGTACAGGCTCGTGTATAGAACATCGTTATTATATGACGAGACCAGAACGCAAGCAAATTGCTCTTAACTGTAACAACTGACAGCACTACCTAGGACTTTGAATTAAAATACTGCAATTGACCATCTCGTTAACCTGCCATTTTTAGTCTCAAAATTTCAGTAATGACACTGGCTATCATGCCATTCACTACGAAAAAATGCTGGCAAATTGCACTGTTTATTAATAATATAGAATACAATCAACTCGCAGCCAAGAAAATAAGGCAATTGGCACACAACTATTATAAAAAACAGCATAATGACCTGTGCCAGTGATGTGCGCGGTGCGGCCGCACCGGTCCACGATTCCTATCGGCCGTCGCCTCTTGAATGGTGGCCCATCAATGGAGCTGTTTGCATACGTGTCGTAACCACTCCGCGCGCCGCCCGACTCGTTCATTCACCAATAGTATGACCGTATTAACATATTGTATGAGGCCTCTTAACATTTAATTAACTGTAAAATTCGATATTGATTTTATCTTATCGTATGGTGGCTGTGTATGTTTTTTGTTTTGTTTTTGGTAATTAGTGCTGTGTTTGAATGGGTTTTGTTAGGAGTTATGGAGCGAATGTGTTGTATGAGCAATAAATGTTTAGAAGACGTTTTCAACTCTACATGGAGCTTTTAATTTAAGAACAGGGTAATCCTTCGTACTCGCAGACAAAGTACTTATGTAACAATTGTTAATACTAATTGTTTATTTGCATAGAGACGACTTCCTTAAAAATGCGGAAAAAGCAGCGAGAGATCGCCATATGCTTCCCGCTGTGAAATATCTGAATAATAAAAAATACATTATAATGTCATAAAATGTGAATTGCTGTCTAGTTTCGGTAACATAAAATAATATAAAATACAGCCAATAGTACTTTTGCCATTACTATAACTTGCGTTCGAAATGTCAAGATGAAAAATGGGAAAATAGTGCAAAAAGCTCGTTTGGCGGGTATCTCGCTGTTGGCGAGCGTTAGCGAGACTCGTCGCCTCTTTTGTAATACTCATCGTTGTAATTTTTCATCGTTGTAATATTCCGAATAGATATTTTTGGGTTACTGTGAATATAAAATAAATTACAATTGCCCAGAGTGTAATATGTAAAAGTCTTGAAATAAAACTATTTTACGGATTATATCGCTGGTTTTTTAATTTATATTTTCTCCCGGCGTTTCGAAGACTTTACAACCTTCATGGTCACGGGGCGGACTGACCTATACTTAGCCCTTTTATTAATTCACTTATAACATTTTGGCACTATATCGATATAATGAATACGTTTTCGCCAAGTTTAATGCAGCAGATGATTGTGATAATTAGCGGTAGTTTAATATCGTATTAAACTTTGCTGGCCTGGTGCCTAATTGCAATTGTTTTGTTGTGAAACAAGTAGAAGTGTGTGAATCCAAAATTAAAACTAGTGCATGGTGTCAAAGTATATTAATAAATACACGAAACAGTATAATAAAATCTTCTGTTTAAGCACCATGAGCTAAGAGAGAGTTATACGGTTTTATTATCAAATATTTAGAGAACACAAATATTAGCCCTAGTTGGGCCTCGAAGCCGCTACTCATCATCACACAGCCAGATCATTTGCCGTTTCGCCACGGATCGCAGATATCGAAATTTTGATTTCGACCATAATATTTCGTTGGTTTATCGTATTCGATAGTGAAACTATACTTAAATCATTTATCTAATCTAAACAATAACGAAGCACGAAACTAGAGATTTTTATTATCATATTGTTGAGCAACTGTTTTCATAACGACGTGGACGTATTTGGTAATGGAATGTGAAGTGAAATTCGATGTTACATAATGTTTTCTCTAATTTTTTCGATAACCTACACCCCGTTTTACCGAGAAACGAACTGATAATGTAACATTTAATGGGTTGTGATGGGAATCTTAATGTATTGTGAATACTGACACTTCAAATACAGCTTTAATCGGCATTGCAGTATTGCTTTGATTATGCTGCATTGTAGTCTTCTATAGGAGGTCCCAATTTCTTTTGATATAATGGAACTACAGCCATTACTTAATTTCTGCATCATTGACATGATTAGCATTCAGTTTTTTCTTTATTACGTTAGATTCTCTCTTCAAACTATAACTCCGGAACAAATATTGGTCTTATTTCTCTTCTATTTCATATTAATGTCAAATGTCACGTAAAACGTGCCCGAAGGGAAACGTGAAGACAAAAACGTGTGGGTCAAATAAATATTTGCTCGTGAAACGAATGCACGCGGCGACCTCCCACGTCTGCTGCCGACCCCGCGCACCGTTAGTCGTGAAGTTTGTTGTCTTTATGATTTATAGAAGTTTATTTGTTTTCTTTAATTGTGAGCGATCAGTGCGGGACGGCGTCCCACTGTATGATTTTTTGTTACATACTGTGTAAATCGTGTGGGGGTTTTATAATATTCATTTAGGAGGAAATATATTAGAAGATAGAGCCTTTAAGACTTAAACCATAGCTTCGGGGTCTCCTCCATCCTGACCCGTACCAAAAGGTTCGGAAATTCGTACTTTTGCCGTACCATTAAGCTGTGGAACAGTTTGCCGGCACGCGTGTTCCCTCCGTCTTACGACATGGGGTCCTTCAAGCGGGCGTGCAATTAGCAGGTCGGCATCATTGTGCATACCGATAAGGGATAATCTTGTCCCTCGACGGTTGACATATTTTTGGGCTTTCACTTCGCTTAACATCAGGTGCTGTGAAGTCACTTTGCCGAGCTAAAGATAAAAAAAAGACCGTTTTCAGAATACTGGCGCTGTTTATAATACTAGCTAAATACGGTCCGATCTGTGGTATAGTCTTAAGTCGTAATCTGTGGTATGGTCGTAAGAAGCGCCTGAAAGTGGGCTATTGGGAGTCGCGGCTGCGCAGCGGGGAATGCGCGGCCTCAAGTCGACGCCAGCAAGGAATCATCGTGCTTACATTAAAGAAGGGGACCTCTGAGCCTAAAGAGGCGAGCCGCGAAGCGGTATTGCGCGGAGACGGGTCCGGTGAATTCGGATGCAATCACGACCCCCCGGAACCGTCTCACATGCGCAGAAGCAGGCCACCGCGGGTTTTAGTCGGTATACCAGCATAATTTTAGGGACCCGTTCCAGAGGTCGTTTATTTGGCATCTGGTTCGGAAGGCCGGTGAGCCCGACATAACCATTCTTACCCTCCCCAGATTTAAGTTAGGTATCCATAAGATGGATATTTACTGCGCGATAAAAAAAGCTAAATGCGGTGTAATTGTTACCAATACATTAAACAAAATACTACGTTAATTTGTATTTACTTCCAGTACCATTGGGTGTTTTTGCCTGTCTTAGAAGACATAACTTTAGTCACATTATTGCCGAGGTAGCTTCTCACCCGCCGACGCACATCTGTTAGAAATTCAAGCCAGAAATAAATACATGACATTTCCTCGTAACATAACCGCTTTCCAGTATTGGTATGCAATAAACTCTGAAGCGATATTTAAACGGCGGACTTTGACGTGATAAAAAAAACAAACAGTGTACGTTCAGTACTTCAGATACAACCACCTTGCCGGGGTTAACGGCGTTTGACCCCCGATACCGGACCTCACATCATTCGCTTCATTCATTGCTTTTTATAAAAACATTTACCTTTATCTCTAATAGACTCGTCTTTGTGGATAGTTGTTGTTTGGGAAATCTTGTGAAATGAAGATTATTGGAGATTAACAATGTTGTAATCAAGTTTTTGGTTAATAAATGTTTTGGGGATTGGGAATTATTCCTATTAGGTTGAGTTCAAATCGGAAATTGGATCTTTGATATTGTAGGGTACATTATATACTAAACTGTACTTGTGGTAACAACATTGTAAAGTTACTTTAACTGATGTTTATACAGAGTTTACTCAACATATTATCGAATAAGAGACCTAGCAATCGTCAACGTGAAACGAAGTAATCTAAGTAGATTTTTGTACGTGACACCCACACATCAATAAGAGCAGCGTCTGGTAATGTTAATTACACACAGTCAAGCCTCTTTTCCCCGAAGGCGTAGACAGAAGCACATTGTGCACCCATTTTTCGCCATGCGTATTTTGTCCGTTGCTGTTATAGGAGGCAGACCTATATCGGCCACAAATTCTAGACTCCGAGCTGATTCTAAGTAGAAAACCCAATATTACATGGACCAAAGGATCGAACTCGAGACCTCAGCCCTGTAGTCGTACCGTACCGTAATACAACTACGCCACAGAGGCAATCATGTTAACAGTGGTGCTCAAATGGATATTGTCACATTCATACGAACCTTATTGCCTTACAACGTAGCAACATCTATCGCTAAACAGATTAAATACCAGACAACTGTGTCAATAACATACATTACTTATAACGATAAAGCTAATGAATCATATTGGATAAAAATTACACATAAATGGTACATGATACATATGAATTCCTGGGATTATTATTTATTAACACTTGACGTTCCGAGTTCAGATGATAACGTTACGAGTGTGACTAAATGAGGAAAACCAGGTGGATGATCTAGTAACCAGTCTAGGCATAATAACTTTGTTTTATTGTGTCACCAAGCGATGTTACAGTATGTAGGACATTCTACTTAGTGTATTTACTCGGTATTATGAATTATAATAACTAAAAAGATGTCTCGGGGAAGGCTCAGTGATCTTTGTACTCGTGAATCGAAATTCTGGGTAGTGTTGTCACTGTTAAGGCATGGTTTTCTGTATACGGGCACGGAAAAGAGACCCCACTGTACTTGATGGTAAGCGGAGTTAAGACCAGAAAGTGTCGACTGACTGTGATTCTTCCTTTACAGTCGATACAATTATGCCGGACTTTTGAACCGGATATGTATACAGGCTGATGCCAGAACGTGACACTGGTTAGTATTGCCTATAACATATTGTAGTGTTTACTGTTTACCATTACGCGAGTGTCGTATCAGTATTGCCATGTTATTATATAAAAAATCCCTCACCCTTATAAATTTAATTCCGAGTAACAATATAACTAAGGCCACGTGAGATCATGTCAAATGATTCTAAGCACGTTCGTGAAATTATTTTTTCGCGGTAACCACCAGGATGTGCCAGCTGCCGTGCCGCCATCAAGACTAACAATTTGGCAGCAAAAAGTGCTGCAAAACATAGCGCGTACTTCATTATTGTTTCGTAATTATGTGTATGTGATGGCGGTGAGCGATTTCCGAATTGTATTTGTCGGGTAATGCTATACATGATTTGCGGGTTCGGAGGATCCAAGTCAGTACTGGTGAGCATAGATTGGAGCCTAAAAAGTCAATATAATCCATAAATATGTTTTAACCTTTAATGTCTTTATCTTAACGTTCACACCCTTGAAAAATGTTTTTTTGTCTTACATCTTTTGGTGACCACTCATAAGATTAGTCATTGAAAATTGAAGACAAATATCCGACCTGGGAATCCCAAAACTTTCATGGTTAATGAACCGTGAAGGTCTTTACCCACGTCTTATGAGAAGGCAACGGGCAACCTCCTAAACTTGCCACTAAACCAAATACGCGACCGATTAAATGTCATAGATTATGACTTCTATTACATTTATTATGCCCCTAATTAGGCTTAAAAAATAAACTATATCATTTTATATCACGGCCTCCATTCTTAGCATCCATTACCTTGTCGAAAACACCTACGTGTTTAAGTACCACAATCATACATTAAACTTGACAGCGCCGTACAAATCATGTGACAGTAAACGCCACCATAAGTTTATGATATCATTAAAATTCTCGTGTGATTTATCGGACGGCAGTGTAGGCGGTGCGTATACTAAATTAGTTACTGTATTAGAAAGTAATTTGATGAAGATGTTTTATGTATATTGGTTGTGCTGTCATGGCAAGATTATGACTTCTACCACTTTTCCTGTCAACTTTAACTATAATTTGTTATGGAAGACTAGTTTACTAGCTCACCTTCACTCTATTCTTGCCTTTGCACATTTTACCACTTTAATTTGTGTATGGCCCCCGATTCCCCGTGGCACACGTTATTTACATATACACTCACGCCTTTTATCCCCACACGTCATTTGACAGTTCATAAAGCTGTGATTCCGCAAAACGCGGCAGACGGCAACAGCGTATGCTGCGACGGCAGACGGCACTACTATGCAGTATTTAATTGTACGAGACCGATTCCGCACACGATGGCAAATGCCACGCGGCAGGTGACGTACTGCCGTCTGCCGCGTCCTGCGGAACCACAGCTTTACAAACACGTAAAGCACCTCCTCACGTTTATGACAATTGCAATTTAAAATACAGGGTACCATTCCACGCAAATTTCACCAAGATAAATGGCCGTACTACAAGTTTACACTGTCTTAGAGACTCTAGAGAGTAAGACTGTAGACATTATTAGTGCAGCTGTTGAAAACAATTGTTAGTAAAACATCCATTCATTTCAATTCCATGTCATTACATTATAAGCTCAAAAAATGAGAGTAGTAAGTAACACTCAATTTGTTTATGTAATTTCTTACGGATTAGAACTATAAATCTTTCTGAAACTATTAATCTAGTTTAATTAACTGATAACAAATATTTACTGCTTTGTAAGCTTTTAACTAATACCTAACAGTGGAGCAAACTATTTCAATATAATCCCCCGTCTTTTATGCTACTCCCAATGTGGAGTCATATCAACTAACATCTTGCGTATGGTGCAGAATAAATTTTGACTTATATCTTAAAAGCAGCCTTCTCGCTGACTTCAAATTTCATTTTGAAGATTCAATCCGGAGCAAAAGTTGTTAGGGAAGCCCACTATATTTTCTGACATAAAAAGCACACCCATGATCTCTCCATATGCTGCCATTAGACCAAACAGGCAGTAGAAATTTTAAATTCATAAATACCAGCACACGTTCTCCTATTTTCAGGTGTACCTTGCATAGGTGTAACATTCCACAGCTTTAATCTAGTTTTATTGCGGAATGGACTAATTGACCGACCATTAATTTTTTATGATTATTTTTAATTTAACACGTCGACGTTCTTTTTCACATATATATCAATGGACACCTTGTGTATCTAAATGCTCACCACGACCCAAACGTCACATAACCATCCGACATTCCTGAACACACCTCCGCATTATTTGGCAATAATCATCAATTACCGTTGTAATTGTGAAGGGAACACCTCCGGGGCCCTCCGTGTTTCACAATAATTGTGGGCGCTCTGACCCCGCGGCTCGAGTGGGCGACGCTTTCTATGCATCGGTCGGACGCGGTGCCTGATCGGTCTAATGGATGCACCACGATCTATGGACGCTTTTGTTAGATTTCCTGTTTGTTGTGTTTCTGTATCGATTGATTTATAATGGAGGTTGGGTGTTGTTGGTTTCATCAATATATATTTGTAATCAGTCGTTAGCCTCCGCTTCATGGTCTGTTTGATCAGTGGCAGAGGAACGGGAAATCTTATCGTGGTTTCGATTCTCAGGGTGGTCGTTATTTTGTGACGTATAATCTATCGAAAAGGGTTATTGTAAGTGAAGCGGTTAATCGTAAAACGAAGCAAAATCGTTCCTGCAACATTATTGAAGTTTGTAACGTCGACGTGTTTAGTTAAAATAAATACTCAGTCAGCGTTTATAATATTAATTTTAGATATGATCGTATAATATTTGCATCAAATTGTCATTTAACTTAGCCTTGCTTTTGGATTATCTTAATGCACATTGAATCTAAAATCACTTACGTGGGAGTGACCATTTAGAAAAACGAAAAAATTGATTTTACTATTGAATGAATAAATAAATTTTATCTAATATAATCTTTCTGATGTCCTTTATTAAGAGGCGTAACATGTGAATGCATTTATTTAGATTCAACAAGATTACTCCGTCGTCGCATTAGTAATGTATTTAGATTATTTAGATTAATATTGTGGCCCATTACCAAATCAATAGACATAAATAAAATCTGTTTGTAATTCCTACCCCGAGGAACTCATTTCCAATAAACAAAACTTACACGAAATCATTAAAGGTGGATTCCATATAAATATTCAAAACATAAATACATTGCTACCGGCGATAAGATAAAGAGGCGACAAATAAAATAATTATTATATAATAATCAATTTTGTATAATATTTGCAATTAATTGTCATTTAACTTAGCCTTGCTTTTGGATTATCTTAATGCAAAATCATTGAATCTAAAGTAACGTATTGAATCACTTATATATTTGCAACAAATTGCAATAAAATATGTCACGATCAGTTTGGGTGTTCATAAACCATGACGCAATCATTGTAAGTTGATACTTCTGTTTGTCCGTCTGGTTTTACAATCGTTAGCATCAAAAATCGCGGTTCATTACACCGCAGCTGTCATTTGCTCGTCTCCAGTTACACAATAAAAAAACACGTATTGCTCGACGACACAGAAATTTCCTTGCGAGGCGACACGGTCGCCATATTAGTTATCCTTCGGACTGAGTCCGACTGAGCCTGTGTCTCCAAAGGCAGTTAGATTCTTCACGGAATTTTTGTAACACACAAAACATGTTAAAACATAGAATTGTAGTTTTATTATTTATCAGATAATTGAATACAGTAGCCTTTTCATTTTAAATCTATACTTAATATTATAAAGCTGAATGTTTGTTTCTTTGTATGTATGTATGTATGTTTCTTTGATTGGTTGACCGCGCTAATCTCAGGAACTTTTGAATAGATTTTGAAAATTCTTTCACTAATAGAAAGCTACATTACTCCTGAGTGCTATAGGCTGCGTTTTATCCCGGGAAAATATTTTAATCTCCGAAAAACTTTAACGCGGGCTGAACCGAGCAATACAAGCACCTCGTTACGGATTTATGAGCTACTCCTTGTTTTGAAACCCCATAATAAGTAATTGCTACAGGTAGAAGCTTTTGGAAACCCCGGGCAATCAACGCAGTTTGTAACATAGAATTGCCGCCAAGGATCAAATGTTTCGGTGATAAAATATCGTGTTTCGCGGTTCGAACGACCACTAAACTGCGTTGTATTATTTTACATAGTGATTTTATAAAAACGTACGCTTTTTGTACCTATAAAATCCTATTATTATTTTTAATTGGCGTCGATTAAAAAAAGTTTAATTAATTAGTCGTAAATGCGACTACTGGAATCGTTATGGGCGCACTCGTCCTATAAAAATATTTTTGTGTCGTCTCAGAGATTTCTTACTATCGAGATGGCTAGGGCCATTATGAGAAAATTATAATAGAAATGGGTGTCGTGTGTCAGCGCGGGGTCCGACCGTCTGATGGTAACGTCGTTTTATGTCGCGGAAGTCGCCTACGCGACGTCATTAAAAACTATACGAGTATATAAGAGTTATCCGAGTTGTCCGAGTTTATCCGAACGGGGTCGACTCGAGATGTGAAAACCATTATTTATATTTAATTAATTACTCCTCCGTTCGGTTTTAATTAATATTAATTTTATTTTAATTACCGGTGATTGATATTTTTTACTGCGTTATTAGTTTGGACCGAAGCAAATCGGTCTCTAATTTAGTAATTAACCTCTTTATGTTTGTCGTTATGGGTATTTATTGTTTTTATGTGCATTGGCTGCATCCGGGTTGCAGCGGGCGGTGAGTTGATTATAAATCGATTTATACACGATTAAGACTCTTATTCCAGGACAAGGTTTTTGTACCTAAAGGACCTCATGCACAAGTATCTTGATAGGGCTGCGTGACAGACTATTATAATGATAATGAAATAATTTAATGGTAAATAAAAAGCTGCAGTAATGTTCACTTACGCTTATGTCATTATGTCCAGAGTCCGCTTACATGCTTTGATGCTACTTATTCAACTATAATGCAAGCGTAGAGTACATTTTTTCCTCGTTCTAAGATTCTTAAATCGATAGTTTACAAAGTATATTTAGTAGACTATAAATAGCTTTTTAAACTTTTAAGTGAAATCGACTGCGTCGTTCTATTTTATAGTCTCAGTTTGTTTCCTTTTTTATAAATACATAATTTTATTACTGCATATAAATAAATGTAAGATGTGAACCGCCGACGTCCAGTGTATCTAGAACCGTGAAAGAATTCAACATAATACATTTTCAATGTATATCGTGCGTCGTTTCGTTACACTAAATTTATATTTTATTTAATATTCAAACGCGACGGTTTGTTGCGCAAGCGCATGGTGGGATGCGGTGGTCGCTCGCGGCTCGCGGCTGTGCGGTCAAAAGTTCACAGTTACCGTCACCCACGTTAATTTTAACATGTTTTTGTATAAACATTCCATTTGTGTATGAGGGATTATGGTTTCAAGTATTTTTGGTGCGTGGGGTCGATTGGTTTAACATTGAGATCTGTAAAGTTGGGTTTATTCTGTCGTAATATTATAAAATATGTAAATAGGTGTAGTATAGTTATTATGTAAGATTTAAATTTATCACGTATGTCAAGTAAGCATCAAATCTACGAGGCCATACTTAATTAGAGCCCAGTAGCGTAATCCTTACCACTTTATTGACAATTCCTTTTCGGAACCTTGCGGTATCTTTTTTGTCGTTTCTCTGTAGACGCTTTATATTACCCCCCAGACATTTCATGAAGTTCGTCATAGCATTAGCGGTCTTCAAATAAAAAAAAAACAATCCGGCCATTGTGACGTAAGGTAAACTACTGTAATTTGCACAGATCGTGTCGGGATCAACAAGCCGCACGTAAAGCGGACCCTAAGCTATTCCGCTCCACTTGGGCTCGACGAGTCAAGTACAGTGTACAATGGTTGCTAATAAGGAGCGGTTTCGGTACAGTCAGCAGCAGAAGTAGCTGAACAAAATCAAATTTTCAAGTCGCCTATAGCGGGTGGAAGGGAAACGCTCTCTATACTGGAACGGTAAGAGAGAAGAACCATAACATTAACGAAAAACTATATTCATTTGCAAGCTAAGCGATAATATTTACGATTTTAGTATTTCCGTAATTCATGCGCGCGCAATGTAAAGCGTACAAAAAACTACAAAGCAAACGCCGACAAGGCGGCGGTCACCTCGCTGCGCCGGCACCGGCCACGCGGTCGTTAACCCGTCAGCTGATGTACGTGTTTCATTAAGGTTTTTTTGAAATATTGACCTTTTTTACTATGTTTTTCAGAATAATAGTTTGATTTATCTATCCATACGTGAAGCTGTACAGAAATTTGAGAAAATCCTACTAAAATTGTAACAATGCGATCGCGATTTTTTTAGTACCATCACGTCAGGAATCACCAATACTATCACCTGTATTCGTTTCCGAGAGCGTTTCCCTTCCACCCGGTATACGCGTTAGAGTAAAACTTTTTTTCTTGGTTTAAAGTAAAGTAAATCTTTTATTTTATATTTGTCAAGAGAAAAAAAAGATTAGAACACAAAAGTATGTAGTCAATTTGAAATTTTGAATTTGTTCAGAGACTTATGCTGGTGACTGTACATTGTCGCTGTGAGATTTGATTTTTCAGTCTTTTGGTAGAAGTAGTTCAGGAAGTTAAGATTGATTTTAAGCTGATGAATGAATGATGAATGTTATTAATACGCTCCATCAAGAAGCAGCATTTGCTCTGTGAATCACGAGGTTCAGTATTTGATTTTCAGGACGAGCCTTGTTGCAGATTTTATTTTAATATCACCAGAACAACGATTTATTAAAACTGTGCTCATTTCCAAATAGTTTAGGTGTAAATTTGTAACAAACACTTTTAGTATTAACAGAATCATAAAATTAATGCAACCCTAGTTTAAGTCAATATGATGTTGAATCCGGGCCGCGGAATTTGTTGTAGTACAGCTTGGTTTTAGTATTGACTACAGCATGAAGCGTCAGCTTGAATAAAGTAATACGCTCTCATACAGAAACCCAACATCTAACATCATCAGTCATAAGAAAATTCACTGCTGAACATAGGCTTTTCTAAGGATTTCCAAACCTAGATGTTAGAAGCGGCCTGCCTGCATGTTATGTACTACATGAAACTATAATATTGTAATCATTATTTTGAATCCCTTGAATTGTAGTGAAATTATAATTTTTTAGCTACATTTAGCATCACCAGTCCCTCATACACGAGCCCCGCACACACTACACAAGAGTAGCTAAAATACCTATAAGCCTTTACTTTCATTAACCATTTTAACGATCTTAAAACCATTATTAAACAATCTAAGCCCTTTGCAGGTGGTAATACTTAACAAATTTCAATTTATCTGTCGTGGTTGCCGTTCGGTTTAATTTACAACGTTATTATAAATAAATTAATGTCCATTCGGTTGTCTATCGCCGCACCCTACTTTGTTCTCGATTTTCGCCAAGGCGCGGTTATAAGACGAGATATCTACTTACTGCGTCGTTATTAAAGTGAAAGCGACTGTAAATTTTGTCAGACGACATAAGATTTTTACACACTTAACCAGTTTGGACGTGTTTGGAAATTGTTTTGTACATGAAGTTTAGTGTTCATTTCTTTATACAGCATGTGTACATAAAGTCCCATCGGATCTTTCTGTAACATATACTGATGAAAACTGGTAGCGTATCACTGTGTAATTCGTAAGATTTGGATAGCGTGCTTGCACTTCTCCCGCTCTAATGAGGTTTAAGTGTAAGACGCCTTATCATGTCGCAGAAAGGGTGTCGCGTCGCCTCGTATTATGCGGTTTCGAGCATGCCCAATAATCATATTTTGTCAGTCTCTATCTAGTAGTTTGCCAGATTGAAAAATCTAAATATCTGGATAACATATCAAAATGTCAGGATTTCGGAGTTGTTGTATAGAGAAATGCACAAAAGGCATGATTATCAACATCTTTTGAAATATGAAGTATGCAAGGAAAATTGGAGAGCTTTTTCCACGTAAATAAGATTGCATTTTTTATTTGGCGGAGGATTTCACTATTTGTCACATGAAATATCGGGAGAATCCAGACGATTCCCGACCATCTGGCAACCCTACTATCTAGACCCTACTCCACTTATTAGGTGCAGTCACTTTGCCATGCTCGTACAATACTAAAAGATTTGGCTTAGATTTTATTAGCAGCTGTTTACTTGAAGTCAACTTTTCTACAGAATCCATTGCCGGGTATAGCGTAAAAAAAATCTATTCTGAACGTTGCTACATGGGAATTACAACAAATTTTCCGGTATATAGGTCACATGAGCTACCACTAGAAGAAGCCCCCTTATTCTCTATGACAATATTAACTCATAACGCGGCCGCGTTACGTTAACTTCGTGTAATGATATTCTGTATGCCAATTTCCATAGTGATAACCGCGATGAGTTACGTTATGCGCTTGTCATGAGTGGTGAAAATAACGTGTGTCACAGAATAAGGGGGAAGGATTCGATGCATCTAATGCGATTAATAAACTACAATAAACAACTATTACGTTCATCGTATTTGACGGCATATTATCATAATAGGTTTTTTTGCTCACCGTCTGCTAGACTGACTGTTCCATCGAAAGTGACGATTGTCGGAAGGAGGTCGCATTTCGCAAGCAATCGCGCGGCTAAACAAAAGAGTCACGAACTTCGCTTTCAAACTTGACGCTTGCGTTGACAGATGTTTTGTAATGGCAAATATAAACGATTTTACTTGTTGATATGTAAACTAGTGGAGTGGTAGTATTGCTATTGCGTCTCGTACGAAAGCTTTTTTTATATACATCTATAATGAGTCGGGTCAGCGAAATGTTGAACTGCAAAGCTCTACGCCAACAGCTGTATAAAAAGTGTCAATTTTTTTTTCATTGTTCTTATATTAATTACTAGCTTTTGCCCACGGCTCCGCGCGCATTAAAGAGTTTTTCCGGGATAAAAGTCCCGCTTTATATTTTCCCGGGATAAAAAGTAGCCTATGTGTTAATCCAGGACATGATCTACCCGTGTGCCAAATTTCATCGAAATCCGTTTAATAGTTTTTGCGTGAAAGAGGAACAAACATCCTTACATCCAAACATCCATACATTCTTACAAACTTTCGCCTTTATAATATTAGTAGGATAGTAGGATTGTATTCCATTAATACGGTCAAATAATAATTATTTATTATTCAAATATTATTGTCTGCTGAATTGACAGTCATATTATTAAATTATGGTTAATTTCAATAAATTTAAATTTACTAATACGTACAATCAAAAGTGAGGTTAACATAAAAATAATACCAAAATCACAATCACGTGATGAGTATTCAAACCAATAAAAAAATAATCTCCCACTTTTAGTATTTATTTAAATGAATTTCAATAAGTGTAGCAAACCCGTCTGCCAACCCGCACTAGGCCAGCGGGTGGACTAAGGCCTGAACCCTCTCAGTTGTAGAGGAGGCCCGTGCTCAGCAGTGGGCAGTATTACAGGGCTGATATGGATATGGTATGGTATGGTAGCAAACCATAATATTTAAACTGTCACTTGTCGACAATAGATAGCTCTGTACAGTTTCACTTAATTACTACAGCGTGATATCAAGATTCTCTTCAAAATAATAATAATGATTCTAGAAGACGGCGCCGTGACGGTCTAAATTGACAGAAAATATAACAATTTTCGTGAAACGATTTTTTATTTACATAGATTTCTCCCGTACGTCGATAAAGAAGTTTCACTTCAATACTTTTCTCCCTTTTCCAAAAGCTCTGGCTGTTGAGGAGTGATCGTTTATTGACAGTCCTACAAGTTTCCCTACCATCCCCTGAATAGCTATATTCCCACATTGTCTAGATCTGCGTAACAACAAACTCATTAAATTTAAATTCCTACAGTATAAAGTCCTATACTGGCACAAAAAGTTTTAATAACACAATTTGTTTCGCGCTAGATTTCACTCAACTCGAGCCCTTGGCGTTGTTTTAAATGTGTTTTGTAGTTAGACACGCCATCTTAGAATACATGGAACATGGTGTATTTGGTTGGCTTTTGACCCGCGCGACCTGTCTCAGTGTGGACTGTGGAGTCTCAGCGAGTGTGGAGTGTGGTCGCTCGAGGCGCTGCGCTTTCACGCACGTGGGCGGCACCTGTCGTGCTTTACCGGTCGACACTCGCTACGAGCACTCGCGACAGCCTCTGGCTGATCTGTCATAACAATAGTCACTTATATCCAGCTGTAGACTATACTTTATATTGCATCTTAGGCTTAGACTATTTAACCAATGGACACGATATGGCAATAATGCGCAAACATTTTTTTCGACGAGGGGCGCGGATAGCACACATTTAACTAAAAAAATCCACTCGTGCAGTGCTGAATATATGGTCGCTTTTTACACAATAACACAACAAAAATCACAAATTTTGTGGAGCACCGCTTAATCTCATTATCGTAGAATGTAAAGACAGCGATTGCAAGTCACATAGGTTTTAATAAAAGTTTATGACCAGCTGCGCATGTATGACCAACGAAGGGTTCGCCTGGTCATCCCATCTCCTTTGCATTGCTAGATACTCAAAAATCTTAGGTGACGTAATACAGAGCTAAACAAAGAAGCGTAAGTAGGTGGGTTTGAATTAAATAGGACGCAGTGCAATTATTGGGCATTATAATTATGACAGGTTCGTAATTCAAAGATCCAGGTATTACCTGAAGCAAAATGATCCCTTCGTCATTTTGTTGGAAATTTTGATTTACCATTAGTGACTCAATAAAATTTCATTATTATTAAATGTAAATTACCGGGTGGAAGGGAAACGCTCTCGGAAACGAATACTGGTGATAGTATTGGTGATTCCTGACGTGATGGCACTAAAAAAATCGCGATCGCATTGTTACAATTTTAGTAGGATTTTCTCAAATTTCTGTACAGTTTCAAGTATGGATAGATAAATCAAACTATTATTCTGAAAAACATAGTAGAAACGGTCAATATTTCCAAAAATTCGTAATATAACACGTACACCAGCTGACGGGTCAACGACCGCGGACGCATGGCCGGTGCCCGCGCAGCGCGGCGGCCGCCGCCTTGTCGGCGTTTGCTTTGTAGTTTGTACCCTACCCAGTTTTTTGTACGCTTTACATTGCGCGCGCATGAATTACGGAAATACTAAAATCGTAAGTATTATCGCTTAGCTTTGCAAATGAATATAGTTTTTCGTTAATGTTATGGTTCTTCTCTCTTACCGTTCCGGTATAGAGAGCGTTTCCCTTCCACCCGGTATATCTAAATGGTGTGTCCCGTTAATAATTCATTCATGAACCATTTGTTAAGTAAGGTTAAACGTATTCCGTTCTAATGTTGCGTAGGATTGAATTGTGAGTGAACTTTATACATATTACATTTTGTATTGTGAATAGAATAATATCAAATGCTTACGATAATAGTTAATAACTCTTTTCGTAAAGGGTCATTTGATGGACGCTGTTTTTTGTGGGGAAGGCAGTATAATAACTCTGGAGTAGCTACGTCCATCTCGGCAAATGACTCCGACATTTCCCATTACCTAAAAAATCATATCAGAAAATTTGGAAGAATTTTATCTTCGTGTATTATCCATTGTTTAAGGATAGTTATGGTACAATGAAAAGTGGTAGGTATCCATATCTTGCGTCGCCGGCAATCTCGAACGGTATTTGTAAATTATAACGGTAAACATTGTCCGCGAATATTAATCTCAAAGAACATGTAAATAATTGAGAACGATAATAATTAATCTCACCCGATCAGTTAATACGGCGGACGGGCAGTAGATTAAAGCGAGCCTGCATGCGATAGTATTCGCAAGATTTCTATAGACATGATCTATAAGTCCGTCTGACATAGAGTTACCAAAGAAAATAAGAATTCTTAAATTATAAATAAAGATATCCTTACATATTATGTAACAGTTCCCGCGCAACGTCTGCGTATCCGTCTGATACAAGGGGAATATTTATGTTAATAACGGCAGAGAAACTTCAGGCATTTTATAATTTATATGCTCTGATGCCTGTGCGAAGCCGCGGCGCGTCACTTGTTGTAATATAAATTGCAGTTTTCATCCTTATCCTTCATTTTTTTTTTAATGTAAACAAGATTCCGTCTCTGTAGGTATCTTCCTTTGACCAGTGCAACGATTTCTGGATTATACGAACAATTTCTTGTTATTATGTTTGGAAAAAGATGGAATGGGAATCTATATAGCCTAAACATACACGAAAATTCCGGTCGTATGCAACTATGGGGCGGCGAGTCCGCCCGGTCGCCCACGCCGCTGCTCGCCGCTTTTTGTTTCACCATCATAAAACAATTGTACGTCTGTCTGTAAATTGCGACACCAATATCGTTTTGATTGACGTTATTCGTATTTTCTATTTGTATTAACCAACGCGACGCCCACAGCACGATTTGTATTTAACATGTGACTCTTTATCCTGTACCTCTATGAAAGATGGTTAATTGAAGTGTTTCAGTTTTTTCATTGCGTATGGGTGGTATGTATTGTTTGGTGAAATGACACTTTTGTTTGTGAATTTAGTAGTCTGTTCGAAGATAGTTGTAAGAGTTTCTTGCTCAATTCACATTTTTACCAAATCTTGACATCACTCGAGGACCTGCAAGGCCTTTGCCAACTTATAAGCAGGACAAAGTATATAATAAAACTACAAAACTCACGCCAATTCGGCTGGGCTTTATACTTTAGAGAGTTTATCTTTAAACTTCGGTACATATCATCAGATCATCTACTTCATATTATTCACCATTTTTCTACAAAAATCGAGTTTTTTTTTAATGATAATACATATTATGGATAATCTCGACGATAGCGATTTGAATCCGAATAAATTGCGTCTTTTATTTCGTATTATCTATTGATATGCTATCGATTTTGCGCCGTAATACTGCGTAGTACGAACATCCAGTGTATCTTGACCTCCGCGTACTTCACGCAGTTTGATGAAGCATTATGTATATTCATATCACGATCGTCATTTACTCCAATAACTATTGTCTTTGTTTTTAACAAGTTCCGATGGCACGAGCAAGTGTTTGTATTGTAGAGTCTATTTCGGTTATGTATCTTCTTCTTGTCTGTCTTGTTAATTCTTGCCATCAACCTATGTTCCGGTTTGAGACCGGCCATTATCGAACTCCTGGGCATTTTGAGACTTGAGCTTAGTGCCATATAGAGATCCCAGGCCTGTCTGGTGTGGATTATCTCGTCATTACAATCAGGCGAGTGACTTGCTGCTCTTGTGGTTTAGCTGTATACAACTGGCAAACTAGCAAACCATACAATCCAAATTATAAGTGTTTAATCGTGTACAATATTTATCATAAATCACATCTTTCGCGCTGAATGAGCATCCAGGACGAGCGTGACAGGGATTACTTCATTAAATCATTCAATAATTACGTGTTCTTAATTAGATAATCTGTTAGCAGTCGTATGTGGTACGACTCGTTGTACTGCTGGGATACTCTTAAAACAACGGATTGAAGCGGTATATTTGTATGTTCTCTTTGGCTAGAGGCCTTAAACCATCCATCCTTTCAATGTGGCCACACCACCGAAGCATTTCTTTATCAATCTTAGTCACTACATCTTCTTTCAATCCACATTTTTCTTTTATCACGTTATTCCTCACCCTATCACTTACCTTTAGCCCACAAATACTTCTCAAAGCTCTCATCTCCACTGCATTTATCTTACTTGCTTGGTCTGCCACACCGACGACTCACTCCCATACATTAGTGTTGGCGCCAGGACTCATTGGTGAATGGCTAACCGAATGCTACAATATCCTTCAATTTAGAATAAAGCAGACCCTCAGTGCTGCTTAACGGCGGAAGTATGCAAAGCAACTCCGACTCACGAGAACCTTTCTAGATCACAGTACAGCACTAGCGTGTCACGTTCGAATGGTATGCCATGACATTCCCAGCCAGCGTGACAGTCGACCAAAATAAATCGGTTATCACGCGTAGATAGCGCTCGCGATATTGTTTCTCCGCGATACGGCCGCGCCCCTTCAATTATGATTATCAGCGTGATTAACAGATTACCGACGACCTAAAGAGCGTATACAATCCGTGTGCTGTACGGATTAAAAACAGTACTTTTCAAATCATTTAATATCCATTGAAACATTATTTTAAAAATACATTAATTGGTAATCATTTTATAAAATCTTGTCTTCTAATTACTAAGATTAGAAAATTTTAGATGTATAGCATTAATGTAAATGATGTATAGCGTATTTGTGAATCCTATAGTGATTACTGAACAAGAGTTTTCTTATTTTCGCTTCGAACGTTGATTTAGAAGCTCAAAATATCTCCAATCACTAAACAAAATAAAAAAAAAATCTAACTAAAAAGATCCTTAGAGCAGAGCTGTGCAAGAAGCACTACTGTGTTTCGGTTTGAGAGATACTAATACAATAATAAAAATTATGATAATTTTGATGCTTAACATCATAGGCCGACGAACGCAGTCAAAGTTTTAGTTGGCGTCGAATACTATCTACAGCGACCTGCTTGTCTCGACATCTCTCGGTTTTGCCTGGGTCTAAAATCTTTCCTGGGTCTAATATCTATGTTTATCCAACACATTGTCTACCCTTATGTAAAATTTCATCCAAATCTATTTAGCCGTTTCTGTGTTTACTTCTAACATCAAAACATACAAACATTCGCATTTATAATCTTAGCAAGAAGTAAGTTAAGATGCCTCTAAAATATTTACAACCTGGATTAGTTTATTTGGGCCATCTAATTCCGTCCGTTTGTGTAGTAGGCGCGTGCACTGCGCTGTGACACGGCGCGGTTATCGCACGTTGACAATTATGTGTAATCGATGACATACGGACATACCACGCTCATTCACTCTCAGATAATGCCCGAACAGACATTTGTTGTTGTCTCGCTAAATGGAGCATGATGTTTTTTGGTTGCTGGTGTGAATGGTTTCGTAATAGGCTTCGTGTGTGGTCGGCTTATTAAGATTTTGATTGCAAGGTGACCTACAACTCTACCTGCCTAAGTTACTGTCCTATGCGTAACACTTTTATAAGAGAACGTTACGTCGGTTTTTCGCTACCGAAAAGCACGGCGAAAGCATTATTGTGTCCCGGTTTAAAGGACTCAGTAGCTGAAATTACTGGAAATGAGTCTTAACATCTAATGTATGGATGTAAGGATTCGGTGGTATTATAGCGCCACGCAAGCCTTTGTCATTCCAATTTCCAGTCTTGGTGTTGAAAGAAATATTGATACCTATTTAGGTCTAAATAGGCTACAACGTCTACTCAGTCACAATCGTAACGACCTATTAATTAAAACCTTGCAAAAAGTATGTCTTTCCTCCGAATCACTTTTAATTTATGTTATCTTTGCGGTATGCCTACAGATAATTGTTTAGTAGAGATAATTCCTTACGCAGTTTTCATAATTTATTTTTAATATCTAGACATTCCTTGCTTATTTTGTTATTTTTTTCAGCGCATAAATCCAAAAGGATTAGAATATTGAGCTAGGGAGGGAAAACTCTTCCTTACCTCAATATTTTCTAAAATTACGTAGTGAGCGACGCTTTACTTAATAAAGATTTTATCAATTTTAGATACATGGTCACAGTCGCTCATGAATAACGAAATCAGCTTTTTACTGCGAAATACCACACCCTTCGTCTAAAGAAGGCCATGCTTTCATAATTTATCTTGACGCGTTCATATTGTTCACGTTAATACGTGTAAATGTCGGCGCTAGAGTAACTGCCGTCTCAGAATTAATCAGGGTGCCAATGCGGAACTAATGCGGCGTCGTGGCTCAGTCACGACCCTGAGATGCAGGCACGTCAGGAGTTTCATGTTGCTAACCTCACTGGCGTTACTACTGGGTTATAAATAACAGTCATATACAGGTTTGAGGTAGATATAACACTTGTATAGAATCAAGAAGACTAGTTACAATACCTAAGCTAAAGTTCAAATACTTTTCTTGGAGCAGGAACAACAAATAACCCTTTGGGAATAAAAGGCGTGAGTGTATATGTATATGTTGTTTTGTAGATGTGTCCACCTTGCGTGTTGGCAGAAGCGTTTGTCGAACCGACAACCATAAAAATGCACAATGTCAAGACAATTATCAACACCTTGAAGATAGGAATGAGCTCTTTCCTTGAAGGTACCTAAATCGTAACAGCCTAAAAATACAAGCTGGTTCCACAAAAAAAATTGCATGATAAAGAAAAAAAAAGACGTTAAAGAAAATATTGGAAAAACAGTTACCGGTGAACTTAGTGTGAGTCAAAGTGCGCACAGTTTATGTTAATATCTTGAGTGTTTATAAATCACGGTGACTGCCGATCGCGACGGACGGTTAATTAATTTATGTATCGGAAACTTGTCTCCACCATATCTGCTTAACATTTTAATCTATCGTCACATTGTGTGGGAAGTGATTGTGGCTGCTCAGTTGGAAATATTTTGTAATTATCTACGTGATCAATGCAGCTCATTGGTCGTTTGTTTCTCTATTTACGACTGAAGAATATAACCATAAAAATCATGGAAACTTACCCTCTCCGGAGAAGTAAGGCTGAAGTAGATTGCTTGCTATTTCTTCTTCCTAGTTATTTACATTGTCAAAGTTTTTTTGTCCAGATAAATATATAACAATCACTTATTCGTTGTTTTCTCGAGGTCTTAGGCTTGATTTACAAGTGTATGTAAACGGGAAATGGCAGTTTTACGCTGCAATTTCATTCCTGATTTACCTTAAATAGCAGTTATGTCCGATATGGTTATACGCTTGCTTGTCACATCAAAGACGGAAATACTGCTAGTAAACAGTAGACAAACTACATCTACCTACTGAATCTCTTGCTTCTTCTTCCCCTAACTACTGCTCGCTGCTTCGCCCACGTGAAAAGCCTTTCCGGCTACAAATGTCCCAAAAAATACGACACCAGCGTCATCTTCTTTAAGAATCACACTAAACATATCCATTATTTACTGTGGAAGCGAATTACCAGGATAAAAAGTATCCCTATGTGTTAATCCAGGACATGACCTCCCGGTCTGCCGAATTTCACCCAAATCAGTTTAATTTTTGCGTTTGCTTTCTAACAAACACCAAACGGTGTGACAAACTTTCGCTTCTATAATATTAGTAATATAAAATTAGTTAGGCAGCCATTTTAGGGATAATGTTAATAACATGATACATCCACATTGTTGATGAATGTTTTGTTGTATTAGCCTATAATGTCCTAATGTTGCATACACGAATCGTTGTATTTTGTTTTGTTAATATAACAGCTCACCAGTGACCTCGTTAACGCGTTTCATCACAGTTAATCGCGATTCGCGACAACCTAGGGATCGATCCATTAGCGAGTGATCGCAATACTCTCGTCGGGAATCGATCAACATGCAAATGTGGCGGCGAGTGTGCTCTGATCGGTGATGCGTTAATGAGCTGCTATCAGAGCAGTTCACGTCACTCGTGGCTAGATAAATTGCTGGCTCATCTGTTGGTGCGCAGGGGAGGGTTGGAAGCTGTCTAACCTTGACTAGGTATAGCGGTGGTTTGAGGTACAGTTTCCGACAATCCTGAAGTCCTGAGCAACCATTGTTATCTGGGTAATGGTGACGGGATACGTAGACTTCAGGCCGTCGGAAAATATTGACGATTTTTGAGGTCTTATGTATATCTATTTATATGAATTTAGTGCCTGTTTTTTTTTTTATTTTAAGAGTAGTAACAGCTGTTTACAATTTATCTTAATAGTAATTTAACAATAATTTGCTAGCCAATAATAACTACTCAATTTACTTAATATATTAAAAAGATTACATTTCAGACGGATTTTGTGGAAAAAAAAGGAAAGAGGAAGGTGGGGCAAACTAATAACATACTGATAAAATATAATGTATAATCTATATATATAAAAATCAATTGCTGTTCGTTAGTCTCGCTAAAACTCGAGAACGGCTGAACGGATTTATCTTATCTTGGTCTTGAATTATTCGTGAAGGTCTAGGGAAGGTTTAAAAGGTGGGAAAAATTCAAATAATTGCCGGGAAAATCCTCAAAACAGCATTTTTCTATTTCCCATACAAACGTTTTCTAAATAAAATGGTGTAATTATTACCGCTGCATAAAGTTCAAATTCGCGTGCGCGTTAGTAATCTTCTGACATCTATTACAAATTGTCGATAGGGCACGTAGAGTTTCGTGTCAGTGTCGTATTTAATGATGTTATGTAATTTAGAGATTAGATTGACGATGAGTGGTATAAATGTAAAATGTTAGGTACGTTTCGTTTATGTAATTCAAGTTAATATAAGGTGTTACGTGGATAATAATATACACGACATGTCTATATTATCGTCGACGGTGTGAAAACTTGCCTTATGTAAACGTTGCAAAAAACATGATGTCAGTTGTCATGATGTCAGTCAGGTTACATTGCTACTAATCGAGTAGGTATGCTAAAACATTTATTTATCTTTGGAAATCAAACAGGTCTATTAATCCTATTAATATTATAAAGGCGAAAGTTTGTAAGAATGTATGGATGTTTGGATGTATGGATGTTTGTTCCTATTTCACGCAAAAACTACTGAAGGGATTTCGATGAAATTTGGCACACGGGTACATCATGTCCTGGATTAACACATAGGCTATAAAGCGGGACTTTTATCCCGGAAAAACTTTTTAACGCGGGCGGAGCCGCAGGCAAAAGCTATAATAATATATAAATGTTGGAATGTATGTTTGATATAAGTATGTTCATCCTACTAATATTATAAAGGCGAAAGTTTGTAAGAATGTATGGATGTTTGGATGTCTGGATGTTTGGATGTATGGATGTTTGTTACTCTTTCACGCAAAAACTACTGAACGGATTTCGATGAAATTTTGCACACGGGTAGATCATGTCCTGGATTAACACATAGGCTATCTTTTATCCCGGGAAAATATAAAACGGGACTTTTATCCCGGAAAAACTCATTCACGCGGGCGGAGCCGCGGGCAAAAGCTAGTACATAATATAATACTGAATAAGTGACGTCAAAATGACACGGACAATGTTTTATTAAAAAAAGTTATATTATGGATTCTTGTGTTATTAACCACCAACTAGACCTCTCTCAGCGTGAATCAAGAGGATGTTACTCGAGTTTGTTTGTTTCTGACACCAGAAAGCAGTGTTTAGAGCTGTGTTCCGGATACAAGGACATTAGACAGTGTTCAAGGCTCAACATTTCATGCCTCAGAGTAACGAGCGCTGCACAGATCCATTATAGACTTATTTTGTATTTCTATACCTTGAGACATCACTTTATGAGCCATACAAGGTTTAGCAATTTTATTATTAAACACATTTATACAGGGTCACTGGTAATATGATGTATTCTCTTTAAGAGCGTGTAGATTGGGTCAAAAGCCACCGATTTTGTCCCATGAAGTCCTATCCGAATCTCCGATACTGCTTCTGTACCTACACGCGATGAACTGATTTAAGGAATCATTAATGCAGATGAGCAGACAAGTACACATACTCTTAGCGGGAATACGTCATATTACCAGTAAGCCTGTATATAATGTCAGTTTCACTAATTGTCGGTGAACGATGCACGCTGTGACAGCGATAGATAAAGTAATAAGCATTTATTAATAAGCAACTCGATCGTAGATTAAATATATTGTGATAATACGCTCAGGTGGTCGATCACGTACCGACCGCGTGCGACCGACAACTAGCAACTGATGACCAACGACTATGCTTACCTTCCCGGATATATCGACAATTAGGATTTCTATAAGTCTGCGGGCTCTGAACTAGGGTACAATCCGCTGTAGGTCTATCGGAAGTAGTAACAGTAATGATTAAACCGTGGCATGCAGGTTGTTATTAAAAAGGAGCAACGTGGTTTCTTTTAATCCTTCGCAATCCTTTGATATCAAGATGACAATACGAATACGAAAAATCGATGAAGAGTTTCTCGATCCGGTGCTCGTTTGATTTGTAAATATTATTCCAATCGGTCATTCCACTACACTTAAGATATACTGGAGAGTATTTTTAAACAAAGTTCAAGGGCTTGTAGTACTTAGTATGTTTTCAGCTTGTTACAGTACCGGCTTTAGAAGATGTTATTATTAAATGAATTCGATTATATTCCGAACTTGACGGGTTTCATCTGACTTGTATTCAGAAACTTGATGTTTTTATCTCTTGTCCTCTTTGGTCTTGTAGGGCTATGGGCTGTAGACAGGGAGGTATTGTCTTTGATTTCCCGATCAAGCCAAATTTTTTGTTTATTGTAGCTCCATTTGCATGGGAGTCGATTTTTCAACTATAAAAGTTTGACCTCAAACATGTTAGAAAAAAATAAATAAAATAAAATAAATGTTTATTGCCAAAATCAATATTGTTACAAAACTTTAAATAAGCACAAAAAACATACAAAATAGAAAAAGTAATGACAAAAGGAAGTGGCTCAGTGAAAAAATTATAATATCTGTATCATTTCATCAAAAATGTACAAGGCTTCTCTGCTTGCACTTCACTGCCTGCTTTACATAAATTTTACATCCTACTAATATTATAAAGGCGAAAGTTTGTAAGAATGTATGGATGTTTGGATGTATGGATGGTTGTTCCTCTTTCACGCAAAAATTACTGAACGGATTTCGATGAAATTTGGCACACGGGTAGATCATGTTCTGGATTAACACATAGGCTATTTTTTATCCCGGGAAAACATAAAGAGGGACTTTAATCCCGGAAAACTTCTTAACGCGGGCGGAGCTGCGGGCAAAAGCTAGAATAATACATTCGAGTATCTGCCACACGCATAACATCGCGTTATTTTGACGGGCGTAAAAGATAAACACCGTACTAAGGTAAGGATTCTCACGTCAGGTACACAGATAACGTGCGATTGCAAGCTTTTTGTCAATATTGAATCGCTCGGCGACCGATATCGGTGTTACGTTGAACCCGCACAAGCCAGGTTCATGACTCGCTACCTCCTGGACTGATTGAGTATTTGGCATGACGGAAGGTCGATTTTTCCTTAACTGCAAATGTGCAATCCTTTTGATCTTGGTCAAATCCTGGTCACAGCAGGTCACTGGTGCTTGAGAGACCACATATAGCGTGACTGAACAATCCTTCCCTCTTATTAAAGGTCCTGGGTGCTGGATGGTCGGTGGCTAATGGTGTTTCTGAATAATTAGAGGCTATATACGGCGGATATTGGATATATGATATTCCCCTGGGCCCTGGGCAATGCTACATTGATTTAGTGATTCACTCTAATGCTATTTGAAATTTGTTTCTAAATGGAACAACACACATAAATGCCTCATAAAATTAAGCACCATATTTTAATTATGGTCTTTATCCACTAAACTGGTATGGACTCAACTTGAGTTCAGACGGTTACTACAAGTTATTTAATCTGTCGTGGCGACATCCTATTTTTAGTTTTATCGAATAACTCTTATTCAGTTGACGTTAATGTTGAATAAAATAGCTATTAAATCGAATATAAATTAATATATAAACGTGTCAGGTTACAGGTATCATGGCCGTCAACTTGCATAAAGCGAGTGTCCGCGCTCGGGTAATATTGTACCCGATTATTTATTTAGCTTTATAAATATTTATAATACAGGTTGAACCGCCGGTGACGACCGTCTCTGTCCACACTTGGCGTTCTGCAGCGCTAATATTTACGCTGAAATCGTAACGGGAAGGTGTTTCATACTATTGAGTCAGTTGTGACTAACACTGTAGTCAGAATTTTTATGTCTGTAGGTATCCAGTCATCCAGATCCATCGCCATAATATCCAGTAGATCGTCTAAAATATTATCAACATTAAGTACTGTTAACGGTAGGCTTGGTGGCATAGAAGACATACCGTAGGTATCAAGTACATGTCCAGGCAGATTTCCACGTACGAGATAAGTGATCGTAAGAATAGATTTGGATGTGTTAGTTATGGTCATGAGATTACTTTAGTTTTGATTGCTAGATAGAGGTTCGAGACGAACCGTGACGTCGCGACTTGTACAAATTGCGTACTTTGTGGGAAATTATTGTTCTAATGATATGCCGCTAATATCGTGTGGTAGTACCTAAATGTAAACACTTGTCACTATCTCACCATAGCTAATATAAAGTGGTGTCAGGTGGGTTTTTGGTTCAATACCATCCAAACTTGTCCAACTGTTAATCAAATCCCTTTACCGTTGTCTCTTCTTAAATGTGCAAGCTAGTAACTATATTTATTTATTTAATTAAGACGCAAAACAGAGTACAATCATGAAAATTTTATATAACATAAAGGCTTATTACTAAAACTAGATTGCATTCCAAAATATGCGCCCTTATATGGGTAAATTACAGAAGGTGCGGACTAAGATAAATTAAAACTATTGTGTTGTATACAGTTAACAATAAAAATAAAACAAACAGCAGCAGTATATGGGCAAATTAACAACAACTATTACCAGTAAATATTATTTTTTTGTAGATCTCTTGAGAATGATACAAATGAGGCTATAAAAAAATAAATTCTCATAAAAATTCAAAAACCCATATTTGTCACAGGAAACAAAAAATGAAATTCATCACTGCGTGCGAGATTAAGGGCGTGTAGAAACTATTACGTAACCGACGTTTAACCTGATACCCCTTAATCCCGATGAGGGCACAAAAAACACGGGATCCTGTTTAGAAAGGAGAGATGCGCGCGCGCCGGTCCCTAAGCGCGGGCCGCGGGGCGAGGAGCGTGCGCCACTCTGCCGCCGAATAAATTATACTGCTCCGTATCGGTCGTTTGGACTTTATCGATTGAGTAGGATAATCCTGGAGGTCGGCAGTTGAACGGGCAGCGGCGCCTGCGCGGTGATGACCTATCGGCCCCTCGCCGGAATGCCTCCGCAGTCTGTAGCCACGAGCAGACCGCTGTGATAACGCGCCAGAACGGGGGGCGTTATTTCGCCTTATCGGTTTACATCGTGTTCATTTCTCTTTGTTTATCTGCAGGTGTAAGAATTAATAGTGGTATTTAACGTCAGTCTGGCTGACGGTTTTTGTTTATACTGCTCAATGATGAAGACTAGGTCGCCATCATAACAGCATCAAAACTTTGAATAAAGTACCACAGGCACTATTCACTGCTCGTTGCTCTGGATGATGCTTGATATTAAATATCACTCTTTCAAGTAACATTTAAACCGGAACACATCAGAGCACACTGTGTTTAAAGACAATTGGACGAGGCGTTTATACTTACACTAAGTTTGCATCTATCATTGAATAGAATCATGTACATATTACATCAGCATTGACGTTTTAGGCCAGTATAGTGAAGATTTGTACACCAATTCTGGTGTGTAGTGGACGGGTAACATCTGCTCGCGATACCGAAACCAGTTTTGCACGTGTTCGCAAACCGCGCCGGGCCACGGCTACCTGTATAAGTGGCGACGTTGGCGCGTATGATTTATTTAAACAACAATCAGCTTCTGTGTCTGAATTCTAGGCAAGTCTTTGAACTTTTCAGGGGTAGGCAGGTGAATATCACATCGACGGATATGATAGAGCCCGTGTAATAGGGGTTCTACTGCCATTTATCGGCGTATACACCAGACTCCGCACTGATACTGAGCAGAAAAAATTCAAAATCATAATACCTAACTCGGACATCGACCCCGAAACGTCCAGCGAGTAACACAAACAAGTATAATTCCGCTCATCTCGAGGAACGAAATGTCTCTCGATCAACAATAAATAGGCTACATTGACTACCAGCGGCAGTATTGACCACACTTCTATTCCGCTAGAGTCTACGAGACTATCCCGCCCTCACACCCACCACTGCAACTCCTGTAAGCCAGGATCAGCAGTGGCACGCATTTTATGACACCGAGCGGTGAAGCTCGGCGAGTCTCAGGGAACACTAATTAGTCTTAACCCGCAACGAAGTTAATCAAACAGAAGAATAGGGAGGAGTTAGAAATATATTTTCCACTTCCCTCCATAGCAAAGCGGGAGACAAAATAATGAACTAAAAAAGGTAATTTAACCTTAATTATTTCCGCTAGAGTCTAGTGACTAGAGGGCCAAAAGAACTCTCTGTCCACCGGCAATAACATTTAAGCAACGATCTACTCATCGCCTCTGCTAAGGTCCTGGTCGTTATTCATCAAAAGGCCACTCGCGGCGCATATTAGCCTAATAACATTGATTATTTGCAAATGTGCGTCTCGGAACGATCGGCAGGAATGGCGTGGGTGTCGCCGCGTGCGTTGATTGAATTCATAACTCGCCTGGTTCTGCTCGGTGTTTGGTGGTCACGTGGTCGCGCGCCATGCTCGCAGTCGTCACGCACGCGGATCCTGAGATGCGTTAGTGTGGACGCACACTTAGCGCCTACGTTTGATCATCTCAAGCTGTTTCTATTCTGTGACGATGATAGTTCTTTTCTAGAGTGGACGCGAGATGGTCTATCTCTAATTTTTGATTTGTGAGTTTCCGTTTTAATTGGTATCATCATGGTGCAGAATGCTAAGCATGAAACACGAAGTAAAGTCATTTATTTATTTATTTTTTATTTATTTATTTATAGCACACCAGTGACACATGCATCAAAAAATCACAAATAATACGTAATAATAAAAATTCTGGTACATATGGCTATTAAAGGTATGCACAGCATTCTCATATAAGTAACATCTAGATAAAATTACAAATTAGAATTACAAATTAAAATTACAAATTAAAATTACAAATTAGAATTACAAATTAAAATTACAAATTAAAATTACAAATTAGAATTACAAATTAAAATTACAAATTATAATTACAATATAAGATAAAAACTTGAAAATACCACAATAAACACAACATAGCAACACAACATAAAAATTAACTTATAGTAAATATGAATTATAATAAAAATTAAAGTTTAAAAAATATATATTTAAAAAACAAACAAATATTCAGGTTTACATAATATAACTGATGGACTCTAATCAACTTTAATCAACTTTGATCAACTTTGTCAAGCAAGTGTTTCAGCGCTTCCCTTCTGAACTCGGAGAGTGATGAACCGAATATGTATGTCCAAATCAGGAGATTTAACGTTAAGAGCATTATACTCGCTGCACATTCTTACAATTGGTGAATTGAATCCAGTATTAGTACGTACGCGTGGTATATAAAAGGTTCTTGTAATAGGTTGTCTAGGTAATTGACGTGGAACATTTAGGCTGAGTTTACTAAGGATGTCACTGTGATTACTTATGTTATTTAATAATTTGTAAAGGCAAACTAGGTCAATAATTTTACGGCGATTACTTAATGTGTTCATTTTAAAAAAAGCTAAACGTGATCCATAGCAGTTGCGATGACTTATTCCGGGAGAATGGAATGCTAGGTGCCTTGTAAAGGCTCGTTGAATATTTTCTACACGCTGAGATACTGTACTATAAAAAGGATTCCAAATTATACTGCCATATTCCAACTGACTACGTACAATCGCATTATATATCACCATTTTAGTTTTTATGTTTTTGAAGACCGTAGTGTTACGTTTTATAAAGCCAAGCATTCGTGCAGCCTTCTTAATTATCGAGTCCACGTGGGAAGTAAAACTTAGTTCGCTATCAATAATCACGCCGAGATCTTTAATTTCGTTAACTGTAACTAATTGCGTATCCTGTATTCTATAATATGATTGAATAGGGCATTTCTTTTTTGTAAACTTTATATGATAGCATTTGGTAGGATTAAGTTCCATGAAATTGCATTTGCACCAATTTTGAATCCTTGATAAATCGTCTTGGACCTGTTCTGTATCGCGATGAGAAAAGATTGCTTTATATATTTTTAGGTCATCTGCGAATAGCAAGCATTGACAGTGATGTATTACTGAGATGACGTCATGCCATGCTGTACTCAAAAATTCAAAGCCGCTTTATTTAAACTTTAAAATATTTAATAATTAACAAGCAATATTTTTATTCAATTGGATTAAAAACTATACATTCGAAACTTGGTACAACGTAGCTCGATTCGTTATTCGAAATATAGCTCGACTATTATCGGGGCCATAAGTGTGCGCCAACCTTCAATGGTACAGTTATCCGTCGCGATATGGCGGGTGGCAAGATGACGTCTCGCCACGTGTGCATCGTGCATCACACAACGCTCTTGCAATGCGCAGGAGTGCCGTGGGTGGGCGGATTCAGCGATACGAGAGTATGTCTGGGGTTTTACTGCACTCGATACTTGAAATATTTTGTTGTGTATGTGTTTCATATTACACACACACACACACGCACTCACGCCTGTTGTCCCCGAAGGGATAGGCAGAGGCGCAACTAGTGCAATTTTCGCCGTTATTCCGTCCCATGATGTGATAGTGGGCGAGCCTATCGCCATATCGGGCACAAACTCCAGACTCCGGGCTGATACTGAATAGAAAAATTCAATATCATAATACCTAACTCGGACATCGACCCCGAAACGTCCAGCGAATAACACAAACAAGTATAATTCCGCTCATCTCGAGGAACGAAATGTCTCTCGATCAACAATAAATAGGCTACAATATCAGTTCGCCCGGCCCGGGGATCGAACCCGAGACCTCAGATTTGCATTCGGACTGTAATACAACTACGCCACCGAGGCAGTCGATAATATATTTCATATTAATACAGATAAAAATATTATCTACATAACGTTATCAAGATGGATACGGATGTTAGTGATTTGAAGTGTATATTTTGTGTTTCTCTCATCTCATGTACAAGCGCTGATCACACCGCGCGTGTAATTGTAATGAATTATAATTTTCTATCAAAACTTTAAAACAATAATAATCATGCAAATGATGATCTATTTTTAATAAATAGAGTTTGGTTTTGAGGTAATAAATATAAAACGACATGTTTGTTTACATTTTAAGACGGTTCAAGAAATAATAATAGAGACTATAGAGTGCGGATATAATGCAAACAAATACAAATTTATTCGATGTCGACACATATTCTTATTTTAATAAATCATTGTTATTAAGGGATTCGGGTACCTACAATATCTCAATGAAACACTCTGGAACAAGTCTTGTCACCACCCCTGAACACTTATTTACCGAGAAACAATGCAAGCGACAATATTAAGCGCCCATCACAGGAACTGATCGCGGAACGGGTAATAAGTATAAAACACAAATATATTATAAGGGCGTCGTTAAACTTTAACGGTTTGCACACACTATAGATCATTCATCGACTGATGCAAACTGTGTGTACGTGCTAGTGTATGATAAATATGTAATCGTTTTTTAAGTATTAATTTTTTTATGGCATCGAATGACGAGACGAGCATGCCGTTCGCCATCACCCATAACCAGTAGAAACACCATCCAGCACCTCGAGTTACAAAGTACTGTGTGGCATTCCACTGCGCTCGTCATCGTGAGGCATGAGATGTTAAGTCTCATTATGTCCTGTAGTTACCCTGGCTACAATGTCCTTCAAACCGAAACACAACAGTGCATGAACACTGCTGCTTAGCGGTAGAAATCGACATTGCGGTGGTACCCATCCAGACGGACTCTTACATATGAGAGTCCTATGACCAGTAAAACGTTGTACGACATATATTCGCCTTACGGGAGGTTTTAAGTATCCAACGACTCGTTCTTAATGAATCATGCAAATATATTAATGAATATAGCCAACAGACACGCACATCGTGACCCTGTCTTACATCTCGTGAACTAGGTCAATAAAATTTTAAATACTCTCAAAACTGTCGATCGTTTAATAATCGATCGTGTGCGCATCCTTTAAGGTGCGATCGACGGCCGTCGCATGGAAGTTGTATTATAAACGCACATCGTAAACTATAAAAAGCAACAGTTTCCGACAGATGTTGGGCATCAGAGTCGGCGGGAAATTTATGTCCCTTGCTAAAATTACACGCGCACTAACGGCGGCCTGCGACTCCTCTCGCGCCGCGGCTGATGGATCCAGATGATGTATGGAATATGTAAACTATCGTGTTTTGTTTTATTGAAATCCATTTGGGATGTTTTTACTTTTAATATAAGTGTGATAGTGAGGTGTTAGCGAAGAGTTAAATGTTTTTATTGTTTCGTAACTAAGTGCTCTCAAGCGGATAAGTAAAGATTTGATGTTAAGTAACCATCATGTTTGAATCTCTGTAAAACTGTTTCTAATATATTTTTGGGCTTCGGGCGTTTAGTTTGCGTAAACATAATGTAATAGCAAATTCATGTTTTTTTCTGTTATAGTGAATACCTTGCTCGCTTAAGTTCAACCTTTTGCCTTTAAAACATAATTGGAAAATAGGCAATCCTATTTTTCTAGGCATAAAACGTGCTTCAAGTCTTATCGTGCTTTTCCGACCTTTCTAGCATCTTTAAATTCAATTGTCATCAAATTGAATGGCTCGCCTGCAGATTCACGAGCTCTATCGCTATTTTTTTCAGACTTTAGTGACAGGCGGGATGGAGGGTGAAGCGAGTTCATGCTGCCCATAAAGTTGGGGGATTGTTTTACATCCATCATAAATGATTTATCACCGACATGTGATGTTGCAATTTTTATATTATTGCTGAACTCTGCTCGCGTCTTGAGAGGCTTCTTTGTACCCGAATTGTTTATCGGAGCTCGTGTAAATACTTCCTCAGGTTTCTGTGAATGGTTTCTTTTTTCGCAGCCGCTTATCGCTTCCTGGATGATATAGTTAATTTACTGTTCTTGTTTGAAATGTATTTTTAATAATAACAACGTCTGAAGTTTTTATGATAAGGAACATCTTTATTCATTTATTTATTTATTTATTTATTTATTTAGTAATAAGAACGGTTTTGCATTCATTTTTGTATAAAGCTCGTTATTACGCCATCATGGTAGAGTTTTAATGTGAAAGTAGATTTTTAACTGGCGTAAGCCACGGGCCTCTGGATTCAATGCTATTTATCGGCAATCAACTTTGTGGTTTTCAAATTGAAACTCATCGAGAATTCCTTGGCAAAGAATTTAAGAAAAAGGTAGCTTTAACTAGATGCGCTTCTTTCTACGTATGCGTTTATGTATAGTGAATAACCATATTAGGATACAAACTGCGGCGCAGTGTGCGTACAGCGCGAATGGCGTCAATGAATCGCGCGGAGAGATTTGTATTGTGTCGTATGCTAGAGTACTCGCTCCTACGGCGCGGCGCTACAGTCCTGCAGACGCTTGCCATGCGCAGCGTGCCCAAGGGTTGCCACTCACTAGAAATACTGAACGATATAGATATAACCCACCCCAGGGCAAGGCAAGAGCCTTGCATTACACTGTGACATGAATCTAAGGGGGTCCGGTTCCCCAAAATGTGAGCGGTCAGTGGCGTAGCGTGGTTTATTGTATGCTAAGGGGGGGTCCGGACCCCCTAATCCCCCCCCCCTTATATACGCCCATGTACTGTATAAACACTACTACTCTACTTCGTTCTATTTAGTGGACTGTATGTGTGTATGAAATATTAATGACAATGTAAAGCGGCATTTCATAACGTAAGAGCGATGACATAACAATCTGCCTAAAAATTAGAGTAACTAGCAAAAACTAGTTCTCGGCAAATCTCGAAATGATGGCGGAGTTGGCAACACCGTCGAAGCTTATGCACCGGTGCATAATGCACGGGGCGTGAGGCGGGGGCGCGGAGCGGAGGGCATAGGGCGGGGGCGGTCTCGCGGGGGACGCGCTTCCCGCTCCGCCCGACGCGGCGCTGTGCCGGCATTCGCGCGCCACGCGTTCGCAGCGTTTGACGTGTGTCATCTCGCGCGCCAATCGTGATCGTCTCCCGTGACACGGCGTGCGTCTTTCGCCGTCACCGCGCACAATCTCGTGTAAAAATAAAGCCGGCGACAGACGGCGGAGCACCAAGTTATATTTAAATGATAGCGACCGGGATCGCGGCCGCACTCCGACGCCATGAGACTAAGTACGTCCACTGTCCACCCGTAGATATAAGGCAGAGTCGCGAAGTGTTCCGCGGCTCTGTTTCCGTCTTCCCCGGCGCATTTGTATAATGAGAGGACGTGGATTCATTGATTGTTTCCCGTCGTTGTGCTCGTTTGTTTGCATCAGTCGTGTCGGTGCAGTGTGCAGTGTACTTGTGATCCGATACAGTGCCGGCCGGTGGTAGAGCTCCACGTCGCATCTGCGCTCTGTGATATCTGTTGCATTTGTTGGTTCCATCCGTATAGAGTATGTTTGTGTGGGTATATTAAGGTAGAGGACATAAAACATTTATTTTGTATTGATCAACAACTTAAGATCTTTAAGTTTTAAAGTAAAATAAGGAATATAGAATGCGTAATTGCACATATTATGTTTCGAATGTTGTAGGTCTTTCAAAAGTATTTTGGACTCTACAATTTGTGTTTTTCTTACCTGTCCTACAGAATTTCTTAAATGAAATTTTCACATTGTGTTTGAAGACATGTGAAGACAAAATATCATTGAAAAGAACAAGTCAAAATATATACAACGCTGTTACAAATGTTGACGTTTAATGTTAAAAAAAAAATGTTTATATTATATAGCAGGTAAGCAGAAGCTAATTGTATACTATATAATTATACTTTATGAAAACAAAACGCATTGGTCCTCGGTGCGTGGTGCGTGGTCGCCGCAACCTTGCTCGGCAAGTACGTTCACATGTTTACCGTCGACACTGAGACTCGACCTGGAGTCGACTCGCGGACGGAAGGTCGCAAACACTCACGCACAACTAGCTAGTTCGCAATGATTTGTGATTATACTCTTGGATTTTTTGTTAGTAATGATGTATGATGACTATCTTGGAAAGATTGTTATTAGGTGGTTATGAGAATAGGTTGTAAATAGGTAAGTATTCGAAAATTTAAAATTAGTTCGAACAATTAGTGCTTTTCAAACGACAGAATACTATCTTGGTGAGTCGAAAGTTGGTTTCTTTGCGGGAAAAACTACATTTTTCATATTTAAGTTTATATTTATACCTAATTTCTTCAAAGCACAATGAATTGAATATATAAATAACACAGTAAATAGTTGAAGCATAGCCCATTAAATGATTGACGTGTATGACGTCACGGGTCCGTTTCCCACGGGGTATTATAACTAAAGTTTTAATGGTATTCACCATAACTAATGTCAAATGTTTTAGTTATACTGCTCTATGCTGCCATCGTTTCTTAGTTCACTTTGAGCCGGAAGTTATTCTAGAAAAGTTATTTATATTATTTTAACATCTGCCCACTTAACATTGGCAAAATCACTGATGAAACAGTGGAGCCCTTTTCAAAAGAAGAAGAAGTGTATTGTAACTCTGAACTGCTTAGAACCAGATTTAATGTTATACATAATACAAAATTGATTATGCATTATTAGAAATACGTGGTATTTCGATAAAAACTACACAATATTATCAAATCGAGATTATCCATAAGTAGAACGTATTTATTTATAAACCTCACATCTGGTGGGTTTTATATCATAAGAAATGGAACTTGAACAAGAAGTTATAGTAATAAACTGTTTATCAGCCAATATATTATGTGCACGTGTGTGAGTACAATAATCTCGGCAGGATTTTGTTATCTTCATACGTTTATCAGTGCAGTGTCATTTAATAAGGCTCCCTTTTCGTGGCCTGCATTGCTCAATATCTCGCGTATTGATAAGTTATCTTTATTAATGGTACGTACTTAACGCTCGTTTCCTGCGATGGACTGTCTTCGTCATAGGACATTTTTGACGACTGTTTGTATGCATTGTATCATCTCTAGCTCCTATAGTTACTTATGCAAAGTAAGGGAAAGTATTAAGTACATATTATTTTCGTGTGCTCTATTCTCACGGTCTTAAGTATTTCTTGGATTTTCTGATATGGAACTTCTGGTTTTCGAAAAAAGTTATAAAGATAAACGCTGTCATATAAAAACTGACGTATCAAGACCTTTACTCTAACTTACCTATTGTTATTATGAAAATCTTTGTTGTATATCTCCGGCTGAGATGTAAAAGAAACTTCAATTTAAATTAAAACGCGCTCAAAAACCAGTTTTGAATTATTTTTATATTTACTGGTTATGTAGTTTTATGAAGGCGTAGGAAGTTAATGCCAAAAATGTGTTAAGAGTAAATACGTACTTAATTCCAGAGCATACTCGACGAGTCAGAATAGCCTATTTTACGCGGTTGTTTTCTGAGAACGTTAATTTTTACGTTATAGTACTTACAAAGTAGTAAGTAATCGCTTTTGGAAAACAACGCATGAATCTTTAACAGATTTTATGACTTACATTTGAAATAAGTTGAATTTTGCTCTTTAGGCTTCGGTAGTAATAGCTGCACAAAATTACAATATTAGTGTTCTGTTGGACCGAACATTTAATATTTTTATTGCTCAGTACCATGTTTGCCCTATGTTGTTCACTCTTAACAGTGTACATAAAACATGTTAATCTGATAGGAAAATGTTTAAGGTCAACATTGCTGTTATACGAGGTGTCACTCTTTATTAATTCATCACTGATAACGTGATATGCCTTAATCCGTCCATAACTCCAAGCAAACATCGCCAGCTTGCAAATACACGCACAAGAAAAGTGTGGAAATTGAGTCTTATCAAATTTAAACATACTGAATATCAACAAAAAATGAAATAACTTCATAGAAACGTATTGTGTTAGAGCTGTTTGGAATATAAAGAAATCAATTTCAAAACGAACGTTATGTAGGTTACGCCGAGAATAAAAGTGAATCCATCTGCCTTGACATGAGTAATATAAGCAAAAAGCACTTTTTACATAAATCTGTCTATCCCACACAATTCAATTGTTTACCGAGGAGCAATCTTAACACAAAAGTTATGATTAATACGTCTCCATCCCGAGTGTCGACAGGGCTCGTAACTCCTCTGGCCGGCACAATCGCGCATTACCGTCGGATGCATTCGAACGTCGTGTGTACGTCATACACCTTTATATTCTTATTGTGTAACACGCAGTGATGATTTAAATTCCCCCCGAACATGTGTTGATGTACGAGATTTACCCGTCTCGAATGCATTGTGCCCGCTGCCCAGCGCCTGCACTCTAGCGCCCGACCTTTTTCCATTGTCTGCAGCTTTCGGACTAAAGGGCTTGGGTACCTGTGCGCACTAAAAAAAGAAATAGGATATTTTTTTCTATCCGGTG
This sequence comes from Lapara coniferarum, assembly GCA_949316025.1. Lineage (NCBI taxonomy): Eukaryota > Metazoa > Arthropoda > Insecta > Lepidoptera > Sphingidae > Lapara > Lapara coniferarum. The sequence continues at coordinate 29,863,025 of OX438927.1, forward strand.
TGTTATGGCCAGTAATATATTTTAGGTTTTTAAATTATGAATATTACATTAGTTTTTTTTTCCTTTTATATACTTTTTAGCCAGCGCTGTTAATTTTTTTTTTATATTTTTATGGGGCATACGAAAGCTTATCATTTCTTTGCACAAAAAACAGGATATGGCCAAATCTAGTTAGTTTTAAATACTCAAGTAAATTATAAAAAATTTAGAAAGCAACAATTTTTGGTTTAATGTTATCTCTGTGCACTTTGAACATTAATTATAATAAATTTAATTACACGTGTGGCCTAATAATTATTTATATCGTATCGCGTGAAATAAATCGTTAAGTAAAGATTTTTCCTACAGATAAAAAGTATTTACAGCTCTATTTAAAACTTTAGATGCGATATCTTACGTGCAGGTGCTCAAGTGGTGACCATTATGTTTTTATAACATAATAAAGAGGATTTAATAACGATCCATCAGTACATTCGAAGCAGCCACTACTGTGTAATTATAATTTATTACTCCCCATCATGTTAGAGACGATATTAAGGCGCGGCACAGTGGGTTTGATAATCGTGATAGATTTCTTTGTTAAAAAAAATAAATGGGAAACGGGATGGATATAGTTAGATTTGCAATGATTTTAATACGTGTAATCGCATAGTTTCTTCGTTTTATATTAAAGAATCATAGTTTATGTCGTGTGTAGTTGTTTTTTTTTTAATCTGGCGTCGTTTAAGTATACCTTCCTAGTAAATTCTATAGGTAAATAATGCCCGGGTTAACTCTATTGACACTTACAACTTCCGCAAGCCCAACTCGACCTTTTTTGGAAGCTGTCCAATTAAAAAAAAAAACTTCGTTTAAATGCGACCATGGAGCGGCAAATTGTACCATCAATACGCCTGACAATCGAATTTTAAATTAGAACAAGACGGAAGTAATTGTTTTCGTACGGAGAAAAAAATCAGTGACGTCACATCCTATTGTAGTAATTGTTTGTTGCGATCTATAGTGATTGCTTCTGAGGAAGTTGCATAAAAAATAATTGGTAATGCGATGTCGCGGAAAGTTTTTTGTTTTGTTTCGGCATTAAAACGCTGTAATATATATTTGTTCCTATATTTATTTTTATTATTGAATAGCCAGCGTTATATATTTATTATTTAAAAATTGAACCAACGACTAAATAACCAACATGAAATCACAACTCACAGGAAATATTTCACCATAAAAAAATTATTGACGAACAAAAAAAATACACTTTATGAAGTACATACATTTTTAGACTTTATCTCGGCTCAGGTAAATTTAAACGTATTTTATTATAACAGTTAAAATTAATTGGTAAATGAACATAGGGTAATTTTTCCATACATTACGCAAACAGCAAGTACAGTGTGGCTCTCTGGCGCCCCCTAGACCCGGTGCCGCGGCGCCTGATATGCACGTCGCCCACTTCGCTCCTAATGGCGACACGATCCTGTTTGTATCTTAATCTAATTGACTGTAATGACAAATTTACGCATACGTCTCGATAGGACAGGCAGTAATATAACTGGTGGTCTTACTATGCGCTGAAATTATATTTCGTCTATCGTTACACTAGACCAAAAATATACGAAGGTCCAATTCCGACAAATATTTTTGTTCCACGACCAATCGAGGCTAATACTATTTAACTAATAAAGCGATATCTATACTAATATTATTTATAAAGCTGAAGAGTTTGTTTGTTTGTTTGAACGCGCTAATCTCAGGAACTACTGGTTCGAATTGAAAAATTATTTTTGTGTTGAATAGACCATTTATCGAGGAAGGCTTTAGACTATATAACATCACGATGCAACTATTAGGAGCGAAGAAATAATGGAAAATGTGAAAAAAACGGGGAAAATTATTCATCCTTGAGGGCTTCCATTGCGAGCGCTGCGAAAACGGTTCTAGATACCAAAAATATATGTATGAAAGAATTATGCCTCTTGAAATGATCTAAAAAAATGTCTGCGACGGTATATGTCTATGTTTTAAGATTAACTCACTAGAACCGTTTTTATGGTAATCAAATTTGTTCGAAATTAATGCATTATTTGCTAAGAGTTGTATCAACGTCATAATATTAATATTTATCCAAATAAATGTGTTGGATAGAGTGATTCAACGGGAAGGTTTTTATGTACTTTTAGCCCGGAAAAACTTATTAACGCGGGCGAAGCCGTGGGCAAAAGCTACTTACTAATAAAGTAACCCAGCATTAAGACTCAATTAGTATATATCTACGGTTTCTAAGTCTACGATGGAGTAATAACGTTTCTACTAACATCTTTATGGAGATTGCATTCCACTAAGCTGAGATGATGCCGCGGTCAGATTTCACGGTGCTTGAGGTCTATGGTCTATGTTTGTACCTCCATATCATTTTAGCTTTCTGTAGTAAAATTTTGATGAGACGAGTGAGCTGTTTGGTCAAGGTAAGGGTTGGTCTAAGCTAAATTTTATAATAAACTAGCTTTTGCCCGCGGCTCCGCCCGCTTTAAAAAGTTTTTCCGGGATAAAAGTCCCGCTTTATATTTTCCCGGGATAAAAAGTAGCCTATGTGTTAATCCAGGACATGATCTACCCGTGTGCCAAATTTCATCGAAATCCGTTCAGTAGTTTTTGCGTGAAAGAGGAACAAACATCCTTACATCCAAACATCCAAACATCCATACATTCTTACAAACTTTCGCCTTTATAATATTAGTAGGATATACTGTATGATTAATATTCATCATAATTTCTCTAATCTCTATACATACATAATTTCACCTTATTAGTATTGTTAAAAATATTTGTGAGATATAACAATCTGATAAGCAAACTAAATCATAATATTATTTAGCTAACCAATTTCCAGAGACGTGCAATTTGCACATAGGTCATTCTGGCTCGGAATTCACTTATCAACATTATATATAAAATGATATTCTAACTCGATGAAATCTGATAGGCGATGTATTACAGACGCGTGATGTTATCGGTCCGGAGTCGGAGCGATGTCCTTGCGCCGTACGTGGTCCACACCTGATACCAACGCGTATATTTATACTCAATCCAGATAATAATGCAATCATTACGTGGTTTCGTTTGGATTTTGAGCCCTGGAGATTCATTTGTAAGGTTATTGAATTATGAGACTCCCTCCTTTTTCCCAGTAGTCAATGTTGACCCTGTCATGAGAAATTGTAGTGCAAATTAAAACTCCAAGGAGTGAAAATCGAGTCTGTTGGAACACTAAATTATACCGATTCATACTATTTTTTTAATGGACGGCTCGGTTAAGTGACCTCATTGCATTTGATGGTAAGTGAAGAGAATCCCAAAAATATGTCGACCGGACTGTCGGGAGAGTTATGCCGGCCTGCTTAATTGCTTCTTCACGCCTCGCTTGACGGACTCGCAAGTTCTAGGATTATTATTAGATAATTATTCGTATTTGGTGGAGGGTCCGTTCGCGCGAGTCCTTATAAGGAAAAACCAGTTGTTAGTTGTTAATGTTTTGATATTTATCCAGACGAACTTTCGTATATGGAAGTCACCTTATTCGTTATTACCTATACCTAGTATTTATATTCTGAAGATAGCCTTGTTGGCCTATCTTGAGATGGAGATGAGCTCGTCGAAATATGAGTGCTGTACGAACGCTCCTGCCTTCCCCTTAAACTAAACTTTGAATTTGTGTGTCATAAATATGCAGCTCAGCTTACATGGGTAATATCGGATTACAAGTTTACTATGACGAATTATGAAGGGGAAATATGCACTAATGAATTACAGGAATATCGGTTATATATGATTTATGGGACGGTACATACCAAACACAGCTCTGATGTGACGAACGTCATACTAAGTTTACGGGAAGGAAAATTATGCATGGAATCAGGGTCACACTGATGGCAGCGGAAACTTAATCATCAGGTAGTCCAGTCATATTGCGATGTGGGGTTTTACTTACCTATTATGTGTAAGAAGTATTACCCGTTCTTGCTAAGGAATAATTTTCGTTTAAATATGTGTGATAACTCTTGAGAGGGGTTGTCGTCAGGCAGGCAAAAATGTTTTCAACAAAAATATCTTGAATAAATTTTTAATAGAATGCAGTAGGATAAGGGCAGGGCAATATCGATCTTTGCCAATATTTTTTTCTTTTTTAATCAATAACGTAATTAATTTGTTTCTTTGAATTCAATACGAAGTGTTAGGAGGTGTATCTGAATAAAATAACTTCAGGCTTAAGTCCTTGGATGCTTCCATTCGTTATTAATTACTACGTCATGGTGTCTTTTTTGTCTTCGTCTTTCTCAATTATTCAAGGAAGGTAGGTTCTACTAGTCAGTTATTTGTATTTTAAAAAAATAAGGGTTATTTCTTATTATTCTTGTTTTTCTTACCTTGTTGTATACGCTATGTTGGATTTATATGTGTTTATTATGGTGTTTAAGCACACACCTATACAGATAGGCGTTTTCAGCTACAGAGTTTACTTTTTTATGCTGGTACGGCCCACTACACGGGACCTATGGTATTTCACCATACCACTTTAAATATGCAATTTACACACACACACACACACACTCACGCCTGTTATCCCCGAAGGGGTAGGCAGAGGCGCAACTAGTGCGCCCACTTTTCGCCGTTATTCCGTCCCATGATGTGATAGGGGGCGAGCCTATCGCCATATCGGGCACAAATTCCAGACTCCGGGCTGATACTGAATAGAAAAACTCAATATCACTTTGCCCGACCCAGGGATCGAACCCGAGACCTCAGCTTTGCAGTCGTACTGTAATACAACTACGCCACGGAGGCAGTCCGTAAGGAGTAATATGAAATTTAATATCCTTTATACAACAAAGCTTGATATTATTTGTTTTTTTAACACTAATTTTTGTGATGTTGCAGGTCGGGGCCTCCGATGCGAGTGCGGGGGCGCTAGCGCGTGCCCGGACGGCGCGGCGAACGGCACCTGCGTGACGCAGCCCGGCGGATTCTGCTTCGTCGCCGTGGAGGAGGTGCTCGACGAGAATGGACTCGTCGTACTCGACAGGACCTCGGGCTGTCTGCCGCCAGACGAGTCGGGGTTCATGCAGGTGAGCCGCGTTTGTTCATTAAATGATTAACGAGGTGATTAGTTGATATTCATTTTTCAGTATAATGAACCTAAAATTATTATTTATTTATGCTAAAATTATAAATTTGAAGAGTTTGTTTTTTGTTTGGTTGAACGCGCTAATTTCAGGAGTTACTGCACCGATTTTGAAAATTCTTTCACTAATAGGAAGCTACATTACTCCTGAGTGCTATAGGCTACTTTTATCCCAGAAACACTTTTTCACGTGGGCGGGGCCGCGAGCAATACTAATAATCAATAAATAGGTTTTAATGTCATTTCCATTTAAAATTATATTTTACCTAACTACTAAAGCACTAGTTTTAAAACACGATTTTAGTATTTGAGCTAGCAATGAAATAGTTGTAGCTGCAGCCTAATTGGTTTTATGTATGTATTTTCCAGTGTAAAAGCTCGCAAGTGCCACACCAGCACCCGAAAGTGATCGAGTGCTGCTACAACGAGGACCTGTGCAACCGGCGCCTGCAGCCGCGCCTGCCGCCCCCGCCGCCCGACTCGACCGAAGGCCCCGCGCTGCGCCCCGCCGCGCCCGCCAGCCCCACGCTGCTGGTGGCGGTGGCGCTGTGCGTCGCGCTCGTGGCCTTCGTGCTCGCCTTGTTCCTGCTGCTGCGGCGGCGCCGGCGCGGCTGCAAGCGTCCGCCCTCGCCGCCCGCGCCTGCTCACCTGCAGGAGATCTCCTCCGGCTCCGGCTCCGGCCTGCCGCTCCTCGTGCAGAGAACCGTCGCCAAACAGATACAGATGGTCGAGTCCATCGGCAAGGGACGCTACGGCGAGGTGTGGCTCGCGCGGTGGCGCGGCGAGAAGGTCGCCGTCAAAGTGTTCTTCACTACCGAGGAGGCGTCCTGGTTCAGGGAGACGGAAATCTATCAGACTGTGCTGATGCGCCACGAGAACATCCTCGGGTTCATCGCGGCCGACATCAAGGGTACCGGCTCCTGGACGCAGATGCTGCTCATCACTGACTACCACGAGAACGGTTCCTTGCACGACTACCTGCAGACGGTCGTGCTGGACACGCATAGTCTTCTCACCATGGCCTATTCTATCGTGAGCGGTCTCGCGCATCTACACATGGACATCTTCGGCACTAAAGGCAAACCGGCCATCGCGCATCGTGACATCAAGAGCAAGAACATCCTGGTGAAGAGGAACGGGCAATGCGCCATCGCGGACTTCGGCCTCGCCGTGCGGTACGTCGCCGAACGGAACGAGGTGGACATCGCGCCCAACACACGCGTCGGCACGCGACGGTACATGGCGCCCGAGGTGCTGGACGAGAAGCTCGACACCACCAACTTCGAGGCGTTCAAGATGGCGGACATGTACTCGCTGGGGCTGGTGCTGTGGGAGTTGTGCCGGCGCTGTGCCACGGGCGACAAGGCGCAGCACGTGGACGGGTACGCGCTGCCGTACCACGAGCACGTGCCGCCGGACCCGTCGTTCGACGACATGCACGCCGTGGTGGTGGGCAAGGGTGTGCGGCCTCCCATCCCGGCGCGCTGGGTGTCCGGCGAGCCGCTCAGCACGCTGGCGACGCTGATGGCGGAGTGCTGGCACGCCAACCCGCCCGTGCGGCTGACGGCGGTGCGAGTCAAGAAGACCCTCGCCAAGTTCCGCAGCGACGCGCCGCTCAAGCTCGTGTGAGGACACACCGCACACCGCGTGCCAACATCAGTTCCTCCGTATTTATTTTTGTGGTGAAGCAGTGAAGCCGACGCCCGACACCGGACATTATCGCCACTCGCTGACACCACCGACGCAGCACAGCGCAACCCAGATGTGACGTAACTATATACTTGGTGACTGCTGGAATCGAAACGAATGAACAAAGCTCGTAAAAATACAGAGTATAGTGGATGTACAGTCAGCAGCATAAATATCTGTACAAAATCTAAACTTCAAATCACCTACATAAGCGTTAAGTTGAACTGAAAAAAAATTCTTCGTGTGACGTAAAGCAAATCACTTTTATTTTATTTTTGTGAAGAGAAAAAAATGATTAGTAAGAACACAAAAGTATGTAGGCAATTTGAAATTTTGAACTTGTAAAGCTACTTATGCTGGTGACTGTATAACAGTCATTACAGTAACCTTTTCAATTTACAACTCATGTATAAAAAACAGTATACACATTATCATTTACGTTTTCGAGCATCATTACATAATTTCGACTTTCAGCAGCGATACGTAGTCACGTATACTGCGACGTAAGTGAGTTCAGTACAAAATGTCAGTTCAAGTCGGGTGTGCTGCGTCAGTCGGCTCGGCGCAGTGTCGGCAGATAAATCTCAGTATTGTTAAGTGGTCGGTGGCCCACCAGTGACGTATATCCCGCTATAACTTATGAACTAAATTACCTGACCAGTTTGGAATCTCTCCTGCAGCTCATCGTTTTGGTTATAGATTTTTTTTCGTTCTAAAAATATGTTTTATTTTATTACTGTTGTTTAGAATTATAGGGGTGGATGCATTTGTTTTCGATTATGATAAATAAAAATGTACTGTTATTGTACAATAGTGCAAATAAAGTTTGAGTGTGGATTGTTCGCAGACGTGTGTTGCTGTTTAAAAATTATAGTTTTTCGAATTAAAACGCCTGATTAGTTGACAACAAAAATGAATAATTTTCGAGAAATGATTTTAGCGTTAACGAAGGTTTTCAAACAATCCGTACTTAATCAAAATCTATGTCGACTAAACATGCACCCACCCTCAGTGTTTTATAAATGAAAAATGTGGTCTTCCGTTTGTTGTAAGCAGTCGTTGTGATCGCGCGAGGCAGCTGAGCGCCTGTCATGTGATATTGTCGACAATAACCGCCGAGTTTGTACGCGTTGTGTACACTCTACATACACCTGGAGCGGCCCCAATACTAGGAAACAGAGCGTTTACATCGATTATCGGATAAAGCAGCAAATACAAATTGTTTTGTTAAAAATTTCAAATTCTTCAAATGGTCGATTTATATTTACGCAGATTAAAGTTAGTTGATTTACCTGAAAATATTATTCGATGTAAATATCGTTCCTATCGTTGATTTCATCTCGTTTTATCGATACTTATTTTCTTGCTATGAGTGTCATCGAAAGACAAAATATAGTATGAGGGGTGTATACAACGACTATTAGCTAGGTACTAAAACGCCTTTACATTTGTAGAAATGGGCGAACGCGATACCGTATCGAAATATGTTGACTGAATTTTGGATGTTTTATCGAACTCTTTGACTATTTAACTAAACTTTGGCTAAACTTAAGAGGATAATTCATCCATGATCTTGGGTATATCTCAGAGATCAGTAGTGAATACATTGAGGTATTTTACTTCTTAATTCGGTATCTACGTAAAGTATTTAATTACCGAATGTTGGGATAACCGAGCATAACGTTATAACACGGTCATTCCATCTTTCCCTTTTTTTTAATGACACAAGGGTACATCAAATTTCTATTTTTGTTATGAAACATATTTTGATTCGTGTCGTGTTTTCGCCCAAAGAAATGATCACCGCAGCTTTAGAACGCGTTGTATTGTGTACACATTAGACAAGTGTTTCGTGGACAGTACTTAATGTTAAAAGACTAATGTCGTGTGAGTATTAGTGTGGAGTGTGAGGACGTGTGCGAGGCGGCGGGACGCTCTCGCGCATGCGCGTGCGCATCAGTGTTACCATGTACACGGTAGTTACCCTAAAAGCACGTAATTTTGGCTAAAACGCTATCTAAGGTAATGGTTCGCTACAAATCATGTAATTTTTAAAAATAAATTCATTTCTATTTTATCTAAATGCAAAATGTTTTAGGATAGGCATAGTCAGCTGGTAGTCTACTTATATATGAAATTTGTGTATTCATGTATGCAAGATCCTTTCTTTCGTTTACTGCTTTTTTGTTGAATTTTATGTATGTGAACGTGAACCAGTATTTTTGATCTTAGAACACGGTAATTTAAAATGTTATCCTGGTAACACTGGTGCGCGTATGCGTGCGTGGGAGTGTTCCCCGCGGCTAGTATTAACGTCGTTTAGTTTTTTTTGTAACGCAACAGACTTTGTGAGTACTGCACAACTAGATACATTTACGTTCTAGATTTATACACCTGGGTGTGAGCACTTGCCGTCTAGTTTTTTGTACTTTTCATGATGATTGTAGATCTAATTCACCCAACAAGACATCAAACTAAAAGCATTCCTATAGTTACTAAAGATTAGTCTTCTGTTTCCTAATTAACTACGGTTGTTTTTTCATTACTTCGAAAATATTTTATCACGTTTAGTGTGGCGAGATTTATGCGTTATAAATTGACAATATCAATTGCATATTATACAGAAGCCTGTAGGTAAATTTCTCGCAGGGACAAATGTTTGAATGTCTCTAATATCTGTTTCAAGTTTTATGGGATTAGCATTACGTGTGGCGGTTAGGTCATAGGTGTATTTGTCGGTTAGTAGTGCAGTACCCTCGGAGTGATAGCGTAGCATTTACGAAGCGCATGCGCGCCCTGTACAGACCCTTGTAAATATAGACGGTAGCTGATTGCATAGTATCTAATTCATGTTGATAGTTAAGATTACGAATAAAATATTAAAGGACAAAACATACGTTTATTTTATTCCCGTGTACCTTTTATGGATTTTTTAGACAAATAAAAAAGTATTTCCTCGGTGGCGTCATTGTATTGTGTCCGCTGTACGTCCACCGTTCTGGGTTCGAATCCCGGGTCAGCCAGTGATATTGTATTTTTCTACTGTCTAGAATTTGTAACCGGTATAGCGATAGGCTATGGACCAGGGTTGCAGAGGATGGAGTTCAGTGGAGAGAGCTGGAGGAGGCCTATGCCAAGAGGCACGCCGATTTGCGAGTCATAATATAAATTTTGAAATTGTAAATATGTAATTGTAAAAAAAAATCTGAATAAAAGGGCTTTATTATATAGCGATAGGCTCCCCCCTTTCACACAATGCGACGGAACCCACTTGCTGAAAAGTGGGTGCCAAAGAGCATTATAATGTGGGTGCCTTATTTGCACCTGTTGAAAGAAAGAGTTTTTGTGTGGAACTTGGAACAACAAATTGACTAAGATATCGTCGAAACCGCGTAAATGACGAAAAAAGTTTAATTGAAGTTGATACTTTGACATTAAACTTACGATTGAAAAATCTATACTTATTTTCTTTTACTTATGCGGCATTTACCAATGCCTTTCGCGGTATTGAACTATCCCCGACGATATGTTTTCCAACACTGGAAAACGCCAGCGCTTTCTAAATGGTTCTTGGCCGTGACAATGCGAATGTACGTACCCAAAAAATAAACAGACTTCAAAACCACTACAAACCAAAAAATAGTTAATATTTATATTCGCTTAATATATATATACGTATATTTGGAGTCGGTGCCTAATTATTGATCAATTTTTTCGTTTATTTCCTTAGCTTAGCTGGCAATTGAAATTAGGCATCGACTCCAAATTTACGTATACAGTGAAACCTGGTTAAGTGGGACATCAAAGGACCTGCAATGTTGTTCCACTTATAGAGGTATTCCACTTACCCAGTGTCTCAGATATCCAGGTATAAATAAATATATGTCTCATTTACAGATGGTTCCATTAATACAGGTCAGAACTCATATCAATACAGATTTTTTCAATTATATAGATGCGATTATTAAATAAAATGACGTGTTATGTAAACAGTATAAATGAGTTTTAATAAAAAATTATAAAGGTAATCATACAAATGTAATAAAGAAACATATTCTATCAATATGCTTTGGTCATCAATTGATGTGATTTCAAAATGACTGTGCAAAGTTTCTAGTGCTTTTACTGTTTCGAGTTTAGAATTTTTTACTAAATTGACTTCCGCGCCTATTTAAGAATAAGTAAGTAAACAAACAAAACGATATTATCTCAGTAACAGAGGTTTATGCATATAAAATTCACTCGCTGTCTCAGTTATAGAGGTAACTATGATGATAAATCGAAAGAATGAATCCCAGATATAGAGGTTTGCTTCGTCCCACTAACAGGGGTAATTCAGTGCCAAAGTGTTGGGACCTCAGCACGAGTTCCAGTTATGGAGGTTTCTCACTTATCTAGGTCCCACTTAACCAAGTTTCACTGTATATGCGAAGCGAATATAAATTGAAATTATTTTTTGGTTTGTAGTGGGTTTGAAGTCGGTTTTTTTTTGTTAAAAAGTTTTTATTTATTGCTTTTTTGTTAGTTAATTATAGAATGGTGTAAACAATACATCATAGACATACGATTGCAGCATTCGCGAGACAGATCTGGTGTTGGTTATTGAAGAGTTCTGAGTTCCATTGTGTACCTCCGAAGATCTTCATAAATTATATACTAAAACCTTCCCTGAATAATATACATTTGAACATCGAAAACCGGCTTTGTCTCTGATTAAAAAATAATGGTCCGTAACAGAATGATATACATCTACCATGTTATGCTGACAAAAGACACCACAGTGCATTCTTTTGTCGCCAGAAATACTGTACATTACTGGATATGCCTAAACTATGTACGCACGTGATCACCTGCAATAGTTGGCTTTTGTCTTGAACTACATTAGACAAGACTTGTCTATAAGGCATACATGTGTATGCCTTTGTACTGATGTTAAAAGAGCATCTTGCACCAATTTTTTTATTAATAAAATATAGTAGAGAAGATATTGTGCAAGTTACGGATTCGAAGCGCTAGTCGCGCCATCTAGTAAAATTAAACCAGTACGAGTAATTCGGTAATTTTTCTAGTGCAAAGTAATATTTTATTTAAAATATGAAGTTACGAATGTTGGACTACAATGTTTCAAAATTACCCTATATACCAATTATTTAAAAAACATTGTTGAAAGGTGCCAATAGTCACACAACCATTAAAAACAATTCTGCCCTCGGATCTGTTATTGGCACGATTGGCCACCTATTTTAAAACTGACCTCATTCACAAAACCGTTAGTCTTGCTTACTTGCGTTCTTAAATGTCAATACCAATAAATCTACACTACCTATCTTTCTAGTAAAATGTTTTTTAAACGTACACATTAAAACAACAGAAATGTACTTAAGAGATATTTATTTCACTTATTTACATTCCATCACAAAATACAGTCACTATACGCAGTCATACAATCACACATTGTGGAAAACATGTCAGTCACTCCTACCCAGCTTACAGATAAATTGTCTATAAAATATCTAGTGATTTGTCGGACCAGTCAAATGTTTCGACATAACATGAGCTTTAGAGAACTAAGTCTTAATTTTAATAAGGCGCATATCTTCTGGATGGCGATGGCCCACGCATACCCGGCCTGCAAACAAAATAATTTGAATAAAGTATCTTTATAGCGGTAGGCAGCTACTGGCTGTGCCACTGTTGTTAAATATTAGAAGCAATACTGAGGTCTCGGGTTCGATCCCCGGGTCGGGCAAAATGATATTGACTTTTTCTATTCAGTATCAGCTCGGAGTCTGGAATTTGTGCCCGAAATGGCGATAGGCTCGCCCCCTATCACATCATGGGACGGAATAATGGCGAAAAGTGGGTGCACTAGTTGCGCTTCTGCCTACCCCTTCGGGGATGAAAGGCGTGAGTGTATATGTATGTATGTATGTAGAAGCAGTGGCTCGCTACATTAGGCCTCATTTACCGAGATACGCTTTGAGTATCTAGCAAAGGAGATAGGATGACCAGGCGAACCCTTCGTTGGTTCGACATGCGCAGCTGGTCATAAACTTTTATTAAAACCTATGTGACTTGTGATCACTGTCATTATATTCTACGATAATGACATTAAGCAGTGCTCCACAGAAATTGCGATTTTTGTTGTGTTATTGTGTAAAAAGCGACCTTATTTTCAGCTCTGCAGGTGTGGATTTTTTTCGTTAAATGTGTGCTATCAGTGTCTACTTCGCCCCCCATCAGGATTGACAGAAAAAATTGTTTGCACATTATTGCCATATCGTGTCCATTGGTTAAATAGTCTAAGGAGACACGGATCAAGAGTTCGAAAGGTATGAAAATTATAAAAAAAAATTAAGGACATTACCTTCTGTCATCAAATGTGTCCCGACTGAAATCTTCATACATCCTGTAAAATAAATGCAAGTTATTTATCTTGATTTGGGAAAATGGCACACTGCTAGAGGGTGAAGGATAGAAATGATAAAATAAAAAGAAAGGAATGAAGCTACTAATATTTACTAGAAGTTGTCTCGTCAAGCCCTGCTATGGACGCCGGCGTCTGTGTATATAGGTTTTCCCCATACATCTAAAGTGGGGATTGACGGGTTAAAAAGAGACTATAATCAACAGCTAATGGTACACAAAAAATGAAATGTTTTGAAGAAAAGGGGGTTCACATCAGCGTTACAATGTAAATCTCACCCCCGGGACATCTGGGGTCCTTGCGGGGGGCTTCTTCTGCTGAACATATCATCATACGACGACCTCATTGATCCCATTCCGCTGCGCATCGGCGGCAGGCTGGGCATCGGCGGCATCGGCTCCCGGCGCAGTGGCGGCGACACGAACTCCCCGCGTCCGCCCCGCGACGCGCCCAGCTCTAGCCCGCGGGACCCTCCCACGGGGTAGCGCCGCTCGAACAGATCACGCGGCGAGTCAAACCGTGCGCGCTCGTAGTACCCATCGTAGGGGTCCTGCACAACAACACCGTTAGCGACCTAGCCTGTCGTCAACAACCAATTTTATAATATCAAACGAGTAGTGTTGCAGTGAAGTGATATGAGTATGAGTAATGTTACGTAGCTCGACGCGGCCGTGGCATCACCGGAGCCTGGGGCGAGTGTGAGCGCCGCGGGCGTACAGACATCCACGCGCTACGCCTACGTGATGCGGGGACAAGCGTCAAGCGTTACCGGCGGAACGAGATCGGATAGTAAGAGTGGAACGCGTTACCCCAAATCCTCCCATCATGCGATCGCGGAGGAACGGCGGCGGCGGCGGCGGGGGGTAGGGGTCGCGACCGAACGCCCGATCGCGGAAACCGTTGCGGTCTGGGCCCAGCGCCTTGGGGCACTCCTTGGACCAGTGGCCGCCGCGGCCGCAGCGGTAGCACTGCTCGGGGTCACCCATGCCGGGCCGCTGGCGCACGCGGCTCGTCGACAGCTGCACCTTCATGGGCTGCCCGTCGACCATCATACCGTTCAGCTCTTTGATGGCCTCGTTCACGTCGCCCGTCGCGTCCAAGTGCACGAAGCCATAGTTACGCACGATATCGCACTCGACCACGGTGCCGTACTTCTGAAACAGCTCGCGGACCTCGGGCGCGCGCGTCTTGTCCGTTAGGTTACCCACGAATATTTTTGTAGTTGGCGTCGACGGCGCCTTTCGGCTCTTAGCCGCCTCAATTTTGATCGCTTGCCCATGAACTATCTCGCCGTTTAGATTCTGAATGGCTTCGCGGCCCACTTGTTCGTTTTCCATGTGCACGAAACCGTAATTTCTGACGATATCGCATTCTACGACCGTACCGTATTTTTCGAATAGCGGTCTAAGATCGGCATCCGTCGTTTTATCGGAAAGGTTCCCGACGAAGATTTTGAAAGTACCGGCGCCCGGCATTTTTACTCTGAAACGCATACACAAGTTGACGAAATGAGTCGGCAGCGTCCATTACGAAATTAACTCGTATTACCGAGAGTAAGAAAATTCATATTAGTCATTCATTTTGGGGCAGTAAAAATATATGGTTGCACTTACCTATTACCTGTGACACAAATAAAGCACTAATCTAAGAAAATAACACAAAAATACAGCCTCTAACCACCACGCAGTAGACACCTAAGAATTCAATACAAAATGGCGTACAATAGCGTTCTGCACGAAAAGGAATGAATGGAAATCATGGCGTTGGCACAGCGGTAAATTCTACATCCGGCTATGTTGCCAATTAATAAGAAAATAATATTCCTTCATGAAACTCTACAATCACCTATGGTAATTATTTCCGTCTCAGAATAAGGATGCTTTAGTCTTCATTCTATAGCGCCCAAAGAGATGACGTCCCGGGCCAATGTAACCGAGCGAGGATTGATGGGTTAAGCGCACATTACACGCTCACACAACCGGCATACAATTCCATAACTCATGAGTGACGCGTGAATAATGAAAACAAAACGACATTACACAATCACTCAAAATCACCTTCAGTCATACGCAAGATTTTGCGGAGACACAAGTTTTCACTCGTTTTGGTATGAATACTTGTAAAATAAAAGGGAATTAAGATTAAAAACGTGTAACCAGAAGGCGTTGGGTAAAATATTGACTGAAAAAGATAGTTTTATAGCCATACTTTTGTTTTACCCACCTTATATTAGCGGCCACGCCCGTTTGATTTTTTTATCCCGAATAAAAGTTATATATATTTTCCAGGGATAAAGGTAGCCTATGTGTTATTCTATACTATAATTTATCTTTGTGCCAAATTTCATTCGATCTGGATGTTTAGCCGTTCTGGTGTGATTGTGAAAAAAGTATCAAAGTTTTCGCAATTATTATATTAGTATAATATATGGATAAATTTAGTCTGAAATACGAGATACAAAAGTATGACAACAATTTTTTTTATTATCTTACTGGATAAAATTATCTAATAAGATAATAAAGAAAAAGTAGCCTATAGTACTGAGGAGTAATGTATCTTCCTATAAGTGAAAGAATTTACACAATGAAACAATCTTTCCTCTTCATAACATTAGTATAGACTAACTATTAAAGATTCGTGGTATACCACAACTCAGGGATTGTTTCAAAACTAATGCGCGCTTTAGACAGTAGGTTATGCTGTCCGTTTTACCACAGTCACGTCCGTGAGTGACGAATAACCTATCGTCTAATGTGGTGAATGACGGTTGAGTGACGAATATCAGGATTTTTTGATATGCGCGTCGCGCAACCATCAATCATGAATTTTGCGCGATCGTCTAATGGCATTTCGTCCGGCAAACGTCAGTCAGCGCGCGGACAGCGGTGGAGTTGGACCATAGGTTTAGTTGGACATATTCTGTTGAGTCGGAGAAGCGCTGGCGCACCCGCTCGGCCAATTACCTTCTCCGAACTAACATTATGCTTTATGCTACAGTCGCAGAAAAAAAATAATTTAAGTTTTGAAACAATCCCTGAGTTGTGGTATATGTACCACGAATCTTTAATAGTAAGTCTATACTAATGTTATAAAGAGGAAAGATTTGTTTCATTTTGTAAATTCTTTCACTAATTGGAAGATACATTACTCTTCAGTACTATAGGCTACTTTTTCTTTATTATCTTATTAGATAATTTTATCCAATAAGATAATAAAAAAATTGCTGTCGTACTTTTGTATCTCCTATTTCAGACTAAATTTATCTATAGGTACTAATATAATAAATGCGAAAACTTTGATGCTTTTTTTCTCAATCACACCAGAATGGCTAAACATCCAGATCGAATAAAATTTGGCACAAAGATAGATTATTGTATAAAATAACAGATAGGCTACCTTTGTCCTTGGAAAATATATATAACTTTTATTCGGGATAAAAAAATCATACGGGCGTGGCCGCTAATAAAAGGTGGGTAAAACAAAAGTATGGCTATAAAACTATCTTTTTCAGTCAATATTCTACCCAACGCTTTCTTATTACACTTTTTATTCTCAATTCCTTTTATTTTACAAGTATTCCTACCAAAACGAGTGAAAACGTGTGTTCTCTGCAAAATCTTGGATATGACTGAAGGTGATTTTGGTGTAATGTCGTTTTGTTTTCATTATTCACGCGTCAATCATGAGTTATGGAATTGAATGCCGGTTGAGTGAGCGTGTAATATGCGCTTAAGATTTCCATGCAAGAAGATTATAATTATTTCTATGTTACAGATAGTATATATAAACCGAATATAAACTTCTTGGATAAAACGGTGGAGCGATAAGTGCCATTTTTAAAATAAGAAGTCAGAAGAAGATAGATATAACCTTTTAGAGATCGTACTAAATATTTATATTGGCAAAAAATGATTGGTTAATGGGTAAAGGTTTTAAAAACTAAGTATTCAATGTAACGTGGATGTAATATGTATACGTAATTCTCGCAGTACTACTACAGTAATCAACGACTAATAATTCGGACAAAATATTATATTGTACATTAGCACACAAAGCAGCGTTGCTAACTCTATTTTTTTTCTTTAAAACCGCGAGTAAAAAGTACGTAGATCTATGAACTTTTCATACGTCAATACTAAATCTACGTAATTCTCGAGTATGGTCTACGCCTTTTTCAAAATACGCGTTGGCAGCACTGACAGAAAGCTACCTAATAAAAAAATCTGTGAGCATGTAGAACGAAGGTATTTTGCACTTTACTGGATGTAATATTCTTTAAATAGATAACTTGTTTTATTATTTATGAACACGCATTAATTATATTTCATATAACAAAGACATATTTTCTAATATAAATAATAATACACTATTCATTTTAAGCAAGTAGCAACATTGTTTTACACTGTCAAAATCCGTCGTCCTGTCGACGTTTTTTTGGATAATAATAATGAAAAATTAATTGAAAAAAAATAATTTTGTTGTGATTTGAGTGCTTTTGTGTGAATGTAAGAGTTTTGTCACAATGAAGATAGCCTGAGTTGACTTGGTAAGTGTACTGTACATTCTCACATTTCACCGAATGTAGGATGCGAAAATAGATCGAGTGGCATTTTGAATTATTAAGTTATTGGTGTTATTGCTAAATTTGCTAGTGATTGCGAGCTGTGCAGCTCTGTCAGAGCATATTTCACTACCTATCCGACAAGAAATTACTCATTCGAGTTCAAATACAGGACTTTTACATGAAGTGCACGTTTCGTATAGTGATAGTAATATAATTTTGCTCCCGGGATGTGTGATAGTGTCATTACACTATCACAGCCGGCCTATGACGTTTAGAGTTTACAGTTTATAGCGCTGTGGTCATTGTATTTTACAACAACAAGTGGAGTGTTTCCGTCAATACATAGAATTCCAATATGAAACATGATGTAAATGTGATGAAGAATGACAGGTGCACGAGAACATTATTTAATAAACGAATGATGTTGTAATTGACATCATTTTGGGCGTGTAAAGAGTGAAAGTTATAAGTTTTATGAATGTGACTCATCATATTTTGTCATGAATTTTGTTAATTACATTTGTACCTATTCACCGGTGTATTGATTGGTGTGTAAATATTATGTTACATTGACATACCGATGTGTCGCGTTAAAGAGAGTGAATAAAACCTACAATGACAAAAACTCTGATTTAAGATGCTGTAAATGCAAGGCCTAGCAAAATATATGAAAATTACTTCCATTTTCTTTGCTGATAAATTAATGTTTATCAGAAAATATAATCTAAGGTAATAAATTCATTGTTATAACAATTACACTGAATAATTGTCCTATTCTAGGTTCCTATAATATGCTTAAGTTTTTTGACTCATCAAGCCCTGCAACAGACACTGGCATCCATATATAATATAGTATATAAGCAGGGCTTGATGGGTAATTTAATAACAGCTTAAAGTGAAAGAAGGTTTTTAATACACATTCAGTGATTTTTGTAATACTCTTGTTTCTTATCTTGGTAATATTAATGTCTCAAGTCGACATACTGAATAGAAATGTTTTATTTACTATAATAATAATAATAAATCGTTTATTTGTTGAATACTGTAAAATGTTGTTACATGTTATTGATAAGCTCATAGTATTCTGCCGTTTTCGGCGTACAAATATTTTTAGTCTAGGTTGTCATTTAAGAAATCATTTACGGAATAATAACATTTAACTAAAAGGAATTTAAATAATTTACATTTGAATATATTCAATTTAAGAGATTTGAAATAGTCTGGTAATTTATTACAGAGTCTTATTGCCATACAGTATACATTATTAGAAAACAGTTGTAGCCTCTGTTTCGTAGGCCAAAGTATTGATATTGAAAGTGAAAGTTCAAAAACTATATAAGCACTTTCAAGGTAATATATATATTTTTAAATATACTTTTTTATTATTACAATATCAGAGTATTGGATCAAGACACAAGCACTAGTATGTAACATGTGTTTTGAATATTATCAAGTATTATTGCAATTAACTAATGCAAATCCTACATGAACCACACTAGTGGCACAGCAAGCAATGAAGAGAGTAGTCTTTGCAAGAATCAACATATGGTTTATCTATCCTACTAATATTATAAATGCGAAATTTTGTTAGAATGTATGGATGTTTGTTTCTCTATCACGCAAAAACTACTGAATGGATTTCAATGAAATTTGACAAACAGGTAGATCATGTATTGGATTAACACATAGGGTACTTTTTATCCCGGGAAAATATAAACCGGGACTTTTATCCCGGAAAAACTTTCTAATGCAGGCGGATCTGCGGTCAAAAGCTAGTACTTAACATTATAATGAGGAAGGATTTAATAGTTTGTTTGTTGCTTTGTAATGGGTGAACTCAAAAGCTACAGGACTGATATATCTTTTTTTCACCAATACAAAGTCACATTATCAGTGATTAACATGTACCATACCATACCAGCCCTGTATTATATACTGCCCACTGCTGAGCACGAGCCTCCTTCACAACTGAGAGGGTTAAGGCCTTAGTCCACCATGCTGGCCTAGTGTGGGTTGGCAAACTTCACATAGTTTTGAAATTCAGGGAACTTTTCAGGTATGCAGGTATTCTCACGATGTTTTCCTTCACGTTAAATCGAATGATAATTGATTAACAATACTCAAGTAACTTCGAAAAGTCAGAGGTGTGTGCCTTGGGTTTTGAACCATTCCCAACTAGGCGAAGTCCACGTCCATTTTACGTCTTATTTATTGCGATAAGGGTGGTATACGTTAACATTAGTGTGGAAATAGCTTGAAGCTTAATGATGCGCTCAAAAGCCTAGAAGCCATTATCTCGTCTCCATTCGACTCGGCAGTCGGCTACTGATAAACTTCGAACATCAAACTATCCCGTTTATGATAATCGCGAATGGTTAATTTAAAATGATATCACCTGTTGGTAATTCGATTTCTGTTCTTTGACCTTTCGCTCTTCGAATTTACTTATTTTTATAGAATTCGGTTTTAATAGGGTAGTATCCTGTGTATGATTTTGTATATTATTTTACATGTAACAGAAAATTATACGAACAATAAATTCTTTTGTGAAATCAACAGTAAAATTGTTTGAAAAATAAAGCAGTTATTCATATTTGTAGTATTGTTGTGAGCAAAAGTGGGCACGTCGCGGGGATATCACACTATCTCTTTCGCACGCACGCATCGTTATGGCCGGTGACACTCGATGACATCACAATCTTCCCCTTCCACCGAACTTCAAAGCTTTATAATTTACTTATTATTGCGGCGATTTTGAAAATTCTTTTTTTGTTAGATTTTGGACAGCATACATTTTTGATCAATTTATTTAAAAACATGTCATCTACCCTATTACCTAAGTTATCCATTTCACCACCTGCACCTGCTGCACGCATTAGACGGCAAGTGCAGAAGAAAATTAGTGCTCCTCTCGGCGGTCGCTACAATTATGCCGGCCTAGTTTGATTAATTTTCCCAGCTCTACAGGCAGGAAAACTGGATCTGGATCTACAGAACTGTGTGAGCAAAACGAAGTAATTATGAGATTTCGGCAAAATTACATACAAATATTTTTATTCTTAAAAAAAAATTGCATTTTACGTGCCTATATTTATTGATTCCTTGTTTAAAAAATTTACTTTAGACTATAATTACTTAGCAAAACAACATTCAGAACAAACACGTAACGGCCAACTATATTTAGTCTACATTCATTTAAAACCTAACATTGAGGTATTTTTCATGCTGTACAAAATGCCTGCCCCAAGTAAGTCAAGATCGATGCGTAATCATACGGGCTGCGAGCATCGTCCGGTATACATTGACGTCTGGCTACGTTATCGGTAAAACGTGACGCTTTGTGGCCAGTCGGTGAATAAGGAAGTGTGAAAGGCATCGGAAGGCAGGGGTGCTGTGTGCGACAGAGAAGCACTGTGCGAGCGAGAGGCACGCCGCTCGATACGGCTCTGCGTTGAGGGTCCCCCACCCGGCTACAAGAGGCTTATGTAATTCAGTGTACCATGGGAAGTTGTAGGTACCCCAGATATAGCAAATTGGCTCGTGTTGAGATGCCCCGAGCTATTTTTATGGCGTTTGCGATGATTTTAGTATATCTGACAAATATCTAATTATTTCATTATTCTGAACTGTTTTGTTGTACTCTTTCTAACGTTAAATATGACTATATACTAAGAAAGCACGGTATAAAGTTGACGCAAGTTGGGCGCTTAGTTCGAGGTTTAATGTGAACTATTTTCGGACTTATTGACAAGTGTGAAGATTGATTGAATTCCAGTCAGTCATTTACGATACGCGTTATCACTGCGTTATCTTGGACGTTGAAATGTCTACGTTAGTAAAGGTCATTTTTTTGCTAAAACGATTGACTTATCTACCTTTACTTGATTTCAACGCTGTAGAAATTGCTTTTTATTCCGTACCTGCTAAATTTTTCCGCCTGCCCGTACCAAAATCGGGTCGGCGCATAGCACTTTTTTATGAATGTTGCAGTAACTGCAGTTTCGTATTTCGTAGGCTGAAGGCTCATTTAAACAGATCAGTTATTTCTGACTATAATCGTAGGTAATTATTCCTGGAAAAAGTTGCCCCGTCTGACCATGCGCAACGGCGAGACAATTCTCGCCCGCGTATACGACTTCGAGTCTCTTGACAGATATTTAAAATACTCATATCAATAATTGTTGATAACAATCAACAATTATTGATCCATCTAATTGAGACATAAGCCTCAGGCATAATCGTAAGATTACCCGGTCTTGTTTGTGTTCGGAACTCTCAAAAAGTTCCAGTTATATTTTTAATTTTGCATTCACGTTGTATTCTGAACCCACAATGTTAGCGACTATAATGTAGTCTAGGAATATAAAACTAACTGTAACTAGTTGTAAACGGCAACCGCGACTGTTAAACGACGTGCAAACAATTAGAGGCAACTAAATTCTCACAATTTTGTAAGGATGGGCTTGTGGCCAAAATGTTACACAGGTCGTTTGGTCGGGATGTAAGCAAGGATAACAATAGCACCTTATCAATAAACAACATTACAAACAAATTTCATAATAATATTACGTATGGTATACGGTTTTGCTCGCATTTCCGTAAGAAAGTCCTTTGGTAGTAAGCAAATGTGAAGTTATCTGTAATAAATATAGCGTTTATTTTAATTCCGGATTTGATCCATCTCTGTTCCAAACTACATCCAAAACTGTTCAGGGGTTTCATGCTGGTTTTCCATGAGATAGGTATTTGAGACTTAACATATTATGTCATAGTGTGACTGGCGCGGTGGAATGCTACGCAGTGCTTTGTGATTAGAAGTTCTGCATGCTGTTGTTATGCCGTATCGCCTACCATGAGCCGAGCGACATGCGTTTCGTCATTCAGCAATAAAAAAAGTAAAATAATGATACCTCCCCGATCGATGCTACGCATTGGTGCTAGCGTTTCCTTTAGAATCTTCAACCTTAAGATCTACACCGTATGGTCTACACATAAAAGATACAGCCCTAGTCCAGGTGCATTCAGACACAGTTGTTTATCCGTATCATGCGCGGTAATCAGCTCACGTTTGTTTCGGCATTAAAGCGCCGGAAATAATCTGCATATTTTTGTTATCTGTCCCGCGTCACAACAATGCGATAGCTCTTCGATCTCGGTACGCTTGTACCGAAACACTTCGGGTTGTTTGTTTCAAGGAAATTCTTCGAGTTGATGTTGATTTGTGATGTATTAGTAGATATAGAAATAAATAGGCGTTTTTAGAATTTGAAGGAGATTAAAAAATATTCCTTTGGCATGAATCGATTGTTGCTTATGAACAAAACATAAGTACGTATACTACAGAATCATATAAATTTAACTTAAAATAGAGGACATGAAATATAAAGTAGTTAACTATAATATTAGATTTTTTAGGTAATCAAAAATGTTCACCTCGACGACGAAATTGTCGCAATAACTCGCCAAGTCGTATGCGCATGTGGCGTAAACTGGTGATTATCTCGTTAATGATATTTAATGGAGGTTAGATCATCTAATGACGCGTAGTAACGCTAATTTACTTGAGGATTATTGTATAATATGTTTGTTTTATTTATAAAAATGAATACGAGCAAGACGCTCGTCTAGAAGCGCGATGACACTGCAGCCCCTACAGTAACAACGTCACCCAGAATCTTACTATTTTGCTAATATTATAAATGCGAAAGTTCGTGAAAATGTTTTCGATGTTTGTTCAAAGTAAATGCAAAAACAGCTGAACGGATTTTGATGAGATTTGAAAAACATGGATAAACCATGTCGTTTTTTATTTACGCGGGGAAAAAACGCGTTATCGCTACCACCACTGGGGGGTGAGTGGATCGGTCATGTTGGTTTCACACAGTCTTACGGCCCAATGTCGACACTCGGGAGTATAGCATCATCCGAGCGAGCATTGGACCGAGTCCCTAACACTATGTACACCCTACACCGGCATACCAACCAAAACCTGGTAGGTTAGCTAGGCCTGTAGTGTCCTCACCGGTGAGGATCGCGACGCGTGCCTCCCATTAAAAAATATAATTTTTTTATCTCTTTCCTGCCAGCCCGAGCTTGGCTTCTTTATATTCAGCTTACATTGATTTTGCTCCCTTTAAAAATGTCTTTAGTTATATAAGTGACTATTTGTAATAATAATTATTAATTGAATGTATCTTGACATATCATAAGTGCACAAGTGCAACTATGTTCGCCTACGTGTAGAATAAAGTATTATATTTTAATTAAAAAAAAAAGAAAAAGAAAACCCGCGGTGGCCTTCTTCGGCGCATACGAGACGACCCTGGGGTATCTTGTTGCACTAAGATAGTGCATGGATAGATCGTGTCCTGGATTAACACATAGGCTACTTTTTATCTTGGTAATTAGCTCCTATGGGAATGGGATTTTTTTAATAGATGGCGTACAGGTGGCACTATACATCGCTACAGTGTTTTAGGGACTTTGGTAGGTGAAGGTTGGTGAAGCCGCGTGCAACACCTAGCTTTGAAGAAAATTTATTAGTTGCGTTTACAAATAATCTCTACAATTATTGAAAATAAAAATCAGTATTAGAACTTAAGCTTACACCTTTATCTCCCATTAAGTAGAGACGAATTAGCACCCACACATCGACGAAGTTGTATCCGACCATAGAATAAAGACTAAAGCATAGAAGGAACCTAAATCACACTCATATACTTGTCCTATTTTTTAAATAGGCGGAAAACATTGAAGAGACAGAGACTAATATTATGTTGTTAAGGACGGTTCATGTACACTGTACATGCTTATAGTCCTTATTCTGAGTATCCGACCCATTGTGATACGGGGCGAGCCTATTGTCATATCGGGCACGACTTCTCGACCTAGGTAGTATCGGTGATGTTTTTTCAAATGAAAAAAATAGAAAGTTTTATTCCAGTTTAATTTTATTTCTAGAAAAGATTAGAAAATAGCTTATCACATCCATCGGCGTTCAAAACTCATATCGCGAAATGTAACGATGCAATGCTTTCCAGTCCGATACGTGCCGATGCAATATTTGAAATGGAACCAGTGAACGGGTAAACGGGTCTCGGGTACTGCGCGTAAGAGCCCGTTGTGTCCACATTGCGATATTAACTGTCATGTATCGAGTGTCTGTTGATGTCAATTTGTGTGGACGTATAAAATGGCTATTGACTCCGCATAATGTGGCCTAGTTGTCACTCCCGTCGCCTGTTAGAATGTACATCTTCTCTTAGTGATGTGGACCTGGCCAATTTGTACCAGATAAGCTTACACAAATTGTTTCCCGGGCTAGGAATCGAGGCGATCTACAGTGCATATATGCCGTCACTAGACCAAAAAGACATTGGCTCTACCATTTCAATTCAATTCTTTAATTCATGGCAGGGCTCTACCATTTATTAAAATATAATAAAAGGTATTTACCATCTTGCGAATGCCAGAGGATATTCCTTACACAAGACTAGTCTATTTTTGTCACGCAAAAAGTAAAAGTTTGAAAAAAAAGAAACGTGACCAACCATGTCAATAAATCGAACTATTTGTATCACCGAATCTTATTGAAAGCGCCACATCGGTTCTCGCCACGTGAGTGGGAGGGTGGAGGGAGGATAAATGGGGGTGGGGGGGGGGGTAGGGTTCCACTCATTATACAAACAAATAAGACGCTGGTTTAATTTGAGCAAACGAGAAGTGCCCCGAGTTGGAATAGAGACATTACCGGGCGTTTCGGCAGCGCGTGTTGATGTATTTAGCTCTTACGTGGAGAAGACTACTGGAGATTCTAGAGATTTCTTTTTAAATTGTTTATTGGGGTACGGTTATGTGATATATTCGCTCATTTATTTTACAAAATTTCGCTCATCACGCTAAGGATGGCGAAACTAACAAAACGCATCTACCAGTAAACACCGCCCAAGACTAAAACAATATTGCTAGAATATACTTAGCTCGAATGGAATTGAACCTAGGAACTAAACCCTATGTCCCTATGACCACTAGCCCACTCGAAGCAACTCTATATCTTGGAAATCCTAAGCATACCTCCATCATCCTAAGCATACGTGTTTATACCCATACTGATTTGGCATTCGGTGCGCGCGATGATTTATCGCTTGCTAAATGAGGGCGGAGAGGACTCGCCTCCTTGTCATCGGGTTCTTAGATCACTGAAACGACAAATATTCATTTAAATTGATTTGGGAGGCAGTTCAATTTGGCAGTTTGAGGATTACTTTACTTTATGGAATTTTGTTTTATTGATTGTATGGGTTGTAATTTGCAAATGATATTCTTTAATAGTTTACGCTCATGTTACGTGTGAGAATGTCATCCATGGGATAGACGTATCGTTAGGATACACATCTTTATTATATTTTTGCTGTTTTCTATTCTTGTTAACGATTGCTAAAAGGGTACGGCCCCTGAATCCATTTTCGAAATCAGTGAACCAAAAATGTGTTCAGGTTCCAAACCGAACAAGGTGGTGCCTGTGCACTTTCTATTCTGTCTAGTACTAGGTTTGGCCTCTGTTTAAACATGATTGCAAATAGTAGCCCCATACAGTTTAGGTTCATGAATGATAAACATCAATTGGGTATTAGGGATTACTCTGTTTGTCACTTCACCAAATTATTTTTACCATACCATACCATATCAGCCCTGTAATACTGCCCACTGCTGAGCACGGGCCTCCTCTACAGCTGAGAGGGTTCTTGCCTTAGTCCACCACGCTGGCCTAGTGCGGGTTGGCAGACTTCACATACCTTCGAAATTCAGAGAACTTCTCAGGTATGCAGGTTTCCTCACGATGTTTTCCTTCACCGTTAAAGCGAGCGATAATTCACAAAGAATACACACATAATTTTTTAGAAAAGTCAGAGGTGTGTGCCCTTGGGTTTTGAACCTGCGGACATTGAAACGGCAGTCCGTTCCACTCCCTATCGGCTATCGCCGCTCAGATATTATAATTATTTTTAATCATACGTAATTTTATCGACCTATACAAATGGAGTTATTAGTTTTAGTTTAGAAATTATAGAATTTGTCTGATTTGTGTCAACGCATTAGAGAACTCCATTGATTATGTTTAAAAATAAATATATCACGGTAACAAACACAGGTAGCAAACTAATAGCTTCCATTAGATTCACCTGCGTCCACTGTCATAAATTACGGAGGAATTGACTTAGCCCTTTAAGACGTCTGGTCTGAGCTCCGATTTCTGGAACAAGTAGTTGGTTATTAGTCAGTTTTTAATAAGGGCTTCTTAGTGTGTATCTCCTTTTCCAGGAGGGAAAAGACTTGAGAGCGTTAATTACTGATTACGTGTTTTTGAAAATATGCTGTGCTTTTGGTCGTGTATCTGATCATGTAAATGTCTTCTCCCATATTAATTTCAAATGAGCAATATTCCTCCATAAGATTAAAAAGAAACCTACACATTAAACAATTATCTAGGTCCTAGAATATGGTATCCCATCAAAAACATAAATGTGAAATGTGGAAGCCAAGTCTAATATTAAGAAAGAATATGCGTGCTGGTCGACTTCACCGACAAAAGAATTGAAATCTTACTGGTTGCCAAGCCCTGTAGATAATCCTGAAAATTATTTATAAGAACACAATCCATTCTAAAATAAATTTAAACTAATATTTCTTTGATTTTCTGCTACGACAATGTATGATATTTAAAAATATAATTTCTTAAATTTGAACAGTCGAAATATTTAGACAAAGCAGATAACTTAGTTTAAATTTAAGCTCAAGATTTGACTTGGCTAGTCTTCACATACAATTTTTCTTATATTTGCCTAATAAAGTTATCTTTATGTTACTGTTTTTATATTGTAAAGTCAACATATCCTACTCTTCGAAAAAAATATTTTCTGATAAAACTAGCCAAGACAAATCTTGAGCTTAAATTTAAACTAAGTTATCTGCTTTGTCTAAATATTTCGACTATTCAAATTTAAGAAATTATATTTTTAAATATCATACATTGGCGTAGCAGAAAATCAAAGAAATATTAGTTTAAATTTATTTTAGAATGGATTGTGTTCTTATAAATAATTTTCAGGATTATCTACAGGGCTTGGCAACCAGTAAGATTTCAATTCTTTTGTCGGTGAAGTCGACCAGCACGCATATTCTTTCTTAATATTAGACTTGGCTTCCACATTTCACATTTATGTTTTTGATGGGATATCATTACTTTTTGTAAAGATATTATTTATTAAAATATTGAGTTAAGTAATCAAAATAATTACGTAAGAAGTTACCTTTGATCAATATTTATGAAGTTACTTATTTTAGAAAGAAAATAAACAATGTATTAAAAGCCGTAAACCGCTTCTTCGTTCTGCTATGTGCACGCGATGAAGTCCTCTTGGTATAAAAACCTCTATTTAAGGGGGGGCTAAGGTATTTAATTTTTTTTTTTTTTTTGCATTTTTTTTTAATTTTCTAAATTCAATCCGTAATATCTGAAGAATATTGTGTTAAAATTTCAAGTCATTTGGAGCAAAATTGACGAAGTTATGAGTATTTTTATACCTGCCGGATTTTTGTACCTGTACCCGAACCAATCACAACGCCCCGACCCGAGCGCGCTATTGTTACCTGGCAGATGTTTCACTCTTTATTAACCCACCCCCCCTCCCTTACCTCCCAGTTCCATCTGTATACTTTGTCAGTGTGGTGTACAAAATTCAGTTAGCAGAAAATATCCTATCGAGCAGACGTATCCACGTGTTCTTATTTGCGCATAATTTCACCTCCGTTTTCATTCATTTTTGTTGCTAAATTATTACAAAAATGCCCAAAAAAATTGGAAGATCTGATAGACAATCAACTGGTTCGAGATTATATCGATCCAAAAAAATTTTACCTCCCCACAAACGGAAAAGCGAAGACATTACGACAAGAAGCGCGTCAGCTAAAAAAATATCCACTGACTCCATACGCATAAGCCGAGCAGAGCAGGAAGCTGAACGACAAACCAAAGAAGGCAGGATTCTTCGTAGGCAGGAGCAAAAAGATGCATTAGACATCATCGATGATAGCAACATCCTCTATGGACCTGGCATTGATGACTCAGTGTGAGGTATGTCGATAAAATTCGCTTATAAACGTTTGAACTGGATTTTTTTGTGATTAAAACTTCAAAACGTTTTTCCCACAACTCACGTTTTCAAAGTCGGTGCCCCTGATAACTCCAAAACTACTGCACCGATCCTTTTGAAATTTTAAACACTATTTCTGTACATCATTTACGAGGTAACGCTGTCGAGTTTTTTTTTTTTTTATTCATAATTTTGATTTTGCAATAACAAATTAGCCGATTTTTTCCCACAAAATTGTATTTTTCACTTCAAAGTGTTCGAAAAAATTTAAAAAAAATTTGGAAAAAAAAAACTCGACAGCGTTACCTGGGAAAAACTATTATCTAACGAATGAACTTTGATTTTTTGATTTCAGATGATTCAGCACCAAGTTATGAGGGGCACCGCAATTCAACTTTTTTTCGAGACACGTCCGAACAATTGCTGCCATTGCCGTATTTTTTAATATTTCTTTATAAAAATTTGATGAAACATTCTTCGAATGTCATACTTTAATGTACCATTGGTTAAGTAGATAAATTTTAACTGTGTCGTCAGGAAAAAAATCACGAAAACATGGCTTTTTTTGTACGATTTGACCTTACCCCCCCCTTAATAATTACTTCAACTCTATGATTCGCAAGTATTATGATTGAACGTCCAATGTCATTTCATGTCAAAATACTAAACGTCTTAAGATGTAAATAAACATTGTAGATATCAGAAATTTTTAATTTGGGCTCGAAACAGAAGTAAATATATAATATAAAAGACTTAAGAGTGGGCACGAGTTGCTGATACCTATAACGTATCTATAGGAACCTACCGCCGTGTCCCACAACAGCTCTGTCTAAAGTCGGAAAATTTATAGAAAAATTCAAGCAAAAGTGGTGCCCTAATACAGAAGGAACGCAATTAATGGATCAAGGTAAATAGTATTTAAAGTAAAATAAAGCATCAATGGACGTATAGGTACGCCTAAACGTTCATTATTCTAAAGATAATTTATAGATAGTATGCAGATTTTCCGATTGCTTGGAAAATGTTTCAAATCTTAAAAATATACTGTTTTCAGATTTTTTCCTTTGTATACATACAATTACCTATCTGGACACCAAATTTTAACTTTCTAGGTCATCTGGAAGTGGGTTAGGTTTTTGATCTATATGTCAGTCAGTGATAAAAATGCCGATTTTTAGATGTTAGTATCTCAATGACCGTTTGAGCTATATTTATGAAATTTGGGATTCTGGTTAACTTGAGGGGGTTTAATATATAAACCAAATCTCAGGTATTTACGTTAAATAGATTTTGAGTTATGGAGGTGTCAAAAGTCGCTCCAAATGGTTCGGGTGAAACTACACTAGGCAGCTTCGACGTTTTTTTTTTTTTTGCTTGGCTTGACACGCTGCCGCGTGTCTCGATACGTGTGGGTTAAATGTCGTCAAAATCCATTCAGCAATTCCTGCGACATTGGCATACATTCAAACTTCATAAAGTTCCACATTTATCAGAATGATAGCGGGATAGCGATCTATACTATTTATTAAATATCTCTCGGTTATGTGTGATATAAGATACATTATTGCGATGGTTTTCCACTAGAATGGAGTTTATCGCGCTTGGTTCATTGATTGAGCCTATATTACGGCCAAAAGCGCTTTCAGAAGCTCTTGCTTCAACGCTCGGAGCAAATCGGGTTTTAATAGATATTAATACAAGGTACAGTTTTATTTGCGTATTATTACGGAAGGGTTGCTTGATAGTAGAAATTAATAAGCCACGTTTTAAACTGGATTAAAAAACTAACTGCCGTTTTCAATAAACAATCCTATCGTTTTTTTTAATCCATCCCCGAAATGGATCAATCAAAACAAAGAATTTTTGACATGCATACAATTGACTACCTCGGTGGCGTAGTTGTATTAAGGTACGACTACAATACTGAGGTCTCGGGTTCGATTCCCGGGTCGGGCAAAGTGATAGAGTTTTTCTATTCAGTATCAGCTCGGAGTCTGGAATTTGTGCCCGATATGGCGATAGGCTCGCCCCCTATCACATCATGGGACGGAATAACGGCGAAAAGTGGGTGCACTAGTTGCGCCTCTGCCTACCCCTTCGGGGATAACAGGCGTGAGTGTATGTGTGTTTGTGCATACAAATGACTATTTTGATTAGTTTCTTCTCGGAGTTGGATCGAGGATGAAGGTTGGTATCATTTGTTGAAAACGTAAAATATGAAGAGACGGTTGTTCGTCTGGTGAAAAACATAAAACTTAGTCATAAACAATAACAGCACCAATATGATAACAAAGTGCTTGGTGGCGCATTGCGCTCATGACATTAAAAGTCTCATAATCCCTAATTATGTCACTGCAAGAAAAATGTTCATACGAGATGCGTATTTGATTAAATGATCCAGTTTTATAGTAGGTACTATTAATTACTGACAACTGGGTAAATCAGTCACCTATAACTGATATCGCCTAGAAATTCTACGATTAATGAAAGAGAATCCATATTCCTATACCCAACCCTTCTTAATTGTAACAAACTTTAAACCGCATCAAACTCGCGCCGTATTAATGCCAATGTAAATTGTAAACAATAAGCCACGACATGCATCATAACCGATAAAGGCTCAAACTTGACTTATCAACACAAATTAACTCGAGCCGGTCGCATAACTAGCCGATATTCAAAGCTGTTATCAATAAACTTAATTATAATGTTGAATAATTCGCGCGTCGTGCGATTCGTGGCTGTGGCGTGCGAGGGTGGGGGTTGGTGGGTCCCATTGATCGCATGTGACGTCACGCCGCTGCGTCTCTCGCCCGGGCCGAGCTGGGGTGGTTCTGTAAGTCCTCCGATGAGGTTTGAACGCGTTTGTAAGTTTGTGACTTTGTGTAGGAATTGACAGGAAAATATATCTAATTATTCGATGTGTTGTAAATGTACTCGTAATAAAAAATATATCTACAATAGTAATTATACTTTGTATTGTAACGATATTGTTTCGGGAAATTTAACTACACTTGAAAATACTGATAAAACCGTATGTTTCATTATGAGTTGTAGGTATAATTATCATATTAATTATAAGGTCGCATTTAGTATATGTTTATATGATTAAAATTTTCTGACCTTCCTAAACTAAGTAACTTTAATGTGTCGGCTTGATTGAGTTTCTGGTACTAACGTAGTACTTTAGAATGTCTTGAGTTTTTTACGGCGCCCTAGGGACAGATTGCGTGGTGGTTGAGAAAATATGTTGCGAGATAAGTAAAATATTTTTTCATACAAAAGGCTTTTTTATTATTTTTAGTAGTTTATAAAATGATCCTGTTATCTCGTCGTTAAATGTTCAAGCAGGGGTTGACATAGCGGAATAGTGGTCATTCGTATCGGGGTGGCGTAGAAGACGTGTGGAGCCCTATTTTCAAAATGTTGTCGAACGTTGCTACTTCATATCGCTAACATGACGGGTTTCCCGATATCGAAGGAATAAAACATTTTAACGAAAGTTTAAACCGCCTTCAAAAACCACTAAATATCAATAAATAATTAAATGTTTTGTTATTTATCAAGTTAATAATTTTAGAGCTGATACCTAATTTAAATTGAACATTATTTTCATTTATTTATTCGTGTATTTGAAATCTTAGCTCTCGCTTTTTGAAGTCGGTTTAAAATCATTCTAAAATATAGCGTAATATGGTGTTCTCTATGGGCAATATGAAGGACTCTAAAATTACCGATTTTTTATGATCGGTTTTGCAGCTTCAGATGTTACCTGTTACAAACTCGTTACAAAAATACTGTCGTTTGTAAAAAAAATCTAGATTTTTATATTAGAGCAGACAAAGGAGCAAATAAGGCTCAATTGAAATTGTAATCATCCTGAACACCTTCAATACCAGCGGGATATTAGTTATGTTACCTTTGACGCAAAGAAAGCGGTGGGTGGCATCGAGCCTCGTAACGTGAATTCGCTTAGAAATGTAATCAACATTGTAATGTCAATAATAATTTATTTCGTAGCTACGTCCGTCCCGTGGGGCCTCGGTTTCATTGTCATTTTTCGTTGAATTTATCGGTAGGGCTGCTTGAGGTTTTCTAGATTTAGTTTTGGCGAAAGTGTATTTGATGGTTTTTTCAAGGGTTTCCATACCAGGTTCACAGCCAACCTGCTGCCTATCACGAGGAGACCATTCTTAACCTTCGTTCAAAAAAGGACAGGTGTGTGCGTGTGTGCGTGTGTGCGTGTGTGCGTGTGTGCGTGTGTGCGTGTGTGCGTGTGTGCGTGTGTGCGTGTGTGCGTGTGTGCGTGTGTGCGTGTGTGCGTGTGTGCGTGTGTGCGTGTGTGCGTGTGTGCGTGTGTGCGTGTGTGCGTGTGTGCGTGTGTGCGTGTGTGCGTGTGTGCGTGTGTGCGTGTGTGCGTGTGTGCGTGTGTGCGTGTGTGCGTGTGTGCGTGTGTGCGTGTGTGCGTGTGTGCGTGTGTGCGTGTGTGCGTGTGTGCGTGTGTGCGTGTGTGCGTGTGTGCGTGTGTGCGTGTGTGCGTGTGTGCGTGTGTGCGTGTGTGCGTGTGTGCGTGTGTGCGTGTGTGCGTGTGTGCGTGTGTGCGTGTGTGCGTGTGTGCGTGTGTGCGTGTGTGCGTGTGTGCGTGTGTGCGTGTGTGCGTGTGTGCGTGTGTGCGTGTGTGCGTGTGTGCGTGTGTGCGTGTGTGCGTGTGTGCGTGTGTGCGTGTGTGCGTGTGTGCGTGTGTGCGTGTGTGCGTGTGTGCGTGTGTGCGTGTGTGCGTGTGTGCGTGTGTGCGTGTGTGCGTGTGTGCGTGTGTGCGTGTGTGCGTGTGTGCGTGTGTGCGTGTGTGCGTGTGTGCGTGTGTGCGTGTGTGCGTGTGTGCGTGTGTGCGTGTGTGCGTGTGTGCGTGTGTGCGTGTGTGCGTGTGTGCGTGTGTGCGTGTGTGCGTGTGTGCGTGTGTGCGTGTGTGCGTGTGTGCGTGTGTGCGTGTGTGCGTGTGTGCGTGTGTGCGTGTGTGCGTGTGTGCGTGTGTGCGTGTGTGCGTGTGTGCGTGTGTGCGTGTGTGCGTGTGTGCGTGTGTGCGTGTGTGCGTGTGTGCGTGTGTGCGTGTGTGCGTGTGTGCGTGTGTGCGTGTGTGCGTGTGTGCGTGTGTGCGTGTGTGCGTGTGTGCGTGTGTGCGTGTGTGCGTGTGTGCGTGTGTGCGTGTGTGCGTGTGTGCGTGTGTGCGTGTGTGCGTGTGTGCGTGTGTGCGTGTGTGCGTGTGTGCGTGTGTGCGTGTGTGCGTGTGTGCGTGTGTGCGTGTGTGCGTGTGTGCGTGTGTGCGTGTGTGCGTGTGTGCGTGTGTGCGTGTGTGCGTGTGTGCGTGTGTGCGTGTGTGCGTGTGTGCGTGTGTGCGTGTGTGCGTGTGTGCGTGTGTGCGTGTGTGCGTGTGTGCGTGTGTGCGTGTGTGCGTGTGTGCGTGTGTGCGTGTGTGCGTGTGTGCGTGTGTGCGTGTGTGCGTGTGTGCGTGTGTGCGTGTGTGCGTGTGTGCGTGTGTGCGTGTGTGCGTGTGTGCGTGTGTGCGTGTGTGCGTGTGTGCGTGTGTGCGTGTGTGCGTGTGTGCGTGTGTGCGTGTGTGCGTGTGTGCGTGTGTGCGTGTGTGCGTGTGTGCGTGTGTGCGTGTGTGCGTGTGTGCGTGTGTGCGTGTGTGCGTGTGTGCGTGTGTGCGTGTGTGCGTGTGTGCGTGTGTGCGTGTGTGCGTGTGTGCGTGTGTGCGTGTGTGCGTGTGTGCGTGTGTGCGTGTGTGCGTGTGTGCGTGTGTGCGTGTGTGCGTGTGTGCGTGTGTGCGTGTGTGCGTGTGTGCGTGTGTGCGTGTGTGCGTGTGTGCGTGTGTGCGTGTGTGCGTGTGTGCGTGTGTGCGTGTGTGCGTGTGTGCGTGTGTGCGTGTGTGCGTGTGTGCGTGTGTGCGTGTGTGCGTGTGTGCGTGTGTGCGTGTGTGCGTGTGTGCGTGTGTGCGTGTGTGCGTGTGTGCGTGTGTGCGTGTGTGCGTGTGTGCGTGTGTGCGTGTGTGCGTGTGTGCGTGTGTGCGTGTGTGCGTGTGTGCGTGTGTGCGTGTGTGCGTGTGTGCGTGTGTGCGTGTGTGCGTGTGTGCGTGTGTGCGTGTGTGCGTGTGTGCGTGTGTGCGTGTGTGCGTGTGTGCGTGTGTGCGTGTGTGCGTGTGTGCGTGTGTGCGTGTGTGCGTGTGTGCGTGTGTGCGTGTGTGCGTGTGTGCGTGTGTGCGTGTGTGCGTGTGTGCGTGTGTGCGTGTGTGCGTGTGTGCGTGTGTGCGTGTGTGCGTGTGTGCGTGTGTGCGTGTGTGCGTGTGTGCGTGTGTGCGTGTGTGCGTGTGTGCGTGTGTGCGTGTGTGCGTGTGTGCGTGTGTGCGTGTGTGCGTGTGTGCGTGTGTGCGTGTGTGCGTGTGTGCGTGTGTGCGTGTGTGCGTGTGTGCGTGTGTGCGTGTGTGCGTGTGTGCGTGTGTGCGTGTGTGCGTGTGTGCGTGTGTGCGTGTGTGCGTGTGTGCGTGTGTGCGTGTGTGCGTGTGTGCGTGTGTGCGTGTGTGCGTGTGTGCGTGTGTGCGTGTGTGCGTGTGTGCGTGTGTGCGTGTGTGCGTGTGTGCGTGTGTGCGTGTGTGCGTGTGTGCGTGTGTGCGTGTGTGCGTGTGTGCGTGTGTGCGTGTGTGCGTGTGTGCGTGTGTGCGTGTGTGCGTGTGTGCGTGTGTGCGTGTGTGCGTGTGTGCGTGTGTGCGTGTGTGCGTGTGTGCGTGTGTGCGTGTGTGCGTGTGTGCGTGTGTGCGTGTGTGCGTGTGTGCGTGTGTGCGTGTGTGTGTGTGTGTGTGTGTGTGTGTGTGTGTGTGTGTGTGCGTGCGTGCGCGATTGAAAAATTGCCAAGTCCATGAGCAGCGGTGGCCGGTTACCATCAGGCGGGCCGCTAGCTCGTCTGCCTATACTGGCATAAAAAAAGTTACAACCGCGAGTTTACGTAATTCTCTTCATACTCCATTGGCACAATAAATGTCAATGTCACAACCCCCGCAAATAAATTGACCCTCAAGCGATATCGATGGAGAGCTGTGGCAGGCAGTGCTGAACAATGACTGACCTCGGAGCACATAAAAAGTTATCGGGCTGGTGGTTAGAGTGGGGGAAACATTGAAACAAGTGACTCAAGGGCATGCTGGTAATGCGGCTTGCCTTGTTAGGTGATGTGCGAAGAATGCTTGATGGAATGGAAGAAGCGCATTTTAATCTGATTCGCAAATGATTACATTGCTGTAAACGTACATAGTTGTAAAAAGTGTCAATTTTCAAAACGTGAAGCCCATACTGTATCGTATTTGAAAGTAATGATTTGACAAAGACAAAGTGGGTGCGTAGGCATCGTAATATTAAAACCTTTGACCATTTGTTTACATGTTGTCTAAATGACGAATAATGATCGCCTTATGCCGGCCTGTTTGGTTGTATTCAGTGTTTGACACACCAATGCGACTCATCGTGACGATCACTAGTTCAAGGGTCGCTGTATAGGGTAATTTTAAAATTGCGTTAAAAAATGAAACCTCGTTCTTGTCTTCTTTACCTCTGTTTAATATTGTGGAAAAAAAAACATCCATAATTACCGAATATTTTCAACAAAGATCTCGGTTTTATATTACTATTTTTTCATTTTGTAGTTTACTACGAATATAGCGTGTACGTGAGTTTTTGACTGAAAGTGCGAAAAATAATACATTCAGTATACTACAACCATCTGAGGATTCGATACGGAATCAATATAAGGATTTAAATGTATGCGTGGTTACACACAACGTTAACAAACGGATTGTTCACATTAAAAGCTTGGTCGGGTGATCACGAAGGCGTATCACGCCACCACGCGATGACAGGTCAACGAACTCTAAAGCTGTGATTCCGCAGGACGCAGCAGACGGCAACAGCATGTCCGCGACGGCAGACGGCACTACTATGCAGTATTAAATTGTATGAGACCGATTCCGCACACGACGGCAAATGAAGCCCGATAGAACGTCACCTGCCGCGCGTCATTTGCCGCCGTGTGCGGAATCAGTCTCATATAATTTAATCACAGCTTAACAGCTGGCTCCGCGCTTATGCATTGCGAAGCGAAATATATATTTGTATTGTATGGGACGTGCTAGTTGCTCGCCGGATGGTGTGCCACACATAAACAAACAAGTAACACTACTTAGAACTTTGAATTAGTTTCTGTAATCTGTATGGCACTTAAAACTGTGCTTGCCATCCTGGGACATTAGATGTTGCGTTTAC
Source organism: Lapara coniferarum (assembly GCA_949316025.1). Lineage (NCBI taxonomy): Eukaryota > Metazoa > Arthropoda > Insecta > Lepidoptera > Sphingidae > Lapara > Lapara coniferarum. Next base: position 29,900,337 of record OX438927.1, read on the forward strand.
AACACCGCTTGTTTATTGCTTTTCCGCAGAATACAAAGTAGTTTTAACTTATTTGTATGCCAATATACGATCCAAATATTCGAACTACGTCCAGCGAGATCCCGAGCATCGCAGCAACTTTAAAATTGGCGACTTTAAGAGTTGTACTCTCCGCGCAACGCGCCGGTCCGCATAAACCCCGGTCCACTTTGCGGGGAAATCGCCGATGCACCCCCACTCAACTTGCTACTTTGTTACATAAAACTTAGAATTTATTTTTCCTTGTGTCCCGTCTTATATGCGTGAATATCCGTAGAACATACGGATAAAAAGGGTTCGGCACTGACACTGTCGCCAGGAATTTGTTTTTTATTTGGTGCTGAAAGCGGAGTTAACGTCCTCTCTCATTGAATATCCTTTGAGAGCTAATTTTCCCTATAGTTATATCATATTGGCTAGTAAAGTCTGCATACTCGGTTTAGCTCCCCGTATTTCGATCGTAAAGTATTTTTTGCGCTACTAATAATATGATTTTTGGACTTCAAACTGTAAAAATGACGTATCAACTATTACACGCAAAGAACTGTACAACTCCCTCGGACAACATTGTAGACAAGAGAAGTTAGTTAGCACAATCCTGGCGACCGTAGAGGCAAGTAATCTTATTGGTTGATAGACTGTGATTACTATGGTTAACATTTGTTTACGTCTACTTTCTTGGCCATAATAAAAATAATAATAATTACGTCTAAATCAACTCTTAAACCGAAGAACATTACTCGGTGAAGTTACACCGCTACTTCAAGTCTTCAACAGTTCTCATTAAATTTACTTAATGAAGCAATTTCTACAGATCAGCACCGTCTCATCCAATAATGGATCGTAACTGAATTGCTTTAAGAATGAAAATTTTGGAATATAGTGATTGAATATTTTACTTATTTACAATAAAGCCCTAAATACCCTGTTAAGGTCGGCACTAATTCTAATAACTAAGTATAAAAAGTATGTACTGTTTATGGTCCAAGAATAATGGTGCGTGAGTTATTAAATCTTACTTTAGGTGTGGTGACACTATTTATTGGCGGTTTTAATAGGGAGATTTTATTTATTGCACAAATCCTACTAATATAAAAGCGAAAGTTTGTAAGAATGTATGGATGTATGTTTGTTAGTCTTTCACGCAAAAACTACTGAACGTATTTTGATGAAATTTGGCACACGGATAGATTTTGTCCTGGATTAACACATAGGCTACCTTTTTATCCCGGGAAATATAAAGCAGGACTTTTATCCCGGAAAAACTTTTTAACGCGGGTGGAGCCGCGGGTAAAAGCATATTATGCTATACTGCACGTGACCCTAACTATAAATCTACAACACTTTGTAAAAATAAGAAATGCGTGTGTGTATTAGGTAGTACCCAATGTATTACATACAGGCTAGTTGCGAACCTAAATTACAATTAGTTGGTCCGATATTGACGTGTGGAGCCTTTTTCCGACAATCATGACCTTCAATGTTGAGCGCCATTTTTTTGGGTCATAAATATTGTTTTATCTCTGCATCGCCCTTTAGATTAATTGGTAGAGAATGCCTCCCGCATTAATTCCGCCTTTGTACGGTTCTATAAAATGTGTGTAAATTAAGTCGGTTAGGGTTTGAACCCAGAATAGCTGATTTTGCTCATACACGCTTCCACTACGCCAATGAGGCGGTACGCTGTGACCCGCTTTTTGCACGATTTCTTCGGAATTTATTGGCAAAATTTTATTTTTTCCATCTTTGTTTTTTCTTTACGAGCAATCTTTATAGATCTAATGAGAATGTTAATTATTCATTTTTCATCGGCGATAAACATATAAATCATTAATATCTCCTGTTATTACTTATTAATTATCGGCTTTATGTTTTTCCTTTGGGTGCGCCTATGATAATGAGTGGTAGTTTTGATTATCAAGCGACCCTCCTGCGTGTTCTCTCTGCACTTCAGACTATAGAGTCTAAAGATTAAAGATAGAGTCTAAAGATTAAAGAAAATGAAAACTTATATCAAAACAGCAATTTTAAAAATTTTTACAACTCAGCAAAATAATCATTCGATTCCCACTGAAACTTGATATGGAAAATTCTAGTCCATAAATCTTTATTAAAAAACACGGGCGTGCCACCGCTGCAGGTGGCCGCAGGGTTCGTGTGGAAAAACGTTAATGACCCCTTACCTTTTCACTTTATTCGATTTCAGGACAATGGGAAGTAAAAAAAAATTAAAGCTGCCTGTTCTTGTTTGGACTTGATGTATATACCGTTGAAGAGTGATGTTGTTGTTCTTTTATATAACGTAAGACTGACTTATGTTTGTGACCTCGAAAGGTTAGGCAGAAGTGTTGCTAGGCCTTGGATTGCCAAACTTATTTTTTTACGTTGACATAGGTACCATCTCCAACCTTTGAGTGAATTCAAAGGAGTAGTCAAAGTATTTCATAAGAATATTCTTCAATTGATCCCTACAGCATACAAGTCTACATACGATATACTTTAAAATGTATATACAAAATACGCGACATGACGTTTATGCCTTTGCAGGAGTAGATGCAAGGTAACATATACCTACAGTACTTATGTAAATAACAATTTTGCTCCCATTCTTGAATATATAATTAAATAACAACGAGGACTACCTCGTTGGCGTAGTTGTTTGTGCCATGCGACACAGTTCAAAGGTCCCAGTCGAAATCCCAGGTCGAAAATTAGAAATTATGATTGTTGAGAGGTTATCTCCACCCAGCGTCGTAAAGGCGTGATGTGTGTAATCGTATTAAATAAAACCAGCTCAAAAAACATGTTCATTGTTTCGCTGAAGGCAACGCTCAGTCAATAGATTTACACACACACACACACACACTCACGCCTGTTATCCCCGACGGGGTAGGCAGAGGCGCAACTAGTGCACCCACTTTTCGCCGTTATTCCATCCCATGATGTGATAGGGGGCGGAGCCTATCGCTATATCGGGCACAAATTCTAGACTTCGGGCTGATACTGAATAGAAAAACTCAATATCACTTTACCCGACCCGGGGATCGAACCCGAGACCTCAGCTTTGCAGTCGTACTGTAATACAACTACGCCACCGAGGCAGTCGATTTATTAAAGCTTTATAATAAAGTATTTCTGATTACATCGTTCAAATGCCGAGACGTTATGGAATGTGTTTTATAGAAAAGTGTATTCTTTTTTATTGCCCTTTGTCGCACTGCTGGGCTTGCCCTCTTGTCTCATGGTAACTTTGACTAAAACTTAAATAAGGAGAAGAAATAAGACAGTCTACAGAACTTATGGAGTATGGACGGTGTTATTTCTTCTCCTTATTTCCTTAGTTCCACGTATTGTTCTAAAAAATAGCTAGTGACATTTATGAACGGTTTGAAACAGCCTGTGTTTGATAAACAATGTTTAAGATGATGTGTAATCTATTAGATTTTTGCCCGCGGCTCCGCCCGCGTGATTGAGTTTTCCGGGATAAAAGTCCCGCTTTATATTTTCCCGGGATAACAAGTAGCCTATTAGCAAATTCAAATATTGATTGAATTATTGGTTTAGTGTCAAAATAAGTGGACAGTGAACAAGATACTAAATTAAATTTTCATAAAGGTCAATAAATATTATTGTTCTCGATTCGAAAAAACACATGTTACACGAGATTAGAAGCTGTGTTCGGTACGGCGATAAGCTCGCACTCATTCCTTTGCGAAAGCTCCCCCCACCGCGTATTTGGCTTCGTCTCTGCTTAACCTGGCAGGAAGCTTGTGTTATAGTCTCTCAAATAGAATAATAAATGTATTATGCAATGTGAAGATTTACCTGTAGCGATGTTCCCGGTTAAGTTCTCTCCCCTTTTTCTACATGATGTGCGCGGATCGCATATTTGTTTGATGTTTTGAATTGCGAAGAAAAAAATATTTGAATTGTACTAAGTAGGTATCTCTACTATTTCCACCTCTGTTTTTTGGTATTGAAGGTAATGTAGATAATTTCATTACTGGGATAAGTGTTCATCTATACTCTCTGTAAATATATACTTGTAGATATAAAGAGATTGATAAAGATTCTATGTTTGTAGAGAATAATACGACGAAAAACTAAACCGACTCTGTGAATTCTTTAACCGAAAGGTAGCTGACCTTAGTAAACCTTAGATAGTTCATTTTCATTTGAATACTTTAATTCAAATTGAAAAATTAACGCGGCAGCATAACTTTATAGATGGCGAGCTGATAGACATCTTTGAGAAGTTTTTTGAAACAATGTAAAACATTGTTAAAAACTTATTCTAGTTATACCCGAATACGACAACGGAGACACGAATTAAGGTTACAAAAGGCTAAAGTCTTTTTATGTTGACGTTTGATACTTATTCACGCAATCTCGCCATTATTATATCTCGTTATATTGATAACTAACTACCCTGTGGTCTCCCTTCCCCCTCCTAGAAGTTTTAACACAGCACCGCGGTGTGTATTTCTCCAGGGAGCTGTTGGTAGCTGTTGGAAAGTTGAACACATTTCCTGCGCCATTGCGCTTTCTGTGCGTCCGCAACGCGCATCGATTTTTGATGCCGCTTCTTGATTGTTCAGTATCGGTTACGTTTTTGTTTGCAAGGATTATTTCTATAATAGTGGGAATAAAAAGAACTGCTACGAGATATTTGATGTCAAAAGAGCTATACTTTTTCGAAGTCCCTGTATTGATTGATAATTATGAGTGGCTTACAGGTAATGATAAAATCGCGACGTTTGCGTACTCGAAGATGCGAGTTGGACTCTCGCGCCAAGGTTACGGTATACTAACAGTTTTGGCCTTAGTCCACCACGCTGGCCTAGTGCGGGTTGGCAGACTTCACATACCTTTAAAATTCAGAGAACTTCTCAGATATGCAGGTTTCCTCACGATGTTTCCTTCGCCGTTAAAGTGAGCGATAATTCACAAAGAATACACACATAACTTTTTAGAAAAGATAGAGGTGCGTTCCCTTGGGGTTTGAACCTGCGGACATTCGTCTCGGCAGTCCATTCTACTCCCAACTAGGCTATCACCGCTTTTAGGCGATAGCCTTATTATTATTTATCTTTATTATTATTCATTAATATATGCGCCGTATTAAACATTGTATAAAAAGTGCTTTATAGGTACCTACTACGATTCATTATCAATCACTACATATCTGTTTAAGGGTCGGACAGACAAACAGATAACGTAGGTAGCCTAGAACTGAGTTGTAGTCTTTGAGTACGGAACTATAAAATATAGATTTCCTTGTCATCTGCAAGAATAAGTCTCTTTTATTTGCAGCGCAGCATTGCCAAGCAGTTCGATCATCGTAGTTTTACGACGTAGCCTATGTAATAGGATACTGATATCGTTTTATCATGGGGAAGAAGTGGGCTATATCTTGTGATTTAATAGTGTCATGTATTTTTGCCAGATTTAATGTCATGTATTTTTGCACCTCATCAATCTAAAGTTGAAATTTTTAATTGTGTATGCCAATCGCTGAAGCTACTGCTTCTTTTTTAGAAGTTATTTCATTAATAAGCTATATTATTCGGAATGCATTTAATCTCAATGCATGCCATGAAAAGATATTAACCAGTAGATATAGTTATAGACCGAACATGGATCAAATTTTTCATCCAAATGTTATTACCAATAAGTAATCAGTCGCTGTCTTATCTGACACGTTATTATTTATAGCATTGAATGACGAGACCAACATGCCGTTCGCCTGATGGTAAGCGATACGACCACCCATAAACAGTAGAAATACCATCCAGAACCTTGATTATCTGACACGTCTGTATGACAAGACTTATCGGTATGCTTAAATTCTTGAAAATAAAATTTTTGGTTGTATTGACGCTGTACATGTATAGAACTTATCACTACGCAAGCGATTTGCTTGTCGTATCTTTCAAGGAAAAAAAAAAGTTTTAGCACATTTTTGGAATACTTGTCTATAAAAGATTATAAACAAATCAATAAAAATTAAACAGCGTCGAATCTGGACGTGTTTTTATACTAGGTTAAAAATAAAGCATCAGTTTTCCCAGCCGTTGTGGCGCCAGTACAAGTGTTATAGTATTAAGTTGCATGTTAAATGTCGTCAGAGACGCAAATAGGATGACTTGAGAGGCTTCACTCTCGTTGGCAGGCTTGATTAGCTGTTATTTATTCTCATTTTTTCTCAAGAGGTAGTATATTCATAATGTAGTTCTTGTATGTCTCAACGTTTTACTCGACTATGCAGGGTAATCGCGCTACTCGGTACTGTGTGGGTATCGCTTTAGCACTGAATATAGTATGTAGTACATATCATTCGTAGCTATTTGCAAGTAGGATGTTATACAAAAATTTCGTGAGTTATAATATATTTTTTTTCTTATTTACATTATTCTTAATTCAAATTTATTTACTATTTCTTATAAAAAAAATCTATAAAATGTGTTAGTGTTTTTTTTATTACATTGAAATGTTTAAAAAATGTGTTTTAAATGCCACATTTGGCGATAGTAGGAATGACCCGGCTCGACCGAGGTGGTTCCAGTATCTCAATGTAAATCAACGCGAAGTGTCAGCTTGCTATTACGACTTGTATGGCATATTAGATTTCCGGAGGACAACACACTACACTTACTAGTAACTATTCTTTTACATTAAGATCGGCAGTTCGATGACTCTTCGGTTATTATAGATATCTATAAGCCATGGAGATGATTAATCTCAAGCGACCCATTTGTTTCGTTTGCCGCTGAAAGAACGGTATGAATAAAAGAAAGTGTAAAAATTAGATTTAATAATTCATTAAAAACAAAACATCTTGATATCGCTTTATGAATAAATTTACGTTAAAATACGCCTTACTACCTTACATCGGTCGTTTTGTAGGTAAAGTGTGTTCGGATAATGTTTAAATTAAACACTTTGATACTAAATAATGGAACACATTAAACGTCTCGCGATTCCTTTACGAGCCACTTATTTAGTTTACGTCCAGTAAAGAGATTTGTAAACGGATAAAGAATATTATACAGCTAAAACATTTATACAGGGTGTCCCAGAATGTGACGATAAAATGGCATCAGGAGGCACATCTGATTATGACGGCGTGAATTAAAAAAATAGAGCCTACCTCTCATAGTTCACGAATTATAGTCTTTTTAGCGAACATTTAAAAATCTCTACTCTGTCTGATATATGCCTCCTGATGCCGTTTTATCGTCGCATTCTGAGACACCCTGAATGTACATAGTTTTCATTGTTAATAGTGACAGGAGAAAGGCTTATTTTAAACACTATGTCCGATTATAATATACAGTACCAACTCTATCTAGAGCCCAAAATAACAGAACGCTGCATAGCAGTGAATCTTTGTATCATTCTGATGTGTTACCCACCCAGTATTTACATTGCAGTTAGCAGCAGAAATAGAAGAAGCGAAGTTAGCAACAACTAACACCGTTCATACCTGCGAGAAATGTTTATGTGTACCTACGCAAACCCGCTACTCTCCTGCTACGTCAAAAACGGATGAAAGCACCCACACAAAAAAGCTTGTTTGGAATCAACAGGAAATTATACAATGAATCCGTGAACTCTAAAACAATTATGACTCCTAGATAACGTAAATCTAGACGCTAACAAGGTCTAAAATAATCATTAGGGGTCCTAAGTATTAAATCCATTAGGTAGGTCCCGTGCCCTACATAGCTGGTGCAAAATCCGTTCTAGGTCAATAGGGTTCTACAGGCTGTGTACAGAAAACTAGAATTGAATTTTCCACGCTTTTCTTTTGTGTATAAGTGGTTTTAAATTTGGGTTAAGTTGCTGTGCTGTTTGTTGGTGGTTGTCAAAACGGTATTTTTGTGTGATTTGAATGAATAAGACTCACTAGATACTCTTATTGTATTACAAAATAGTTATATTGTCAAACTCTAGCTTATTGTACCACATTTTTTAAAGAATTGGGTGAACTTACCTGCTTTTATACTATTTGTTTACGAACACATAATTAATATATGTATTGCTAATCCTGCAAAGACAATAAAATTTGGTCCTACGAACCAGATATACTTCAGTTTCAATACACCAATATTTTAGTGTTATTCGCGTCTTAAAATGCATCAAAATTACCCAAAACACTCCGAGTGTTTCTCAAAACTAGCATGAAACACATCGACATTGACACTAGCAGTGTCCCATCTAGCGCTGTCTGCTCTTTGTGTGGGGGTGACTCGTAACGGGGTTAGGTTATGGCGCGCATGCCGAGCGCAGAGGGCGCGCCGCGGCAGTTCGCCCGCGGTCCCGGGCCTGAACGCACGAAAATACACCCTTGCTTGTTCAATTTTAAATAAAATCTGTGTGAAGTGTATCATCTGTGCCGTTACTCTCTTGACTGTATTGTGATTGTGGATACTATTTTGGTGAGTTGATGGTGCGACGGTCAGTACCGGGTTTTCGCCGGTAGGTGGCGTTGTACTGCCCGCCTCCGTATTGCAGTTGTAACTGTGTTGTAACTTTTCAGTGTAACTTGTTTATTATATAACTTGATTTTAATGTACAAGGTTCGTGGACGTATGGGCGGCTTTTGTGTGAACTGTGAAGTAATTAATTTTTTATCCGTATGTATGTAAATTTTTTATTTCGTTGGTATTTAACCAGCAGAGCTTGCAAAGTGCATTTTATACTTGCAAATATTTTCATTTTAACATGCTTAATTAACATATTTTGTAGTAGAAGCGTAAATATTTCATTTTATTTTTGTCCGTCGGAATTTTCAAATAGGTACCGCTTGATACAGTTTTAGGAATTAGTATGCTTCTAAGATACTTTTTTCTAGATACACATTAAAGACATATTATGTACATAAAAGATATGCGGTAAGACCAAGTTTGATTCCCGCAGGAATATTCTGTGCCAGAATTTCTCTCTATGTGAGTATGCATTCTAAGTTCTTAACTTTACAAGCAGATAATGCTATTTTAACCAAGATTAACGTTTCGAGACTTCTAGACTAGATTTTTAGACTGCATTTCATTTACAATCGGTTCTGAGTCCTGTATCATAATATAGAGTATGATGACTGATTTTAATTTCTTTATTTTGACTTAGAAAGGATATTTATCTTATGCCGATTTCTACAAACCTCTTCTTCTAAGTCTTCCTCTATCAAACGTAAAGTATTGTTTTAGGGCGCATTGATTCACGCAATTTATAAATATAAGATTGCATCCTTTATTTTCAGCAGTGAAACACCCAAAAATCAGTAAATCTGTACAGCGCTGCTTCTTTGAAAATCTTTTATGGGATCCTAATCTAATTTACTAAAAAATAATACAACCATCTAATGGAAATCGGCTGATAAACGTGGGAACTATAAGCGTTTAATGTAATAGTATGTATGCATTTTCTATCTCTTTCTCGTAGAGATTTGCAGTTTTAATATAGTAAGTTGACGTCATAGGTATGCTATGTCGTCTCTGTGTACTTAAACTTACTTTTGACGTTAATTGTAGTGTATTTTCTGCGTTAAAGAATTAAAGAATTTCTTACATTTTCATGAAATTCATAGAGATGGCTTAAACAATCCTCAAAGTAAAAATAAGACTTATGTATTATATTGAACATTAATAAAATTACTGAAGATTAAGTAAATATAAAAAATGATAACCTTTAAACCAAGATATATTGAAATGGGACAATTTCGAGACTCTTAGTTACAAAATAAAGAAAGAATCAAGGAAATAGGCACATAATTTTCAGAAAAATTAGCGTACATACATAAAAAAATACAAATACGAATTGAGAACCTTCTCCTTATTCGGTTAATAAGACTTGCCTCGGCCCAATATGTCATGAATAATGGAAACCCATATTTCATGCGAAACTATTTCAATTTCAGGCGACATTTGTCGCGATATATTATGTCGTCCATGAGACGATCGCATTGAACATACACGCTTTGAAATACCCGTCATACTGATTTTAATGTATGCAAGATTTGGCGCAGTGGATTGCGCTAAGTTGCTACATTACGTTACATTGGCGTGGATTCAAATCCAATGACCAAAACTTTTTCGGAATTTGCTATTGTCTTTGTTTTGTATTTGTTCGATATTTATTTACGTTTAAGGCGTTTTGAATATAGGTGGTTATAATAGTGTGTTACTCGTATTCATACTTAAATAGAAAATAGAAAAGTTTATTTAATTTAAAGCGATGACTACCAGCTCGTCTGCAATACTTATTGTCTCTTAAACATTGGTCATGGATGTTGATAAATGATAATAAATTAAAAACGCGTGAGGCATTTACTCGTAAGTAAATATTTCTTTGCAGAACAATTTGTATAGGTGACAACGCGTAACATGTTTTTGTTCTGAAATATCCAAAAAATATTAATATGCAAAATATAGTAGCTAGCCGAGGTTTAATTTAAAAAATTGAAATCCGTATAGGCAAATATATACGAAAGTTAACATTACCCAACCGAGGCGTAAACAAGGCTCTAACAATACCAATTGAATACTTAGCGTTATGTTATTGTATCGAGCAATGTAGTAAACGAAACTTTACCAATCAATAAGTTGTTTTGTACGATGTGAATGTTTGGGATTATTTAATACCAGCTATTGCTCGCGTTTGAAATATTCTTTCCCGAGATAAATATTAGCATAAATTACTATGTAAAAGTTTTCTGTCCAACGGTTTGCAATGAATACGTGATGTATGGTATATATCTATTCATTTTTGAGAATGTTTGCATATTATTAGTATGCACAATCTAAATAAATTATTTATATTTATGGATTAGTATACTAAGGTTTATTATGAAATTTATAACTATATTTATGTAGTATACAGAACTCTGGTACAAAATTAACATTGAACTTGGGATATAATTAACATACTTGTATCATTAAACTTTATGCATTAAAAAGGTCCCTTTATTTAGGTGGTTGTTTTTATTTATAGTCAAACTAATTAACTCATCTATCAGCTAATACACTATCTATTCAACGATCGCGCGCTATAGTGATTAGCTAACAATGCTGTTAAAAATAGCCTCACTCTATCAGCAAACAACAAAGGGTCCCGCCGGCCTGTTTTACCCGCTGGTGATGGCACGCTTGCCATTAACCCCGTTTGACGTGTCCCGACGTCCTCCCCGAGTGCACCGAACACACTTGAAGGGTGCAGGTAGTTTTTACAAGGGCTAATGTTTTAACGATGTTGAGTTTTCGGTTTGTGCACTGTGCATTACACAGATATTCACGTATTTTATAGTAAACTTGATATCAATAATAATCGATCTGTTGGTTTTATTGTAGATATATAGTGAGACAAGTAAAGCTATAAAATCGCAGAGTGATCGAGAAGCTCATTTTCTTTTTGAAGTCTGTAAGAATCACTGTTTTAATCTTTTGAAAAGACAATAGCTTTTACTGAAATCCTTTAGTTTTCAGTATCAACGAAGTGGTCAGTTAGTGTTTTAGTTAAATTAAATTCAGAGTTATATTCTTGTCTATACAGCTGGTGTATGCAAATATCTTTACACAACACTGTCTTAGAGCGTTCACTTTTACCTTTGCTTGTTATGACCGTGACCACGAGTATTTTCTTTTTTATCGACTGTTAAAAGACAGGTGCATCTCATAATACACGATATTTAAAAATCAACAAGTCCTTGTAAAAGCAATTAAAATTCGAAACCTTATAAACAATAATGAAACAAGTCCGAATCATCACGTTGTAAATTAAGCTTTTTATATATTACCGGGTGGAAGGGAAACGCTCTCTATACCGGAACGGTAAGAGAGAAGAACCATTATATTAACGAAAAACTATATTCATTTGCAAAGCTAAGCGATAATACTTACGATTTTAGTATTTCCGTAATTCATGCGCGCGCAATGTAAAGCGTACAAAAAACTGGGCGGCCGTCGCGCTGCGCCGGGACCGGCCCGCGGTCGTTAACCCGTCAGCTGATGTACGTGTTTCATTACGATTTTTTTGAAATATTGACCTTTTTTACTATGTTTATCAGAATAATAGTTTGATTTATCTATCCATACGTGAAGCTGTACAGAAATTTGAGAAAATCCTACTAAAATTGTAACAATGCGATCGCGATTTTTTTAGTGCCATCACGTCAGGAATCACCAATACTATCACCTGTATTCGTTTCCGAGAGCGTTTCCCTTCCACCCGGTATAATAATAACCACAACGTCCCTGTACGTCGTGTGTCGACATATTCGACCTTTACGTAAAATTTCACTAGTAATATGAGTATATAAATCATTATTTAAACTTTCCTAAAAACTAAGTGGGCGTAAAATTGGTCGAACTTTAATTTGTAGAATTTAGTTTTAATTAAAGGATCTACACTGCCAAATTCGTGATTAACTCGAAGAGTTATTTACGTGTGTAATACTTACATCGTTGTTCTTCTTTTGTACTTACAATAAAAAAAGATCAGGTTATTTGGTGATGATCGTCATGGCTACCCATTAGCAGTGTCTATGCATAAGACTGAACTGTTTTCTTCACCTGTAGTATGTCATGTCTTACGTCTAATTTGGTCAGAAATTAGCCAGCCATTTTTCATACTGCACAGCACTGTTGTTCTGCAACTGGTGCTTCTCGACAGAAACTAACAAAGCTATGATACTCGGACGAGCTCTCTTCTACGAGAAATTTATTACCTAGTAAACCTATATATTCTTTCACTATTTTCAACAAATCTGCTTCGGTTCGGTGAAAACCAAATGATTTTTATGACGCAACAGAACTATCTCAAACACTAAAGCAATATTATAAATATAGCATGATCATGACGTCAGGAGTAACGTGAGCGATAATTAGCACTCGTTAACGTACAATGACGTCAGGTGGCGGGTGCGCCCCGTCGTGTTGACGTGTCTCCGCGCCCTGCTAACGAACCGATGCAACACCCCTGTATGTGCTTCACTGGTATTGGTTTAAGCATGGCTGAGGCTTTTGGCTGGGAGTATATAATGGATTGGACATGTCATTTAGTGCAATATTCGCAGTTCAGGTAGAGTTTCTCAATATAAATTAAAATTTATATTACTATTTCTCTGATCTCATTCTATCAAGGACCTATCGCGTTTAATAATTCAGTTGATAGTAAAAATTATTGTCGTATATAAAAATCTATTTTTTTTAATACTTAGAAAAATATAAATTTTTAAAAGCTACATGTGAATGTTGACTTAAAAGTACCGAGCCAACTTTGATAGTACACGATTATATTTTAAGCTTGTTTAAAAATTCATTTAAAACTTAGTAGCTTTAAATATAGTCTATTGTAGTAAAAAATATATAGACTATCGATAAAAGAATTTATTTAAAGCTTTAGTGCTAGATTTAACGTATGATTTCAAGTCTGGATATATAGTTTATGATAGCGAAATTGTATTGTAGAGTTTTATTAAAGAAAATTGCTTATCGTGAAACTTATTTGAATTTTCGCTAAAATATAATAAAGACACAAAAGCTTCCCGTATTGGGAAAAATATAAAAAAACTTTGTAGCGTTATTATCATGAAACGATTTTCGCTGTGAGTTGTGTTTTTTGGTTACTTGCCAGATCTTATCAAGGCGCGCTTAGAGCAGTAATGATAGGAAGTTATGGAAAATAAAAGATGAGCAATATGCAAATAATATCTTTAAATGCAAGATTATTATTCCTGTTTCGACATATAATTTGTGCAACTAGTGCACCCCTGTCTGTCGAGTTTATCATATTGAGTAGATCGAATCCAAGGGGTCAACAACTTCACAGCTTAAATGCGATGCCATAAGATTAATAAAGCGAAAAGCCGACATTAATAGATGCTTTATAGGTTTACTATTGATTAGCAATGGAGCTCCAATAGTACTTCCCTCCGCCCATAAATTATAAGCGACCATTGCACAGCGCCGCACCTGTAAATCCATAACAAACAATCGGCCGCGTCTGCGATACGCTACGATACTCTACGGTATCGCTACGATAACGCTACGACGTAGAGCCAGCAGCTACGTACGCACGGTCCGTCGGTTCTCGATTTCCACTCAACGGCATAAATGAATTATGTGATGGGATTATGGACAGTGGTTCAACATGTGATGAAAATTATGGAAGGCTCGTTAGTTATTAGTGGAGGTTGTATGAGAGGTAGTCTTCTTTGATAAGAATGCGTTTATTACCAATGCTGTCACTGCCACTGGATTGCATTAATACAAAAATGTCTTGGGTTTTTCTGTTCAGTAATGAGCCCGTTGTCTGGAATTCGTGTCGGATGTGGTGATATCCCTCTATTACCGTCATGGAGATGGAAAAGTGGATGCACTGGTTGCACTTCTACCTACCCCTTCACGTCTAAAGCAGTAATGTGTTTGTTTTGTTTGTAACTTGCAATTGAGGATTGCAAGGATTGTTTGATCTATTGAGTTTTTCTATTCAATATTAGGAATTTGTGCCCGACATGGCGATAGGCTCGCCCTCTATCACATCATGGGACGGAATAACGGCGAAAAGTGGGTGCACTAGTTGCGCCTCTGCCTACCCCTTCGGGGATAATAGGCGTGAGTGAGTGTGTGTGTGTGTGTTTGATCTAGTTTCGACGTTACTACAACGTAGCTTTTCTTCAAAGCAATATTCTTATTTTATTTCGTAATACTATTTAAACAAAAGAAAGTCTAATCGATACTAAAGACTTGAACTAAGCCGTGCAGTAGTTATCGAAGCGCGGTCACTGCGACCCAGAGTTCATTTAATTATAGCCTACGCGACTTCAGTGCACTTCAGGGTAAATTAAGTATTAAAGTCGGGGAACGGACTTGGGGTATTTGATGTTGGTTGGGTGTATGGTGATTGGTGTTTAGAAGTTGATTAAGAAATTATAATATTAAGTTTTCTAAGACTTAACAGTATTCGCCAATTTATTATTCTCCCATTTTTTTATTCTCTTACAAGTACATACTTACAAAGCCGTTGTGGTTGGGTACTGTACTGACCTAATCCTTTTGCTTCTGTTAAGAACCAACAAATTACTTGTTTTTTTCGTAGCTCCGCCAGTTTAAATTTTTTCTGAAAAAGAAACTAATCAAGTAGGAAAAAATTACGTTACTCAGAAGTTTATCGTTCTAATAGTAAAAGTTTCTAGAATCGATTCAGTTCCAGTAATTACCTCGTAAAGGGCAAAACTTACTTTGTAATATGAGCTTAGATTTAGTTTTTAATAGTATTGAAATGGATCGAACTATTTTGGGGCATTGCTTTATAAAATGAAATTGGATGTGTCGTTGGTAATGCAATGAATAACGTCACAGTATTCAGTATACGTAAATACCTATATGAGGTCTTTCTATAGGATTGAGGGCAAAAGAAATAAAATTAATCAGGCTTGCGGAATCCCATTACGGGTTGGTCTTTTTAAAATGCAAGCTTATCGCTTTTAATGCATTACACGATTTACTTTGTTGGATTGCTTTTGACATGGTCCAATTCATTATGCCTTTGCAGTAAATGTAACTTAATTTTGGCGTTATTTGTTTCTATGAAAGGAATTTGAATTTCCAAATTTGCAATTTTTTTTATTCTTGTACATTTAAATTTGGACTGGGGAATCGAAATCTTAGAGTAATACTTCAATCTCATGGGAATTTCACCGAGGGATCAACTAAAAGATTTTTTAAACTAGTTTTATTATTTATAATAAGAATTACAGGTATTTATACGAACTATAGCGAACCATTCGTTATTAAAGGTCTCCTCTCGTGCCCTCATTCCGTCCCTGCCCTGCACCCCCGCCATCAAAGACGCGACACGGTCGCAGCCGGCCGACGTTGTGTGAAAGGTTTTGTCATTACCCGTTCCAATAGTTCATTACCTAGGTTAATTCTGTTTATGGACTTTAGGGCAGCGATATTGCATTAACATGCACATATTGTGATGTAATCGTGTTGGCAATATGTAGGTCAATTTGTGTTGGTAAGTTATTTAGAGCATCGGTAGTATGCAGTGGATTAATTGTAACGAATATTTAATTAAGTCTTAAGCTGTGATTCCGCAGAATGCGGCAGGACGTCACTTGCCGCGCGTCATTTGATTTGATTTGATTTGATTTGATTTGCATTTTTATCCTCGAAGGTGAAGGCCAGTAATGTACCCAGTTTTCGCCGTGCGTATTTCATCCCATGACGTGATGGGGGTACGCCTATCGCCATATCGGGCACAAATTTCTGACTCCGGGCTGATACTGAATTTAAAACCTAATATCACTTTGCCCGACCCGAGGGGAATCGAACCCAAAACCTTAGCATAGCAGGCATACTCTAATACAACTACTCCTGCGAGGCGGCAGTCAGTAGTTTAAATTGTTTACTAATAATATATCATTTATTTGTTCACAGATAAGTTTCACAACTATTATGTAAGTTTATACGCTGATTATTGAGTGCTATGCTTTCAACTATTAATGTAACAATAAGCAAAAAGCGAGCGAGTTCCGCTGCGGCCCGTGAAATTGAGGAAAATTTCAAAAGTTCGGCGAGGGTCTACGCGCTACGGATATACGTAGCAGCTCGTAGCACTTTCCTACGTCTTTGAGTTTATCTTGTTTTTTTATTATACTTAAGAGTTTGTCTGCTGCATATTTTTTAAAGATTTATAAGTATTCTGCCATTATAATCAAGACCTTTGCATTAAATTTACCGCGTGAAATAAATAATCCCATTTAATTGTATTTTAACTTAGTAAATCCTTACACAGATTATTATAAGTCTCCCGCTACGTCTGTCGCTCTGAACGCGATAGAGTCAAAAACTCCTCAACGGGTTTCATTGAAATTTGATGCGAAAATAGATTGAGATGTTGGGGAAGATATAGGCTGCTTTTTAGCACAGGAAAATATATAACGAGATTTTATTCCGTCTAAACTCTTTCATGCGGGCGGGAGCCCTGAGAAAAAACTAGTGATGAATACATTATTTCATTCACCGGATATATTATAACATCCTACTAATATTATAAAGGCGAAACTTTGTAAGAATGTATGGATATTTGGATGTGTGGATGTAAGGATGTTTGTTCCTCTTTCATGCAAAAACTACTGAACGGATTTCGATGAAATTTGGCACACGGGTAGATCATGTCCTGGATTAACACATAGGCTACTTTTTATCCCGGGAAAACATGGCAGAACGATAAAAAAAGGTCTACAAAGACAATATCATTGTTTAGTCTCCGTCGATTAAGTAAAAGACGGTAAGAGAATAAATATAACTTGTATCGCTCGCGGCTCCACCCGCGTGAAAAACTTTTTCAGGATAAAAATATTTTCCCGAGATAATATAGCACTCATGAGTAATGTAGCTTCCTATTAGTGCAAGAATTTTCAAAATCGGTTCAGTAGTGCCCGAGATTAGCGCGTTCAACCAAACACACTCTTGAGTTTTATAATAATAGTAGATTTTGCCCGCGGCTCCGCCCGCGTTAAAAAGTTTTTCCGGTATAAAAGTCTCGCTTTATGTTTTCCGGGATAAAAAGTAGCCTATGTGTTAATCCTGGACATGATCTACCTGTGTGCCAAATTTCATCGAAATCTGTTCAGTAGTTTTTGCATGAAAGAGGAACAAACATCCATACATTCTTACAAACTTTCGCCTTTATAATATTAGTAGGATAGGATTAGCATAGATTTTCGCATTACTAAATATGACATAAAATATATACTAGCAAATATTTAAAATAGAATGAATGAAAAGCTACTTGAGTGAAAGATCGCAGTGTGTCAAAGTTGCTCAAACACGAAGTGATATATTACCCGTTAGTTTTGGTGTACCTCAACGTAGTATTCTTGGACCGACACTTTTTTCCATTTATATTAATGATATTCTTGAAGTATCGAGTGATGCTACAACAACAATCTGTTACGCCGATGACACTGCCATAGTTTTTAAAGATTCAAGCTGGGACAAAGCACAAAAAAGGGCTGAAGCCGGGTTATGGCAGATAAACAGTTGGCTTAATAATAACTTATTACTTCTAAACACAATCAAGACCAAATTTGTTGCCTTTCATAAGACTGAGCGCTCTAATCCAAAAATGTTGAAAAATCTGACCATACACTCTTGCAAACCTTCTAACAATCATCCTCTTCTCTCGTCCTCCTGCTCCTGTAGCAACGTTAGTCGCACTGAATGTATAAAATATTTGGGCATTCTAGTTGACGAGAAACTTACCTTTAAACAGCACATCTCTGCAGTTGCTGGCCGCACCAGAAAGATCATCTATGTAATGAAAAGTCTTCAACATCTTACTAATAAGAAAATCCTATTACAAGTGTATACTGCCCTTTGTCAATCTATTTTGTCCTATTGTATCACAGCATGGGGAGGTGCAGTCAAATCAGCTATGATTGAGCTCGAAAGAGCTCAACGCGCAGTGTTGAAAGTCATGCTAGGCAAACCTTACCTTTATCCCACTAACGACCTTTACGAAGAATGCCAGGTTCTTCGAGTTCGTCAAATTTACATATTAAAAGTGGTTCTGAGCTCTCACAAAAAGACCCTCAACTCCGTGGATTATGAAGATTTGCTGGGTAGGCGCACCTATAAAATTGCAATACCCCATGTCCGTACGGCTTTTGCAAGACGTCTACTTATTTTCCAGAGCTCAAATATCTATAACAAGGTATGCAAAGTCTGCTGTATTAAAACTTTAACACTAAAATCAGCAAAACTTAAAATAAAACGATGGTTATCAAGTCTAAAATATGACGAATTAGAAAATTTAGTCTCAAATACTATTTATTAAATATATATACACACACGCACGCACACACACACACATACACACACACGCACTCATACACTGACGCATCCGCACTACATCACTATGGCAAACTTGTAATTTTATACTTGCTTCTATATTACTTAATATCGAATCTTTGATTTTAATTTAACTTAAATTATACATATTAGTTAACAACCTACCTTAATAACAGTTATACATAATATGGATAGAAACCAAATTATGCAAATGTAACCACTCATAGATCTTTGCGATACAGGTCTGCGAGCCTAGTGCAAAGATCACTAGTAACTTAAGAATATGATTGTATCCTTATGAACAAAAATTTAAAACAAACCATTCTATCCGCTCGAGGCGATGTAAATCTTACTTTTGTTGCCAGTCGCGCGGCTCTCGTTTGAAAAATGCTGATTATTGCGATAAGGGAGAGATTTATCGTGAAGCTTAGATAGCCTAGACCGGCCATTGTGTCGGGTGTAGTCGGTATTATCTGGGCTGTGGAGCTCTGGATAATCTCGCCGCACGTTTGCTTAATGATCTTACGATTGATGTAGACGTTTTGATGCTTTGAAAGTATTTTATGATAAAGTGTTATGATCATATGCTGGTATATTTTAACGACTTGATAATGTGCTGTCAAATGCAACAATTTATTCATGTCTTAAATAACAATATGATACATAAATGATAAAGCAATATACAGATGGAGACCGTGAATAAAATACCCAATGATAATCACAGTTTATGGAAAATGTTGAGCCCTCTGCTAACTTTTAATGAAAGTAATGAGATATTATAAGGGTTTTCCACCGAACTTTACTGACGTAGACAATAAACAGTGTGCACACATTAGCCCAAACATTTTCTAATGAAACGACAGAAATAATACTTCGGAATTTTATTTTTCGTTATTAAAAAGAAGAAAATGAAAAAGGGCATCGCGTCATCGCCGGGGTCGGCTGACCCGGCTCTAAATTGGAAAATGTGGGTATAAATTAAATTCCGCTCGTAATCCGACGAGGCGGGATTACGTTGCCGGTGACCTGTGAAACGACCTCTGACGCACCGGATCTTGTACAGCCTGAGAAACAGATATTACCTATACCGGTTGAAGTGTGATTAAAAATGATGTGCGATTGTGGCGGCATAATTAACAACACCGCCACCTATCAACATTGGCTGGGAACAAACTAAATAAGTTGTCAACAAGATGACCCGACACTCATACATCGGACATCGACAAGTGGTATCGACGATCAAGAAATAACGCACAGTAATATCTACTAGATGGCACCACACGATCCTGAATCGCACTTGCAATATTTGAGCGATGCAAAGCATATATACCACCTCCGAGTTAGAACCGTCGGAGGGGCCGCGGCCGGTCAGGCGCAACATCTGCCTGACTGGAAATTCCCTTCCATACAGGAACGCAACCATCTGTTCCTCTACTGCGGCGACCATCCTTTCGCCGCTAAACGATTACCGGTTTTAGTTCAAACTAGTTTAGTGTTTCATTTTTAAGATGTTGATTTTGATGTTAAGATTTTAATCTATCCTATGATAAGAGTTTGCTCGCCGCCGGTGTGAAAGAACTTTTTTGGAATAAAATTTGTACTGTGTAGCTTTCTGAGTTAAATAGAAGTCTGTTGTCAGATTTCCTCAAATCCATTTAGCGGTTTCTGCGTTCGCAAATTAACAAGATGGCATGAGGGAGGAAACTTGTATTTTGACTTTTTCTAAAGCTCAAAAAAAAAAATCATTTACCAATTTAGATGGTATATGGTTTGGCCTTTCAGGCTTTGTTTTTGATGTGCACGATACAGGCATAGCCTAGTGTGGACATGGTTGTTAACTCTTATAAGATGTGTAATTTTTGGAGAATGAATTTTAAATCTTTAAATTTCTGTTTCTTTAAATAAGACATTCTGCCAAAATGACTATTACCAAACTTTAATAAAAAGGTACACATCTCCGAATAAAATCGGTTCCAGGAAACGTGCGTAAACGGGAGACGTTCCAACGTCCTCAACGAGTCTTATTTCACTGAAACGTTTTTCACTGAACTAGAACGCATTCCGAAGTTTCATAATGTGCCCTGAAATTAGCTCTGTGAACTCGCTGAAGTGGTACGCGTGCGTATGGTGGTATATTATTGTGTTGTTCATTTTTATTTATTTAGAATTTCTGGAGAGTGAATGACATATCAATCGCTTAGGGTAAAAAATTAAATTAAAATTTAAATAACCCCCGACACAAAAAAGCTATAAAAAGTTAAATAATAATAGTGTCTTTTTCGTTTAAGTACCTAGTAATGTTTTGACCCAACCGTCGTCGCGTCGAGGGACCGCTAAAGAAGTATTTTCATCTCCCTGGTCCGGAGTTCGGTCCCCCGACGTGAGGACGCTTGTGTCAAAACATTACTAGGTACTTAAACGACAAAGACACTATTATTATTTAACTTTTTATAGCTTTTTTGTGTCGGGGGTTATTTAAATTTTAATTTAATTTTTATTTCAAACTTTTTAAATTACTTTATTCTCTATCATGGGGCCTTGATAATCAACTATCTATCACCTACTCGTTGAGCCCATCCTTATGAGCCCAAAAACACTATATCTGCTATAAGTTGCTAAGGAGTTGGGTATCCCGCAGACTACTTGATGCCGCAGCATCAGCTCATGTTTACAAATATATTGAATGTCACAGTACACCAAATTTAAAGTCAATCGGATTTTTTAAGTTGGAAATGAGCTGATAATCTTCAAACGCCTGAACAGATCTTCATAAATTATAGCTAAGAACCATCGCAGTCACATCAGCTTTCAAACAAAAAAAACCGCGTCCCAATCGGTCCATTCGTTTGAGAGCTACGATGCCACAGACAGACATACAGATACACAGATACACAGATACACAGATACACACCCTAAACTTATAACTCCCCTCTTTTTTGTCGGGGGTTAAAAAGAAGCCAATGTTAATTCCTTTTTAGTAAATGATACAACACTATGCATGAAAATTTATGTAAATTTTTTATACTCTTTAACGTCACTCTCTCAGCATTTCTGTTCGGATACAAGGCTGGTATGAGAAACTATGATGAGCGTATGGTTTCATAACACTTTGTGACTATACAAATATTTGCAAATCAGGCAAAAATATTTTGCCTGTTCTCCGCTGTCTTTATTAAATTGGCTCACTGCTGTACCGTAGATGATTTAAACATTATGATTAAGCTAAAATACAAATAAATTTATTTTTGTCTTTATGTAGATCATTAAGTATAGAAAACTTTCAAACTTTAACGGTCCTAAACAAGCTAAAAAGTACAAACATCTTTTTTATATTTCACACACTGGGTACGAAAACGGAGGTCTTAGCTAAGCAGTGAAAATGAGCTAACAAAAACCAGTAGTCTCCCCGCCCGTCCTTACCTTTGAAAACATGTCTATACACTCCCGTATTCATACTCCTGTACCGGTACTTCCAGCCCCTTCAAGCCTTAGTCATTTTTGAATTATTTCCAACTCGGAGCGTATCTCGGTCATCCACCTGAGCGTGTAAAGAGCTGCTCCCTCCGAGGTGCGGCGAGGCTGACATCTATACTGTTTGTAAGGTGCACAAGGCAGTGGCCCACTTAAATTGTTCAATACGTCATTTGTGGTATATCGAGTATAGTATTCTGCAGTAAATGTTAGACATCGAGTTATATTTGCAATAGAAAATGTGCAAGAAATGTATCCATACTTTCCCGAGCTTATACTATATCTGATGACATGATATAGGGTGAAACTATCATCTTATTAGACAAACTCTAGTAGTCTGTCAAGGCCTGCGACGGACACCGGTGTCCATATATATATAGGGGTTTTCCATACATCTATATATATAACACTCGAGCGGATTGGTATTGTGTGCACTCCAGCCCGGTTTTTGGTTAGTGACGAAAGTGTGGAGGGCCCGCGTAGGCGCAGGAATCTGTTTTCATTGCCGCGGGGTGTGCGCACACGCCGCGCCGCGTCAGCACCTACCGCCCGGGCGGTCACACTTCTCAATGCCGTGCTCGCTCTGCACACAGATCTAGATATATTTTATGATAAACCTTGCCATATATACAATAGGATTAAGTTATTTTTAGAAACAATGTAAAATATTGCCTAGTTTAATTAAGTATTAGAATATTTTTAGTTATCTTTTAAAATTTTATTGTTATTGTTGTTATTGAATGTTTATACTTAGATTATATTGTTAGATGTAAGTGTTTTGGCTAAGTGCTGTAAACTTTCATTTCATTATAAATAAATAAATAAATAAGCGGGGTTTGACGGGTTAAGGATTAAATCCCTTGACAACGCAGCTTTGTTTTTCAATCTAAAATTGTTATTATTTAAAGCCCAAGTATGCTATTATTTTAAATATTCACGTTGAATTTCTTATGTTAAAACTATAAATTCTCATCAGCTTGTATAATAACATTTAACTGTAAATGCATACTGTTAATCTGAACTTTGTACCATAATACGTTAAAAGCGGGCACAAAAATACGAGCGCCATTGAGTTGGCTCCCTGAATTGCTCTTCACAATGTAATTAAAAAATTGCAAATGAAGACTGGCTCATTTTTATTATTTTTAATCACGGCGTAGAGATGTTTCTTTCTTTATTTGTATGTAGGTAAATTAAAGTGCTTAAGTTGAAAGTTGCTTGTGTACGAGTTTAACAAGCATACATATATGGGAATTCAGTTGTTGATAATCAGGCAATGTTACTATAAACTTACCCTGATTTTTGTATTCTGTCGGTGACGTTATACCTGATGTACTATTTAAACACCTAAGTAGCCCGGGAGTGCCATCTATGCTCAGTGCGGTAATAGAGTTCATCATCAGCGAATATAAGATAGTGTGGATGCACTAGTTACGCTTCTGCCTAGCCATCGGTGATAAAAGCGTGATACTTTTTACCAGCGTTTCTTGATCTTTTTCAGTCCCTGGACCCCTAGAAAATGTAGCACAATTTCATGGACCCCTTAATAAAAAAGCATAGGAGTATAGGACAATTTATTTTAGTACTAAAATTTTTTTTTATAAACTGTTTTAATGTGAAGGTTGGTGCTGCTTTTTTGCAACTAAATTAGTAATATTTGGGTTGATGTTAGTACTAAGTTGTAATTCAAATCGGATTCCAATTGTAATCTATTCCTGTATTTGTTTTTGATATATACAAGACCAGAGATCCCGCTTACTGGCGCACGCTTTGCGTGCTAAGTAAGCGTAGAGATTATGAGAATTTATTTATTAATTCAAATTTCTATAGATGTTGCTTTCAACGATTGCCAGATAGAAATAGTAAAGCTGACCAGATATATGGCCTTTTATAAAATATGAAAAGTATGTTCCCAGCTGAGGTTAGGGCGGAATATATTCACGCGTCGCCATCATCAGTCAGACGCCCGTGTCAACAGCCCTCGGGAGGCTGCGTGGCCGACTCGCCGCATAAACAATCTGTCAATGTTATAATGACGTGTTTAATATTTACACAGCTCAGTGGTAAGTCAGCTGTGAACCGAGATTAAGTTGAATTGGTCTCGAATTGAGACAAATGTTTGGACAAATATTTGTTTCGAGTTCGGGTGTTGTGAGGCCCCTGTAGTTGATGCCCATGTTGCAGGAATCATGTTTGTGTTGTCTGTGTGTTGGGTTACGGGTGTGTTATATAGATTATGCTAGTCACATACATAGTTTGAGTCCACTTAATATCTACGCAATAGGTTCTTTGGTATACTTTGTAAAGGTGAATATGTTTAATCATTCTTGCACACAACAAAGATTTATCAAATTGATATATTTTTTTAAAATATACCTAATGGTTTATTGACTAAAGACAAATAATCTAAGACTTTTCTTTCTTTAAAAGATCAGCTGAGCAGAGCCGCACGTCAAAGCTTGAAATAAAATATATTACATTCAAACCCATCTAATTTGCAATCACACAGCCAGCGTTGATGCGGTTATTTGATATTTTAAATAAACACTTCGGCGGCGTCGCGTTTATTTAACTGTCCACATAATATTCTGAGTGCAACGCAACATAATGTGCAGTCGGTATGCGATGCAGTTTATTTTCCGAACATTAAATGCCAGCGTGGAATGGAATGCAATTTCGTGACGTGCATGTTGCCTGCACATACGTAAAATTTCATTGTTAACAATGTTTTAAAGTTTCCACATTTATTTTGTTCAGGTCAATTTTGTGTTATGGAATTGTGTGTTTCTGTAAGATTGTTCAGTGATAAGTAATTAAAATAAGATAATACCATGTCTTTAGAGCCAAACTATGTCTATATTAAGAATCCGCCGTCGAATAAACCCAAGCGATCCACTTTAAACCACAACATGGCGGCACACAGCACGCTAAAATTTAATTACAAGTCCAATCCACTCGGACAGCGCTGCAGCATTAGACAGGCCGTGTTCACTATTCCCCGGGCCATTACCGACGCTGCATAAAATATTCAAGCGCTCCTAAGCTTGTTGTGGTTGCTGTACACCGCTACGGAGCTTCATTCCAGTGGAATTGGATCCTTCCAGCCGGAGCGGTGTGTCGGTGACGTCACCGTTCATGACACGTGACGTGAGAGTAGTTTTTTTGGTTTTACGTTTCAGAATTGTGTAGTGGGTTGTAAATATTGTTGGTGGGAATGGGATAGCAGATAGATTTTGTACTAGACTCAATAGTGATCGTTCACATCGTTCTGTTCTATGGCAATTGAACAAAACACCATACTGGCTCAGCTTAAAGTCTTTTATTTGTTAGTATTTGGAATGCTCTAAATCAAATCCAGTTTGTAACTATGTGATACCAGAACACAATAATTATAAATTGCACGGCAAAATATTAATACAACGAGAAAACAAAACAAAGTCAAAAGCTACCAAATGGAAAACAAAGATATATTTTAATAGTTGTATTTCCATGGCTCTTTGTGTGAGATGGTATGTGGCGCCGCTTGTCTAGACGCCCTGCCTGTGTCGATCACTTCTAGGCTCCAACGGCTTTAGCACGTCTGTGGTACCCCCTCTGACTTACTAACGCTTTATCTAATGTATTCTTAGGGTAGTTTCAGTTCATCTGAATCAGGAGACGATTAAGTACCTCGTATAAACATACACACATTCATAGCATCACGCGTTATTCCGTTTTCAGGGCTAGGCAGGGGTGTGAGACACCCACATTCACTATCTATGTTAGGTGTCGTGTAAAAAGGGACAGGCTTATTGCTTTTGCCAGGCACATTTTCAGACTTCGGGTTGATACTGAGAAAAAAACTATCAATTTGCGCGATCGGGGAAGCGAACCCGAGACCTCAGCTTTGTAATCGCACTGCCATACAACTGCGCCACCGAGGCAGTCACCTCCTCCTTACTTCGCATAAATAGAAGTAATAAAACCGAGTAAACAAGCCTGAACCCTTAGTGAAGGAAGCCTGTTCCTAGCGGTGGGATAATACAAGGCTGGTGTTATTATATCACCCAGATCGAATACCAAAATGCATTGCCAAACATTGCGCATCACTTATCATCTTATAGTCATTTTTCATGTAAAGGTACTATCGTTTACTACATACTGTAACATAAAGGTGGGCGCACAATGCTATACAGCGACAGGAAAAAACATTTCTATATTACCAGACAGACTCGCAAACTAGAGAAATACGACTTACCAACAAATATTTTCAACAGCTGTTCTTCAAAAGCTAAATTGAATGCAGTAGTTTAGATTTCACTGAACAAGCAACAACGCAGTCAATTTGCTAAAGTTTGTGTTTAAGTTTATTAAAACTTAGTATTAAGTACAA
This sequence comes from Lapara coniferarum, assembly GCA_949316025.1. Classification (NCBI taxonomy): domain Eukaryota; kingdom Metazoa; phylum Arthropoda; class Insecta; order Lepidoptera; family Sphingidae; genus Lapara; species Lapara coniferarum. Next base: position 29,927,058 of record OX438927.1, read on the forward strand.
TCACCTCTGTATCTTTCGAGCACACGTTGTGCTGCCGCAGTGGTCCGCACTTCCTAACGCCACAATAATACAGAGTGTACACTGGTCTGGTTTATTTTTTACGCTAAATTTAAAATTTGCTGTTAAATATATTGCGTGTTAAATTTACGAGGCTGTTCGTGATTAAAATCATGGGCCACTGTATACTAGACACGTTCGTTTGCGAGGTTCTCGGTACTGCAACATCAGGTTTTTACACCAAATACTAATTGGATACAAGTAGTTTTGTGTTCCGGTTTGAAAGTCGTAGCCAGTGTAATTACTCGGCATTACGAGATAATAGCTCAGGAGGATGAACTTGATTCAGTTACATGTCATTTTATTTTATTACACATCATTATCTATACTAATATTATAAAGCTGAAGAGTTTGTTTGTTTGAACGGGCTAATCTCGGGAACTACTGAACCGATTTTGAAAATTCTTTCACTAATAGGAAGCTACATAACTCCTAAGTGCTATAGGCTACTTTTTATCCCGGGAAAATATTTTTGTCCCGGAAAAACTTTTTCACGCGGGCGAAGCCGCGAGCACTACTAGTATTCAATAAAACGGACTAATCGTTTAGCAATAGTAAAAACGATTCAACTTGTCAGGCGATTTGGTGCTTAGCTCTACAATAATCGACCCGTGTAAACACCTGCTTTCCACCGCCCTACGTCCATAAAGAAACAATTTACCCCCCACACTCCTTATTATAAGTACGAAAATCGGGATACTCATTTATCGGAGCACGCGCCGTCTATATCCCAGATGGACTGGAGTCTAGACATGCTTAAATATGAATGAGGGGTTATTTGAACTCTTTAGTGGATTAAATTATTTCTTGGTGAACTGTGTAATTATGAAAGATTGTTTTCTGAATGTCTGTGTACCTGTGTGTAATGTACTTGCTATTTAGTTGAAGAAGCACAAAAGTAAAAGTACGTTTTGACACTATCTGGCTTTGACTCAGTGAAAAAATTAGGCTTGCAAGGAGGCTACTGGTTACCATTTTATTTCTACCTCTTTGCTTAGCGACGTAAACACAATATGTTGAAAATCTCACCATAACTGTGCCAAACAGTCGAGAAAAATCGGCAAAACTGTGGCAACTGTCTCTCGTTAGTGTTGACTAAATGAAATTCGGTCTCCATTGAAACTACCAGATACATCGTAATCACCTTGCTATTGTAGAAAAAAATGACTAAAAGTTGCAGCCTCAGTCTGCTTTATTCTATCGAATTAAGACTTGCAACGTCGGCAAAAATCGAGACTGATTCCATTTTTTTCCATCTGCAGTGCTTTGACGTCAAACGATTTTAATAAAGTTATCGGTATTATAGGTGAGCTCTCGAGCCCCGAGCTCCGGCCCTCTGCTAGAAGTGCTTGTAATTAGCATAGGAGTGGCACTGCAGGCCCAGGGCATGCCGGAAAAATATTTAGGCACGGTTTTGTAATTACCTTTCTATATGCACTAACCGAATTTGCTTACGTTATGTAAAGTGCTATTTTCTAGAATATTTAAGCAGTGTAAATGAAAGTATATCAGTATTCTGTTAATTTACTATTTAACTATGTTTAGCTTGCGTTTCCGTTCGCATAAAAGTCCGATCCTGCGTTAAAAGCAGTCTATAATTGTAGTAGTATTTTTGCATGAATGAAATTATGTTAATTCCACATAAAACTTAAGGAGCGCATTTAAAATATCTAATATCTTTAACTTAACATAATAGTGGTCATTATATAGATGTAATATACAGTGTCATTTCAACATTGCGTTACTAAATGAAACCACATATTCAGCGTGACCTCTGCTAACATCGTGCAAAATATTATCCATGGGTAACGCATACTTTCGCCAATAATCCCGATTATAGTTTTATAGTTTTTTGATCACGCTGTGTTTTAGCGCGCTTGACTTTATTCAGTGAATCACGTCACAGCTGACGATGTTATTACAAAACCTATAGGATTAAGAAGGGCAACTCACAAATTCACTTGCAATACATTCACTCACATAGCTGCAGCAGTACCGCTTGAGACGTGGAATTTGAAATAAAATAATTAAATTGCTACTAGAGCAGTCCCTACTCCCTAACTAATACGTTATAAATATCAACATGAAATAAAAAATTGTCATGTTATTGTATGAAAAGGAACTAATTATTTTTTAAGTGTTATGCTGTAAAGAAAAGTATTAATTCTTTAATAATAAACTTTGTTTTCGTTAATAAATAAGTTTACCTACCGAAATAGGTAGGTACTAAACAACTTGCAGTCGGGTTATTAAAAAAGTTACAGGATTTTAATCTATTGATATCATATTGTTTAGATTCCGTATGATATTTCAACGTTCATTTTACTTTTAACATCAATATTTCTGGACGTCATGCCTAAAATAGGTTTACGTAAATACTTTATACTACCAAAGGCCTTATTATGCCTTCTGTACCTTCTAATCTCTAGCTACATTTTGTATCGCGTCAGAGTCGTTGATCTTGTTACTAACACATTGAAACTAACGTGCAGATACCAACATGTTATGTCTCTTTCGCACGCCATTCATTACAAACACGCACTCAAACACGCTGTGTTGCCAGTATAAACATTTTAACCGACAAGTTTGCTAAAATGACACAGCTTTTCAAAGAATCGGATATAAGTTTATTTATCACATGGATTTCTAACACACTTAAATAAGTGCATTAAATAATAAAATAACTAGGGTAATTATGCTAATGAAAATTCTACTTAAATGAATACGCAGCAATATCTTTGTATTGTAAAAATAACATTACTTTAAGCAATAAAGCATACCAGAGCTCTAACATCATTTAATTTCAATATGCATTGTGGTACGGTTTAAATAGAATAGAACAATGTAAAACTAAAACTGCAAGATATTGCAGAATAAGGTAATAGTACCAAAGCTTGGTATCCCTGTGGGAGCACGTGTAACACGAACATCAGCTGGCGGGGCCAACGATCGCGCGCGCCAGCGGGCGCACGGCGCACTTGTCGGCATGTTCTTTGTATAGGGCTGCCATTACCTAAATTGCCGACGCAGGAAAAACACGGCAAGAATCCCGGACATTTGGGCGAAATATGGGTTTATTCCCGGACACCTCTGACAGAGTACCCCAGTATCTCCGCACCGCAATAACAATCGCAATTTTTAATTGTTCCTGCCTGAGTAATAATACCTAAAACTGGCGTTATTTACTAACCACTTATAAAGTGACTCGACCAAGTGCATAAAAATCCTTCTAAATACCTATGCTTTACCTACTTACAAAAATTTTGGTAATTAGTCAATTGAATATCCTGGTTATCTTAAATTAAGTTCAGTCATTACTCACTATTGGAAGCTTTAGTATTTAAAACGTACGTAAATGTTACTTATTCTTGACAAAAGTGTGCGTGTATTCTATGAAGTGGTAAAAATTAAACGTTTTTTACCTTACTAGTAAATTACGACAATTCCAGGTAATAGCAATAAGTACAAGTGATATTTATCAAAATGTGTAACGTCGAAATACATCGAGATTCGCGGTCCGGGATTCGTGGACTTCATGCCTATGGCCCCGCACTGGCTCCTTCAGGCGCATGCGCCGCGGGAAAGCGGGGGACGGCGCGCGCGTCGCCCGCCAGTCGCCACTCGGCCACAGTACTCGGCACTCGTCATTTTGCCAGCGGCCACTCGCTAGGCAGCAACACGACGTGGCGTATGTTGATTTATGTACCGAATGTTAGGCCGATGCGCCCTATGTACTTACTCGTAACTATTGTAATTTTATTATTATATCGTTTTGTATCGATCCGAGTGACCTTGCCTTTGACATCGCTTCGGGAGACGCGAGTCATGTGTATGTTTTTATGCGCACACGATCAAATGTTCTCTAATTGTAATTATTATTCTATTGTGTTCATTTTTAAGTTTCTGTTGTGGTAAACTATGATTTACATTTACAAAGCTCGTGAATAAAGTGTTAATGTTTCCGAGAAGGTCGTTGAAATGGCTTTTGTACTTTTAGGGATTACTGAGTAAATGTTCAAAATTCCAATTTTCCAGAACCTCGCTGACACTCGTATCATAACGGTAGCATCATAGTCGGTTTCACGAAATCGATCGACGAATTTGACGGCTTGAGCGTGCGATTCTTGCTGATGTATCGTGTGATAGTTGATAGAATCTTAGGGTTGTGAGGCTTTTTGATAAGCTACGTGCGGTGTACGGACTGTGACCATTATCGAAGATGCCACAATGATTTCAGTCTTCTAAAGGAGACATAACTGGCTCTGACAGAATCTAGTAAGTGACTGTTGTTTAGATTGACCTATGTGACCTGACACACAAGCATTGGTAATAATAGCGACCTCATCTTTTCGGTTTGGAATAAAGCTTCTTGTTTACGATGGCGCGATGTGACAGCTTATCGTTGCGCTCCGTGTGTGCATCTCTTGTTCGCGTGTGCGTGAGCATATTATCAATCAAACACACAGACCTCAGTGCGATGTTGACGCTCCGACGATTTCTCGTTTACTAGTAGTGGCAATAGGATGTCTAAAATTAAAAGATCTTTTTTGTTATTTATTTTGTTTGAAAAATGTACTTCTTTATTTTACACTTATGGTTAAATTTATTAACTGCATGGTGTTTCTTTCAAATTGATTTTATCGCAGTTAAATTTATGTATTCGGTTACAAAATGACCCTGTAGATTGTTCACTTTGAAAGCTAGTCCATATTTTGTACATAACCTTTAGTACCCAAATCCTTCATATCTAATGTACACAAACTCGCGACTGACTTGTTTTCATGAATGCCACTGAAGTTTGTTCGAAAGCATGTGCTTTGCGCAGGTCCCAAAGCGGGAGGCTGCGGTCGCTATTGTGACGCTGTTATCTCGGCCTCCCAAGGTTTCGGATGAAGACCTAACCTGAAAATAATGATACACTAAGTTTGAGAGTTGTGTGTGGTTTTTGAAGAATTAGTGTAATTGAAACTAGAGTATCATATAATTTAGTAATAAAATCTTGGAATCTGTGATTAAAAACTAGCATCACAATAAACATACGAAATAAGACAAACGTGCCTTTGCCTGAAGGGGTAAATAGAGTGTTTCTATCATGTGAAGTGAGCCTATCACCTATCGGGTGCAAATTCCAGTACCAAAGGAACTCAGTGTGCTTAGATTGTAGCAAAAAGACGCAACTCGTAAGACGGTGTCGTTTAATTATGATGTACTAGCTTTTGCCCGCGGCTCCGCCCGCGTTAAAAAGTTTTTCCGGGATAAAAGTCCCGCTTTATGTTTTCCCGGGATAAAAAGTAGCCTATGTGTTAATCCAGGACATGATCTACCCGTGTGCCAAATTTCATCGAAATCCGTTCAGTAGTTTTTGCGTGAAAGAGGAACAAACATCCATACATCCAAACATCCATACATTCTTACAAACTTTCGCCTTTATAATATTAGAAGGAAGGATGTGATTGATCGAGAGACCAATACGTCAGTCACGTGTTAGTCTCAACCAATCCCAATAAAACGAAATAGAGACGTGACGTGTTTTTTTTTTTTCACATTATAAGCCCACAGGTTACTTTTATATTGGAACCTGACTTTACGCGCTGCTCTATTGGTGTCAAATTTCATCCAAATACCTTCAGTAGTGTTTGCGGTTACTTCTAACCTACTACATTATTTTTCCATTTATAATGTCAGTTAAAATGGGGGTTTATTTTTCTTTGATTTTATTTTCTTTGATAAGGCATAGGTAGGTTAAAGAGATACACTATATCTCTGCCATAATGTCGTTTACAAGGAACCTTGTACATTACGTCTAAATTCGTTGCAGAGGTCGAGACTCGGTTATTGATTGCCGTTATTCCAGTCACGCGGTGGTCTCGTGACGTCAGACCCCCATCTCCCTCTACATATCCACCACTAAACAACTGATAGGTGTCTATTGTGAATTCCTTATGTGTGTGCCATGTTTAGATGCTCTTTGCAGTATTGGGAAAATGTGAATTATTAGTAACTAGCTTTTGCCCGCGGCTCCGCCCGCGTTAAAAAGTTTTTCCGGGAAAAAAGTCCCGCTTTATGTTTTCCCGGGATAAAAAGTAGCCTATGTGTTAATCCAGGACACGATCTACCCGTGTGCCAAATTTCATCGAAATCCGTTCAGTAGTTTTTGCGTGAAAGAGTAACAAACATCCAGACATCCATACATTCATACATTCTTACAAACTTTCGCCTTTATAATATGAGTAGGATTTTTATGAAAGTGTATTGAATGTTTAGAGCACACGCTATTATATGAGTTGGTGACCGCTGCAAATGCAACTTAAATGCGATGCAGCTGGGATTTGTTTATTTTTATACATATTTGTACGCTGATAAGGTGCAGAGAGGCACGCGGGCAAAATTGCGCCATCTGCAAAAAACCCTTAGGAAAATATAAGCTGTCTCGCGTGGCAGCACATTTTATTCATAACATTTTTCTTCGCATTTCGATCTTTTCATGAGCAGCTGTGACATTTTTCCCAACTAGACTATTTTTTCAAGTTAAATATAACTATTATTAGAATGCTGCCTTCTAGGGCACAAATAACTTTGACCAATTAGTTTGTAGAGGCGTTATTTGGTGTATTAAAAATAACGTAACAATTCCAAGAACTCACATTGACGAGGAGGCTCAATTTATTTTTGGCTGTACCGTGAATGAATGGTTTCCATTTCAAATATTTACCCCGTGTTAAGCCGAATATGACACTGTTCAGGTGGTTAATAAAATAGATTTGTTTCCAAATGGATGCGTATACTAATGTAAATTAATGTATTTAAAAAAAGGATATCTTTTTTTCTTTCAAATATTTGTAAATCATACAAACTTTTATTCGATGCTGCGTCTCAAGCCACGGCTCTTTATTACACAGCGGGCTCAATATATCTGGTTGTGGATTTTAGTAATTCAATTACTCAATTCATATTGGATTCTGTACACCAATAATGTGCTATAATAAATATGAAATGAAAAGTATTTTATAGACTTTAAAAATGTAACATTCTAATATTCTCGGAAAACATTGTAATTTTTTACGAAGGTGTTTCATTAAATATTATGTTGGTAAATTTTTGTAATCGTATCTAGAAATCTAGTATTTGTGTAACATGCGATAAAGTTTGTACATAGGCGTTTAAAAGTTGATTACACTTAGCGAACCATTTTATTAGATTATCGAATGATAAGACGGACATACCGTGCGCCTGATGGTAAGCGATACAACTATAAATAGTAGCAACACCATATAGAACTTAATATTACAAAGTACTACGTGGCAATAATATAGATATACATCATCACTGTCTATTTGGCCATTGGGTGCATTTAATCCAGGACTAACTGTAATGTGGCAAATCTCTACAGTGCATTCGTTTACAAAACAGAGTCGCTTTTATATTTATACGATATCGCCATAATTAAATGACATCAGTCATACATTAAAACGCTCATTGGACGAGACACGTTAATTACCCGTTCCGACGCCAGACAGTGTGCTGTAAAATTATTCAATTTTGCACTAAAAGCAATGCTGTGTCCGCGTCAACCGTTGGGTAAATATTTTTCTCCAGTCTGGACTTGTGGCATTTGACCGGCGTGAGGCTGAGTCCGTGGTGAAGTAGACGCAGCACGACGCAGGAATGTAAAATTATTTTATCACAGAAATCAAATTAATATTAATTCATACTTTAGTAGATTACTATTAAACCAAATAAAACATTAGCCTTGTCAAGTAAATATTTCTAAACAAGCTTTCGAATTTATCAAAATTCAACAGTTCACAATTCACTGTATTTTTTCAACAATATTTTTATCAAGAAATATAAATATTTTTATTACCAAAATGTCAATTAGTTTTAAATTGCCTTCTACAAGCTCTTTTAAATCGTCATGAATCTGTTTCTGAATGAAATTAATCTGTTCTGCGCTGCGTAGCTTGTGAAGTAACATAGGCTCAGTGACGAGAGTGCACACTGTAAACTGTTCGTCGCGTGTTTGTTTTAGTCGTCAGTGTTTCGATCTGCGCGGTCCAGTGTTTGTGATTTTTGATGGGAAATTGCACTGTAAACGGTCACGTGGCTGAAGTACAGTTCATATGGACGGGAGTGATGTCAATTATACTGCATGTCATATTTTATAATTTACTAGTTTTTTATTGCTGCTGCGTTTGCATAAAAGTTTGTACCCCGGATAAAAATAAATCCTTATTTCATCTTTTGATGTGATATGAGACGAACTTCGTTACCTCGGAGACAAATCCTTAGGTAATTCTTGAAAATATTATGCGGGTCCAAAACTGGCAAATGGCTATGAATCGAATCGTGACCACTACGGTTTGCAGTCCATGTACGTTACCACTCAACAAATGAGGCGATATAATTTCAGATAGTACAATAACCTCGTTAAAAATAAATAACGATGGCTATGTTCGGTGTTTTGTGACATTTTCAACTTCTTTATAGAATGGGGATCCGGGGATAAATTGCTTGTTTATGAAACGATATTTAAGATTTATGAGTCCATTAAAATATTATAGCCATTATTGGAGTTAAAGGGACGGTAAAGCAGATTTTAATGCAACATTTTGTATAGGGAAGATAACTGGGTGGTAGGTCTCGTCTACTATTATAGAATTTGCTGCGTAGTTACCATCTTAATGTCTATTTCTGCCGCTAAGCAATATTGGGAGCTACTAGTATTGTGTTCCATTTAAAGAACTAATTTGTAGACAGTATAAAAAAAACAAAAGGCACCTTCTCTTGATTCCAATATACAAATTGTCGAATATAATATAAAACTACAAGCCTTGATCCATGAAGGGCACGTGAATGAACACATATAATTATAGACTTTCTATTGTAAACTTATTGCATTTAACAATAAGGCGACCCTCTGAAACTAACAATTCCAAACGTTACTTATTAAATAGCGAATTATTTGTACGGGGAAGAAACATACAGTTAAATTATCAGTATGTACATAACTAATTTAAAAATAAAAAACAACACTTTTTATATGGGCATGGCAAAGTGACCCCTACTGTATGTGGTAAGCGGAGAGAGGTCCAGATAGTTCGACTGACGAGCGATGATTATCCTTGATCAGTCAATGCAAGTATGCCGCGCTGTTTGAAACGGATACACAGGCTGATCCTGGAACGCGGCACATTTACATTTACGCAGGCCCTATGGCTGGTTTTAACACCTTATGGTAGTCACTATCCTGGTGGATAAAAATATCCTACGACCAGCAGACTGTATGTACGGCTGACTTGCGAGTGCAGCATACACACAGTAGACTAGCTTGTTCTATTTAATTCTCGCTGATTATCTTTTTACTTGGACTATTCACTTAGTAGAAATAGAGTGAAGTCCCTTTGCAGTGCTACGAGAAAATTGAATAGACCCCGACCCACGTAACAAAAACTTTCACATTCTGGAGCCACCTCTCGATTGTCATGAAGTAATTTTTTTAATACGTTTTTTTTTGGAAAATTTTGTTTTTTTTCTCGTCCGTATTGGCTATCCGGTTGTTGTGTCGGTCGGTTGATGTATTCTATTTCTCAGGGCCCACCCAATATTCTCTGCGACCCACAGTTTGGGAAGCGCTGCCCTAAACATTACTAGCTTACGAAAACGGTTTTACTCACGTATTTTTTATCAGAATCGGCGACCAGTTTCGACCTATTAAGTAGGTCATCTTCATAGGCGAGTGCTGAGAGGACGTCGCGTCGCCGAGGATTCTGACCAAGAACACGCGAGTAAAACCGTTTTGTAAGCTAGTAATGTGATATGTGTCGCGTAAGTTTTAATAATATTAGAGAAACATTTAGAGCTACCTATAAAATTTTCTGTCAACTACATATTTTGATAATATGAGAATTCCCACAATATCCCTATGTATGACCACTACTAAGTGATATAATTGATCATGTACAATAAATGTCCCCTAAACGATAGTTCATGGCCGTAATATGTCAAGTAAACGAGGTGCGCAGACAATTTGTTACGGCGGTTCGCAGTGGTTTTGCGTCATAACTGTGACGTCAGAACAGTTAGTGCCCAGAGAACAGAGACACCATTGTATAATTAAATGACGTGAATATGTTGCGTGTTAAGCCACAGTAAGCAGAACTTTATGATAGACTACACTACACGAGACTAAACCGAGACATTTATTTATTTATACATAAATTAATAACTACCTCGGTGGCGTAGTTGTATAACGGTACGACTGCAATCCCGAGGTCTCCGCGGGTTCGATCTCCGGCTCGGGCATAGTGATAACGCGGCGAGGTCCTCGACGCGACGGCGAGGACGGAACTGCGGACTTGTGGAGTGTTGGAGTTTCAAGAACTCGTTCTTAGGGCGGATGGCCAGAGTGATTTCGTCCTCTGGATCGGTTAATACGCAACGCGGCCGTCTCCATTTGGCGCGGTCGAATGGAGTCTCCAATTCGGATAAAAAAAAACTGTAGCTATATATGATATGGCGATAGGCTCGCCCCCTATCACATCATGGGACGGAATAACGGTGAAAAGTGGATGCACTAGTTGCGCCTCTGCCTACCCCTTCGGGGATAACAGGCGTGAGTGTATATGTATGTATGAACATTTAGATACACATGAAATCATTCTACAATAAAGTCGTTGTACCATTTGAAAACTGTTATCGAGGACCATCTGCAATGCGTTGCGTCATAAGTCATAACTGACGTCACATTGTGCCATTACGTATGAACAAGCGTATTGAACCGGATAGCTACTATCTGAGTACTTTTGCAGTCTGATAAGGTTTTATCGCATTTTATATGCAACGACTTTTTATGTCTTTATTGCTAGTGGTGGGATAACTGTATACGCTTGGATAACGACCACTGTACAGTTAGCGACATAAGTAACTGAACACATTAAAATTTGTAATCGTCTCTACGCGTTACATTTATTTGAATAATTTTTTTTTCTTCTTGCGAAGTATAGTTTATCCCCTTTATTTTATTTTTGTGAAGAGAAAACAATAATTGGTAAGAGCACGAAAGTGTAGAGGCGATTTGAAGTTTTGAATTTGTTCAGTTACTTATGTGGCTGACTGTACATAGTGTAATCGTGCCTTTGATTAAAAAGCAAGTGTGAAGCCCGCCACACTGGCCCACGTCAGTGTGATGCGTTTCAGGAACAGCCTGTATAGCTGGTTTCAAACAGTCCAGTGTGCTTGGAATGTGGCAAAGAACGCAACTCGTAAGTCGATGTTTAATTTTGATGTTTGTGATTGATCGAGCGACCAATACGTCAGTTACGTGTTAGTGTCTAACCCAATAAAACGAAGTTTAGGCGTGTCGTGTTTTTTTTTTACATTCTAAGCACACTGCATTGTTGTGTCGACTCCACTTACCAATGTATATGTGCAGTTTGGACACTATAAAAAAGCTACTGCTCTCTGGGGTGAAATAATTATATCAAAAATAAACCATAGTACATGTTTCCGCATTACAAGTAGACTCTGTTAACCCAAGCCTTGTATCTATGTTTCAATAATCCAAAATTAAATATATACGAACCGACATTCAAACATACGGAAATGAATACAAATGAAACGATCTGGCGAGTCGCTAACGCGCGATCCGCATCGCGTTTGCGTCACCGCGCTGGCGTCACGAGTCGTCAGGCGTCTTATTGCCTCCCGAGCTGCCTTATTAGATAGTTTTACACACGTGCCCGCTTGAGTTATGTGATGGTAATATCATTTGAAGATAACGTTGATATTTGTTTTCATGAGTGGGTAGTTTGTAAGGAATGTGACTCCATTTTTATTATCATCATTATTAGCTAGGGTGTAATTTTTGAGTAATTTGTTTTCTTTGTGTGATGTTTTGGGCGATTTTTAAGGCTTTAATCCCTTTATGAATGTAATTATTACAGACGGTTAGTACCTCATTTTACCTTATTAACCTATCTCTGTTCCCAATGCGTATTCAAATAAAGCAAAACATAACTTCATCATAGGTTATAAATAACTGTAATATTTTTGTATCACTTTTTGCTGTCGATATTGGAAAATGTCTCGAAAAATGCTGACTATCTTCAAAGCTAATATCTAGAAGTCACATGCAAGCAAATAGAAATTCACGTGGTTTCCATTTCCAAGAGGGGCGTCATCGCGGCGCGGCGTGGCGCGGCGGCATCATAATATGTAGTTCAAATATCCATTAGCGGGCGGTTTAGCGGTCGAGTAATAGCCATCGACAATCTAATAGTTCGCTAGCGGTTCAAACACCAGATCAATAAACACGTAATTGATTCATAATGCTGTTTGTGTACCAGGCTTTGAAAGTAGAGAGAAATTAGTTGATTTTACAGAAAGGAGAACAATAGGTGTTTTTCTCATCTTTTTCTCTATCTTTTGATTGGTACTGGAAAGATCCGTTTTGCTTGATGAGATACTTGCAGGCATGTATTCTCCATCATGTGCGAACTATGGTGGCGACTGCCTTAACCACTTGCTGGTTTACTTTTGTTGTAAAAATTAGTGTGCACAAACATTTGCACCAAATGTGTGGAACATACATTAAAGAATAAAAACCTTCAGCAAATTGTACTGAAATTCTGCAAAGTATACATTTCACACGCAACTGAATAATTTTCTACGCTGCCTCACACATCGTCGGCCACGAAATCATTTCCTAAAAACATAAAAACTGTATTATACAAAACGTCCTTCATGCAATATTTATGCCGACCTGACCCCATCTTACGGTATAAATAGCAAACGTCCCTCGCCGTTTCACTCCGAGGCCTACACTCTCCCTCTGGAACAACAATGCAGCTTGGCTGATGACCCTTGGGAATATTATGGTCACTTGTTATGGTGGAAAGTTGAACGGTTTTTAACCTAGTACAGCAGTCTATAGATTTGGACTAATGTAGTTCAAATATGATATGAAGGAAAGACATTCCTTGACGCTTGCCAAAATGATATCGGCCAGTCTTACTGACACTGATTGCTCTCACTGATTGAAATTATCTATTGGAGCTATACATCGTTTTTGATCAAGTGTACACCAGCAAATTAATTCTGATGAGCTGTGGATTATGGAATAGTCTTAGTAATATACTATCGCCTTTTAGAGAAAGTTTAAAGCAGCAATTATATATCATCTGCAGCTTTATACATCATATATGCATTAAAAAGAAGCCTAGAGCCTTGTTTTAAAAGCCCGGAGGATCTATGTACATAGACATACAATACAGCTCAGGTGCATTAATTTGTCGAGCTTTTCATATTTTATTTCAAAACCTTTTTGTACGTTCTCCCCTATTAAAAAGAGAAAAGGAGCAAAAGGTATGCAGGCGGACTCCGACAGGCCGCGCCGAGCCTTGCAACTGACAGACGTTTTGCACTCATTACATTATCCTCCGTATCTGTAGGCAAGGCCTGAGGGACCCGTCTTCACAGGGATTCTATTTGAGCCTCATGCTTTATCAAACGGCGGGGAAAGTTGTTAGTTTGCTTGGGTTTGCCTTGCAATAATTAGTTATACAATTTAATATATTATAAGAATTTTGTATATTATGAGAATTTTTGTAAATGGCAAGATTGTGGGATGGTTTAACAAAATTCCGGTAAGACAGCGCTAAGTAGCTGCCTTGCTTTCGTCTCTGTGTGTCAATGAAAATTATAGTTCAAAACCATTGCAAAACAAATTCTTTCTTCTTTCTTGAATCTTTATTTCTCTTTGAAGGTCGACACTAAACCTACATTTTCACTCGCAATAGTAGGTAATAGTGTATGTATATTAATAAACACTATTTCAAAAAAAGTTAAGTAATGATACGGCCCTGAAATAAACACCAGTGGTTTATGCAGTTTTAAAAAGTTTCATTTTGTAAAACCGACCATTTAAATTTAATTAAAAAAACTCGACTGTAGTGGCCACTATCAAAACAGTATTAATCTAGTCCAGGACAATTGTGTTATAAATATCACTCGGTATCACAAATGTTATCAGCGCCCAAAGATCAGCCTACAAAGGACTGGACGCTGAGAGGTCGTTATTGTCGGCGACACAAAGCTAAGAGCGGTCCGGGCACTGGCCATTCGTTGCTCCTCTCTTGTCTATGTATAATCTCCGAGAGTCTTGGAGAGAGAGAAAAATTAATAAATACACTATGTTACGATGAGGGAATTCTGAGCTTAAACCCAACAATATCTATTATAATTATAGCAATACATGATAGAATTCATATCGAAAAACAGATCTATGAGAATATCAAAATAAATTTCGATATTAATATTTTGGCCTAAAAGCGAATTGGCACTATAACTTGTCCTTCCAACGGAACTTAAAGAAGGCACTTTGCGGTATGCAGCAGTTTGGCTATAATTTTGACATCTTCGATGGCCATCAGCGACCGATGAATACCATCAGGTAGTCGGTCAGCTGGTCTGTTTTCGAACAAACTAAAAAATTAATACATCAATCCAAACACTTCATTGAATCTAAAAAACACATTCTGTTTCTACCGAGCTAGTTATATAAATTGGTGAATATTCTCGATTCGTCTCACCATTCTCACCGTTGCTAATTGATGTGTCGGCACATAATGCCTTGTGATTCGCGCCAACACCGCCCCATTATCGGCTACACGTGTCTACGCGTGTGCTACGGTGCTACAGTGTAACTACGTAGACGTAAGGGCTACGTCGTAGGCTTGTTTGGTTTGAAGTTTCTGTTTCGTATTTTGTTGACTCTTTGTGTTGGCGGTAAGGAAGTATTTACTGTTATTTCTCTTAGGAAAATTGTAGATACTTTTACCTTCAAAAGGCTTTACTTGCGTATACAATAAAAAGTTCGGGATAAGAAACCATTTGTTTTTACATATAAAAACAATTTTCATATTTAATTTACTGTGTTGCAGATTGACGCCTGCTGAAACTAAACTTCTAATTTTTGGTGAGTTATTTTAATGGTACTTATAATATTGGTAACATCAATATGTATTATGTTAATATTTCTTATATTGTGTTCCGCATCACTAATTGCAGTGCAGGTAAACACTAACCCACTACAGCGTCATAAAGTCTACAATCTGGAGAATGCACACTCTGTAACCTCTCACAAACGGCCTTGAGCCAGTTGCTTTAAGGCGGAGACTCGAGCGGCCACCTTCCCGACGTTCTAAATAGCGACCGCCCCGGGCTAATAACTACCCTCCGTTTCAAAGAAACGACCGTCGTTCACAATTTACTATTCTAACTGCATCCACGGCCCTGGATGGAGTACATTTTTGTTTAGAACCTGCCCTCGTTGAGTTTAGATAGTATTTGTTAAATAGATTATGTAGATAGAAGGTTGTATGAATTTGGTTATCTACATATTTTGATGTGTTGAGTTTTTTGGTAGGGAATATTTTTCGATACTATTTACTTGGCAATGGAAATGTTTTTACAATTAGAGAGGTACATCAATCTGAGCGTTTATGAGGCACGACAATTTTTTTAAAGACAGATCTGTCAAGATTTCGTGTTATATTCGAGTTGTAATCTCGCTATCTCATGAGACCATGTAGCGATGTATGTAAGCACCCACCACTTACCCTTTAAAGCCTGAACAAATGCAAGTAATGAAGTTACCCTCGCACGTCGAAGGTTGCACTCTCTTTTAAATCACTTTTCAAGAGTCGGCAAGTCACTCGACGGCCTCTCACCTCACTATCACCTCCCTCTATGTTCTTATAAATAATTCCCTTTTTATTTGTCTCCGGTAAAGCATTATGAAAGGGACGATTGCAACCACGCATGCATAATGAAGATCGCTTCTTAATTACATAGTGTGGATGCGGAATGGTAGATGGGTTTGTGGTTGATGTTTATGACATGGGTACATGCCTTCGTCGCCGAAGGGTTAGGTAGAGCCGCAACTAGTGAAGTTAAACATGCCTTGATATTACTGTAGAAACTTCTTAAAGGAACACAACTGTAAATTATAACTGCTGCGTCCTGACAAAATTTATAATACGGTGTTGCCCTTATTTATTTAAGGAACCAATAAAAAGATGCACATTAGTAATTACAAATTAGTATTTCTTGTATACAAATGAAATTCACAGCGTTGTCTACGACCTACATTTAGAGAGAGATAGCTAGTGCGAACCATAGAAAAGAAAGTTATAAACTATTTACGAATCAGTTACTCATTAAAAATTGGAAGATTATTATTCTCAGAGAAATTGAAAAACAAGCACATTGAATAACAACCGCTATGGATTAGACTACATATATAAACAGTTGGTGCACTACATTCACACATTCCGTTCTGAGCAGCCGACTCGAGCGGACCTTTTGTTTGTCGCAGTACCTGCTGCGACATTCCATTGTTCCGTCCGAGTACCTGCTCGGTGCGTTCCGTAGCGACCTCGCTACAGCCAAGGCCAAACAGGTAGCAAAGGGGCAACCCTTTGCTATTTTGTTAGCCTATTTCGGGCCAAGCCGCGTCCTTTTCAGGACAGGGTTTAGCCCAATTTGTTTCTTATCGACGTTTGGCCCCTTCAGGGTATTGGCTCGGCGGAAACCTAACGGTGCTAACAAGCCGAGTCGCGTCACCGGCAACGCGCTGCGCCCCTTCAGGGCAAGGCAAAGCCGACGGGTACGGATCCGGAGGCTGCGGAGGCACACCGCAGTCTCTCCCGTATATCACCTTCCCAACCCTACCCTTTCCTTAAAATCCATCCCGTGTATCGGTTGAGCGTGCGGCCTCCGGCCAATACCGTTTACGGTACACGGACTGTTAGGAACCCTTTTGCACAATAAGACTGGCAAAAGGGATACAAGCTTAGGGCACACCTAATTCTAAGTACACCCCCCCTCGCCTATACCCGGTGGGGAGGGACACGCACTCACTCACCCCCGGGCGTTCCTACCCGGGGACTTAGTTCATCGCGTCCCATACCGCGTCGCGATCCGCGCTCGTTTCGTTTTGTGTGAACCCGCCTGGTTTCTTCTGTGTGTTCTTTACAGGCGGTGCACACCCGGGGTTAGTGAACACACACGCGGCCCCTAATTAAGTATTATCATAGGCTCGGACTCAGCCGCCAATATGGCTGATTCTGGGCCTATGAATTTGGCTCCCGAGCGGCCTGTCGTCGCCGCTCAAAACGCGCCCATAATAGTCAGCACCCCCCTCGCCGCGCCCATTATTTCCAGGGAGGAAATAATGAGAGTGGTGAGGGAGATGTTCCGGTCGGACAACGTGGTCCGACAAGAAATACTCTCGATGGCTAGGGAAGCCAGGGAACCGTCTGCGTCCTCAGACACCTCGGAGTCGTCCGAGGCTACGACCTCAACGGAGACCACCGAAACCTCGGGCGGCTCCGCGGAGTCTGAAGAGGAAATGGACACGTCCCCCAGCCAACCCGAAGCCTCCAATAATCCCAAAAAACGGCCAATATCTGCTTCTTCCTCCGCCTGCGAATCCGGGGAGGAGTCGTCCTCGTCGGAACGCGACGAGGACGGCTTCACCACGGTGAAAAACAGCCGGAGGAAGAAGCAGAGAAGCGTCGCTGCTCCCGCACCAGCCTCCCCATCCGCGCCTTCTGCGCCTTCCGCGCCTTCAGCGCCAACCGCGTCCGCGTCTGCGTCGACGCCGCCACCGCCGCCGACTCAACCAAAGGGGCCTAAAAAACCCCCGAGGCTGAACTTACAACTCCCATCAAATATGTCCATTCGGGACATATTTGAAGAATTGCGCAAACAGCGCATAGCAATCGCGTCTAACTCGTGGAATAAGATCCACAAGCTTCTTGCCCTGCAGCCCGCCTCAATCGCGGACCACAGGGCGCTGACTAAATTCTTGGACGCCAAACATTGGCATTATTTTACGTATTCTCTTCCGGACGAGCGGCGCTTCCGCTACGTCATTCGCGGTATCCCCGTCCAAATGTCAACTCTCGAGGTCAAAGAAGGCCTCGAAGAGAAAGGCATTAACGCTCTAGAAGTGCACAGGATGCACAGACAGTCCCGCGCCTCCCGGCCGGGAATACAATACGAGATGGTCCTCGCCATCCTCCAGTCCCCTTCCGACGTTAAACGTCTATTTGAGATTAAAGATATCTCGGGGCTAGGCGGCTTCACCGTCGAAGCCCCACACAAATCGACCCAGATAGGGCAGTGTCACAACTGCCAGAAATACGGCCACAATTCTCGTGGCTGTCGCCTCCCCGCCAGGTGCGTCAAGTGCCTCGGCGAACACGGCACATCCGAGTGCCCCCGTCCTAAGGACCGCTCTCAGTGCACGGAGCCGCCTTCGTGCACCAACTGCCGGCAAACCGGCCATCCAGCGAATTATCGCGGATGCCCTCGCGCCCCCAAAAGAGTTGCCAAAGCTCCTAAAGCTGCGGCTCCCTCGGCCCCTCAGGCCACCACATTCAAACTGGCACCTGCGCCAGTGCGCAACCCGTGGTTTCCTCCCACGGCGCGCGCTGAACCCATTTCGCAGGCCCCCAGCGGAGTCACTCCCGCTGCCCCGGCCTCTACTCGACCCTCTCCTCCCCCAGCTGTGGCTCCTTCTTCAAAGGCAGCCCAGCCCAAACCCAAACCCAAACCCACCACCCCTCCCACCCCTTCTCAGTCGGCGACGGTGGCGGCGAAGGCAAGCGACGCCTCTTCCTCAGTCGCCTCACTGTTAGGCTCCCCGGAGATAATGATTCTCCACGGGAAACTTTTCGAGCGTTCCCGTCTACTCACCCGTACGGGAGTAGAAGACCCCCTTTTAATCGCTGAGATCGCTCTGATCCAGCAACAAATCTTCGAGGCTACAGTTAACGCTGTGCGTCTCCCCTCTTTAATTTCATAAATGGCTACCAACGCCAGACAACTCCCCCAGCGGACAAAACCTCGCTCCCTCAGAGTGGGGTTTTTCAATTGTAACGGCATTCGGGACCAAAAAGCCGAAATTTCTTCTTTTGTCCGCGACAACCAAATTGACGTTTTCCTCATCCAGGAAACGTTCCTCAAGCCCTCTCACCGCGATCCCAACATCCCAAACTTCAAACTGGTGCGAAATGATCGTACCAGTGGCCGTTTAGGAGGCACTCTCATTTATTACAAAAGGTCCCTTCATTGTATTCCATTAGAATCACCGATAAGCTTGAGCAACATTGAGGCTTCGGTCTGCAGGCTAGCCATGACCGGACACCCGCCGATCACCATCATATCGGCCTATCTCTCGCCCACTAAGGAGCTTCACTCCAACGAACTTGAAACCCTATTTGATCTGGGGGATTCCGTCATTTTGGCGGGAGACCTCAATGCCAAGAACACCCTCTGGAACTGCAACTCGACCAACGAGCGAGGTGCAGTCCTAGAGAGTTGTCTTGACACAATCAATTTAAGCCTATTGGTTCCCTCAGAACCAACCCATTATAGTTACAACGACGACCACCGACCGGACATACTCGACGTGGCACTTGTACGGAACGTAAGCCTTAGCGTGCGTTCCATGCAGGTGCTACAAGAGTTAGACTCTGACCACAGACCTGTGATCCTCGATCTAGTCCCCGAAAACAGTCCAACTGACACAGGTCCTAATATTCCGATGAAGGTGAAAACGAATTGGCGTCTTTTAGGCACCAAGCTCGCGGACACCTCATCCACTGATCTTTCCGCGATCCCGACCAACATCGTGACTCCTGAGGAAACGACCAGCGCGATACGCGTCTTTACCGACCACCTTCAGAACGTTTTGAGCGAAAGCTCCGAGAGGGTGCCAGAGACTGTTCACAGTCACTGGCAACTTCCCGAAGACGTTCGGTGGTGGGTGAGGTTGCGTAACGCTACGCTCAAAGCCTGCGCGACGAGACCCGTCCCGGAACGACGACATCTTGCGCGCTACCTCCAACGTGAGGTTAAGCGTCGCATAAAAGAGGTCGTCGATTCGAGGTGGGACACTCGCCTTGCCGATATCGATCCGACACATACCGCCTTTTGGCAACTGGTTCGTTCCTTCAAGAGAAACGATGTGGCCTCCATGCCTCCGCTCAATCGTCCGAATCAACGCCCAGCGTTTGATGACGACGAGAAAGCGGAACTACTGGCCGGCAGCCTGGAGTCTCAATGCTCGCTCACCTCTGTACCCGTAGATGACGACATTCTTGTTGCGGTTGACACCTTCGTCGAAGATAGGAACGCGGTCCAGCCACCGCCAGTCTCTATACCGCGACCGTTATACGATAACGTCGACCCGGACGTCGACCCGCCGCCCGATCCCCTTGCGCCGGTGACGATCGAAGAAGTCACCACTCTGATCAAGGCACTCAAACGTAGGAAAGCCCCCGGGGGCGATCTAATCCCTACTCGTATGATTAAGATGCTCCCGGAGCATCTAGTTCAAATCCTAACATCCATTTATGACGCCGCGTTTCGTAACTGCATCTTCCCAGAGGTCTGGAAAGAGGCAGTTGTGATAGGAATCCACAAGCCGGGGAAACCCGCTTTCGAACCCTCCTCTTATAGGCCCATCAGTCTGCTCAGTACTCTGGGCAAAATCTACGAGCGGATCGTCCTCGACCGCCTTAAAATAGTAGCTTTTAATCAAAATTTGATCCCTCCAGAACAGTTTGGCTTTCGCGCTAGACACAGTTGTGTCAATCAGGTGCTCCGCATCACGGAGTACGTCCACGAACAATTCCGTAAAGGAATGCCTACCGGTGCTATTTTCTTCGATATCGAAAAAGCATTCGACAGGGTGTGGCACAACGGCTTGCTTTTCAAGCTGTACACTCTCAACGTGCCCACACAACTCGTGCACATCATACGAGATTTCCTGTCGAATCGCGGTTTCAGATATCGCGTGGAGGGAACTCTCTCTTCCCGACACACCATCACGGCCGGAGTCCCGCAAGGCTCCGCCCTGTCCCCCTTTCTATTCTCGCTGTACACAAGCGACATCCCTAGACCACAAAACGCCCATCTGGCACTATTCGCGGATGATACCGCAATATACGCTTCACGTATAGACCCCGACAAAGTGGTGCGCACTTTGCAAACCGCCGCCGACGAACTCGGTGAGTGGTTCCGCAAATGGCGAATCACCGTCAATCCCACCAAAAGTCAGGCCATCCTTTTCACTCGGAAAAGGAAAGTCCATGTCCCTTACTTTTCAGTCCGCATGTCCGACCAGGTTATTCCCTGGAAGGGCCAAGCCAAATATTTAGGAGTAACCCTTGATCAGAGGTTGACCTTCATCCCACACGTAAATGCGGTACGAGCGCGAGCCGCATTCGCGATGAGCCAGCTTCACTGGCTCCTAAACAAAAATAGTAAGATGTCAATCCGCAACAAGATTAGGATCTTTAAAACATGCATCCGTCCGATAATGACATACGCGTCGCCCGTATTCGCTCATTTACCGCCCGGTCGCCTTCAGCGAATGCAGGTGCTTCAAAATCGATTCTTACGACATGCACTTGGTGCCCCGTGGTACGTTCGCAATCGCAACCTCCACGTGGACACCAATATGCCGACCATCAGGCACTTTATGCAGTGCGCCAGCAGACGACAGGGCGGTAAACCACCCGAACACGCTTATCCGTAAAGCGTCTATATATACTCCATTTGACCGCGCCAAATGGAGACGACCGCGATCAGTCCTGACCGATCCAGAGGACGAAATCACTCTAGCTTTACGCGAAAAGAACGAGCATTTAAAGCTCATACACTCCACAAGACCGCTGTACCGTCCTCGCCGTCGAGGACCTCGTCGCGTTCCCCATAACCCTGCCCTCTCGTAGCAGTTCCGGCCCGCGTGCCGAAGACTACAATCAACACGTTAAATAGGATTAGGTTAAAAACCATATTCCCCAAACGTTGATGTCTTATCCTCTCAGTGGCCGCCCTGAGCCGAGGTCGTGACCCATTAGTGGGTCGCCCTCAGCGTGGTCGCTTAAATTTAAGGGTTGCGAGCGCCTTCTGCGCTCACCCACAAGACCGGTGTTCTTGTATAAGCCGACCCTCGTCAGGCTAACAAGAGTTTAGTCAGGGACAAAAAAAAAAAAAAAAAAGCACTACATTCAAGTTATTGATATCCCCACTCCGCACTGCTATGGGTAGTCAAAGGTTCAATATCAATTGGCAAGCGCCCTAGAATGTAATCCAAATAAAACGTGACTATAAATCGCCGGTTCATCAATACAGCCACGATCAATCATTACCCAAACCACTACGGTATAACTTTATCGCAAATACTCACCTTCATATCAACATAAAGTATATAATATTGTGTTGGGTAAATTCGGGAAAAATTACTCGAACATCTTTAGTATTAACAAAATAAAATCGTAATTTGAGTGTCGACGGTCGGTTATTTGCACAACCCCTTTTCGCTTAATTTGTAGAGCGAGAGGAGGAGAATATTTGTCATCTCTTTCTTGTCTTAAGCTGTGTATTTTTGTGCGCGCATTGCATTAGTGGAATTGGTCGGGTAACCCTTTTGTGATTTGATATTTATTACGATTATTCTATTGTGTACACATCGGAAAGGTAAGTTGCTTTATTTGGGGATAATTAAGTGTAAAGGAACTTTGTAGTTGTTTTGGAGCTTAATTTGTGTATTGTCTCAATTGATAGGCAAATAGCGTTTAGCAATATTTTTGGTTTAAATATAATTTTAATTGCTTTCTGCATGTATTTTTTTTTAGCCTGATGGTATGGTATGGTATACTTTTGTAGTATTTTAGTGTATCCTTTATATTCCAAATCAAAAAGTGAGTTTTACTTTGTGAAATATACGTCATTCACCTGCTACAAAAATATTCCCTTCCCCTTCCACTTAATGGAGCTGAAGTGATTTAACATCAGGTGAACCACCTGCATATATGCTGCTTTGCTGCAATAAATGAAACTATTGTTTGCCTTAGAGCCTACGCACACGACGTTTTTAATGAGCTGATGACGCGCGTCAAAGGCACAGTAAACGCGATGTAGCGAATTGTGTATATAAACAACTTTCGAACAGGCTGGCATAATTATGTCGACTAGCGAGGAATGATAATTTTTAGTCCATCATTACCATTAGTGCAGTCATGTTGCAGTGACTACAATAAAAAAAGGGCGCGGACACTAATAATCACGCTTAAATCTGCAATTCGTTTAAAAATTGACGGCACAGGCCCTTACTGTCAAATATATATTTTGTTCAGAATACACCTTAGAGCAGCACCAACTCGCCCCCTAATCACGCTTAACAAACAGGTGCCGAGCCGAAACGTTGTGATTGTCCCCCGTCTCCCCTCCCTCGTTCGGCCTAACAGCGCCCCCTGTCCTGTAATTAAACACTATTATATCGCATTAGGCTGAGACAACAGCGATTGAAGCGAGTCAATTCTTGGTACTGCACCCACTTCCCTCCGTCCAGTTACATCCACCCTAATCTTAGGGTTGTCACTTTCGAATTTATAATAATAAATCATATTGAATTTTTGGTCAATAGTATTAAACAACGTCACCAAAAGCAAATAAAGATGCGTTTTTTTATATTCAAAGGCTAAATTTATTTTGAGGTTACGATAATGTTGTTTTTTTTTTATTGGCAACGTGGCCTCACTGCATGAAAGAAAACCCAAATACATATCGCACGCCAATAACATTTCGAAGAGTAAGCAAGGCTACAATTTGTCTCTGAAATAGCAAATTTAATTCATCTGTTTTTGCTTTTAATACAAAAAAAAGATCTTCATAAACGTATACATATTTAAATATTAGTAAGATTTTCCGTTAATATGTCCTACCTATATAACAATAATTGTTCTAAAGCGTCCGTCTAGTACTTAAAATGCGTGACTGAGCCACCAAGTACTCTCCCCAGTGCAAACTCATTGAGTATGCACGAGAACCAGCCGGTAGTTACCGGTGTCTGAGAGCGATTGTTTATGTATTTTGCGATGGAGTCGGAGTGTCTGCAAACAAAGATATACTCCGTGGTTTCTTATCTTCCGGAAAGAGTAATAAGTCATTCACTACATTTTGTTTAGATTTACTGTGGATTCC
The DNA here is from genome assembly GCA_949316025.1 of Lapara coniferarum. Lineage (NCBI taxonomy): Eukaryota > Metazoa > Arthropoda > Insecta > Lepidoptera > Sphingidae > Lapara > Lapara coniferarum. Next base: position 29,951,175 of record OX438927.1, read on the forward strand.
GTAATTGAAATTTTAAAACAAAGGAATTGCATAGTAATTTTGGTATGCAAGAGTGTTAAGGCAATTCACTTTATCTCCATTCTCCGCCGTCAAGCTATGACGCGCTTGAAATGCGCAGTAAACGCGACACTGCACCGCCGGGAACTGCGGGAACAATTAACCGCGCGTACAAAAAACGCACGTATAAATTCCACCGTTTCCACAGGCCCTTATATTTAATTAGTGAAAATATAGTATTATCAATTATCGTTCGCTTTAACGGTGAAGGAAAACATCGTGAGGAAACCTACATACCTGAGAATTCTCTATAAGAATTTCGAGGGTATGTGAAGTCTGCCAACCCGCACTACGCCAGCGTGGTGGAATAAGACACGAACCTTCTCAGTAATAGAGGAGGCCCGTCCTCAGCAGTGGGCAATATATAATACAGGGCTGATTGCATTGCACAGTATTATCATGTGACACACTGGTATCAATAGCCAAATGTTCATCAACATATAACGAGCGGCATATTTGGCGCCGTAGCCGGGCTCATTATCGCGCGTGAATCTAATTTATTCGCGCGTTCACAAATACTTTATTAGTTTGGCATCGATTCCCTATCGTCCTGCCACTGGTGGCGTCATTATGTTAACTGGGTAGTTTATTGTATTGATTGAACGCATTTTTGGGCATATTTTAAATATGCTTTGTATGTATTTTAGTGTGTTATGAGTTCTGATTAAATACCACTCTTCTACTGATTTTTTATAGTCTACAGATTGCCTGCAGAACTTCGTTTTCGTTCTTTTCTTATTAGTAAAGCGATTTCTTGAGCTCATTAGATCTTTAGTGAAATACTCAGGATCGCGTCGGTCGAGTGTTTGTACGCAACGTTCATTAAAAAGTTTCTAAAGTGAACTTAAGAGCGCTCAGAACTGCAAACTATGAGCGTTGAATTACAGCTCAATTATGAGATGCTGTTTGATTTAATTTGCTTGTTATAAGCGAAATAATAAGTAATTTGTGGGGATGATAATTACCCTGCTAAGTGATTTTAAATTCACTGTTAATAATTATTTTCTACACGCATATAATGAAATAGCCATAATATAATTGTTGATAAGTAGGTAACACCAATGCATATAGACCAACGAGAGATGTTACTCTGATGATGGTCGCCAAAATTATGCCGTCCTGGCTTTACTGGGTATAAAACGGCTACGTTACAGCTTTTGGCAGGCCCTGCTTTCACAAGAGTTTTAACTTACCAGCTTCTCTGTTTTTTGAGATGTAAGTACAATATGAAAAGTTCTACATCCCACTCTAATATACAAGCGTTCTATAAACATTGAACATGTGCTTTTGTTTCGACAATATTTTCTTACTTTATTTTCCACTAACCTGATCAAACCATCGAAACTGCCCTCTTCTGATATTTATACATAATCGTCTCAAAGCCGAACCCAATAAGGCAGCAAATTGAAAAGGAAAGACAGTTTCCTTGTTGTTGGGTGTAGTTTATGCGGAATAAACAATCCCCGGTATTGTTGTGGATGCGGGGCTATTTCTGTTAACGTTGCGATTTGCGGTCTACGCAATTGGGTCGCATTTCGATACATTATGATTATTGGATGCAGTTCATTAAAATAATTGGGCTTTTCAAAAACTGCTTATTTTTCCCGGGCCCCCATCACTTTGCCCGACCTGCATCCCCGGGTCGGGCAAAGTGATATTGGATTATTCTATTCAGTATCAGCCCGGAGTCTGGAATTTGTGCTTGATATGGCGATAGGCTCGTCCTCTATCTGTGTGGTTTATATAAAGCCAACGGCCCCTGACGACGAATACATGCGTTGGTTTTCTAAGTTAGAGTCATTTGTTAATAATTTTAGTGGAATTGTTATTATTCTCGGAGATATTAATTTAAATAGTGCTTCGACTAGTATTCAAAATTATTATTGTTATTTTCTTTCATTTTGTTCTTTAGTCGATTACAATACCGTCAAAAATATTTATGGAGGAAGGTTAGATGTCGTCTTGATTAGGGAAGGCTTCCGGGAAAATGTGGTTGAAAGTACTGATGGGATAGTTCCACTGGATGCATACCACCCGGCTCTTGAAATTAAAATTAGCACCGAATCAAATCATTGCTCTGATCGCCTTGAGCCTAGCAACATCAACCCTATTAGAGATTGGAACTTTAACAAATGTGACTTAGTAGAACTGCATAATATGTTTTCTCAAGTAGCCTGGGATCCAGTGCTTGAATCCAATGATGTAATTAATGCAGTAAGTAATTTTTACACAATCATTTATAGCATATTTGATATTTGTTTCGCTAAAAAACGCCGCGGTTTGACTACCTCTAGACGTTACCCTGTTTGGTTTTCACCTGATATAGTTTATGATATCAAACGGAAAGCCAGACTTCATGCTTGTTGGAAACGTACTAAGTGTGATCACGATTATATGCTTTTCTCGAATCTCAGAAATTCGCTAAAGGGTAGAGTTGCCATAGCTTACAAATCGTATATTAGCGGAATGGAGGATTCAATTAAAGCCGATCCTCGTACATTCTGGCGTCACGTGTCGAGTCTGCGAACTAAGGGTGGCTTTGAACCCAATGTTGTTTATCAAGGTCGGACTCTTTCTGGTGTGGCTGCGGCTGAAGCATTTGCTAGTTTTTTCGCCAGTGTATTTCTACCTGAAATACCTTTATTATGCCCCACTTCTGTTCAAGGTTGTGATTATGAGGCCAACAGTAATTACATAAACATTACTAAATTTACGGACGCCGATATCGCATATGGCATTAATAAATTGAAACCCAATAGCTCCATAGGGCCTGACGGAGTTCCACCTTTTGTTTTAAAACAATTTAAAAAGACAATTTCCACTCCCCTCTGCCATATTCTTAATTTGTCGCTAAAATCCGGCATATATCCCCCTCAATGGAAGAATTCCCGTGTTGTACCTATACCAAAGAGTTCAAACAAGGTAGCTGTTGAAGAATATCGTCCCATTGCGATATTAAGTGCCCTGGCTAAGATATATGAAAATATCTTACACAAAAATATTTATTGCCAGGTGGAAAAATTATTTTGCAGTTCTCAACATGGGTTTAGACACAAGAGGTCAGTAAATACTAATTTGTTGACTCTCGTAGAATACATCTCACGGCAACTCGATCTTGGCCTGCAGGTTGATGTCATCTACTTTGATTTTCGGAAAGCCTTTGATAGGATTAATAACGATATTTTACTTATCAAGCTTTGTACCCTAGGCTTTTCACCCAAACTTCTTCGACTTCTTGCAGACTACCTTCGTGACCGTCAGCAGTACGTTCGCCTTGGTATTTATGAATCATCCGCGTATCACACACGCTCTGGTGTCAGCCAGGGGTCCATTCTTGGGCCTCTTTTGTTTTTAATAATGATAAATGACCTACCTTCGACCGTCTTGAATTCTAATTGTCTCCTATATGCCGATGATTTAAAATTATATAAAGCTATGACCACCGAGGCAGAGTGTTTAGATCTCCAGGCTGCTATAAACTCGGTTCATAGATGGGGTATAATTAATAAAATGGAGTTCAATCTCTCAAAGTGCTATGTGTTAAGTTTCTTTCGCAGGCGTAACCCAGTCATGTTCGATTATAAAATCGATGGTTCATCAATAACGAGGGTTGCTTCTGTTAAAGACCTAGGAGTGGTTTTCGACCAGGCCCTTACATTTCATAGCCATATTATAACCGTTGCTAAAGAATCTTTTCAACGGCTGGGATTTGTCCTGAGAAACGCACGTGATTTTCAGAGCGACCATGTTATTAGGCTCTTATACAGTACCATTGTGCGAAGTAGGCTTGAAGCTAGTGCTTGCGTTTGGAACCCGCACGAGAAGACCTATGCGCTTCTTTTAGAGAAAGTACAAAAAGCTTTCTTACGATTTCTTTTTAAATTTAGTCTGGGTTACTATCCTTATTTATATCCAACTAAATACCTCCTCGGATATCTTGGATACAATCTCCTCGAAACAAGAAGAGCTTACTCCCAGATAATGTTCATGCTAAAAGTATTTCGCGGAGCAGTTGATTCCCCTGAGCTTCACAGTGAGTTAGTTCGGTTGTATGCTCCAAACAACTACATTCGGAGTAGGAGACACAATCTGTTTGCCACAACCTCATGCCGTACGGTATCCCGTGCGGCATCTCCTGTCCCTCGGGTGCTTGTTGCTTTTAACGCCCTCTTGGAAGCCTCTCCACGCCTTGATGTTTTTTGCTGACAATTTGAATGTCATCAGGTCTTACATCTTAACTTATTGTGAAAATAGCTGTACTTTGTAGTTAGCATTGCTCGCTGTATACAATATATGTGTTTAGATGATTATTGTTTTATATTTTTTTTTTTTTTTTTTTGTGTTATTACTATTATTTAGATTTGCTTTTATTTTATTTTTTTCTTGACATGTTTAAAGTTATTATAATATTTGCATGCAATGAATTGATCATTATAATTGTACTGATTAGTGTAAATGGTTCATGTAATCGTTCTAATCGGATAAATAAATAAATAAATAAATAAATAAATAAATAAATATTATGGGACGGAATACGCACGGCGAACAGGGGGTGCATTAGTTGCGCCTGTGCCTACCCTTTCGGGGATAAAAAGCGTTAGTGTGTATGCGTGCGTATTCTTTATATACTTTGTAATGTGATTCTAAAAAAGCGCCCTTTTACTAAATAAATTATTTGAACTTAAAATAATTTATACACACGATTCACAGAAATGAAATGTATGGAAAAATTTGTCATCTGGTTTATACAGCCGTGCGTCCAATGCTATCTCTACACTTGTTCCTTTTTTATCACACAAATTAACTGTAATTGTATCTGTAAAAAATGTATCAACAGCGGAATATGTTGTACACAAACTTTCAGACGCATTCCCTTCCGATCCGCGCCCACGCCGAAAGTTTTCACCGCCCAAGTTGTGAGGTGTGCAGCTGACAGCTTGGGGGTGGGTTTGCGGCGCCCACTCTTTACCTGTTTGTGTTTTGAAAACCAAATCTTGTTTATACACCTGGAATATGGATTGTGTCTTCGGTATGACGCTTGTGGAAAAAAATGGTATGGTTTTAATACTATTATTATAATTCTTACACTATTGTCAAAGTTCCAAGGTATATTCCCACGCTTTCATCATAATTTTATGTCACAAATAAATATCCAACTAACATGTTAGGTATTATGATTCTCGTGATGCTCACAGTCGACTGCCAATCATCCTACGCCATTAAATCCTACTTTCATAAGCGTTATCTTTAGCAACATTCACGATGTTGTCGCGGAGTTTCCTTTGGTCTTCCCACGTTGATCCGTAACGCCTACTAATCCTCTTCAAGAATTCAATTACAGGTACGAGACGGTTTATAACTCATGCCATTTCTATATTTGGTTTAAATATACAAATATAAATTGTTTTACGCCTACGTCGTAATCCTACACTAATAAAGGATTCTCAAACTATATTATGTTCACATTTATTATTATTATTGATAAAGGTTGCAGGGACACGGAAACTGATCGCTTTTGACAGGTCCGTCTGGAAATCTTTAAGTGAGGCCATGTTTAACAATGAGCTTCATGCGGCTGATGATGTTTATAAGGACTCACAGTGCGCTCGGAACGACAGCGTTGCGGTGATTTCGTAGTATTTAGAATTTGTTTATACGAGTCAATTAAAGTCAAATGAGATGGTCCAAAGATTATCAATCACAGTGCCTTAGTCTATGCTAAGCTATACATTGGCAAAGCTATTGAAAGCATTAAGAAAAAGACAATCATTACTATTCAGTAAACTAAGGGCCTGTTGCACAGCTTTCAAGTAAATTTCATTTGACCGTATCGTATTAAACTGCTAATGTAAATAGTATTTATTTGGTTACAAAATGAAAAATGAAATTCTCCTAGCCAGTTTCGGCCACGGCGGCCAATCTCAACGGAGGTCAGCCAGGTACGCCGGAGATATTATAGTGCACAAGTGTGTGCGCAATACACAGGTGCACTCGCTATTCCTTCACTCTCATAGTCCGGTGAGACGGCAATCCGACATGACCGGAGAGAGATCAGGCGCAGGACCAACGGCTTTACGTGCTTTCCGAGGCACGGGGGTATCACACCGCCAACTTCCTGACTCCGAGCTGCGACTGAGTAATTTTTAAGATGGAAAAACCCAGTCTCAATGTTTTTTGGCCCGACCCGGGATTCGAACCCAGGACCTCAGCGCGCAAATCGTACTCGTAACGCGTACGCAATACAACTACGCCACCGAGGCAGTCTCAAAATATAGGTGTAATAAAAAAAACTGTTTTTAGGTTTGCTACATTAAGGCAATAGGAGATAACTTTATAAACGTCTTGAATTAATAATAATAATATAATAATAATAATAATAAGCCCGCAGGGGCGGCTTTGTGGCGAGCCGTCGGTGAGTGGCGAAACCGCGTACCCTGATTCCGTGGGGGCTAAATGAGACCCCCTGACCCTTGGCTTGCCTTAACTGGCCGGCTAGGGGTGGAAATCGCAAGAGCTAAGAACCTGAGCTCCAGGGTGGAAGTGCTCAATCTGCATAATAGCGAGGAAACCCACTCCGGGACGCGTTAGCGACCCGCGATGGTGAAATCGGTGCACACCTCTCGACACCCTTTAGCCACCCACACCGATGTTGCGTCCTTGGCATACGCCACTTTTTGGGATGCCCATCTAGTGGGGGGCAAGTCACCGTCTGCCTTGAATACAAATGATTGAGACATTTTACTTGGCAGGCGTCCCGTTGTCTCAATCAATAGCCCAGCAACCAGTCCATCTAGATCCCATCCATAGACCCAGTATAATTCCCATCTTCTCTGCAATAGTCCTTACGCCTTACGGGCGCTGTCTTTGGCTGTATTTCCTCCTTAAGTACAGACAGAGAGAGTACCCGTAAGGCGTACACTTCCCAACTAGAGTAATGTATCTTAAAGGGGCCTCTACGTGTTGGATCCATATCCCCACGCAAGCCTTCCAAAAGGACCGGTCTTCGTGCCGTGATTTCCCGCAGGAAAGATACAACATAATAATAATAATAATTTATTTATTTTTCCCACATAAACGTATTTATACAGTGTTTAGAATTAATGTCAAGTAACAGACATGTAATGTGCAATTCCAACAAGCTTTTCCTTTTAAACTTCACAGAATTTTCCACTGTTAAATACAATTTCAGCACAACACGTCATGTTGCCATAAATGAATGATAAACAAACTTTTCCGTAGTTTCCTTCCTCAAATACATTTACGCCCTGTACTGTTTTCCGTCTTTAAGCAACATGCGCAAATGAATAATGCCCCTATTACTTTAGTAATAATGTCGAAATTAGCTAAGTGCGTGCGTTTTGTAGCAAGAAACAGAGTGTAATTGGGATTTTTACGGTTCAGAAAATCGAAAGTTACGCGCTCAAAAAGGTGTGCGATACACGGTCGGCTAAATTGTGTAACTTGGTAAAGGTTTTATCGCCTTTATTGTCTAAAAAAATCAAAGGTAAATAATTCTAGGCTATACTTAGTACTATCACTGTGGGCCACTGAAACTTTAAGACAATAATTAGAAACTATTGTCTCTCAACAGCCAAGTTTTAAAGGATGGAAGAAATACTACAGTGTTATCAACACACGACAACATTTCTAATTAAAGAAACGTGTCTTAGTTTACTGGTCTGTAAGTCAACAAATCAGCCGTGTTTAAACAAACAATCATTACCCTGGGAGCGATTAGTTTTGGGGAGAATAGCCAGGGCTTATCGACGCAGAAGACAGCAAGTTGGCACTGAAGTTGTACGAAGGGTTTGACAGTGTGTATTCTGTTTTGGGAAGAACAGCCCCGGGTCGTCGACGCACAGCGCCGCGCCGGGACAACAACCCTGCACATTAATTGAACCCTATCTATACCGGGTGGAAGGGAAACGCTCTCGGAAACGAATACAGGTGATAGTATTGGTGATTCCTGACGTGATGGTACTAAAAAAATCGCGATCGCATAGTTACAATTTTAGTAGGATTTTCTCAAATTTCTGTACAGGTTCACGTATGGATAGATAAATCAAACTATTATTCTGAAAAACATAGTAAAAAAGGTCAATATTTCAAAAAAATCGTAATGAAACACGTACATCAGCTGACGGGTTAACGACCGCGGGCCGGTCCCGGCGCAGCGCGGCGGCCGCCCAGTTTTTTGTACGCTTTACATTGCGCGCACATAAATCACGGAAATACTAAAATCGTAAGTATTATCGCTTAGCTTTGCAAATGAATATAGTTTTTCGTTAATGTTATGGTTCTTCTCTCTTACCGTTCCGGTATAGAGAGCGTTTCCCTTCCACCCGGTATACACATAATGCCGATTGTACTATAAATGCCTCCGGAGAAATAGGGGAAATGTTTGTTTCTTTTCACAGGTATCGTTATGTATGAAAGGTACGAGGAGTATAATATAGATCTGAATATTTTAATTAATATACAGGGATATTTTGACATTGCGTTAATAAATGAAACCATATACTTATCTCGTTGAAAATAACACTTTCCATTAAGTTATTTTAACCATAGATGTAAAATAAAAAAAGTGTAAGTTTCGAACAAAATAAATATCAATAAAAAGTAACTTTAAGTTTACACGCCCTAATGCCACTATGACTGCTCTAGTAGAATTCGTCGCAGCAGCAACATTACACTTTCAGTTAGAAATGCACTTACGCACACTGCCGCACACAGCATATTCGCACTAAACTACAAAATGATAAAAAAAAATTAATACTACAACCGGGATTTTTGGCGAAAGTATTAGTTATTCATTGATGATTTTTAGCACAATGTTAGCAGAGTTATAGCCAAATATGTGGTTTCATTTGGTAACACAATGTAAAAATGACCCTGTATAGTGTTCGTATATAAACTGTGATTAATTAGGAGTAACGAAGTGTTCAATAAATTATTTTGTATGGAACGAATTGTCGAGAGGAATGTCCGCAGATTTAAAACCCAAGGCACACACCTCTGGCTTTTCGAAGTTATGTGTGTACTATTTATAAATTATTGATAACTTTAACGGTGAAGGAAAACATCGCGAGAAAACCTACATAGCTAAGAATTCGACATTAGAATTTCGAGGATTTTTTTTATTTTATCGAATGACGAGACGAGCATGCCGTTCGCCTGATGGTAAGCGATACGACCACCTATAAACAGTAGCAACATCATCCAGCACCTTGACTTAGAAAGTACTGTGTGTCATTCCACTGCGCTCGTCATCCTGAGACATAAGATATTAAGTCTCATTATGTCCAGTAGTTACACTGTCTACAATGTCCTTCAAACCGAAACATAATAGTGCCTGCACACTGTTGCTTGGTGGTAAAAATAGACATTGCTTTGGTACTCACCCAGACGAGCTCTTACATATGAGAGACCTACCACCAGTGATACGTGAAGTCCGCCAACCGGCACTAGGTCAGCGTGGCACTAAGGCCTAAACACTCTCAGTAGTAAAGGAGGCACGTGTCTAGCAGTGGGACAGTATATAATGCGAGTTTATTATTATTGAAGTGATAGAACCATTCAAAAAACACCAACACCACGCGATACTAAATTACGAAGCTAACGTATTTTAATTAAGTTATTTCCATTTCAACTGCCGTATAATTCCTTAATCTCTACACTTGATTGCAAAATAGTGCTTTAGTTAATACCTAGCCCGCAGCGTATGTCTAGATGTTACGCGTGTAATGTCTAATTTAGTTCAGATAGCGCGCCGCCCCGGGCTGGGGTGGTGTCACTGATCCCGGGGAAATTGTGCGGAATGTGATCGGGTTGGTTACCGGGATTTTTGATGCAATGTTGGGGACAAGGATAATTCTCGCGAAATAGCATTTATGTCAACTGACAAAAGTCTTTTTTTTTGTATAACTGAATAAGATTAAAAGATCAACATCGTCAGCCACATGATATAAAAAAAAAGATCGCTCGCTCGAATTACGAAGCATCCCCACATACCTTCTGAATCCCACTAATATTGTAAACGCGAAAGTTTGTAAGTATGTATGGATGTCTGGATGTATGGAAGTATGGATGTTTGTTACTCTTTCACGCAAAAACTACTGAACGGATTTCGATGAAATTTGGCACACGGGTAGATCATGTCCTGGATTGACACATAGGGTATATTTTATCCCGGGAAAATAAAAAGCGGGACTTTTATCTCGGAGAAACTTTTTAACGCGGGCGGGGCCGCGAGCAAAATCTAGTGATGTAATAAATATTAATCCACTTACTCGTACATGCCTTGCTCAACGACTCACTAAATATGAGTAACGTTAAATACATTTTAATTATAACGCTGACATTATCAACACCTAATGCTGCCGTCATAAGGAAAAAATACCTATCTATTTGTTTTTTAATTGATACGATTATACATTTGCAATCAGTAAAAAATATAAATCTTTTTTTGTTTCTCTGAAAAAAATATGTAGAAACGTCCTTTTTCCTTAGCTTTCTCTGTGTACGGTTTTCCTTATGACGATGGCAGTGACAGCACGTGGTTTTAAATGTTTAGCGTTAATATATTTAGAAAGTCGTTGTATAAGCTAGCCTTAGTCTAGGAATATATCAATGTTTGAAAACTAGCTCCTCATGAATCCCTCCTAGATGCGCATCCAACCAATATCTAATTTAGTTTATGAGATAACGTGCATCATCTCGCCCTGCGGCTGCACTGTTCGAGACACGTTCGCGACATATTGCAGAGACAGTGCAGGGTCTCAGTGATGGCGATGGACGGATTTCGTGCAAAAGTTATAATTTTCTATTAGCTTGATCACTAGGCACTAATATCCTCATTTCCTATTGGATTGCGTAGAGAAAGACCGAGGACAGCCTACGGCTTACAATCAATCAGCGTGCTATGAAGAGCCATAGCACCCTTTTTGTTTATAATTTTGTGCAACAATCATACGAATTAGCAACATTGTATGAACTTTTTAAGCGCTGTCTATTCGAAAAGAATTAGGATATGCCAGTCATTGTTTGTTGAATATATAGGCCACGGGATGGTGGTGAGACTGTAGCATCGTAGGGCGTATCATTGTCTACTTTACTTATTTTTCGAGCTGCTAAAATAATAAGAAGATACGCCGGTTATCAAAATAACATAACAAAGTCGCTACGCGTTTGAACACGCTGATAGACGGGTTCCAAGCGGAAGCGGTTTCGGTGCTGCATTGCGTTATATGGTATGTACAAGTTCTTTACATTATATTCACGCTGCAGGCTTTAAGCTGTACGTAGAGTGGGTTGTTAATCTGTCCGCGTTGTTAATATTTATGGCAGCTTAAATCACGGATGTTAAGATCATAATGTCGCGTGGTGGAGCGAGAAATGTGCCTGTTTTTTGTTTAAAACAATGCATTGTGCTACGAAATCGTAATGCTTTAATTTTTGGGTTTATCTCCTGTTTTCATTTAAGTTTTAACTTCAGGGACCAATGAGGTAGACAAGCCATTGAGGTGCATAGGCATATGACTTACTAAAAATATTACAAATCGTTTTAGTTGTCTTCAAGTGAAAACTACTGAGTAGAAGTAGAAAATAACAGACATTGCGTCGTCGTATGGAACCAAAGCGAGAATAATAACACCCATAACCAAAACTAAATAGATCTCATAAGCATTTGTACCGTTGCGACGGTTGTATTTGCACTTTAACAGGCCCAGGGATTTCTGTGGCGCGTTAGCATTGATAACTTAGAAATCCCTCTTACCCACCAATTAGCAACAGTTTTTAAAATTCCAATATCTAATCTGTTAATGCCCCAGTATCAGTAAACATTAACCGATAATCTGTTTAGTGGTCGGCCGCAGGGCAAACGGCTAGATTTGTCCTCAATTCAATTATGTATTGCGGTTAGGTAATAGTGAACGGCGGGCTCACCTAGGTGATAATCTATAGCGACTATACATGGTGAAAACTTAATTTTGTATTCGTGTTTTGGAGCCAATCTTTTTGTATTTATGTCAATAACGATAATAATCTAATTCCGATCACGAGCTATCTTCATTAGATGTTTAATAAGATAATTGTCAAATAAAATTGACTTGGCTCAGTATAATATACTACATATTAATGGGGCAAAAATATGGATCTTGGATCCATCAAAAAAATATTTTAAGGCTCCTCCATTTATAACTGTGCATATGCCATTGTGCATATTGCCAGCGTGGTGGACTAAGGCCTTAAACCCTCTCAGTAGTATAGGAGGCCCGTGCTCAGCAGTGAGCAGTATATAATACAGGGCTGATATTATTATATGCCATTAGCCAACAGAGCAATGATATTATGTCATACATCACGATTTCTGTACGATTAGTACGTCAGTTGCGTCAGTCTGCCGATATTTTGTTTGAGGTAAATTTTAATTACCATAAGATCCAATGACTTGGCTGTGCCTGGGGAACAAAAATACTTTGAATAAATCTTGATAAATAAACTTATTTTAAGTAGTCAGTTTGTTAAGCGAAAGTCATAAAGCAAGTTCGAACCTCAAATTCGAGAAAGCTGTACTTACAAATCATAAATGTGTGTACCCGAATTTCCAACTATGTACTACACTACAAAATTTTTTTTTTTTATGAACGGCACGGCAAAGTCACTGCACCTGAGTGTAATTGACATGAAACTCAAAAAAATTCGACCTGTAAGAGATAAACATCCCCCAGATATTTGAGTTTGAGTTTGAAACAGTTGTATAAATATGATCGGTGTATGCAACGTTAGTAAGGGTCTTATAAACTTTCCCATGTCAATGTATATTATTCCATGATCATTTAAACACAATAGTATGACATGTGTCGATCACCACTCGACGTTTATTGTAACAAACAAAAGATAACAAAGCTGTACTGTAGTTGTTACTACAGTACAGCTTTGTTATCTTTTGGTTTGTTTTGACTGTTAACAGTCACTGGAAATATAAAGCTGGCTATTCTGGAATTTATGGTAAAGTCTTACTATCTTACTACTTATTTTACTAACAAATATGCGAATGTTTGTGAAAGTGTTTGTCAGAAGTAAACGCAAAAACAAATTAACGGATTTGGATGAAATTTGGCGCACGGGTAGATCTTGTTCTCGATTAACACATAGGCTTTTTATCTTTGAAATAGACCGCGTCGAACGTGAATGCACGTTCCCAGTGTTACTATTAACAGAATTACATTTTTTGTGTCACATTAAAGCTGTTTAAACTGCCTCGGTGGTGCAGCGATGGCACGGAATACGCTCGGTGAAAAGTGCGTGCACTAGTTGCGCCTCTGCCTACCCCTTGGGGAATAAAAGGCGTCAGCATGCGTAAGGTTGTTTATCGCAGAGATTAGAAGAAACCTACAAACTATTTGACAACATTTTTTAAGTGAGCTGGTAGGACTATAATATTATGGACTCTTCTACTATGAGCTCGGTGGTGTAGAATTGCTGTGGATTCAAATTCTGGGTGGGGCAAAGTGATATTGGTTTTTACGGTTCAGTATCAGTTCGTAGTCAGGAATTTGTATCTGATATGGCGATAAATTCGTCCGCTATAACATCATAGGACGGAACACACTTAGCAAAACGTGGGTGCCCTGGCTGTACCTCTGTCTACCCCTTCGGAGATGAAAGCGTGATGTATGTGACCCTACTACGTTAATAACGTAATTTTATGACGTTAAACGTTATGGTTCTGTTTACCAATTATATTATCCATGATCTTAATTAGATGAACAAGAAGAAGCTATTTTAGATACGAAGTTGAGTAACTGATTTATTGATATCCTATTTTCCTGGATATAACTTATATGCCTTATATGTCCAAACGACGGCATGAGTCATCTCCCTTGTACGCCTATATGTCCGCATTGGTCACGAGAATTTCTTGTTAGCTCGCATATTCGCATACCTTCGCGTTCTGAGCAGTTAATTAAAATGCTCGCTTTGTGCGTATTTTGTAATTAATAAGATGTACACGGCGTATCCTTTTTGCTGTTAAACTATGATTAGTAATCACGATCATTCCTTATTAATTTATTCATAAGGCTCTACAGCAGATTATACATTGAGTTTACACAGGGGTTGTACAACAATGGTCATATTCTGATACACAACCAACTTGAAAGAGTACACAGCCTTCAGTCTTAAATGTTAGAATACCAGATTATGTGTCGAAGAATTGGATAATTTCCCCATTATATGGTTCGAGGAGAGAATGAAATAAAAATCCTCCTAGCCAGTTTCGGCCACGGCGGCCAATCTCAACGGAGATCAGCCAGGTACGCAGGAGATATTATAGTGCACAAGTGTGTGCGCAATACACAGGTGCACTCGCTATTCCTTCACTCTCATAGTCCGGTGAGACGGCAATCCGACATGACCGGAGAGAGATCAGGCGCAGGACCAACGGCTTTACGTGCTTTCCGAGGCACGGGGGTATCACACCGCCAACTTCATGACTCCGAGCTGCGACTGAGTTAATTTTAAGATGGAAAAACCCAGTCACAATTTTTTTGGCTCGACCCGGGATTCGAACCCAGGACCTCGGCGCGCAAATCGTACTCGTAATGCGTACGCAATACCACTACGCCACCGAGGCAGTCTAGGAGGTTCGAGGAGAGAACAAACTATATGTAAACTAAATTATGTAACAAAATTTTGACATTTCCTATGCCAGAAACATTCAGTTTGTCCATAATGTATTAATTTTGCCGTGCTTTGATATAAACATCAATCACTTTGTTTACGAAGACTCTTCGAGGCCATCAGATGTATAAAAATTAAATATAAGGTTAAAAGGATTTGGCACCTCGCCTATCTCTTGAGGTTGAAATCCATTCCCGTGACATAGACATTTTAGACAATATGAAGGGTACTCGTCTAGCCTGCCGAACGCTTTGCGTTCGCGTAATGCTTTGTAATTGCTTTTCGGTTTAAGAACGCAATAACGAGTAGCTTTGAATATTGAAACGCTGCTTGAGACTTGGTGTACTTATGTTCATACTCGCCCGCGGCTCCGCCCGTGTAAAAGGTTTTCCGAGATAAAAGACTCGCTATATATTTTCCAGAGATAAAATATACGTCTTTCTTTAAGTCTCAAACTAACTCCTCAAATTTTCATGAGAATCGGTTCAGCCGTGAAACTGTAATGCCTGTCTCCTACGTCACGTCGTCTCCCAGCCGCGTAGCTTTTAATGTCTCCGTGGAAGAAGGGGCAAACACACAGACTTACTTTCGAATTTAAAGTGATAAATCTCAACCTGGATAAATTAGTAGCGGAATAAGAATCGGGTAGAGGGAGAGTTATTACGCCAACGGCATTTTCACTAATGAAATGTCACGACGGCTAAGCTGTTATTTTACGCCGGTTTTCTGTGAAATGTAACACCGTCTTCAAGCTGATCAATTCTTGCTGACAAAACTATCAACATCATGCTGTGTTAGTTATAAAGTCATTCCTAATACTCCCCCTAGAGACTACCTCAGTTTACGTTTCGTACCGGTACCTACAGTATTTAGAATTTTAAAAGTGACGTGGCATCCCTGCATTCAAGGCATATTTTCAACTAAAAGTTTCATAGCTTTACACATTTTACAGCTCAATAGAATTGAACCTTGAACCAAGGACAACTACGAAAGATTTGGCTCTGAGCCACAGGAGCGAGTATTTAGGCAGAATAAAGCGATTGAATAACTATAAATGGAATTTAGAAATGATGTTTAAACTAGACTTTGCGGCATAAAATGTCTTTATGCGTGGTGTAAGTGTCTAAGTATGAAAGAAATATATTATTTATTAAAAATAAAAATATTATTTTAAAGCTAAAATAGTCTAGAGTCTAGAAAATTGTTATGAAAAAAACATAAACCGACATTTATGAATCCATTTACAAAATATATTATTGTCTACGAATTTACAAATTTTTACATTGTTAACCAGACATTAATATTTAAAAGGTTTGAGCGGCCCACCTGTACTTACAATACGGTCAATTCTCCCCATTATGCCGAAAGTAAAGCAGTAATTGGGGCGAATACACCATAATTACCATGTATTAAAACTCCATAACGTATTATTCTGGCAATTTGAGGTAAATTACACGGCATAATTTTAATTATCATTCACCAACGCGGGTACTTCGAAAACTGTGTTAGGTTGAATCACGCCTCGCATAAATTTTCTTTCAGAATTAACCTTCAGAGTTGAGCAATGGATCATTAGTACCCCGGCGGTAATATTTCGGCAACTCGCATGTTTGAGGGTTATGTAGAGGTCAAATGTTTCGGCGCACGACAAAGAAAGTTTGGGGTACTGTTGTCTGAAGATAGAATGAAGATTTCTGTAATGACTGACAATTTTCTTGTATATATGAAATTTTCAGCATGCTATTTTAATTTATTTATGTGTTTGATTTGCCATTATGAATATTTAAATCACTAACTTAAAGTAAATGTATTTATTATTTAGACTTATTTAGTTTTCGCCAAACCGGTCCACGCTGAACTTTCAATAAACAAACACAAAATTTGGCTGGAATCGCGCTTTATAAGCCAGTTAAGCGTAGCAGTAATCAGGGAAAGCACTCAACCACCGCGGGAGCGTAATAAAGGCGCATTTCTGTTCATAACAGCAGCAGGGGGCTGTAAACGCTCCGGGTCGAACATACCCAATCGCGGATTTGCTCACAAAGATTGGGGTACTTACCCTTAGCTATAATCAGGCTGCATCGAAAAATGAAGTTTTATAACCCGTAAATATTTTTTGTTGTAGGCGTTACGGGTAAGATTGCATTTTGGGGTAAGCAGATGAGGGTTAAGGTTGGTAATAAATTATAAACTTCCAGCGGTCGGCGGTGAAAGTGGTTTTCGTGATGAAAATTTATATCAAATTTATAATGAATAGCTACGAAAGAATCGACGTGGGAATAAAATATGCCTACGTAAAGGGCAAAAACAACACGGTAGAAGACTGGCCATTAATCGACGGTCCCATAGAACAAAATCGTACATGCAAAATGTTAGTTTTTCAGTAGAGCGCTTTGAAAGTCGTTAGTGTGTATTCATGTGCGAATTAGTGCTATTTTCACACATTAGGTTCAAAGTTGTTACTGAAACCCTTAGATAATGTTTCCTTCATGTATAACTTGTGATTTTCACAATTAAATTAGACTTTCAAAGCGCTCTACTGAAAAACTAACATTTTGCATATACGACTTTGTTCTATGGGACCGTGGATTTATGCTTTTTAGCAATATAAATGTAAAAGTATTTTTAAGCTATTGCATAGCTTCTATCGCGGGCCTTGAGCGTGGAGACAGAATCCAGAAATTTCGTAACGAAAAAACCTGTCACCCCTCACTCCGACCGGCACAGCGGTGATATTTTATTTTCAGCTATCACAACCATGTAGAGTGTAAAATTCCATAAGTAAATTTAATATCGCAGTCTTGTAAGAATACAATATGTAAGAGGATATGAGCTGAATGTTAAACGATAAAAGGTCGAAATTACCGTGTATTTAAAAATTGTTCCAGTCAGTGAAACGTATCGAAATGTCAAACCGCGGCGGGATGACGTGATTCTAAGTTTGAATTTTTAAAAAGTTTTTATTTTATATCTGTTCAAAGAGGTTTTTATTTAAATATTAGGGCTCTGGATACTAGTTCATTGAGCCCGTCTTTCATAACTTTTTTAGTTTTGTCATCTATCGATGAATATTTTATTTTATATCTGTTCAAAGAGGTTATAAATATTAGAATGTATGCAATAGCTTTACCGCGGCAGTCTCCGAGTGCCACACGTCTTTTTTTTTCATTACTATCATTTGTATATGCAATTAGCTTTTCGCAACTCTAAGAACATATATTATTGTATGTACGAAATATTGTTTCTATCGTGTGTACCCAACTTGCCCCCGATAAAATACCCGAAAATAATGCGCGGTACGTGATGTGCTCGAGGCGGGAAGTACCCAGGGGTTGTATTGGGGTCGATATACTGGGTCTTCACGTGGACGTTGGGCATAAAGTCTAAAATACTGGACATACTTTCGCAAAACAGGTTTTTATTGGTGTAATAGCAAAAAAAGCTGGTTATGTTTTTGGTCCTGAAAATAATGTTTCTTAGCTTGTAAATAATCACATCGTGCACGAAATTGTGTTTATTTTTTGTTAATCGTCAGTTTCGGGCATTTGACAAAAATGCACACACACACATTCACGCCTTTTTTATCCTCGAAAGGGTAGGCAGATGCGCAATTAATGCACCCACTTTTCGCCGTGCGTATTCTGTCCCATGATGTGATAGGGGGCGATCCTATCGCCATATCAGGCGCAAATTTCAGACTCCGGGCTGATACTGAATTGAAAAATCCAATATCGCTTTGCCTGACCTGGGGATCAAACCCGAGACCTCAGCATTGCAGTCGTACCGTAATACAACTACGCCACCGAGGCAATCGAAAAAATGTATTTGCCAAAATGTTTTTTTTAATATAAGAAGGAGAGAATAACTGGTCCTCATTTTTTTCATTAGTAACATTCTGAACTAAAATAGTTCACTCTTCAAATGCCTTATAAACTGGCATAAATCCCAAGTCACGCTGAAAAATGGCAGACTACACTGGGGTTGTTGGGGGGCGAAACACACCCCAGGCAAAATGCGTAATTAGCCCCGCGATGACTGATGATATGGCGAGGTTTCGTAAGCTTTGTTTTTATTTCTCAAGTTTTTGACTGGGTAAAGGTAGGATTTACTATGTGTTTTTTAACTACGTTGGTCTACTGACAACTTTGATTAAATTATTAAGTCAGGTAGTTTATATACGACTTTTTTGTGAAAAAATATATATTTTGCCCTCTATTGGAATTTGATTTCAAATGGCGATAGACAGGTAGGTGATAAACCCCAAGATGTGAGGTGGAAATAAGCTCTGTTACTATTAGGTGCATTACTTTCCTCTAAGTGTATTAGGCATGCGTATATTTTGTATCGGTTTATTATTTAAAACATTAAACCAAAAAGTGATACAATTTGGACATGGAAAATACAATAGAATTCCGGAAGCTCTGCCGATAAAATAATTACTCCGGTCTAAGAGTACATTTATCCGGTTCACACAATGATATTTCAAAAAAATAGATATGATTATTAGCAATCGCAATCTGAAGACTCGAAAACAACCCAATTGGGCTAGTTTTATACACTACACTTGAATGACAAATACTAGCTGTTTTTATTGATTTTTATTGTTCATACTGATTTAAATACGTCAGCTCTTTCACAAATGGCAAGAATGTGTGTGCGGAACATATTTTTCGTTTAGTTGTTAGAGTATGGCCAATCTATTATATAAAAATGAATCCCTATTTTCCTTGGTCACGGCATCACGCGTGAACGGCTGGACTGATTTCGTTATTTCTTTTTTTGATGTGTTTATTATTGTCAGTAGAAGGTTCTTATGAAAGAAAAAATTAAGAAAATTGCGCGGAAAAACGGCTGGACCGATTTTAATGAATTTTTTTTGTGTGTCTTCAGGTGGATCGGTAGGTAGCGCTGTACTCGGGTTCTAGGATTTTATTTCCTTTTTAGGGCAGGACAACGTCTGTCGGGGCCGCTAGTGATTTATAAAAAAACCCATGGCGTATCTATACTTTTTGAAAATCATTGGATTCTCTGAAATATATTTAGTTTTTTTTTATGAAGCTGTTGTGTGGCATTAGCAAAATCTTTTTGATTCTGCTGAAGGAAGCTGTTCGGACCAGTAATCTGCTAGGCTGGTCTAGTGTGGGTTTGAATATTGGCGTAGACTAATTCATACCACAGATTCTCTTGAATACTAAGATGTTGTTTGCATCTTATCTATATCCCTTTAAGGCGCGAATTATACAAAAATGGCGTAAAATGAAGTCGCGGCACAGGTGCACAGCAGGCGACGAAAGACGGAAAAAATGAGGAAACGACGTGCCTGCGCCGCGCCACTTCAATATAATTCACAAAACCTCGCCTACCTACATTTTGTATTGAAAGGTTATAAAGCGGTAAGATGCCTGCGCCGCGCCTTCACCTTGCGCCGTTTCTATAGAATTCGCGTCTTACCTGTATTATTTATGGAAAATTCATTAAATCCTAAGCTAATAAAAAGGAATTAGGGTCCCGGAAATATATCACAAATCTCATTCGACAGGAGACGCCGCGCTGGTTAATGAAATCTCGTAAACTTCTTATTTCCGAGAATAGTTACCATATTATAACCGCCATTAATAGCATAACAAAAATAATTATGCTTTATGATATAAACAGGTGCCAATTTTGGAATAAACCTCGCGTAATCAATAAACGTCTCCGTTTACCCGTTATTACTCTCTTTTATTTAGAAAATTAATAAAGACATTCATTTTGGATACAATCATTTTACTACAGCATTTTCATCACAAACAAATTTACATTATTTTTACATTATTTATAAATATATTCTCCAATTAACAGTTAACCCTCCCAATGCGTTTGATGTCAACACATCGCTTCCAAAATAAATAACGAACAAAATACAACGTTTCACTCTTAACACCTCTTCGCGAGTCGCGGGTTCGGCGGTTTAAATTGTCAATTTGCATGTAGATGATACGAGTGGAGGCAATTGGCGGGGTAGGGTTAATGAACTGACAGCCCGGGGTATATCAAACCCCGAACGGTTGGCGCGAACACGTAGGTATGGCGTGCGAAATTGTAGGGATGCCTTAGTACAAGACATGATGTAATAAACTCGATACGTGCAAGTTCCTGTCGGTGATTTTATAAGATTTTCGATGTGATTTAGTTTTATTGTTGTACATTTATTGGGGCATATTGCGTTAACTAGTTTGAGGTTAATGGTATACAAAAGTAAACGTTTACGTTATTGTGAAAGTGTTTCTAAAAGTTTTAAACGTGATTTTGGATATTATTTTAAATTATTCATAACTCAAACAATAAGGAATGTCCATAATTTAAAATACTACTGATTAGCTATAGATTCCTTAAACAAATTATGCTTTGTGTTAAACCTTTGGGTAGTTACCAAAACACTCGTATGTTTCTGGGCCAACACAGCATCGTTCGTCTGCAGCCAAGATGCAAAAGAAGCTGATGGCTTACCTAAGAGGTATATAATATTTCTTTATCTCAGTAGGTGAATTTACAACAAACCACTTTATCCAAGGTCTGTCGGTGTAAATCACATCTAACACATTCCCTACGTTCTCCCGTGATGAATGGAGAGACAGACAAAAATAAATATCACTGTTTTGTCCTCTACGACGTAGTTAAAATTACGCAGTTTCTTCTCTTCTCGTATACACGAGAGTTCCTTTGGGTGGGTAATTGTTAGTTCTCTTTAGTAATGAAAAATCAATTTTGTTGCTGGTTTGATGAATATTGCTCCCCGTGTAGCAAGGCATTTTGAGACTTATGATCAAAGGTTTTAAGAATTCGTAGAATACAAAAAGCTTTAAAGCACAAAAACAAACGAAAATGGTGTGGTGGGCCATGTTAGGAATAGGGCTATCTTTGGACAAACTCTGTTACTAAACTTTTTGTTACGAGATATTGCACTATCCCCAACGATATCAATAAATCATTTAAAAATGATGTATTTATCGTAATAAGTTATGTGTGAATATGGAAAACATATATTTTTCTGATTGGAGCTATAATTATTTATTGAAATCGGCCATAAATTGTACAATATTTTTTGGATATACTTTGTATAAATCACGTCTAATAGAGCCCCGGTTCTCGCGTGATGGATGAACGGACAGACGAAAATAATATATCGTTGTTTCGTCCTCCAGACGACCCGATTCGTGTTCACCGTAACACTGGACTTTATGTTTTCCAACGTGAAATACGACCGGCAGATATACGTATCAGGTGTTTGGTTATTATACAATATACAATCCGGCCCTGTATTATATACTGTCCCACTGCTGAGCACGGACCTCCTCTACACCTGAGAGGGTTTAGGCCTTGGTCTACCACGCTGGCCTAGTGCGGGTACGCAGACTTCACATACCTTCGAAATTATTATATAGAACTTCACAGGTATGCGGGTTCCCTCGCCATGTTTTGCCTTCACCGGTAAAGCGAGCAATAATTCCCAAAGAATACCCACATATATTTTCAGAAGAGTCAGAAGTTCGTGCCCTTGGGATTTCAACCTGCAGACATTCGTCTCGGCATGCCGAGGCATTCCGTTCCACTCCCAACTGGGCTATCACCACTATTATAATTAAAATATTTTTTGAATTATAATATGTCTCCTATGTGGTAGGCAAAGATTCAACTAGTGTACTTTGGATCCATGATGTTAACTTTCACGGCTGCGCTAATGATTGACACACTTTCACAATCGTTACATTTGGTGGAATAGTAGGATAGGCAGGATTTAATTTTATTCTTACACAACATCGTATAAACAACATCTAGTTTGCCCCCAAACCTCAGTACTAACAACGGCTATTGTTTACGTAAGTATACCGGTTGTTAAACATAAAAAAACCACAAACCCTCCATTAGAACAACACAATCGCCCACTTGTGCTGCATTACGCGCCCAATGAGCGTGTAAGTACGTGAGCTAATGGTGGCAGTCAGGCATGCAGGCCTAAATTGTGACCTAGATGCCTGGATGCGGGAGTATGAATGCGTTCATCTTGCCACCATTCCGCCCCCTCCTGCCCCACGCCCGCCCACCGAATATGACGCCTATGAATGCTTATTCCTGTATCGACTAGATGTAAATACGCGATAGCGTAGTTGGGAATGGAACGGAGTGTCAATACGAATGTCCACGTTCAAAACAAAACACACCTATGGCTTCGAAGTTACATGTGTATTGTTAATCAATTATTGCTCGCTTAAATTGTGAAGGAAAACATCGTGAGGAAACCTACATACCTAAGGATTCTCCATAGAGAATTTTGAAGGTACGGGAAGTCGTGCAACCCGCTCTAGGCCTAACCCATCTCAGTAGTGGAAGAGGCCCGTGTTCAGCAGATATTATTTTAGTTGTATGATTGCAGATGTATGTTATCGTAGAAATTCTTTTTACATTTAATATTAATACTTCCGTATAAGGTACTTTCAATGACTATACGGCGTATAATCATTGAAAGTACCTTTTTTAACCTAAATTAAAAGGTAGGAAGTTACTCAATTCATTTTTTTTTACCTAAGATATTAAGAGGTAAGCCAGAAGGAATCGCATTTGGTATCCGACTCTTCGCTGCTGGTAGGGTTAAATGTTATAGACGATTGTCGTGGACTACGTAGGCGTGTGGACACATGGTATTAAAAATTCATGGCTTAATATTTATACAGGCCTTTATCCCAAAGGGTTCTGTAGGTAATTAATGCACTCACATTTTGTCGCGCTTACATGTATCCTACGATGTGGAACATAGCGAGCTGATCGCCATTTTGTTGGTGTGTTATTATGGATTCGAAAAACCTTAGTTTAATCAGCAAAAGCTAGTCACAAATAAATTGAGAATCCATAGAATAATGTGTTATTATTCTAAGTGAGAATCAATGTAAATTACTATAATTTCGAACATAATGTTGGGACTAAGTTGTCGATTGTAATCTCATTAATTTATCGCAACTATGGCACAAATCACACCGGCGCACCATGCGTGTCGGATGCCAGTTACCGCGCGGTCCGAAGATCGATACCCGACAAGGACACCGCGCACCCGCCGCCATGACAAACGTTCACGCCACTTTATGTCTTTATTGTCCCCCCCCCCCCCCCCCGCGCCGGTCTCGTTCGCACGTCCCTGCCTACGCCGCAGTATGCAAAGGACGGTGATTTTTCGCTGGTTGTGCGTGCTACCCGCATTCAGGCCGTTGTGTAACATCTGTTTAATGGTCGATGACTGTGAATTGGGTCATGTTATGTATTCATTTGAAGAATTATGCGTGTTGGAGGGAAGTTCGATTGTAAAGAAAAATGTTTTTTGAGTAATTGCGATTAGGGCTCTTAAAGAAACTAATCATATTTTAATGCCTGGCTTAACATTTATGGTGGCCGTGTTTTCTATCAGGTGAACCATCGATTACATCAAAAAAATCTGCTGCAGAGTTTCCTATTCCTTCCGCACTATATCCCTGTTCTGTGTTCCGCACCAACTTATACTGTTCCTACTTATATGGCATTTTGGGTACATTACAACGTTCACTGTAATTTCTTTTATAACATTCTCTACACTCTACATTTAACGCAACTTGTAAAGCTTTACCAAAATTTTCTATTATAATATCTTGAAAATATTTTCACTCAATTCCGTAAATAAATCCCGCAAATAAAAAAAATGAAAGCTCAAAAGCTGTACACACAAACGGGAACACAACACGATAGCGTTGGATGCGGGCTGTATTTCCATACTGTAAACAAAACTTGATTCAAACACGGCGCTGTTAAAAAAAATATTTTGATCACTGCACGTTATAAAGCCTAGGGCACCTGTGCACTGCGGCAAAATATTCATACGTTATAAAGTCTTGTGCACAATACATTGATATAAAACCGACAGTTTTCGGTGAATTTAAAATTGTATACTGCAATATAAAAAATACAAAACTATTTGGGTTTTTAAAAGTTGGGGAAAAATATTGTGTTACTTTTGGGCTTTGAGAGCACAGAAGTTACCACTGTCGACATAAATCAATCAGGTTATAACCTCCAACTTATTGATGGAGAACTTTTATCTAATATAATAAAATCAGCTCTTATTGTCTATACATAAATGTCACGTGACTAAATATTTATTCGTATTTCAAGATGCGTGGCTTCAAGTAGTGTGTTGTGTGCGAAATACGCGTGCTCCCTAATGTAACTTTTTCGTATAAATCAATACGCGATGCCGGTACAAATGATCGAGTTTCGTGCGAGTTTCCTTATGGTGTTTTTATGTAAATACCCTGTTATTGTGATGAATATAGGCAATTACTTTAATGAGGTACATCAGTGTCAAACGTAATACCGTATGAAGAATGTTAGCCGCGTATCGAATATTCGACAACACTTCTATCTCATAGGGGACTTCCATTTCATCTCTCGGGTTTATTTACTCTGTGTATTTTTCTGAAGGAATCTATACAGAGTAATAATAATAATAGCTCTCGCTCCACAATGCAGAAAAACCATATTTTTCATAGCTGAAACAATGAAGCACGTGTTTATAATTTCGTGTATATAATTGTTATTTATGCAACGTATAATGTACTTTCAACATCGTATATGATGTTGTTTTCAAACATCTGTGTTTAACAGCAAATCTAGCTATTCCTTTGCCAACAAGAATATAAATATTTTCGACTGAATACAAAGAAAGTGAGCGTATTATATTTTGCAACCCCAGTCAACATATTTTAAACAAAATATTAAATAAATATCAAGACTCCAAAAGCATCCACTTAAGTTGAATGAATTATTCAAAGTTTTATATAGAACTATAAAAACCCAAGACTTAGAAATATTCTAGTTTCTATGACAGACGCTAGCGCACCCGAGGGGCTGAGGTCGCAATAACTTAAAAACATTTACTTTGCATAATTAGTTGGGTGTTGAAGTAATTTGACGAGAGGGCTCTTTATCACACCGTCTTAGGATTGTCTCAACTGAAGCCAGCAGAAAAATTGGGTCAACAAGGCGAGAAATTTCTACGAAAAACATAGTCTAAGAATAGACGCTACACTAATATTAAAAGGTTAAGTTTGTACGTTTTTTAAATAAGGATAATTATACCCTGACCGGGAAAATAAAATGCCTCCTTTGGAGGCGCTACTTGTGCTCTTTCGTGTTAAAGTTAACGTTTCCAGTACAAGAAATTAGTTCCATTTTTTACCATGATTTGTGAGGTTTTTTCATCTTTCTGATCATGCTATTACAGCCTTAATGTGTAACATTATATATTTTAAAATTCGTCAACTAATAGAATGCTATAATATCGTTACTGAGTAACATAGAGTATAATTTTATTTTATAATTTTTATTCTGGAAACAGACTAATGGAATAATAAAATTAGGCTAGTTGTAAAAACTCTTTTAAATTCGATCAATCCACTCAAAAATTGTATTCGCTTTCCTCCTTTAACATTATGCAACGTTTATGTCGCATCTAGTCTATTAATGTTTGATACATCCTGCAAGCAGCTCTAATGCAACGTCAACATTAAATCCCTCCCACCCCCCTAGTTGTGCAAAGACGCAATGCTTATCTCGCGCTTTGAGCTGGAAAAAGCCACCCCGAAGCAAATAGGCTTATGTGCAGCAGCGCGGCTTAGATCAGCTATTGGCGTGTGTATGCGAGGGTTAGATTTCTTTGAGTCTTTTCAGTCACGAAATTATAAAAACCCGGACCAGTGCTTGTTGGACTCGTGTAACGAGGGTACCGATAAACTTATAGGTAATGTAGTTCAATAGTTCGCCAAAATTAATTAATTGCTTAATCAAATTTTAAAAGTTAGTAAATTCCTTTTTTTTTGTTATTGAAGTTTAATCAAATTTTAAAAGTTAGTATTTTTTTTGTTATTGAAGTACATATTTACGTTTTCAGGTTTTTCCCTTTACATGTGCTGTAAGACCTTGCCTCTTGCCAAATTTCATGATTCTAGGTGAACGGGATGTACCCTATAGGTTTTAATTCCCTTGCAAAATGGCAGAATATGCGAAATAAGCGGTCACATATTTTGATCGCGTTGACGTACAAGTTTGAATTTTTCACAGCTGTAAGAGACTTAATTTGATATTTTTACGCGTTTCTGAGAAAAAGGGTCTTGACAGACAGACAGACAGGCGGACAACAAAGTGATTATAAGGGTTCCATTTTTCCTTTTGACATCTGGAACCCTAAAAAAATAGGAAACGGTAGATTAGGAAGGCTGTGTAGTGTATTATGTATGTACAGATTTTTTGTTATCCTTTTACAATTATTAAGCAAAAATATGTGGTGTAAAAATTTATGTGTAAAATTCGCTCTATTGATTGTGATAGAGACAAAAAATCTAGATAAGACGGAAAAAATAATAATAATATTACGAATTCATTACGTACACTCATTTTAAGGAATACTCAGAAAGGCATGTTGTCAAGGGCCCCTGGTCGTTTACTGAAATCGGCCGTTGGCTGTGAAAATGTTACACTCAGTTTAAATTTATATTATGTTATTATAATATTTGTATCAATTCTTATTCTCAAACCTTATAGCGGAAACGTTTTACTAATAAGTAACGTAATTAAGTACATTGGCGCGAAAAAATATTTGCACATAGATTAATAGCAAAATGTACGTTCTTATATTTATGAATAAAGTAATTTCAGATATTTTTCAGGGAGAATTACAATTTGTCACTACAATAATTTACTTATCCGAATATCCCACCGGGAGAGTATTTAGAGCTTTTGTTGACGTAAAACACAGAGCCGCAGCCAGTTACAAATTGAAAATGACAAAATCGGTACGAAAAACAAATTTAATATGATTATTACAGTAGCGCTAATTTACCATAATTTCATACCCATGTTTAATATTGTTTATGGTATTTAATTAAATTTAGTTAAAATTAAAATACTTTTATGGCGCTGTAAAATTCAAAGTTAATAAAGTCACCCATTGAAAATTTGCCGTCCTTAATAAACGTTACTATAATTAGTGTTTTAAGCATTTTTTTATTACCTACATCAAATAACTTAACAGCCATAGCACCAATGTTATATGAAATAGTAATATAAAACATTTTAGCGTGTCCTTGCATAAACTTAAAACTGTACACCTATCCCCCGCTTAATGAACCTAAAACCGGACCTGTTCACAGATAACATTGTATCCACAGTTCTTTGGCTCAGTCATTCTGAATAAATTATCATAATAAGCTCAATAAGAGTTTTACGGGCTCTAAATCCCACCGCCCACACCCCGCCCCGGCGCGGCGCCTCTGTGGCCCAGTTTCGTGTCTCCGCGGACTAGTCCAAACGAATGAACGAATGAATGAGCGTATGAATGATTAAATGAACGGTTGCAGATAAGTATCGCCCCTTATCTTCAGATTTCCGCGTCTCAATAAAGTTTGATGTCATTTGAAAGCTTTTTTTTAATGGTGTATTAAGTGATGTTATGGGATCGTTCTTTACGCCTTGTTAATGTTTATAGTTGTTATTGAAGTGTTAGTAGGTTTAGTCAGAAAAATATTTGAGAATAAGTTTTTTTGTGCCCCTAGGATATATCCCCGAGATCAATCTTGCAAAGATTTTAATTTAATATCAAGAATCTATCGGTACCTCAGAAAAGCCCATTGACCTCAGAAGAAACATCAACAAATTCAGTAGGACTTTTCTTTGCCTTGAGTTGCCTACTTTTGCATTCGAACTTCCCTACTTCTAAAAGTATCATTGAGTAAACATATTCAGTTATTAAATGAGGTCGGTTTTATGTCGTCAAAGAGTTATCCGCTTCACTTGTGGTGCATCGCTTTGAGCGCTTGACTGCCCGCGGCCGTGTCGATTCCGTTCAGTTATCTTCCACTCAAACATGTCTGTGTACTTGAAATGTTAATGTTTTATTTTGATGTATCTTTTAGTTAAAGTATTTCTACATTATGTCTATACTGTTATCAGGGTTTGATAGTTTTGTTGTGTGTTTTAAGTCGACGATCTCTGGTGGCAATCTGGATGATTTTGATGATTCTTTCACTATAAGGTGCTATAGGTTATTTGACCCGTCAAACCCCGCTTATATATATAGATGTATGGGGAAACCCTATATACTCGAGCGCCGGCGTCCGAAGCGGGGCTTGAGTCAAGTAGGAGCCACAAACGCTAGTAATGCAATATAAACGATTTTAAACTACGAGTCTTCTCTACTCAGAAAATTACAAGCCGCCATCTTGAAATCTACGCATATTTTACAGCGATATGTTTCGTACCATAAACCGCTGTCAACACCTAATTAGGTATAGCGTACATCATTCAAAGCCATTGAAAGCGCCCCATTAGAATCCCTTTGCTTGTCTAAAGGATATCGTGCGATATTTGTCTACAACCCTCGTGCTAGGGGAAGATTGATCCCAAAACGCCATTGTTAAGTTATGAGATGTTGAATCTTGCAGTTTAGTGATTTCATATTTTTCGGAATATTTCTATAATAAGATTATAAAGAGGAAAATTTTTATTGCTAGTTTGTGTGCATTGAATAGGCTACGAAATTACTGGACTGATTTGAAAAATTCTTTCACCAATATAAAGCTACATTATCAGCGAGCAACATAGGCTACTTTCTTGTATATCCCGTGGAAAAATAAAGTGGGACTTTTATCCTGGAAAAGCTCATACACGCGGGCGCGAGCAGAAGTCTAGTGTATTATACAGATGAAGCTGGTCATAACCAAGTTGATAGATCACCTAATGTCACCTTGGGTCCCTCATTGAAAATCAGCGCTGCGGTATTGCTCAGACTGTACTGCAGCAAGAAGCTGAATGAGGGTTCCCGTTGTTGGCTTGTATAAAATTTTGTAATTATTATATTCTTTATTATCAATGTGTAAGTTGTTCCAACAATAAATCAATCTTTCTTTCTTTCTTAATCTGTACGCTATAATCCATAAAATATAATAATAATACCAGCCCTGTATGATATGCTGTCCACTGCTGAGCACGGGCCTCCTCTACTACTGAGAGGGTTTTAGGTCTTAGTCTACCACGCTGGCCTAGTGCGGATTGGCAGACTTCACATACCCTCGAAATTCTTACGGAGAATTCTCAGGTATGTAGGTTTCCTCACGATGTTTTCCTTCGCCGTTAAAACGAACGATAGTTGATAAACAATACACACATAACTTCGAAAAGTCAGAGGTGTGTGCCTTGGATTTTGAACCTCCGGACATAGTCTCGGCAGACCGTTCCATTCCCAACTAGGCTATCGTCCACTTCACTATAATCCATAGTCGTTATAAAAGATACTCTTTATTTCTAGGTATATTTGTCGAAATCTTACCAATTTGGCATAACCGACGTCGTTATAACCGCTTTTTAAAATAGTAATGTTAAAGTTTCGGGTTGGATGCCCAAGCTTGAGTTAGGCAGGTGGAAAAACGTGTCTGCAACATGCTTTTAAAAGGGTGTTTCCTCGACCCCACGTCGGAGTAGAATAACGGCTTTTGAAGGAAGAGTTATGACAAAGTTTGAAAACGTTCCTAAATGGAACTAATTTCACGTTGTTTAAATTTCTACGTCCTGCGGTCCTTCAAACATAACTAATGACTTCAACATATTTTTTTGTTTCAGATGGTGTTAGTTATATCCAAGATTTCACTGAAAAAACATGTGTGTACGGAATTTATGGTGAGTTATTATGTTTATAATAACTGAAGTTTCAGTTTCCAATTGCCAGTTATTCAGATTCTCACTTAACAACAACAAGTAGTAGTACGGTCCGTAAAGCCTAGGCGACCCCGGCAACTTATTATCCGACTACGGCGAAGCAAGGGAGGTATACCATACGTATATATACGTATGTATGTATGTATTCCGTTTATGCTCGTCTCAAGCGTCGCAATTGTTTGATCAATTTTGACAAATGAGGTGTTTATCGATTCGTTTAAAATACCTAATCCTCAATTGATTCGCATCTACGCAGCTATTATCAGCCGCGTACCGCCAAGACAATTGCACCTGAAAAATAATACCTTTCAAAACATTGCATAGAACGAACAAAAAGGAATAATACAGAACATAAACATCAATATGAAACTTTTTCAATCAACCGCGCGGTGTTCTTAACATTTGTATTGAAATTGGCGAACGACAGTGCGGGCGGCGCGGGGTTGGCACTCTGTCCCTCGTAAAAGCTTAACAATTAAATATCGGTTAGAAGGGAACATTTCGGTGTACATTTAGGTTGCTGTGTATGTCGTTTTAATGAAAACATTCGAAATGCACTTATATCAATTATTAATATTAGATTTAAATGCAACTAAAAACTAAGGAATAAATATCGCCGGGTGGTGCATAAAGTTTTAATCCAAGACAACTCAAGGATAGTAATATTATAACAATTACACTGTATAGCCAAAACAAACGAATACAAGTTTGTTTAATGGTGGTAGGTCTCTCATATGTAAGAGTCCGTCTGGGTGGGTACCGCAATGTCTATTTATACCGCCAAGCACCAGTGTGCATGCACTGTTGTGTTTCGGTTTGAAGGACATTGTAGCCAGTTAACTATACAGGACATAATGAGACTAAACATCTTATGTCTCAGGATGACGAGCGCAGTGGAATGCCACACAGTATTTTGTAAGTCAAGTTGATGGATGGTATTTCTACTGTTTATGGATGGTTGTATCGCTTCCCATCAGGCGAACGGCATGCTCGTCTCGTCATTCAATACCATAAAAAAAGTGTAATGCGATTCCTGCTCTATAAGTTCACTACTTATACAAGCTTTCATGAATTCAGGTTCGTATTATAGCAGTATAAACGGGCAGAGACGTCGATGGCCGATACAACTGAGCTGTGCATTTGCATAATTGGATGGAAGCTCGAGGATAGTTGCTGCGTCGAATGTTAGATAGAAAGTATTCGAACGATTGAACATAGAACTCGATTCATATCTTATCGTTGATTTATAAAAATGCTTAAAATTTTCAAGGAACCAGTGATGGCGTGATAGCCAAGATTGCCCACAAACAGTAGCAAGATGTAAAAAAAAAAATATGTTATAAAGTACCATCTGCCTGTACTGCCCACATCATGAGTCATTAGATTATGTCTCATGATGTCCAATAACAAGGCTGGTCTAAGGGAGGCTCGATGAGAAATTATTAAACGAGTAGGTTTTTCTCTACGTCCACTTACGTAGGCTCGTGGGAGGGCGGTGAGGAAGTTACGAAGGAGGCGGACCTCACTTAACTTTTGATGATTTGTTTTTACATTTACTTTTAAAAAGGCGTCAGTAAATGAGGTTAGTTACCATCTGCATCCTGTTTTAAACAGCCCTAGCCCAAAAGCTGCACACACAGATAATAGACTGAAACAACAGTGAATACAGTTTGTATCATGTCTTCATGACATCAACAATAATAGCATGTCACTTGCCAGGGAAGAACTATCAAACCAACAACCTGACGATTTCCAATATCGCTTATCCTTAACAAAGTGGGAAAACTAAGGGACTACCCTACAAATTGGCAGTATAAACACTAATATTCACCCCCCCAAACAATACCTAAGTCCGCCCCTGTACCACCTGGATGATATAAAATCGACATAAACTTCCTGTTAACGCGCTACGTTTATTGTCGCCTAGAAATTGCGTTCGATTCACGGAAAATGTAATCCGGATACATTATTATGAAGAATATTATTTTGCTTGTGTTTCTAATAATCGAGGAATGTCTCCTGCCTACGTGCCTGCGTCATTATATTGAGAAAAATGTTTTGTTTCGACCTTAAGATCGAATTTTCGATGATATTTTTTGGTAGCGTTTGTATTTGAATGTTTGAATGTTTTATAGACCTACTGTTTACATAATCCTTATCCTTTACATATAATAAAACAAAGTATCCTACCGCGTTCTTCTACGTATAGGCTGAGCGCTGCCCCCTGTTGGCTCCTGCCGCAATGATCAATCAAGGTCAAAGTGGTGGGAGAAGGAAGCCTCAATGCCTCCTAGGACCCAGCTGAGCCACAGCCGAAAATCCCTATGGTGTGTGACCCTTGGGCATGATGCCGGTGAAGCGGGCCGACCCAAGGTGAAACTGACGGTGCCACCCAAACTGGGATTAAGGGTGAAATAGTTCCATTAAAGGCGAACTGATCACCCGTCTGCGCGACTGCGTACGTCCCCACAAAACATACATACATACATACATCCTTCTGTCTGAACGCGATAATCTCAAATATTGTTCGGTATTTCGATGAAATTTGGTATGGAAATAGTTAGAGACCCCGGAAAGGACGCAGTCTACTTTATCCCGGGAAACATATAACGGGAGTTTTATCCCGGAAAAACTTTCACGCGGGTCAAGCCGTGGGCAAAAGCTATATATAAAAGTCAAAAACATTTTATTTACCGCCAGGAAGACAGATGAATACCGCTTTTTCCGCGCAAGCGGCGAATCTATCTCCACACGTTCGAATCCCGGCAACACACCCACCCCACCGAAGCTCGCGAAGGCGGTCATTTTTCAAATCACTCGTCTGAATTCGCAAATTGCCTTCGTAACGCGTTTAGACTTTTTTTTTATTTCTAGAGTTTATGTGCTAGTACCTTACTTTGGTAGTAAGGTTTAGAATTTGTTCCGATAAAGTAAATTAGAATTTTTTAAAGTTGAGTTTCATATCACGAAATATCAAAGATCTAATAGAATTATGGATGATTCGAAGGTTTGGTATTTCACTGAACTTTTTAGGTTACCCATCCTATTTCCCGAATATTGAAAAAGGAAGTTTTATATTTTTTAAGTTTCTTACCATAAAATGAAATATAATAATTAGAAATATGATTTTATGCACGAGAAAAACGTTTTTTTTTTAATTTTCCTATGTGTAGTATATAGCTATTCTCAAATTGCAGATAAAAAACAATTTACAACACGATTCCTAAACCGCTTGCGACTGTTCATAAATCGTAATCCTATCCAGCGTTACTAAGGTACCGCTTATCAATTAGGAGCCCGTAACCCTTCACTAGCTGAATATGAATGGAGGTCCCACTGACCTCAGCCGAGGCACGTGCGATATTAATTGTTTAATTTAACTACCCACCGAGACAGCTTTTGTAACCTTTAGATACTTTATTTGACTTTTAAAGAGGCATTTGTTATCGTCTGATGCGTTTGACTTTAATATGAGCTTGGGTTTATGCATATCTAATCGAATCTCACTCCAGCTCAAATGGCGATTTCGAATTCGTTGTATTTGAAGCGACAAAAAAATATATATATTGATGTATATCATGGCATGTTTTAGTACTGATATGTGTTTTTTTTTATTTGTGTACTAATGCTTATTAGTTCTTCATTGCACGTAGAACACATAATAATTGAGTTTCGTGACTTTCCTCAGACAAAGTATAAGTTAATTAGTTATAGTTATAGTTATAAGAAAGTGAACACAGTATTGAGGTTAATATTAATAATTCATTCAAAATGTTTAAGTAAGATCCTTTAATGTTAACAGACTGTTAATAACAACCCAGCGCTCCTACACATATTTGATACGGTATCAAACGGCAAGTAAATTAATGAAATGTAACTGTATATTACTAAAATTCAACACTTGTAAAGCCGTGTTTAGACAAGCATGTTCTCGCAAATATAATGCGCAAGAACTTCCAGCGGCGTTTACACTAGCGGCAACATTTAATGAATACATACAAACGCAATGCAATGCAATCAGCCCTGTATTATATACTGCCCACTGCTGAGCACGGGCCACCTCTGCTACCGAGAGCGGATAGGCCTTAGGCCACCACGCTGGCCTAGTATATAAACGCAACTTGCCTCAAGCCCTACAAGCTCCAAATTTTGAAGAAGTTAGCTTGCCGTCACGGTTTACACGGTAAAAATAGGTTGCGCGAGATAACTATTGCAATTTTTCTTGCTAATCTAAACACCGCGTAACATCTCCCACGCTCGTGTATTTACGGCCTGTATTCAAATGTGGGTAGTTTCATGTTATTCGGCTACAAGAGAATATCTCCCAAAATCCCACGCTATCAAAATGCTGAATTAAGTTTTTTACGCCCACATCAAAAGGCTTTTGATACACAATCGACTATGTAGAAACCAACGCACTTTGTAGATTAGTGTTTCAGTATTCTCGTTTAATGAATAAAGCGATTGCCGTTATATTTACTATTAAGTTTATTTTTTGTCTTCTCGGCAATCGGTTTTGAGTAGCCTTGTTTAGTGTCCGAGGTGTAGTGGGTGTAGACTCTAGAAATCTAGAAACTAATATCGCAGGTTATATATCGAGTCGAGACGCAGACTTATGTGATCTGCTAATAGAGTTAAAAGTATGTAATTGCTGTTTTGAGTAGTATTGCTCGCGGCTCCGTCCGCGTGAATAAGTTTTCCGGTATTAAAATATTTTCCCCGGATAAAAAGTAGCCTATAACACTCCCTGAGTGCTATATAGGCTACTTTCGACGGCTCCCAAGAACAAAGTCGTATATGCAAAATGAAGCTTTTCAGTAGAGCGCTTTGAAAGACTAAGTTAATTGTGAAAATCACAAGTTATAGTGAACAAAACATTATATTCTATAGGGTTCAGTAACAACTTTGAACTTAATGTGTGAAAATAGCACTAATTCGCACATGAATACAAACTAACGACTTTCAAAGCGCTCTACTGAAAAGCTAACATTTTGCATATACGACTTTGTTCTTGGGAGCCGTCGCTTTTATCCCGGGTAGTAATGTATTTATTTATTTATTTAATATGACACACCAACAGCACATACATTACTACATTCTAAGAATACATTATCCATAATGGTAATTAATCTAATGCATATGCCTATTATAGGTATGTACAGTATTTGCTGAAAATATGCATACCTACACACCAAACATTACTCTTCTACATCAAAAAAAAAAAAAAAAGATTAAAAAACAAACACCGTATTAACGAAAAATTTAGAACATGGTGCTGTGTATAGTTGTACACAACTCCATGTTCCAATTAAAACATATTAAATTAAATGGAAAGGAGATGTCCACCTTCTGCATGAGTGCTGGGCCTCAAAATCTAACAAGGCTTGTTCTCTAAGCATATTAAAAGGGCAAAGTATGAAACTTAAATCCATTAAAATTATATATAGGTATATATTTATGTCCCTCCATTCATAACCAACCCCTTCAAAAACGCTCATAATTTTCAGCAAAACAAAATAACATAAATCTCACAATTGGAGGTCTTTAAAATTAAACGATTTATTGCAAAAGGCTAGTTTTGGAAGTTCCATCCAAATATATATAAATTGTCCTGTTTAGAATATCAGGCCCGTTTTTGGACATGTCCTTTATGATATCATTAAAAAACAAAAACAAAAACTTATTCTAATGTTAAATTATTAAATAACTTTGTGTTAGATGGGCTCTGGGTAACAAATATCGCATTTTTACTATTTCCAATCTAAGAATAGTGCTTTATCAGCTTACGTTTAAAATTTTTAAAGGAATCATGGTGGATATCAAAGTTGTCTAAACCTCCGGAAATAGTGTTGTATTCGGCGCACATTCGTGCTAAGGGTGAATGGCGTCCAACATTTGTTCTATACAGGGGTAAATGGAATGTTTTTTTGACAGGGTATCGGGGAACTCTACTGGGAACTGCAAACTGTATATAATCCAATAAGCTACTGCAGTTTAGTCTACCGGTAACAATTTTTTGCAAGAACACGAGGTCGTGGATTTTGCGACGATGGTAAAGAGTTGCCATTTTACAAAAGGTTAATCTTTGGTCGTAAGGAAGCCTATGAGAAATGCCAGATGATATAAAAGCTAGATACCTTGTGAACAATCTTTGGATTCTTTCTATTCTTTGTGATTGAACGGCATAAGTGGGACTCCAAACGACACTGGCAAACTCCAGATGACTCCTCACCAAGGCATTATACAATAAAACTCTAGTCTTCACAAAACGGCATTCCATCGTATTGCGTTTTATAAAACCTTGCATTCGGGCTGCCTTTTTTACGATGGTATTTACGTGTGATGTAAACTTAAGTTTGCTGTCTAGAATAACACCTAAATCCCTAATTTCGTTGACCTCGTGCAATTGTATTCCATTAATGTTGTATGTCGAATGTGTAAAATGCTTTTTTCTTGTATATTTTATGTGGTTACATTTATCAGCATTAAGAACCATGGCATTTGCTGTACACCAATGACTAATGTTATCAAGGTCATGTTGAATAAGATTTACATCAGACGAGGAAGTTACAGTACGATAAATTTTAAGATCATCCGCAAACAAAGAGAATTCTGAATGTTTAATAACTTTGGCAATATCATTTATAAATATCGAGAACAAAATTGGACCAAGATGGGAGCCCTGAGGCACACCGGATTTAGCGTAGTAAATAGAAGACTCATATCCCTTTACTGCTACGACCTGAGGTCTCGTGGAAAGATAAGATTGAAACCAGTTTAACAGACTTCCATGTATGCCGTAAGCTTCAAGCTTTTTTAATAATAAGGTATGGTTTACTTTGTCAAACGCATTGGAAAAATCCGTGTAAACCGCGTCAACCTGCCCGCCTCTGTCCATGTTTGTTGCCAAGTAAGATACAAATGTTATCAAGTTAGTTTGAACTGAACGTCTAAACTGAAAGCCGTGTTGAGCGGAGGTGGTGATATCAGCCATATATTGTGTAATTATCGGCTGGATTAGTGATTCACAGAGTTTTGAGCAACATGAAAGAATGGATATTGGGCGGTAATTTTTTACATTATTTTCTTCCCCTTTTTTATATACAGGTACTATCCGTATGTAGCTTCTTGTTAGTAAAAGAATCTCCAAAATCGGTGCAGTACCTATTCTTGAGATTTCCGCGTTCAACCAAACTCTTCAGCTTTAAGACATTAGTATATATTCGTTTTTTCTTAAACATAAATGTTACCATCTGGCAAACGGATTTCTCGTTTCATCATAATATAAATCCGTAAAAAAAATAGAAAATCGTTTTCCTTGATAATTCTAATTTCACCTGTAGATACTTTGCTTAGTAATAACTTTGATGATACGGTATTTTTTGTTTTATTCTACTGGCTTTTGACAGTCGAAATAGCGAAAGTTTGTTCTAAAACTTTTGTAATTCTCAGTATGTGGCATTAAAAATTGAACCCGTAAATGGTACTTGCTATTTATTGAAAATACTTTTTGTATTGTAATTTGTGTAAGTTAAGAAGTTATTGTAACTGAACTAACTAAAAATATAAAAGAATTATTCATATTTAAGTCTCATCATACATGATCTCATATTATAGGATTGGTTTTTCAGTCAAATAAAATTTATTCATAGGATAAAGTATAACACAAACGAATTAAAAATGACAGTTGTAGGTACCTACACAGCTATAATTTGTCTCGCTTTTACATTCAGTCAGGTTATAAATAATTTGATGGCTAAACTGATGATTGAAAATTAGCCTTAAGTAAATAATATGTCTCGGAGTTAAGTCAGAAAACCCGATTCCTAAACGAGTTAGCATCCCATGTATCGCTCAAGAGCAGTAGTTAGGCTGGACATTGACAAAATTGCAGTACTGAAACTAACAGACAGATGCAAACATGCTTCGCAAATCGAGCGGGTAGTGTGAACTTCAGACCACATCGCGTCACTCCCAAGAACATATATCTCGCGACGGCCGCTTTAGGCTTGCCGCACACGTTCGGTTTCCTAATTAGGTTCCTGATGAGGAATTCAGATTCGGAATTCCGAGTGACTAGAGCAAACGTCCGTTTTTTTTTACGAACACGTTCGGTTAGCTAATTAGTTTTCCTGACCAGGAATTCAATTTGCTAATTAGGAAACCGAACGTGTGAGCTTGGCCTTATTATCAACGACTTTCATTCTTAAAAAATGAGAATCATGCGTATTTGTTATGACTACCAATGGTCTTCATGATTCACACTGTCAATAGAACGGTGCGTTCCTTGTAGACGTTACATGGAGATTTAAATAAATTCCTAGTGTTATACTTTCAGTAATATCTCTCGAGTTTAATCGAACCCTACAGTGAGAATAACGCAAAAAATCACCCGCAGAACCGTTCCTTTAAGAGGCGCTTGCTTTCATTTTCCTGGACGATAACGTTCACTTGCTTTGATGGTAACAACTTTACACTTGAAGCGATATTGAATCTTTTCAGTGGCCACTTTCATAGTTTTCTTTTGAAACGGTAATAATATACTAGGCAGAAAATATTATAGAACAGTAGAATGAGAATCGAAGTCAGCGATTAATGTAACGTAGGTATGAATGGCAGATGTCCGCGTACTTACTTTAATCAAAATATATCCAGCGATTAATGTGTCAAACAAGAAACATCCAAAATCCTCGGAAACTTTCGAATTGAAAAATAGAAGGGTTTTGTATTTTCCTAAAAGGAAATAGTTCTGTGTGAATACAGTTATTGCATTGTATCTATAATTAGAAATTGGTCAAAGATAATCCGATTTTCAAAAATAGGTCTATATACATGAAATAAACAAGAATCGAATAAACTACCTACACCGCGATGATCGCTTCTATGGCCATAATCCGACTTATTTTCGCGTTTGCCGACAATGGAGTGCAAACACCCCCTACTTTCCCCCTCCTTTCACCCCCTCACCCCATAGGCTGGCTCCCGTCCAGGACGGTGCTTAAGGTATTGTGTTTCGCTGTTTGACCATAGCGGTAAGGCAGCTAAATTGAAGTATACGGCGGTTTAATGTTTGAAAATCTTGGCAAGTTTCTGATTTATTAGATGCTGTTTTGTACCTTATTTTTGTATCTTGTCGGGAGATGAAGTTTGATAGTGATTGTATAATGGATCGTCTCGGGCTAAGACGGTGCAGTTTTTCTGGTAATGCAATTTGGAAATGTCATACTTAAGAGGTAAAGTTCGGGAGTTCGATTATAGGAGATAAACTTCAAAACTGTTGATTCAATTTCTAAAATTTATCATATTGACAGCGAATAGGCTATAAGATAGTTTTAGCTTGGAATTAACTGTAAATGAAGAAAAATATTACTCAAATCCAATACAATCAGGAACTAATTTCACCCAAGTACACGCGTACAGTTCGGCTAATTGATGAAATAAAACTTCCAATTTCATTTTAATTTATTAGTAAAAGTAACCAACTGTATTGTATACTCTTGCATTTGATCCTTTATTACATCCCACCTTATAAGGTGGAGGATAATAATCCTCACTCCTTTCCTGTAACCCACATAGGTCGCATTCATCCCACATGTCAAAAGCCTTTTCCACGTTACCCAATTATCGCACAACGTCCATCTTAACGAAAGCGCGTCCGGCCCAATCAGGCTGACCGATTACCCGGCGCGTGATTTCAGCTCTCACTCCCGGGGGCCCGTTCGTACGAATAGCCGGTAATGGCCGGAGAATGATGGGATACGTCCGGACGTACCGATGAGAGAGCCGGAAAGTCGGACATGATCCAATTATTTATTCACAGGGTAGAAACCGCTGCTTTGCGCGGCCGTAAATAACAATGCCGTCGGGGAAAAGGTAATTCAAAGCGGGGAATATAAGAGCAATGATTTTGAGCGTTTCACTCGTTTTTATCTCGTTTCTTGTGATTCGTGGCCTGCTGTTTTTTAAGTATTTTGTCTCGGCGTCTGTTTAACACGATATTGTTGATTTACTTAAATGGACCCTTTTTTCAGTCTCGAAGTATAAATGTACTTTATTATTGAAGAGATATAAGCTGTTATCGTATGACGGTATGCGATATGAGTGCCTATAAACAGGAGAAACAACTGTCAGTTTAACAACTTTAGAATTACAAAAGCCGAGTTCTTGAAGGCAATCGGCGCACACACCATCAAGCTCTAACAAATGTCGTCATTAAATAATATAAAGAATAATCACGGTAACTGCTATTATTCCAAGTACTATACAAAGCATTAAAGAACTGCAACAACCAAATTAAAACTGTTATAATGTACATTTACACAACGATTACAATTGCTCGTCGAAGTTGTGTGGGTAGTCGAGAGTCGGTCGCGTTGTTGGGTAGTCGAGAGCCGAGCGTAGCGGTGTCAAGTGGAGCAGTAATTGGACCAGTACACCGCGATTGTTGCTCTGCTTGGCGTGGATTTTATATTTTCATATTATATTTTTCATATCATAGGATTTGTGTTTTTTGAATAGGGATGGATGTATTGTGATAATCAAGTGTTGAATTTTAATAAAAATGAGGTAGTTCATACATTGGTCTCAGCGCTTATATCTGTGACTTTATGTTTGTTATGGATCAGTCTCGTGCTGCAATAAAGATGGGTAACATCTACCCAATATCCAAGACTTTCAGACTTTTGAAGTTATGTCTCATGCATGTTTAACTTGTATGACCTGCTTTACCAGTGAAAGGAAATTTCTTGTATAAACCTACATACCTTAGAGTTTTAACAATTTCAAAACTATTTGAAGTCTGCAAACACGCTTTAGGCCTTCGTGAACTAAAGTGTAAGCCATGTCATTAGTAGAAGAGGCCCGTTCTCCGCAGTGCCTTTTGAGATTGTTATGGAAAGCTAAATTTAAAGGTAGACTTCACATACCTTCGAAATTCTTATAAAGAACTTCTTTGATATGCAGGTTTCCTCACGATGTATTCCGTCACAGTTAAAACGAACGATAATTTAATTGATAAACAATATACACGTAACTTTGAAAAGTCAGAGGTGTGTGCCTTGGGTTTGAACCTCCGGACATTGTCTCGGCAGACCGTTCCATTCCCAACTAGGCTGTCGTCCCATTAACAGTTATATATCCTAAAATCGTTAACTAAACCTAAAAGCAAAACGACCACGAGGCGAAAAACTTGTAACTAACAAACCTCGTTTTGAGTCAAAGGTTGAAAGAGAAAACAAAGCAAGCCCATTATTTCCGTGTAACGTTCGTCGGACAGTAGAGATGTGTATTTGCAATTATAAACGTTTCGGAAGTCGCGCGCCGCTGTGAATTAATGCTGGGTGGCCGGGACGCCGCGATGCGGGTCACTTGACTCGACGATATTTTGTATTTACAAATATTTGTCCTCTCCCGAAATGTCTTGTTTTGAGTTGTTAAGCTTGGTTTATTATAATAGAGTTTAAAGATCAGAGGGTGGCATTGTGGTTCTGGATTATAAGTTATTTTTTTTTCTAAGCAACGTGGTAGAGCCACATTACATGACAATATAATACATAATATAATATTAAAAAGTATAAATGGACTCGAGCGTGTTGCACTACTTTTTCACGGAAAACCCAGCTTTCTTGCATTTCCTTAAGTTATTCTCCCCCTTCATTTTCTAATCCCTATCTACAACCTCTCTTAATTTTTTAAGATCGGTGGCATAATCCACAATCCTTCTATATTTGTGGATATTAAAACTTCATACTAGTTTAGGTTAAATTTGTAAAATAAAATTACTGGTTTCACAATGCCTTCCCCTTCCTCCTCCACAAACACTCTGACGCCTTTTATTCCCGAAGGGGCAGCCAGAGGAGCGCAGCTCGTGCACTCACTTTTTGCCATGCGTATTTGGTCTTATGATACAAATCCAGATTTGATTTTGGACATTTCTTTGCTGATGGCGCTATATTAGGCAAAGTTTTAATCTGAAAACTAAGAACGCGAGTGGAACCTTGGGAAAAGCTAAGTCTAAACGAAAAAGGCCGACGCGACCATCTCGCCATCTCTTCTAGTATGGATCCCTAGTGGCAGGCTCGTGATTGCCACTCGAGTATGTAAATGAGTCGGGGCATCCATCACCGGCGCACACGCGCTGTGGACGAAGGCTTAATTGAATTTTGTATGGCTCTAGAATTGTTGGGTTTTGTAGATTGTAATTAAACTCCAAAGAGATTTGTACATCAGTTCTAGTGTAAGGTTCTTACATATTTAACATGACCTCTATTGATAAGATTTTCAACATTTTATTGTTAACTCCTTGCTGGATATTAACTTTATGTTTTATATAAACTTGACTCAACTGAGAAGGCTAATCAACCTCAAACAACGTTTGCTAAACTACATTCAATG
Organism: Lapara coniferarum; assembly: GCA_949316025.1. Lineage (NCBI taxonomy): Eukaryota > Metazoa > Arthropoda > Insecta > Lepidoptera > Sphingidae > Lapara > Lapara coniferarum. Next base: position 29,994,078 of record OX438927.1, read on the forward strand.
ACTGTATTCACAAATCATCATCGTCGTCATCGGCCATATGATGTCCACTGCTGAACATTGGCCTGCCCTAAAGATTTCCAGGCGGACCTATCAAAAGCGGCCTGCATCCAACTGGTAAGTGTAGCGGTTGACGGCCACCTGCAAGGTGAATAGACGACTTCATAGAGGTCGCAGGAACGCGCTGCATATTTATAAATTCTTGAGTTAAATTAGTTACACCCAGATCCTCAACCAAACCTCACAACATGTTATGATTGTCAACAGACGTAATCAATCCGGCGACGCGTTCCACAAAAGACTGAACCTGTGACCTGAATAGCTGTGAGCGCCGCCGAGCCACGACACGCACCGCGCACCGGACATATATGGACACACGCTACTTCTGTGAGCGGATTTATATAAAGTAAGTGTCAGTAGAACGAGATGAATAATTCGAGAGGTTTTTTTTTATTGTGTCCGAGTGACAATTCGAGCATGCCGCTCGCCTGGTGATAAGCGATACAACCGCCCATAAACAGTAGCAACATTTAAGATATACAGACCTTTTCAAAGTACGTGGCACTCCACTGCGCTCGTCACCCTGACACATATGTTAAGGTCTCATAATGCCCAATAATTACGTGGACTACAACGTGCTTTAAACTGGTACACAGCAATAGACACTGCGGTGGTACTTACCCAGGCTCTTCGCATACGAGGTACCTACCACCAGTAAAGATAATCATATCCAATGCAATAAATACTTTGAACGCGTTATATATTTTGACTGTCTTATATACACTCCACTTACCATCAATGGAGATGATCAATGCAAAATAGATGCAATGGAGTCATTTCAAATTGACAACCAAATCTATGAAAATAGAAAAAATGCATTTAATCAGTATTGGATACGGTTAGCGTATCCAAGCCTACGAATATGAATATGATTTCATTCATGTCGATATGTTGAAGCAGACAGCATTGACCGCTCCGTCCGCAGTTAGGGGTGGTCGATGCCCCACGCGGCGCCCGCCTCCGCCATGTCGGCCCCGCCGCGCCACCCGCACTTCTACACCGTCGAGGTCGGCGACACGCGCTTCACTATCCTCAAACGCTACCAGAACTTGAAGCCCATCGGATCCGGTGCTCAGGGTATTGTTTGGTAAGTCTCTATTGCTCTCAGCATCAGCTGTGTTAGGTTGTCTCTCTCTAGTGTCAAGAAGTAAAACCTTATGGTCAACTAGTACACCATCATTATCAATTATTGTTATCATAATTTGAAGCCGACAATCATCTGGTGGGTTTTCTTCACTTACCATCATTTTCTCATTTTTCCTTCTCACTCATCGAGAATTGACCAGAATGAGACGTATAGAGTAAACACCTGAGTAAAATCGTTAGTGTCTACATCGTCAAGATCTAAATCAGATATACGTCTTTCACTGCTATTCATAACTGACTATCTTACTGTAGCATCAAGAAAGTTCATATCATGCAGAAGAATAAATTCACTGAAAGGCGTTGCACTCCAGTGGTCGAGTTTAATTACTAGATCGTAATAGAGAACTTCAGGCTTTCCCACTTTCGTGGGATACTCTTTTAGAATGTTTAAATAATCACATGTGCTACATCGTGTGTCAAAAACAAATTATCAATGATAGGTAGCGAAATATCGATCGGTGATATGTTTTTTTAAACTGAAACTTTACGTCATTGAAAAGTGGTCAGAAATATTTTGGTCTTGTATTCTTATAGCATTAACAGACAAACGGGAATGTAGGTCTCCTGATGTTTAGTGACCTCCAGCGTTTAAGAACACCTCCTTAACCAGAATAGTCGTAGAGGCGAGCCTAAAACATAAAAATCGGGACTGGGATGTGTGTAATCCTAAGATTACTGACATGATTTGAATGTTAGACACTAGTTTATAAGTGTTGGTAAGCATGTATATTAGTATTGTAGTTATAATTTTTTAAGTTATGTATTATTTTAGTTTTGTAAACGCATTTTTACATTTGCACGCACTCATTCCACGCATGTAGACACACCTAAGTTTGGTACATTGTACGAATCCGAATAGTTGGGTTGTGACATTATGCGAATGCGAAGCGGAATGTTAGATGCGAATACAGATCGTGTCTGTAAAAGTTTTATGGGTCTTATAAAACAGACAACTTGGCGTGTTGTCTAAGCAGAACATTACGTATTTGATAGTAGGTCTTGCTGAGGCAATAAAATTAATTAGATTCAACGTGGGAAGCTTTAGGATAAATGTTTCATGTAACTGAATGTAAAATTAACTTACAAAATACCTTGTTTATTTCGTCTATGTATTACATAATTCTGTTAAGTATTCACTTCTGAGAATATAAAGTAAATACACCTTCAATATACTTAATAAAACATTGCACTCCACTGATTACATATCAATTAAGTCCAAAAACCAAAAACAGTTATCAAGCACTATATTCGAAATTAACTAATCAAATAAACCTTACGTATATATTATGATATAATTTTTATTTTTGTTGGTGTACGATAAACATGTATAAATAAAATAAACCAAAAAATCATAAATTAACTATCAGAAACCTTAAACGCGAAATTCGCATTCGCAACCACAACCCGACGCGCTTACACACGCACACACACAAATATAAATGTGTCTGTTTTTTAGCTGATCGCGTATACCGGTCCCATAATGGTACAGTTTTACTCAGTAACGCTCGGTGACACCGTGTTCACGATACCCACGCGGTACACCGAGCTGACGGTGCGCGGCGCCGGCGCACAGGGCATGGTGTGGTAAGAAGCCGCGTCGCATCTCGCAACCACGATACAACGCCATCTAGCGCCATCATGCTTGCTTACAATAACTCGTTACTAACATGTTGGCGTTTGTGTGTAACGTTTGGATACGTTGTTCAGTGTTTTAGTGTGAGCTGGGGAGCCTAACGAATCGATATAAGGTTGATGACCGTTTTCTTAGACAAAAACTACCCATATGCTTCCTTGTGAGGAATTGTTGACAGGATTTTAAATGGATGGAGATGTGTGGTCTTAATACTGTTTTATTGAATTAAAAAAATATATATAATGTATCAACATTGGTCAAGATTAATGTTGATACATTATATCTTTTAACTAACACTGCTATGGCAGTGTGATTTTTTATCTATGCTTGTTCCATGAGAAATAGCCTAACCATTTGAGTTATTTCTTAACATATCATGAATCGAATTGTTTTTATTATCAATTAATATCTTCGATTAGTTTTTTGTTAAAGATTCGAAGTTTTTTCAGTCATTATTTAAAGGTAAATTGATCTTTGATGTTCCTCTATCTCGCGTTTCCATCAAAGCGAATGTCGCAAAAGTTAAACGATTTGGGTTTGAATTGCTTTAAACTTTCCCCTAAATTGTAGCTTATTGCCAACTGTAACCATTACACAAAACTACACCAATTTCTATTCAAATATTTTTATATGAATGAAGAAAATGATAAAAAAAAAATCTGCAGTTATTTTCAGTTGAAAACATCTGGCTAATGTTTCGGAGTTTTGTTCCATTTGGTTCTCCGAACTCTTTATTAAAATGAAAAGGTAAATAATACATAGTTGTAGTTTCGATCACAAATGTTAGAATACTGTGGGTTCTTAAAGGTTCAATAAATTTCTTATTTCTTTACGAGGTTAGGGTCAAAAACATAGAAAGCTCGTCAAATTTAGAATAAAATTAGTATAGAATAATGAAGAGACTAAAAACTGCTTACATACTAAACACATGTATGGTTACACATGTATGAATTGCCGCAATAATTAAATTGCGCATGTGCATAAGTATAAGCTTTTTATTTTATAATGTATCTCGTAACTGATTTCAAAGGCAATTTACAGCTAACAATAATATATCTAGAAAAGTTGTCACATTAAAAAATCGTTGAGGCAGATTCAAAGACATCAAAACAAGTTCCTGCGATCGCTTCACCTTTGAGAAATATTGTCAGTGATTACATAAAATGTCCTGTAATAATTGAATATATAAAAAAAATATTACAAGCACAGTATTCTGTTCAACAGTAACATTGAAAATAATTGTTCTAATATAAAAAATATATAACTAAATGAAGAGATTGCTCGCTTAACAGTGAGCGGCGCTATTGTAGGTATGTCCTTAAATATAAAACCCAGAATTAAAAAATACTAGCTTTTGCCCGCGTTGAATAGTTTTTCCGGGATAAAAGTAGCCTATTTGTTAATCCAGGACATGATTTACCCGTGGTCCAAATTTCATCGAAATCCGTTCAGTAGTTTTTGCGTGAAAGCGTAACAAACATACGTCCATACATCCTTAAAAACTTTCGCGTTTATAATATGAGTAGGAAAAAAATATTGTGAGACACAACACTACGCCCAGTAATAACTTTGCCAACGATGTCCTTCAATCGAGAACACAACAGTTTTAGCCCAATATAACTTAGCCGCAGATATTGGCAATGATATCTACACCGACGGTATGTTGCATACGAGGAATCTATTGCTTAATAAATAGTTTGATTTGATAGATGGTGCCCATCGTTCACTAACACAGCATGGCAACGCGGTCGGCGCGGCGAATGAATAATTCAGCGAACGATTTAAGACTTACTTGCATGGCTTCTTTGCTATTATTTGCGCATGACTATAATTTGTATTGTTTTTTTTTACTTTTTAATTGGTCTTGTTTTCGAAATTTAATTGGCGTAAAATTTGGGGTTTATTTTTTCAGGGTGGTTTCAATTGGCCATATTTTTTATAAAATGTTTTTGTTACTTGAATAATGCTATACATGTTAAGAAGGTATTATGTTTATCTGGCTTTATAATCAAAATTATTATATGAATAGGGAGTTTATACAAAATTACGAGGGAAAAGAATCAAAATTAATGAAATAAACAATATAAACCAGGGTATAAGTGTGTTGAATGTTGCGCGCGTGTTGCAGCGCCGCGTACGACACGGTGACGCAACAGAACGTCGCCATCAAGAAGCTGTCGCGGCCCTTTCAGAATGTGACGCACGCCAAGCGCGCCTACCGCGAGTTCAAACTTATGAAACTCGTCAACCACAAAAATGTAAGTTCTTGTTCTGTGTCTAAAGCATCTTGCAGAAGTTGTGTTCCGAAACTGATTTTTACCGTAAACTGCCACGGCAGGCTGATTACGGCAAATTTTGAAGTTGTTTATGTATAGAACTATTAAAATAAAGCCGATAATGTAAACGTTTCTGGCAGGTATATTATAAGGTCATATCTTTATTGCCGAAAGGGTAGGCAAACTCACAGCTAGTGCAAGCACTTTTTGCTGACTTTGTATCCGTCACATTCCGTGATAGTGGGGAATGAGGATTTAATCTTATTGAGCACAAGTTTCTGTTGCGGGTAAGTCAAGTGCGGGTTTTCGGTTTGAAAAGTTAAAATTCGAAACCAGTACCTACCTCATAGTTAACAAAACACAGCCCAATAATGCCTGACAATTTCAAGTGCTATCTGTTTGCTTAAAGAATCGGCTAACTTTATTGACTTCAAAGATTACATACATCTTTTTTAAATGCATAGGACAAAAGTATTAAAATGAAATGTTACGTTTTCTTTCCAGATAATCGGACTACTAAATGCGTTCACACCACAGAAGAGCCTGGAAGAGTTCCAGGATGTCTACCTGGTGATGGAGCTAATGGATGCTAATCTATGTCAGGTAAGTACGTACTCCGAAATATAGCTACGAGACTGGATAAACCAAGAAGAATATGTATCTAACTAGTCCAATATCGAGTAGCTATACCACGTTCAAGGTGAGGAAAAACTAGTTATTTGGAATGACATCTAGAAGAAAGTGATAAACTTACTTGATGTGCAGAGACACCTCAAGATTAGTACTGATATAGGTAGTAAAGAATGTTTCGCCAGTGACATGCATTATATTGTAAAGGAGGACAAACTTAGGTCTACTTAATGGTAACCTCATTTCGCGGTACGACTAAACTGGTAGACGCATGTATGTTCATTAAAGGGACGTAATTTACAGCTTAAGATACGAAAAAACAATTGTTTACAAATTATTATTCCTTAGAACGTAAATCTTCGTACATGTATTGAAGTGCATGTGTATCGGTGTCTCCAGGTGATCCAGATGGACCTGGACCACGAGCGCATGAGCTACCTGCTGTACCAGATGCTGTGCGGGATCAAACACTTGCATCTTGCGGGCATCATACACCGGGTGAGTTATCTGCTAATGAGACAGAACCTATTAATGTGTGTTGAAAACAAAATTAAAGAAGTAAAATAAACTTCAAAAAGATTATAGGACTTATCTAATCTAAAATGGGTCTAGAAAAATTTAAGAATTATGAAAGCCATAATAAGTTTCAAAATGAATACATTGGATTTTTATGCAACATAAAGTAGGTGCAAGCAAACAGAATTCAAGCAAGGAACTCACGTGCCTATCCTCACCAAGATTATTGCTGATTGTCCTATAGAACTTGTAGTTAGATAAGTATGTATGCCTGTCTAGCTTATGGTAACACACCAAAAACCTATTTCAAGCACAATGTTGGTATCGGTTGTGTATAGGATCTAAAGCCGTCCAACATAGTGGTGAAGAGCGACTGCACGCTGAAGATCCTGGACTTCGGGCTGGCGCGTACCGCCGGCACCACATTCATGATGACTCCCTACGTCGTCACCAGATACTACAGAGCCCCGGAGGTAACACAATGATCATAGTGCACATGGTAGTTTATTTATTTTATTCAAACAAATTAATTAAATGGAAGCCTACAAATAAAATTGTGGTTCCAATTACATGCAACCACAAATAAAATTTACCTGCAAGGTATTTTATTACATATAATGACTTTTTTTTTGGTTATTGGTATTGTCATTTACTCAAAATATAAAGGTTCATATACAAGAAACTGCATCGAACCAACATTCATTTTTCACATTAATTTTTGTATAAATATTAAGGCACCAAATATGCTGTCTTCACTGGTCCCCTGTTCAACTCCAGGTGATCCTAGGCATGGGCTACACGGAGAACGTGGACATCTGGTCGGTTGGCTGCATCATGGGCGAGATGATCCGCGGCGGGGTTCTCTTCCCCGGCACAGACCACATCGACCAGTGGAACAAGATTATTGGTACGTACTTTATGCACTGTATTTACTTATAGCTACCATCAGTGGAATTATTATAATTGTATTATTCACTACCACTCCGCCATATATAATAAATTTTTAACACCTCCGAAAATCTTAGGTATTTTTATATGGTGTCAAGTATAACCAGATAAATAATAAATAACGCAATGTAACACAAATAACAATAAGCTGTAGCGCATCGCGGTGCCAATGATCTGGCACGAACGGGCCTATCGAGCTTCAACTTATCTATACTAAATTATAAAGAGGGCTACTAAACTACTGGATAGATTTAAAAAATCTTTCAATATTAGAATGCTACAATATCCCTGAGTAACACATGCTACTTTATATCCCGGATAACTTTTGACGCTTGTGGAGCTGTCACGGCCAAACTACTGAACCGGTTTCGATGAAATTTGGTAGGGATATTATTGAAGACCTTGGATAAGCCGTAGGCTACTTCTTATGCCGGGATAATATAAACCGGAACTTTTATCCCGAAAATCATTTCTCGCAAGTGAAACCTCGCTTAAATTAGTATGGATATAGTTTGAGACTCAGGGAAAAACATGGACCACTTTTTATCCCAGAAAAGTATAAACCTAGATTTTTATCCTGGAAAATGGTTTTTCGCGAGGGAAACGTCGAGCAAATAAATATGGAGATAGTCTGAGAGCTAGGGAAAGACATAGCCTAATTTTTATCCCGGAAAATACAAAGTGGGACTTTTTATCCCGGAAAACCGTGTAAGCGAGTGGAACCGCGAGAAAACAAGTATGGAGATGGTTTGAAATCCAGGGAAGGACAGACTACTTCTTATATTTTTATTTTTATGGATATGTCCTTACATCACATGTAGTGATGTAATAAAACAAAGTTCCCTCATCGTATCTGTTTGTCTGTCTGAACGCAATAAACTCAACAAGTATCGAACAGATATTCATATTTTTTTTACTAATGGACAAAGTGATTCAAGAGGAAGTCTTATGTGTATAATCCATAAATATTTCGTACGACAGAATAAAAAAAAAATTTTTTTGTTGTCATCATGTTAGGAATCACCAGCACTATTACCTGTCTTCGTTTTTGGAAAAAGTTTACTTACACCCTGTATAAACTTTACCCTACTACCGACTCATTATTGCCACTGGAATAATGTAACCCTATCATTAATACAGTAAACAGCATAAGTCACGGCACAGATGAACAGTGGTGGAGGCGAGCCACGTCCATGCACAAATTCGACGAAAGTGTATGGTAGTGGGATGGCAAATGTAGCCCAATAGACAACGAGCCTCGGGAACCAATCGCGCGAGGTATCGGCGCGTTAAACGTCAAACCGATCAATCAAGAGTATGTTCATGAATTGAGCCTTTGTCCGTACCAGCCAGGGATGCCAGACGTACCAATTGCCTAGTATCCGTAAAAGTTTTTAGGGTCTTGTACCATGTACTAACAAGTTGGGTTGGTACGCAATAATACCAACTTTCCACATCAATCACTGATTTTTTTTTCTTGTATGTAAGAACATATCACTAGTAGGTCGCCGGAAATACCAACTTTCAATGACATCTGTACCAGTATTACTGAGACACTATCTGGCGTCCTTGGTACCGGCTTCACTCAATGTATTGTGTCTTGTAGAGCAACTGGGCACGCCGTCCGCGGCGTTCATGGCGCGGCTGCAGCCCACCGTGCGCAACTATGTGGAGAACCGTCCGCGCTACGCCGGATACAGCTTCGAACGGCTCTTCCCTGACATACTGTTCCCTAGCGACAGCAACGAGCACAACAGACTCAAGGTAAACACTAGCAATATCAACAATTTTACTGATAGCAACAACTATCACAGCATCAACTTCAACTTTAATAAAAATATCAACGTAGGTATCAACAATATCAATTTTGACAATAATATCTACATAGACATTATCATTAATAGCGAAATCGACATCGTCATAAACAAAATCTACTTTAACAACAACATCAACATAGTCATCACCATCAATATTAATAACAACGCCAACATTAACAACCGCGACATTATTCCTCAAATTTAAAGTCGTTCCGATATTGTAATGACCGTATGTATTATAATATGTAATAATATTTACAGTGTATTAATTGTTGTATGTATGTATGTATGTATGTATGTATGTATGTATGTATGTATGTATGTATGTTAAGATAAGTTTGTGTTGTTGCAGGCGTCGCAGGCGCGCGACCTGCTGTCCCGCATGCTGGTCATCGACCCCGAGCGGCGCATCTCCGTCGACGACGCGCTGCTGCATCCCTACATCAACGTGTGGTACGACGAGGGGGAGGTCAACGCTGTGAGTACTTGTAGCTTATAAGGGAGGGGAGATTTACCAATGTTGTAAAGCGTTTGGTTAGTTGTAATAAAAGAGACCGTTGCTTTGTCTTTAAATTGCAATTCAGGTTTTTATTAGACAAAATATTATAGATTTAATATAAGAATACAAAAATGTTACCAATTTCGTTTTTAAAGTTTAATTAGAATATTGCGAGTACATATTCTAACGAAATTGTGTTATAATTTTCTGTGGTGTGTGTTTCTGACGTATGTGTCTGTGTCATGGCAGCCGGCGCCGGCGGCGTACGACCACAGCGTGGACGAGCGCGAGCACACGGTGGAGCAGTGGAAGCAACTCATCTACCAAGAGGTCGTCGAGTACGCCGCGCCGGCACACCCACCGCCCGCGCACCACGCGCCGCCCGACCACGCACAACCCGCGCTCACCACATAGGTAACCACACCACGCACAACCTGCCCTCACCACATAGGTAACCACACCACGCACAACCCGCGCTCACCACATAGGTAACCACACCACGCACAACCCGCGCTCACCACATAGGTAACCACACCACGCACAACCCGCGCTCACCACATAGGTAACCACACCACGCACAACCTGCCCTCACCACATAGGTAACCACACCACGCACAACCCGCGCTCACCACATAGGTAACCACACCACGCACAACCTGCCCTCACCACATAGGTAACCACACCACGCACAACCCGCGCTCACCACATAGGTAACCACACCACGCACAACCTGCCCTCACCACATAGGTAACCACACCACGCACAACCCGCGCTCACCACATAGGTAACCACACCACGCACAACCTGCCCTCACCACATAGGTAACCACACCACGCACAACCCGCGCTCACCACATAGGTAACCACACCACGCACAACCCGCGCTCACCACATAGGTAACCACACCACGCACAACCCGCGCTCACCACATAGGTAACCACACCACGCACAACCAGCGACTATATAACCCCTAGACTCCTAATAACAGACGATCGGCTTCGGGCAACACATCTGACAAATAGATCCAATGTAGCTTACCGTTCAAAATCTTCAAGTCAGTTGCGACCACAACTGTGAGCTGTAAATACTTCCGTGTTTGCGAATAAATAACTATTGTAACGAACCCGTGCGCAATAAAATGGTGTGGTATAAATAGCCATAATTCAAATTATCAGAAAAATGGCATTACATTTCACAGGTAAGTCAATAACGACACATAATCACATTTTATTTAAAATTTTACGGAGTTCATCTTAGACTGGCCATGTTGTGTTTACGCGCCATCTTGTTATATTTGCATCTCTTTCCTACGAAAGTACTTTTTATATTTTCTATTTCGTTTTGTTTTTTAACATTAAAAGTAAGTGATACACCAAAAGGATTTGTCGATAGTTCTATCGATAAAATTAAAAATAAAAGAAACTGTCGCCCGAATACTCAAACGCTACTCAACTAATCAATTTATCTGAGGCCTATTTAATTTTAACAGGCTTCTTATTTTAAATGGTTAGTTCATTAGTAATAGTTAATTCATTTTAAAAATGATCAGGATATATTTTTGACTAGCGGTATCAGAAATAAATGTTATTAGGATATTTTTTTTATTTTGTTTGTTGATTATAACGATTGTTTTGAGTTATTCTTTGTGTTATTCCTACAAGTCAGCTCAAATATTCTTGTTAATGTCGATGAGACTTACTAAGCGCCATCTGTCATTCGATAACATAAAGAGTTTCGTTAAAATATTAATATGTTTAATAAATAATAATGATATTACTATAAAACTTTATTGCATAAAAGTAATATCGATAAACACATCGTGTTTTCATTTAACTCGTCCTATCCCTATGCCTATGTTTCCAAGGTTATATAATGCGATAAGGTGTTGGAAGAACCAATCATAATGCAGTACCCCGCTTCCTCAAACCTCAGGTAGTTGACAGAATAAATTTGAAGAGAAATATTAAACATTAGGAGTCTAGGGGTTATATAGTCGCTGCGCACAACCCGCGCTCACCACATAGGTAACCACACCACGCACAACCCGCGCTCAACACATAGGTAACCACACCACGCACAACCCGCGCTCACCACATAGGTAACCACACCACGCACAACCCGCGCTCACCACATAGGTAACCACACCACGCACAACCCGCGCTCACCACATAGGTAACCACACCACGCACAACCCGCGCTCACCACATAGGTAACCACACCACGCACAACCCGCGCTCACCACATAGGTAACCACACCACGCACAACCCGCGCTCACCACATAGGTAACCACACCACGCACAACCCGCGCTCACCACATAGGTAACCACAGCACGCACAACCCGCGCTCACCACATAGGTAACCACACCACGCACAACCCGCGCTCACCACATAGGTAACCACACCACGCACAACCCGCGCTCACCACATAGGTAACCACACCACGCACAACCCGCGCTCACCACATAGGTAACCACACCACGCACAACCCGCGCTCACCACATAGGTAACCACACCACGCACAACCCGCGCTCACCACATAGGTAACCACACCACGCACAACCCGCGCTCACCACATAGGTAACCACACCACGCACAACCCGCGCTCACCGCATAGGTAACCACACCACGCACAACCCGCGCTCACCACATAGGTAACCACACCACGCACAACCCGCGCTCACCACATAGGTAACCACACCACGCACAACCCGCGCTCACCACATAGGTAACCACACCACGCACAACCCGCGCTCACCGCATAGGTAACCACACCACGCACAACCCGCGCTCACCACATAGGTAACCACACCACGCACAACCCGCGCTCACCACATAGGTAACCACACCACGCACAACCCGCGCTCACCACATAGGTAACCACAGCACGCACAACCCGCGCTCACCACATAGGTAACCACACCACGCACAACCCGCGCTCACCACATAGGTAACCACACCACACACCACACACCACAAACCAATCAACATCACACCACTGAGCTCGTCACTTCGAGCTATTAAATCTCATATTACCCACTAATTTCACTGGCAGTAGCTACAGTGTCCTACTGGAGCATTGTAACGTTCGCGCAACATTATTAATATTATTTTTTTATAATTAAAAAACATAGTCACGCATATACTAACACAAATTATTGTTGAAAAGCATACAATGGCGGGGAAAATGCATTAAGTACTTTAAATTCTTCCAAATATATCAAGTGACTAAGTTGTGTATCTGTAATGATTTTATATTTTTATAGAATCCTGAAAAAAAAAACAGTCGAAAGCGGGATTTGAACCCACGACCTCCGGCGTACCTTGCCAGTGCTCTTCCAATTGAGCTATTCCGACCTCGCTTTCGATTGCAAATTTCAGGATCCGTACTTAATTCTCTTAAAGGAGATGACTCATCTGTGATGTGTATCTGTATCTATACCCCATAGTTCTCAATTACCCTATTACTTCAATACCCCATATTGAACATATGGCTTGTATGCAGGTGACAGCGGAACTGACCGCCGAGATCTAATCGACGAGTACAGTGAAAAAGGACAACGTGGCGACCCGCGCCGACTGTCCGCTATGTATATACAACATGCAACATGCAACACGCGTGTCGCGCGAATGTTGCGTGCAACACGACGCGCAATGCGTTACACGTAGCGTAGTCGAAACTACTTTCATTACATGAATGATTTGTAATTTTATTTTTCAAATATAAAAAAAACGTAGACACTTCCCGTTGTTTAGAGTTAATGAAATCGCTATCGGAAATGGTACAATAATATGATTAGGTGATGTTCCCCGTTTACTTGTTACCCCTTTGTGCCCCATTAACGTTGATTTGCATTAAAGGAGTGCCTTTTGCGAATTGCTATAGTAATGGTGATTTCCCCCGACGTATGGACTGAATTTGATATTTTTGTAAATGTTGAATCATTTGATAGTGTACCGCAAGTGTTTGTACGTTTTAATTATTGACATAATGGAGAGTTAAGCTTGATGTGTTATTGTAAATTATTATTTTTTTATTAATTAATTAATTGTGCAATTGTATAATTTTAATGTATTTTAATTTTTGACGCTACGGGGTTTGTGGCTTGAGTTAATTCGATAATCTTCACAAAAGGTGCTGATGAGATGATTTTTTGGTAAGGTACGCGATTCTCATGCAGCGGAAAGCATGTTTTGGTTCTATTCGGCAAATATAAAAGCAGAAATAATTAATATCGATTTCTGCAGGAATAGTGTTTTGTATAATAGCAAAATTTGTTAATAATACTTTCGTGGTCGACCCGAGATGGCCATTTGCTTTCTGATGTCCATCACGTCAGCAAATATCTATGTAACATGAAGTGGGAATGATCAGAGCATATGGCCGAAAAAGTACAATAAAATTTCTATCTTGTGCAATTTTATTAAAGTTTAAATTATAATATAATACACCACTACGCGAGTGCGCTACATTTTGAAAAATAAATTTTATTTCCTAGTTGGAAATAAAGTACTGGAATTGCATAATGTCGAAATTTCACTAACGCGAACAAGCTAGGCCAGGGCCGCACTGGCCGTTTAAGAGGGGGTCATAATTCATTCAAGCCACAAATCTCGATATATTTAATTGTTAATTACCATTACATTGTTCCTGACGTCCGCGCCGGACGGTGCCATTGCGTCGCGTCAGCTGACTGACGCGTTATCTGACACAGTAGCTCTTTAGACCATAGTTCTCTTGTTAACATGTAACAGTTCGGTGAGTAGTATAAGTATTTCTATATTAGGTAGTGTCTTAATAGCCTCACACGTTGCACGTGAGTTGGCAACTGGTAAGAGTGATGTACCAGTATCTGAAAATCGAAAGTGATAAGTTAATTTACCTTTGGCCCTCCCTATTCCATATTTGACAGCTGGCAACGCGTCTGAGACTAAAAGTATGATGTCATCAATGTAGTTACCATGAAAAGATTTTGCTACTCAGCAGTTAAAAGTATGATGTTCATCAATACGGTTATCATGCACCATAAAAAGATTTTGCTACTCAGCAATAAAATCGTATTAAAACTGCCAACTTATAGTAAACAATATACCAAAAATATCATTTATGTCTATCATATTGATGTGATACACTGCCGGGGCAAAGGCACAAAGTATGCATGTTTTTGGCTGGAAGTTTCGGTCGCCTTTGCCCGTATATTCAGGTGCATTCATTTATAAAAATCTCATTTTCGATCATGGGATAGCTTGAGCAATATAATCTTGTATAATTATGTATAATAATAAATAAGTATAATTATTTTTTCGATTTTAGGTAACTTTTATTATTTTACAAGCTACAAGTGTGTAGTAGATTTTATAGTAGAAAATTTGTTTTATGGTAGATTTTTATTATAGAAAAAGGCAAACGTGTGAGGCATGTCGTAGTTTATTGTTTGAAACCTCACTAGGTGATATAATGTAAGTATGAGTTACAACTGATACCAATATTTATGTCCAGTCTGCAGTTAGTCAATTTACACTCCTTAGGCTCAGTCATACTAAAAATATAAACTTGCTGGTGATAGGGTATTTCGTATTGTACTCGACAGTATAAAAATTACCTATTGTCAGGATTTCCACCCTGATAATGTGAGTCGTTTGGATGTCATGTTGGGCCCTAGCCCAAACGAAACTGCATACAAAAGTCTGGCGACAATATACGAGGGTGGAAGACGTCGGTCATATCTAACTTCACACCGGGCATAAAAATTGGCGTCAGCTTTACGTGTGACGAAATTTGACGCGTGTAAATGTAGCACAATTCGTTAGCCGTAGTCACAGGTACGTTTCTATGCCAAGTCAATAAGCAATAATTGTTTGTACATTCTTGAAGACTTCGTGATCGTTTGAATTTAGACACTGGCGTGCAAGGGCCGACCCGTGGCAGGACCGTGCTTCGAAAAGGAACAAAGGTACTATAGGACAGGTTACAAATGTATGCTAAGGTGTTAAGGACACGTTCCCGTCACGGACCCGGCACGGCAGTACGTCCAAACTGTAAGTTCGATGCCATCTCGGAACATATCGCGGACGGGTCGGTAGTTTTGTTTTTTTGTATCCATAGACATTTCGCTTTACTTTTGTTCCATAGATATTAGTTTAAAGCGGTTTGGGTCATTGCTTTTCCGATTGTAATGGTTCAAACGATAGATTTTTCAGAATTTAATGGCATATTGTATTTAATCATGATGGTGAACATCGAGAACCTATTTTCGATCGAATTATTGAACTAAATAAATAAGTTCACCCCAAAATTACATCATAGTCCTCCATATATTATCAACTACGATATTTGATGGTATCTACATGGGACTTTGATCCAACAACGAGACATAAAAAATTCTGACGACAAACATATTTATGTCACGTTGTGGGATCGAGCGCATGATCTATCATTCTACAGCTGGCTCATCACTTGCTGCACCACAGAAGCTGCCAAGTTCTAGACAGATTTAAAATGAGCGAGAAGTCCCTCGATGTTTACCATCAAGCCATTTTCGGAATTAAATGTAAAGTTATTTAAAAAAGTAAATTACATACTATACGATATTTCGGCAATACATAGCGGATATTTGAAAAGTATACATAGTCGATTATACTGTAAATATATCTAGTATGGAGAGGCGCAGATCCAGGATATCTATTGGGACAATTTGTGTTTATTTACCTTGAAAATTATTAATCCAAAATTTCGATTTTAGTCAACGCGGGGGGCAATGCTCCCATTGTCCCCCCCTGGATCCGCGCCTGAGTATGGAACGAAAGTGAAGAGAAGCGCGATTAGTAAACTGTTTATCGCCGATAGAATAAAATACACAACTTTACGTCCAAAATGTCCATGTATATGTTAATGGTACCGATACAACAATAATGTAATCGTAGAATGCGTTGGCGAGTGGTGACGCCAGTACTAGCGCGAGTGTCACCGAGTACTTGTGTTGAGGCGACGCCGCCATCGGTTGATACTATCTGAAACTTATTTTTACTGTACACGTAAGTTATTTCATATTTTAACTGAATAAAATCGAAATGGTTATAATGGATTGTATTTATTTTTACACCTTTTACCTTTGTGTATTATTATTTCCTTAATACCTAGGTTATTTTTCTTTTTAAAAATAATTTAGTCAGAAATATTTCCATATGTCTTAGAGCCAAGTATTTATTACGAATTGGGGATCCTGTAGCAAAACGGTATTTTATGTAGTATAGATTTCGCCCGCGGCTCCGCCCACGCTAAAAAGTTTTTCCGGGATAAAAGTCCCGCTTTTTATTTTCCCGGGATAAAATGTAGCCTATATGTTGATCCAGAACATGATCTACCCGTGTGCCAAATTTCATCGAAATCCATTCAGTAGTTTTTGCGTGAAAGAGGAACAAACATCCAGACATCCATACATCCATACATACTTACAAACTTTCGCTTTTATTATTTTAGTAGTATTTAAAAGCTATCAATTCCAAAAGAGATGTCCACTTTTTATATGGGTGCTGGGCCTCAAAATTTAACCAGGCTTAAACTTTAGGGATATTAAAGGAGCAATGTATGGATCGTGGATCCATTAAAAAAATATTTTTAGACCCCTCCATTTATAATACTTATTTAAAACGTTCATTTTAAGTGTTGTTTTTAAGAAAAAATAAATAGTATAAATCTGAAATTTGGACGTCTTTAAAATTAAACTATTTATAGTAAAAGGCTAGGTTTTAGGAGTTCTATCCAAATATATACAAACTGCCTTGGTTAGAATTTTAGGCCCGTGTTTGGACACGTCCTTTATAACCCACATAGAAAAAAAATTAGGTACATCATATTTCTGCAATATCTTTGCTTTGTTAGTTTCAAATGTTTTATAATATGGGTATTGTTTCGTTAATTTCATAACTGAAATGCCACTAAAATTGTTTATTCCTCATTGCATTTAACGTACAAATTAATTTATAATCTATACTAATATTATAAAGCTGAAGAGTTTGTTTGTTTGTTTGTTTGTTTGTTTGAACGCGCTAATCTCAGGAACTACTGGTACGAATTGAAAAAATATTTTTGTGTTGAATAGACCATTTATCGAGGAAGGCTTTAGGCTATATAACATCACGATGCAACTATTAGGAGCGAAGAAATAAGGGAAAATGTGAAAAAAACGGGGAAAATTATTCATCCTTGAGGGCTTCCATTGCGTGCGCTGCGAAAACGGTTCAAGATACCAAAAATATATGTACGAAAGAATTGTTCCTCTTGAAATGATCTAAAAAAATGTCCGCGACGGTATATGTCTATCTTTTAAGATTAACTCACTAGAACCCTTTTTATGGTAATCAAATTTGGTCGAAATTAATGCATTATTTGTTAAGAGTTGTATCAACGTCATAGTCATAGTGATTCAACGGGAAGGTTTTTATGTACTTTTAGCCCGGGAAAACTTATTAACGCGGGCGAAGCCGTGGGCAAAAGCTAGTCATTACTATATTGGATTCTCGATAAAGTTATTAGATAAAGTCGAGTGGAGGCCAGACCAAATTTGATTACCATAAAAACGGTTCTAGTGAGTTAATCTTAAAAGATAGACATATACTGTCGCGGACATTTTTTTAGATCATTTCGAGAGGAATAATTCTTTCATACATATATTTTTGGTATCTTGAACCGTTTTCGCAGCGCACGCAATGGAAGCCCTCAAGGATGAATATTTTTCCCCGTTTTTTTCACATTTCCCATTATTTCTTCGCTCCTAATAGTTGCGTCGTGATGTTATATAGCCAAAAGCCTTCCTCGATAAATGGTCTATTCAACACAAAAAGAATTTTTCAATTCGAACCAGTAGTTCCTGAGATTAGCGCGTTCAAACAAACAAACAAACTCTTCAGCTTTATAATATTAGTATAGATTATTATTAATTAAATAAGTCATTAAAAAATTATCAGTGATCACCTAGACCTAACCTCTGAATCCACCCGTGTCGAGGTACCACACCAAACATTAACCTATTTCTGGTCAGATTTTAGAACGAGTCTGTTACCCAACTTCTGAATAAATGATTCTCGTCACATCTATACTATACTAATATTATAAAGCTGAAGAGTTTGTTTGTTTGTTTGTTTGTTTGTTTGTTTGTTTGAACGCGCTAATCTCAGGAACTACTGGTTCGATTTGAAAAATTCTTTTTGTGTTGAATAGACCATTTATCGAGGAAGGCTTTAGGCTATATAACATCACGATGCAACTATTAGGCGCGAAGAAATAATGGAAAATGTGAAAAAAAACGGAGAAAATTATTCATCCTTGAGGGCTTCCATTGCGTGCGCTGCGAAAACGGTTCAAGATTCCAAAAATATATGTATGAAAGAATTATTCCTTTTGAAATGATCTAAAAAAATGTCCGCGACAGTATATGTCTATCTTTTAAAATTAACTCACTAGAATCGTTTTTATGGTAATCAAATTTGGTCGAAATTAATGCATTATTTGTTAAGAGTTGTATCAACGTCATAGTCATAGAGTGATTCAACTGGAAGGTTTTTATGTACTTTTAGCCCGGAAAAACTTATTAACGCGGGCGAAGCCGTGGGCAAAAGCTAGTAAATGTATAAAGCTGAACAAAAACAAAAGTCACCCTCTAATCTATGCTCCAAAATAAATTGTATTAAAATAAGTCCTAATAAAGCTTAATGCATATACATATTATATACATTAGCTTTTCGTTGGTTTTTAATATGGTAACTGTCAAATAAAATTCACTTGAAACTTGTGAAATTAGCCCTTAGAATTATTAAATAAAACAACAGATTACAGTTATTCAGGTGTATATTTATGTGAAAGGGGAGTGAAATAACAATATCAAAGGTGTTTTTACATAACAAAAAATATTTTATTTCGTGATGTTTTAATAAAACTCTTTGAAAGTCCAAAAATATATTCAAAGTATTTGTGAAATAGTTTCGGTGCTTGAAGCATTTAAAGTGGTAGATATACAATAAATATCTTTGTTGTAATCTTATTCACACAAGCGTGGATCCACTAGGGCAGGTTAGGTACAAAAGTAAAAATGTGCCCATAAAACAAAATATAGTTAATTTTAAATATGATTATCCTCCATTCTGTTTAACCAGCGACTATATAACCCCTAGACTCCTAATAACAGACGATCGGCTTCGGGCAACACATCTGACAAATAGATCCAATGTAGCTTACCGTTCAAAATCTTCAAGTCAGTATCGACCACAACTGTGAGCTGTAAATACTTCCGTGTTTGCGAATAAATAACTATTGTAATGAACCCGTGCACAATAAAATGGTGTGGTATAAATAGCCATAATTCAAATTTTCAGAAAAATGGCATTACATTTCACAGGTAAGGCAATAACGACACATAATCACATTTTATTTAATATTTTACGGAGTTCATCTTAGACTGGCCATTTGAGTGTTTACGCGCCATCTTGTTATATTTGCATCTCTTTCCGACGAAAGTACTTTTTACATTTTCTATTTCGTTTTGTTTTTTAACATTAAAAGTAAGTGATACACCAAAAGGATTTGTCGATAGTTCTATCGATAAAATTAAAAATAAAAGAAACTATCGTCCGAATACTCAAACACTACTCAACTAATCAATTTATCTGAGGCCTATTTAATTTTAACAGGCTTCTTATTTTAAATGGTTAGTTCATTAGTAATAGTTAATTCATTTTAAAAATGATTAGGATATATTCTTGACTAGCGGTATCAGAAATAAATGTTATTCGGATAATTTTTTATTTTGTTTGTTGATTATAACGATTGTTTTGAGTTATTCTTTGTGTTATTCCTACAAGTCAGCTCAAATATTCTTGTTAATGTCGATGAGACTTACTAAGCGCCATCTGTCATTCGATAACATAAAGAGTTTCGTTAAAATATTAATATGTTTAATAAATAATAATAATATTACTATAAAACTTCATTACATAAAAGTAATATCGATAAAAAAATCGTGTTTTCATTTAACTCGTCCTATCCCTATGCCTATGTTTCCAAGGTTATATAATGCGATAAGGTGTTGGAAGAACCAATCATAATGCAGTACCCCGCTTCCTCAAACCTCAGGTAGTTGACAGAATTAATTTGAAGAGAAATATTGAACATTAGGAGTCTAGGGGTTATATAGTCGCTGTGTTTAACAGATATCACCCAACAAAACCCAAGATACGCACCTGCGTTAACAACATTATAATATGCCAATTGACTTAAAAGAAAAACTATGACTAGAGCCAATACTTAACAAAAATAAATAAGAATATTCTTTAAAACTAGAAACTACGTTTTTGTTTTGTATGTATCAAATTACATGGGCCCACATTCGAGCGGTTATTAGTAGCACTTGAAAAGTATGATTATCTTACCACATCACTGCGTTAGTTCGATGTTACCAAAGTATTTTCATCCGGATTACATACACTTGCTAAGTTTCAAATCGATACCATCAAAAGTACCCAAGTTAAACTTGACTTATATTATACCTACTTGCAACATTCAAAATCGATACAATTAAAAGAAGTCAAAATTGACCGAAAGATTTCTTCTTATGGATAAGTTTGTAGAGAAACTAACAAAAGCATGTTTAATGTATAATGTTCATAATTGTTACATTACACGATGTGATAAAGAACGAGCTTATCTCCATAACAGCCAAATTACAATACAGAGTAAGTCTTTGTAGTCTTGAATAACATATCGACATGCCGAATTTCTCTAGTAAAATTTTTCCTAAATTATGTATTTTTCGTTACTTAAATGGGACCATATTATAATATTTGTAGAGCCAGGTGACCCATGCGCCTTATGTGGATGTGCATAATTAAGATAATGTATCGTTTCACTTTGGTGACCTATTAATTTGTTGAAGGGTGACATGTATAATGTGACATATATTTACATAGTATACATAAAGTATGTCAAGTTTCAAATGTCCACAAAAAGAAATTATTGACATTTTCATTTGAAATATTTATTAAAGTACCATAATATATAACTACTAGAATATAACATTTTTGAACATTTGACATTCTTTGAAAATATCTGACGTGACAAAAAATATGTCAATGTGTTACATGAACGCCAATTTAGTGTCATTTACCTTGGTAATTAACTTTCACTTTATAAATAAATATTTATATTTTAAAAATCCTTTATTAAAATTATCGAAAGTACGTAATGATAATACGTTTTGCCAAAATAACCTGTGGCGGACATAGTAAGTATATTGCCGTTAATCTTTGGCCAGATTCATAAAATTACAAATAAATATTAATTAGTCATACTTTTATAAAAAGGCCCTTAATGAAATTTTAAACCAATTCATTTTTGACATTAACAATTTTGTCATTAGCCATACGCCTACCCTATACGTGCAAATTATGTAGGAAATTTTACAGAAATTGATGCGGAACCAGAGTATTGAATCCAGAACCTTCCAAAGTCTGGAGTCTTTCTTATAAAATATAATACATTGTCACAAAGCCAAGTCGTAATCGATTACCATTAAATGGCTTTTATATAGTAATTATCCCACTGCTGGGAACGGCCCTGTTCTACTACTGAGAGAGTATCTGTCATGGTGAGACTTTAATGACTAATGACATGATATTCCTCTCTCTTTTCCTAATATTTGTACTTTTGTGTATTAACAAATGTTTCATATCTTCCTTTGATGAAATTTAAAAAGGAACATAGATATATGTTTAATTATGACATATGGCAATGGCTTCTAATTGTATAATATAGTCTCTTTTGGCTTAACGCGATAAATATACATACATATGACATGTAATGTGAAATGGCATGTTATGCCATATAGTGCATTATGTTCAAATATGCGATATGTTGTGCCAAATGAATATCTTACATATATTGATATTTGTTTTTGCATATAGTATGACATTGAGATAATAGTTAGTCTTAAATGGTTTATGGCCATATGGTATATATTTAATGGCATGAAAGCGTACTATAGACACATTTAGGTATATACATATCATGTTTAATCACGTCTGCTTCAGTGGCCATAGTTTCCTATGTTTGATATTGTAAATTATTTTATACGTAAAAGAAAATAAATACGAAAGAGAAATTCTTCTGTGAAATCAGCATCAAAATTGTTTAAAAAATAAAGTAGTTAATCATATTTGAAATATTGTTGTGACCAAAAGTGGGGACGTAGAGGGGATATAGCGCTATATCTTTCGCACGCAAGCAGCGTTATGGCCGGCGACTCTCGGTGACGTCACAGTGTAATATTACTGTTATTTGACAACTACCCCTTCCACCTTTCAAGCTGTATAACTTACTAATTATTGTCCCAATTTTGAAAATTATTTTTCCGTTAGATTTTGGATGGCATACATTTTTGATAAATGTATCTTAAAAAAGTAGGTAGGCAACTACCCTATAGCGCGCAGTACGACGCTGAGGTCTTGGGTTCGAATCCCGGAGGCGAAGTTATATTGATTTTTCGACTCGCATCAACTCGGAATCTAGAAATGGCAATAGTCTCGCCCTCTATTACATGGAACCTAACAAGGCTGGCGAAATGTTACTGTGTTACATCTGTGCCTACCCCGAAAAAGGGAAAAGGCGTGATGTTATATATGTATGTATATCACACTTTTATCCCTAAGGGAGCAGACTAAGGCGTTATGACAGCTCTACTATATTATTACATACCATGATGTGATAGACAAGCCTATCGCCATGTATAGATGTATACATGCGTATGAATGCGTATATAAAAGGTATATCAAAAAGAGATGTCCGCTTTTTGTATGGGTTCAAAATCTAACCAGGCTCAAAGTTTATGGATATTAAAGGGCCAAATATGGATCTTGGATCCATAACAAAACATTTGTGTCCCCTCCATTTATAACTACCTTTTTTTAAAAAAACGTTCATTGTAAGTGTAGTATTTAAGCAATATAAAATTACTTATGTAGGTACATAAATCTCGAAATCGGAGGACTTTATAATTATACATTTATTGCAAAAGTTTTTGGGTGTAATATCCAAATATATAAAGTTTCTTGGTTAGAACTTTAAACCCATTTTGGACATGTTCTTTACTTGTTTGTTGCTAAATGTATACTTTCTATGTGATATAGAGTTGCTATAATGAATCCTCATGCCGTATTTGGTGATTGTATGAAACATAATTACAAAATGAGGTGTTTGACTTAATCAACTATACACGTTATATACAATTGCGTTTCAAAATAGCTGTCCTTTACAATCATTTTTAACAAAAAGCATACAATGCTCTATTATACAAATATGTTTAATTATAATAATTATTAAATAATAACTATAAATTAGGTTTTCAGAAAAATGGCCATTGATTTATTCAACACTTATGTGTAAATTCAGTCAACAACTATGAACTCTTGTATAATAAGTTGATATATGCAAAAAAAACAGGAAACTAATTCCTTTAAAGTTCCCATTTTTTAAGTACATTACCCGCCAATATTCAACAAATAATACGCCACGGAATCTGGGTATGAAATAATTATATTAAGATTGTATAAGAGCTCCGTGCTAGTGTCTTTATGCGACGAGTATTAGTCTATATGCGACTAGTGTATTTATTTGTTTCGTACATCGTAAATGATGTACGAAACAAACTCTCGCGGTGCTGTCTCACGCTACAATTGCATTAAATAACATCGTCACATACCTAATGGTTGACTTTATTTTTTTACTTAAAATTAAACATGTAGGTGGATGTTTCACTTAGGTACTCTCCGTTAATTTTCGCACTTAATCATTGCATCTTTAAAAAGACCTACGCTGAGTTTCTTGGTGCTTCTTCTCAGGTCAGTGGACTTTTCCGAAGCACTGGTAGAATCTTTAGTAAAACAACATTGTGAAAAATGACGTGCAAAAGTGCCCTTAGGGGCCTAATTACTGAATAAATGGTTTGAATTTGAAAAAAAAAATGAATTACCTAGTAAGTTAGATGTTCAATACAAAATCTCACGTATATCTTACGTTTCGAAGCTTGAGCGCTAATGTAAAATCATTCAGAACTCGACTCCCAATGGGCACGACATGGCACAGGCTTAACAATATCGCTTAGATGCGATAATTTATCATATAGCGCTTGCATTAATAGCTTGCTTGTCACATACGTCAGTAGCAATAACTCCATGTTAGGGACTCATTGGGACGAGTATTTTCATGGTAACCGATGTACGAAACAAAGTCTCGCGGTGGTGTTTAGGTCTAGACTGAATTGAGATTATTACCTCTAGTATTAACTACAATTATGCCGGCTTGTTTAAAACCGGATATGTAACACAGGCTAATTCCGGAACGCGACCCTTAGTGGTTCATTATGGCGGGTATTACATCTTGCGCATGGTTGTCGCTATCCGGGCGGAACCGAAAGTGAAACAGTCCAGAAACAGTAATCCAAGGTAATATTACCTAAAAAATACGTTGAAATTTTGAAAAAGGAAGAATATTATAATAGCCCATTTCAAAGGTACTTTCTCCGATGCCCCAATTTCACTTGCAATTGGACGGATTATTTTTAGCAACTGATAAAAAACGAACTAAGCAAGCAATGAGTATAACAATTGTCTATAGGTATAATTCGTATTTTTCATTCAAGAAAATAAGTAACGATAAATAACAAATGCTTTCCCTTTACACTTTTGAATTACCTAATAATAAATAATAATTGCATAACCGCGAGGTGTGCAATCTCAGGGATTATTTCCTTGACAGCGAAGTGGGCATGCATAGGGTTGTAGTCGTGGCGGATAAAAGATTTACCCATTTGTCGTTGGCGAATGAGAACTGGCGAAGGCCTCTGGTGGTGGGACTAAAGGAGCGTGAGGAAATATAGAGGAGCAAAGAACTACACGGTTGGTTCTATCGAGCCCTTCATGGGCCCGATGTGGATCAGGTTACTAACATGTGGGATGTGGACTACAGTTTATGGGTGTAATGTAGATGGATAATTTAGTTAGTATTGTTATAATGCGGGTAGATTTACATAGCACCGCCCCGCTAATTAGAATAAGCCAGTGCTGAGTCAGTCTGCGAATAAACGGGTTTACGACAAGACGTTGCAGTGTTCTTTTCCCTACACACATACGGTTTAATGGGAAACTACAAAAAAATTCTGGCAACACCGACGGAATTGGCGACGCATACGATATATACACCCGCGTGCGAAGGGCATAAGTTTTTTTTTATACGGGCATAGCAAAACGCCCCTGCACTTGATGCTACGTGTATTGGGATCCAGGTGGTGTCGACTGACGAGCGATGGTTACCCCTTCCCAGTCGACACAATTATACCGGCCTGTTTAAAATCGCCTATACACAGGCTGATCCCAGAACGCGACACACTTACGTGGGCTACTATAGCGGGTTTCACACCTTGTGTTCGGTAGTCGTTATCGGGTGGATATAAATACCCGACCATCGGCAATTATTATGTATCTATTGACTGCTCGGTAGCGTAGTTGTATTGCGTACGCTTTACGAGTACGATTTGCGTGCTGTAGTCCTTGGTTCGAATCCCGGGTCGAGCCAAAAGCATTGTGACTGGGTTCTTCTACCTTAAAATTACTCAGTCGCAGCTCGGAGTGAGAAAGTTGGCAGTGTGATACCCCCGTGCCTCGGAAGGCACGTAAAGCCGTTGGTCCTGCGACTGATCTCTCTCCGGTCATGTCGGATTGCCGTCTCACCGCACTATGAGAGTGAAGGAAATGGGAATAGCGAGTGCACCTGTGTATTGCGCACACACTTGTGCACTATAATATCTCCTGCGTACCTGACTGATCTCCGTTGCGATTGGCCGCCGTGGCCGAAACTGGCTAGGAGGATTTATTTTATTATTGTTTATGTATCTATTATTATTATTCATTTCGACGAGTCATTTCGAGGTAAGACGGTAGATACTCAGTAAAACATAGTGTAAGTAAACCGTTATACAACAATAATAATTTCATCCAGTATGTCATAGTCTCATTTGATAAGCTGGAATACAATTACACATCCATTAAGTAATAGTCGCTTCCAATAAGCTGTTTTCAATCTCGGCATATACATTTTTAGACACTAGTAGGACCATATGAGGCCCACTAAGTCTCTCTTTAAACGCCAGTACATTTGGACTAGACTGTACTTTCAACCTAGCCTAGTTCTTTTTATTAGAAATAGACAATTAAAATGTTGAGCCGCGTCTGAAGTCACTCAACATTTTGAAAAAGAGAGAATCAAGAATCCATAAAGGGAGATCACTCACTCACTTCCTCTCTTCAGTATGCATCCGCACGTGCAATATGCTGTTAATGTCGCTAATTTATATTTTATGATTAATATATGGTATGAACACGTGCAGATTCTTGCTGTCTCGTCACATACTAACAAACATTAATGTACCTTAACCAAATGATAGACCATAAAGAATAGTATTGAGTAAGATTTACGATTACGACCTTGTAAAGGTGGCAGGAACCCGCTGGATGCAGGCTGCCTCTGACAGCTTGGTCTAGAAATCTTATGTTCAGCTGTGCACTTCAAAAGGCTGAAGAAGAAGACGAAGATTTATGAAAAATTCCACAGCATCTGCCGTCTACAGTTTGCTCAGCTTATTTTCGTATTATGTGATGGGTTTATCGTCAATTAATTAACTGTATTAATTAAATTATCTAATTATTTCGTCTACAAAGCCGCCGTATATAATAGCTATGCCAGAGAGATTATAAGAATTGCAGAAATCAAAACCATGTCCTAGACTATAATAGCCTATAAGCTGCTTTCATACCTGAAAAGTATCTTCGTGACTTTAATTCCGAGATCTTTGACGCGGAGGAAAACAAACACAGCCTACAGGGTCCCACTACTTCGTCGGAGGGGACCTCTCGCTGCCAGCCGTGGTGACCGCCATGGTCGGCGGCTGGAGGTCATGGCGAGCTATGGCCTCCTTCTGCGAGTGCGTCATCTCGCGGAAGGAGAGCGCCGAGCGGGATCGTGAGCAGAGCGATCCCGCCCGTAGCCAGAGGAGACGAAGGAGGCGTCGGGTGGACGACTGACCGGCGCCTCGTGCCCTGTGGTACGGGGGCATCTAAAGAATTTCACCACGGCATCCCCTGCCTGTCGTAAGAGGCGACTAAATGGGGTAAGCGAGAGTCGCAGGGCGAGCAGTGGGGGTCTGCCCGCTCAACTACTCTAATGTAAGCGACTACGAGGTGGACGACAATGCGGGTGGTCGGTCTCCTGCAGTCGTAAACGCAAAGCGTGCTTTTGAGGTCGGAGGCTTCTCAGCCTCTTCATTTAGAGAGGGGCCGCAATGCGGCATCGCGCAGGGGCGGTTCCGTGCATCTATCTCTGTGCAACAAGATACCCCGGGACCGTCCCGTAGGCGCCGAAGAAGGCCACCGCGGGTTTTGGTTGGTATGCCGGTGTAGGGTGTACATAGTGTTAGGGACTCGGTCCAATGCTCGCTCGGATGAAGCTATACTCCCGAGTGTCGACATTGGACCGTAAGACCGTGTGAAACCAACATAACCGTTCCACTCACCCCCCAGTGGTGGTAGAGATAACGCGTTTTTCCCCGCGATAAAAAAAAAAAAAAAAAAAAAAGGGTCCCACTACTGCTCCTCTTATATCATGCCACGGTCTCTAATAATTTGCAATCTTTAACTATAATACATACAAACACTGATGCAACATATGCTGGAATCAGAACTGACAACCAAACACAAAAAATCTATATAACTTTGCATAACAGGCAACTCTTTTCAACGCTGTATATCGCTCCCTGAAAACTCTGTAAAATCGAAGAGATGAAATAACCTGCAAGAATTAAGGTTAAATTCTGCTCAGAAATATGTCAAATTAAACCGAAAGCCCTGCTTTTAATTTTGAAATAAGACACTGAACTGATAACTACATTTGATAATATGCTTGGGAAGTACGTAATCTATAAATCTTTCTTTCTTTCTACATTGATGTTACTGTAATAAATGCTAAATTTATTTAGAGATTTTGTATGTGATGTTTTTTATGGTATACGGGGCAAACAACTATAGAGTTCACCTGATGGTAAGTGATCACGGCCGCCCATGAACATCTGAAATACCAGGGGGCTTAGAGATGAGTTGCCGGCCTTTTTTTGAAGGTCGCCAGGTCGTATATATCCGGAAATGCTAATGGCGGCAATTGGTTCCATAGTTTTGTAGTACGTGATAAAAAATGATGGCAGAAACGTACTGTGGTGGATTGCCAACCTCTGAGGCGATGTGGATGGAATTTGGAGTTTTGCCGTGCTGCATGGTGATAGAACTCAGCAGCAGGATTACGTCCGCACAATTCTTCAGAGAATGTCACTCCTCTTTTAAGTGTATGTGACGACAAATCCGCCACAAGATTATAAGGAGAGCAGAAACAAATAGACTACATCCTAGAATAATCGAGATTATTATATCATCAAAGCTAATAGATATATGAGCTGGATTATAAAATCTAGCTCATATATCTATTAGCTATGTTTATACCTGAAAAGGAGAGGTGTTTGACGCGGGGTAAACTACATACATAGACTTTCCACGGTCTTGTAATCATTTGCATGTTCGGCTCGCGATCTGAACAATAAACATACAAACGCTTATTTCAGGCATGCCGGAATACCTACATAAAACATATGGGTGATTCAACTACATCGACATAAAATATCTGAGAGGCAAGGCAAAGTCCACGTCGAGTGGCGGCGACATAAATGTACTAATAACAAAACTCTTTTCAACTTGTTCCCATCTAATGATCGGACAGCCTAGCACGTTTTTGCTAGACTGGAGAAACAACACGGCTAATTACGACCGATTTGATGTCTCTCTGAGGAATCTTAGATAAGGTAAACAGTTCTGATAATATATTCGACCGCGAAACAAAGTAAACACAACATCTCCCCAGTCAGTCATACTCTTCAAATGTCATGTAGCGTGATTCAAACAATTTAATCGTACTGTATCAAACTTTTTATACAGTTTTAAAATATTTTAGGCATAAAATAACGTAATGGTAAGAGTTATATCCGTTATAGCGTTAGTCCATCATGGTCCACCATCCACTTTCAAAATTCGAAGCAGTTCAGGTCATTTTTGGCCATCGCATGAAAACACAATGTATCTCAGAAGTAATACATAATATTATATTAAATAAGATTGTTTGGTGCGATTACCAAGTCAATCTAATTACGTAATAACTTAAGATAAAGGTCCCTCAAGTACCTATGTACTTAATAAATTAACCGATTTTGTATTACATGGACCTCACAATTTTTTACGGTAAAAGAACTGAGTTGCGAGACTTGTTTTTTTTTACAAGGTTTGTTTTTGATGGCATTACATTTTTCATCAAGATGTGAACGCCATCATCCTTCAACGTTAGAGTATGTCCTGTGTATCTTAGGTTTTGAATCTGCGGTCTTACGTCTCGGTAGTCAGTTCGTTTCCTTACTAGGCTATCGAGTATCGGCGTTTGGTATTGTTAGTTGCTGACAAATTCTAATTTAAACATATAAGAATTTGTGTAACGATGTCAAGATTAAATTTCCAGTAGTCATATCATGTCGTTCAGAATTTTATACAATTTTGTGAATATTTACAACGATATGGTATAATATGTAACTGATAAACCAATTTATCTTAACTTTCGTTTAAGATACATTAGAAAGCCACTAATTAATAATATTGAAGTATTGAATATCAATGACCGCTTTCCTGAATTTAATTGCTCATTCTGGTGAACATAAACATATTATATTATACCTATAACATGTTTTGCAGCAATAAGTTTTGCGTATAGGTATCTTTATCCTTTGTTATCATTGATATGTAAAAAAAACCCTTTTTAATAATTAACAAAGACCGTATTTTCAAAGCTTTCGAATAAGCATCGAACATTAATAATTTTTAAAAACTGTTTAGCACCCACTTGGAGTTTTTGTACATTACTTAATTATTCTAACGCACAGTTTTATAATGGTTCCTTGACTTTTTAAACACTTTGATGATTGCTTCTCCGGTTGGACTGCTGATCTGCTGACTTCGTTGCTTGAGTTCACTGAGTGAGGTGGCGGCAGTTGACGACAGGTACCTTGCTGAATGACTGGCAATGACTGGATCACTTGCTTGTTAACTGAACAGGCTTCTGCAAAATGTTAGATCAGTTATAACTTTGAAATTTATGAAGTCTTTCGGTTTTAAAATAATCTAAACGGTTTTTGGAACTGTCATTATGCTTGTTTCAAACATTGTAGTGATGGAACACATCTATTAGATCCATATTTAGTTGTGTGATAACCGGCCGGGCTTCGGGTTCGAAAGTTAAATCGGTGATGTATGTATGTACCAGTCGGTGTCACGCAAGGAGAATATTTTGTACCAAATCTTTTCGTCTTTGAATTAAATGTTAGCAATTAGCACGTAGGAATTTATGGTCATAATAATTTCATGCCTATGTCCCCAAACAGTTAAACAGAGACGCAAGAATGCACCCAAATAATCGAAAAGCTCACATATTTTTATTTTCCCACGTAGGAATGGAACCAGAATCTCACGGTTTCCAGCTCAACTACACTAACACTAAACCGAGTTATTTACACAAGCAGTATTACACGTACCTACCTGCTGAATAACTCGTAGGTTCCGGTATCCTAGCCTCGTCTCTCTGGTCAAACGGTGTTATCGTAGTATGGTTGATGTATGCTTCATCTGCCAATAAGGTCGTGGTCCGGACGTCAGAATACTTGCTATGCTGTCTTCAATAAATAATTCTTCTACGTAAGCCGCCTTGTTGACTTTCGAGAATTCAGTGTTCTAGCTACTGAAGTTCTCTTTGATGCTCATTCCTGTTCAAGATCACCGAATTTAATTCGCAGCTTTGTTCTCTTCACTCAATCTCTCAAGCTGATTGATTGTTCAGAACTGTTGGTAATCGGAAAGATCGCACAATGGAACTGCAGTTGTATGTATACCAACTTAAGAGTATAGTAGACATTTGGAATCTAAACGAAAAAGGCCACGAGATCTGAGAGTCTAGAGGCTTTGATAGATGCTGCTTTCTTCACGCTTGTGGTCATCTCAAAAGTGCTGACTGTCGTGTGCTTCGATCTTGCTTCCCCCGACGTCCGTTGTGGTTGATCGTTGACGCTGATTCAGGGAACTCTCCATCTCGATTGAAGCAAGGATGTTGGCGCCATAATCCCCAAGTGGTAGCATGAATGCGAATGAAAAAAATATTTCGTGAAAAAGTGTTACAAAAGCTATAATAATAAAATTGATCGTAACTCACCGTTTGTTTTTCGTCGATGGAGCTGGCTGTGGCAGTCGAGTTGTGCTTATGATGATACCTGTTTACTTTCAATAGTGGCTTTATCTTTTGCCACTTTTTGGTCACTTCCTGATTTGTCATGGTGTCGTTTACAGTCGATAACTTACCCGATCGCTTACTTTACTGAAAGCGTGTGTGACAAAACAGATATCGATAAGCTAACAGTAAAGTAATTACCCCAACAATCAGGAAGTGGCCATATTGTTTTTTCCAAAGAAATTGTCTCAGGATTGCTTCAACCTGAGAAGATTTCTCGACGACGACGGTGATTTCGTCGGGTATACATACACACATTTCAACAAGCTAGAGCTTCATAGAATCATTTGAAATATAATAAAACTTTGCATAGGGCTTTAAATATAATAAAACATTGCTTTTATACAGTTACTTTTATTAAATTTCAAAGTGTTTCCTGGAGCGACTTTGGAATTCGAGCGACTTGCATAAAATGTATATAATATACCCTCTTTTAAATATTTAATATATCTCAACGCTTAAGGCAGAGTCCGAGAAGCTTCATTGGCAAAAGTATGTAGTTTTCGCAATCTCTGCCTAGGACCATGACTACTTTATATAATTAATAAACATCATACAGTAGGAGATATATTAAATAGTCTTATTGTTAAAAATATAAAATATACAACCTTACCCATTTTAATCCTTTTATATCATTTTGATTTCATAAGGTTAGTTATACCTTTTTTGTTTATTGTACCTATATAATTAATATTTCATCACAATTGCTGAAAAAAACACATGTTAGGACGGAACAAAGCATCATTTTAACATAACCTTTACATTACATCTCGTTTATATAATAACCTGTATACCAAAACCATCAACCATATTCATAATACCTGTTGACAATTGTGTTGATTATATCGTACTCTACCTTAAACATTACTTAAAATACCCCAATGTGCTTTACTGGTGGTAGGACTCTCATCTGTAAGAGTCCGTCTGGGTGGGTACCACCGCAATGTTTATTTCTACCGCCAAGCAGCAGTGTGCATGCACTGTTGTGTTTCGGTTTGAAGGTCATTGTAGCCAGTGTGGGGGTCACGGGTGGGGCCGTCCACCTATTAGTCTAGCCAACTTTTGTGACCCCCGTGATGGACGGCAGCGTGGCGGTTAGGCCTCACGCTGCCTTTGACGCCGAGGGCGGCGTCTATCGGTGTGCGGGGGCTTCTGAGCCCCTCCAACAACAGGCGACGGACCGCAATAGCGGTACGTGCAGGAGCGGTTGCGTAACTACAGGACATAATGAGACTTAACATCTTATGTCTCAGGGTGACAAGCGCAGTGGAATGCCATACAGTAATTTGTAACTCAAAGTGCTGGATGGTGAACGGCATGCTCGTCTCGTCATTCGTTGCCATAAAAAAATATATATATACCTTATAGCCCGTTTACACGTTTAGGCATTGCGTTTTATGTACTTTACCGTTAACATTTTAACCTAAATACCTCGTAATTCAGAATTACTACTTAGTATTCATCGATGTATTAATGATTTCTCAGGTTAACGCGAATATTACATTCAAATTAAACTACTATTACGGATATTACGGATCGTCCCGTAGCAGCTTAATTTTAACGTTTAGGTATTATTACATGATTCGTCGTCACTTCAAATTTGGCGTTTGTCTAACTCGATGGTAGCTTCAGTAATCTCGTATCATGAGAGTAGATTGACCTGTAATGCCAAGGGCGTCATAGAACGCACAAGCACGTATAAAACGAATAGGTATAGGAGCTAAATAATGTTCTTTAAAATAGCAATGTGCTATTAATGCCGCGGCTCCGTTCCTGTGGCTCAAACCTAAAAAAAGAGAACAGAAAAATAATACGCTAGACCGGCAGGAATAGAAGCAGGGCAAAAAATACTCTTTTCCAGAACTAATTAATTTCAGACCCTTGGATGTTAAATTGTTTTCTGAGCTTTATGGTTGAGCTGATACTGATTTAATGGGAATAGGCTAGTTGCCTATGTTTGATTTGGTACACTATTTTATTTGTAACAGAAAATAATACGAAAAACAAAGTCTTCTGTAAAATCAGAATCAAAATTGGTTGACAACTAAAGCAGTTATTCATATTTGAAATATTGTTGTGAGCAAAAGTGGGGACGTAGTGGGGACATCGCGTCATTTGTTTCGCACGCACGCAGCGTTATGGCTGGCGACACTCAGGGCGGTATTAATAATCAAATCTCAAGTTTGAGTTACATCTCAAGTAGACATAATGTATTGAACTATTCATACATTATGTCTACTTGAGATGTAACTCAAACTTGAGATTGATTTATTAATGCCGCCCTCAGTGACGTCACATTCTGCTGTTTCCGTTATCAGACAGATGCCCCTTCCACCAAACTTCAAAGCTTTATAACTCATTTATTATTGCTGGTATTTAAAAAATTCTTTTTCCTCTAGATTTTAGGAGATAAATTTTTGATAAATTTAAAAAAAGTTGTCAACTACCCTATTATAATCATATTATTAATGTATCAGACAATTTTACTATAGTTTTATTGCCTTTGGTAATAATTTTCCTGCAGTTCTTTATACTCCTAAATATATTATGGTGTGACTGGTTATCTATTTTTATATTTACGCCACTTTTGGTACAAATTATAAGCACAGAAATATCACTGTGATTGTTTTATATAACACTAAAGCAAACACTAGTTTACAGTTACAATTACAAAACTGTTTGCATTTCAACTTCACAACAAAATAATTTATTTCAATATCATAATCATAACATTTGTAAAAACCAAACACTGCGGATATCGTAATTGCATTATCGATGTATTTATTTGGCACATTCACGTATTTTGTATCCTCATATTTTATCTTCTTTTGTAATTTTTTGTCATCTTCATATGTAAATTCAGAGATATATTCTGGTGTTTTCATTTTCAGCCCTTATCCAACGCTTCGTTTAAGTGTTTCTTTTTCTTCAACTCTGTTGTGCGAATTATTTGCTTTTCTTTAATCTACCGCTAATATATGCTTGTTCTATACCTTATTGTTTTAATAATGATTGGATTGCCTCTTCCTGAATTAAAAGTGTTTTATTGATTGATGACAATTTTCTCGAATCACAGACAAGGTTATCGCAACAATTACTGACAGTTAGTTTTTAAAGTAAAATGAACACACACTTTAAATTAACACACATTTGTCATATTAAAACAAGTAATCTTAGAATACAGTCCGGTAATATAAAAACCATTGATAAGCCAGCACACCATATAAGTTATATTATATGTAGAGAAAAAATGAATTTTAAAGAATTGTTCATATAATCAAAATCTGCAAAGAGAGGCAACGTGTTTTTCTTTAGTTATTTGTTATAAACCTAGAGCTCTTAACTTTTAGATCAAATATAAAATACCTTATAGGATCTGAATATCTCGACGGCTCCGTAGAACAAAGTCGTATATGCAAAATGTTAGCTTTTCAGTAGAGCGCTTTGAAAGTCGTTAGTTTGTATTCATGTGCGAATTAGTACTATTTTCACACATTAAGTTCAAAACTGTTACTGAACCCTATAGAATATAATGTTTTGTTCACTATATCTTGTGATTTTCACAATTAACTTAGTCTTTCAAAGCGCTCTACTGAAAAGCTTCATTTTGCATATACGACTTTGTTCTACGGAGCCGTCGATCTATTCCCAGGAAGAACCGTAAATAAAAACGATAAACAGTTGTAAATAAACAGCGCTTATAAATACTGTCTGATGTCTTAATTCCTTTACTTTAAAATTACTTATTTTACTGTTGTTTAATATCGTTAATATTATTTTTATCGTCTTCGTCTTTCCATGACGAAGCGTTATCGCGATATCCTATTATCTTTTCGATACACTTCCTATTGCACATTTGGTGTTAAATTTCTTTGAACAAAACACGAAATGATCAGATCAAATTGTATGAATCGGGTTCCAATCTCCATACTGAAGGAATTTAAACACAGATCAAAATATCTGAATCAGTTTTACAATCACCGTACTAAAGGAATTTACATTATGATCTATGAAACCTTATGAATCAGTTTTGCAATCAGAATACCAAAAACATTTTAACAGAGAACAAATATATGAATCAGTTTTGCAATAAGAATACCAAAGGCATTAAAACAGTTCAAAATATATGAATCAGTTATGAAAATGGTGTAAAAGAATAATTAATAGGATTCTAGTGACCCATATCAATACTCGGTACATAATATCATTTCATCACTTTGTATAGGTAATCATAATATACACAATCATAATTAGGTATTATTCTAATTGTGAAATCCTTGATAGGTATAAGTCGCTATAAATCCATAATTATTGTAATCTCAAGGTTTTAGCTCAAATATTTAATCGGAATTTCTCTAGCACGTTTTTTGGATATAAAAGTTAAGTGTAAGTTTTCCTCTGAACGGCGCGTCGTTGGGGTTAAAGGTTAATATAATTTATTGCTTTAAATTCCTCTGTATGTGACACTAGTAGTGCTCGCGGCTCCGCCCGCGTGAAAGTTTTTCCGGGACAAAAATATTTTCCCGGGATAAAAAGTAGCCTATAGCACTCAGGAGTTGTGTAGCTTCCTATTACTGATAGAATTTTCAAAATCGGTTCAGTAGTTTCTGAGATTAGCGCGTTCAAACAAACAAACAAACTCTTCAGCTTTATAATATTAGTATAGATTAGTTAGTGTTAGAGCCGAATTGTCAAGTATAAAAAACAGAAGAGATCAATCGTCGCCAGTCTAACTTATTTTTTTTTTTATTTATTTAGATCAAAAATACAGTGACATAGATTACAATTGCATGTTGCTAACTACAGTAGTTAAAAAATATAACTGTGTCGCAGCTAGCAACGCCCACCTCCAGACGCACATAAACATAACTAGATTAATTACAAGAACAATAGTATTTAAATAAAATAAAAAACAAATTGAATATGAAAATTAAAAAGAAGATAGTAGGTATGGGGGAAATGTAATAAATATGAATTTACTTCACATCCCCCATCCCCACTTCCCCATCCTAACACCACTCGCCAACCAGTATACCAAAAATACCTATCGATTTTTTTTTTTGGAAAGGTACTTAGTAAGTTGAATTATTTCATCTTTTTCCACTATTCCAATGAGCAAATTTTGCCGGCCCGGATAAGAAAGTACTCATCCACCCACCCACCTCCGTTAAATTAGCCAGAGAAATGTGGAAAAAGAAACACACGATGATTCCACGAAGCTGATGTATACGTTAATTTTGTACCGCCAAGCAGCAGTGTGCATGCACTGTTGTCCTTTGGTTTGAAGGACATTATAGCCAGTGTAACTACTCGACATAATGAGACTTAACATCTTATGTGTCAGTAGTTGTAACTCAAGGTACTTAAAATTTAAAATTTAATAAACTCACGCCTATTATCCCCGAAGGGGTAGGCAGAGGCGCAACTAGTGCACCCACGTTTCGCCGTTATTCCGTCCCATGATGTGATAGGGGGCGAGCCTATCGCCATATTGGGCACAAATTCCAGACTCCGAGCTGATACTGAATAGAAAAACTCAATACCACTGGTATTGAGTTTTTCTATTCAGTATCAGCTCAAGGTACTGTATGTTCTTATTTATGGATGGTCGTATCGCTTAGCATCAGGCGAACGGCATGCTCGTCTCGTTATTTAATGCAATAAAAAAATGGCCGCTTCATTAAAGTATTGTTAAACAAACTCCATTCCGAGTTGCCAAGATTTAAAGTTAAAATTTTATTTACAATAAAGGAGTAGTAGTTTGTTTCCAATAGAAGCTCACCAGGCATGGATAGTTTAAGTGTTTTACGCCATAATTCCTTCTCTGGAGTTTAGATAGTAAGATTATTATCCTCCGGTATCAAATCTAATAATAATAACCATACCAGCCCTGTATTATATACTGCTCACTGCTGAGCACGGGCCTCCTCTACTACTGAGAGTGTTTAATGCCTTAGTTCACCAGGCTGGCCTAGTGTGGGTTGGCAGACTTTACACACCCTCGAAATAATAACAATAAATAATAATAACAACAAATAATAATACCAGCCCTGTATTAAATAGTGTCCCACTGCTGGGTACGAGCCTCCTCTACAACTGAGAGGGTTTAGGCCTTAGTAGTCCTCCACGCTGGCCTAGTGCGGGTTAACTAGACTTCATATACCTTCGAAATGCTTATAAAGAGCTTCTTGGGTATGCACGTTTCCTGACGATGTTTTCCTTCACCGTTAAAGCGAACGATATTTAATAAACAATACAAACATAGCTTTGAAAAGTCAAACATTGTCTCGGCAGACCGTTCCATTCCCACCTAGGCTATCGTCCACTTTTCTAATGAAGGATGTGTTTATGATTCATCACTCCTAGAAACCTAACCAGAAAGATTAAATACCCTTCGGTATAAGGTGCAATAAGTTTGACTCGGAAGCCCGCTGACCTATATACCCTATATTTTTAATGATTCAACATTAGCATGAAAGGGACGTTAGTCCGGTATAACTCAATCTACCAAGCCTTCGGATATACAACATAATTATGCTGATCAATCACTATTTTATTCGCTTTGAACAGGTCTGTCTGGAAATCTTTAGAGGAGGCCATGTTCAGCAGTGGACATCATGTGATGATGATGATGATGAATCACTATTTACAATATCTTTTAACAGATCTT
Organism: Lapara coniferarum; assembly: GCA_949316025.1. Classification (NCBI taxonomy): domain Eukaryota; kingdom Metazoa; phylum Arthropoda; class Insecta; order Lepidoptera; family Sphingidae; genus Lapara; species Lapara coniferarum. The sequence goes on from OX438927.1 coordinate 30,032,727, forward strand.
GTCAATTTATCGTGATTATTAATATTGCATGTAGCTTTTACAGTATTTACCAGAATTCGTAAATTATGTATATCAACGTTGTGCGCAGCTGGTGAATGTCTTGTGTTGCTCTTCCTAAAATGAAATGTTGTCTTCTTCCACATTACGGAACTTTAAGTGAGCAAACTTTGGCGGCCTAGATAAGTTGGGACTTATCCACCCAGGTGGGTGGGTACCCTCCTCCATAAAATTAGCTCTGAATACCTTTGTGTATCATTTCATTTTATTGGAATACTTTTATACCCGCAAGTGTATGGATAAAAAGGTTTTAGTCTTCAAGGTACTGAATGATATAAGTGCATTATATTTTCATTATCGCTGCAGTGCTCCCTGCCGAAGTCAGATATAAAAGACACTAGATTCGCTAATAGAGAAGCCGAATTATATGTATTATTTTTATTTATTTTATTTATTTAAATATATACAATTGTGAACTTACAGCTAAGCCAAAACGCTCACAATGTTACACTATACTAAGAACATATTACAACTATAATTTACTTAAATGAAATATAGTATATTTATATAAACATCTGATGGGATCAACATGTATGTCGGCATTTTGAACCTCATTTAGAAACGAGTTTATGACTCTGACAGCTCTTACCGTAGGTGCATTGTTAGCATATTGTGTGCGAAAGTCATCAGATGACGATAACAGCTGGTGCCGGCGACGCTGGCCTACGCGAATATAGTTCTGCGGGGCATAATAGTTCAGACGCGACAGAACACAAGGATTATCTACTCTGTTACGTATTAACAATATGTAATGTATAATCAGTACGAGCTTGCGCCTGAGCTCTAGCGTAAGAAGCCCTACCATGCCAGAGACGAATAAAGATGGGAAAAGAAAAGGGTAATAACCGAAATTCCTCTTATAGAGATACCTGGCAAATTTACGCTGGACTCTTTCTATCATAAGAGAATATTTTACCTCCTTCGGATCCCAAACAACAGCTCCAAATTCAAGCACACTACGTACATACGCGTTGTATAATAATATGGGAATATTTATATCTCTAAACTGAGCGGCAGTTCGAGTTACAAATCCCATAGTTTTATTTGCTTTTTTACAAATAGCCGTAATGTGCTTATCAAACCTTAGCTCATTATCCATGAGTATACCTAAATCACGGATCATATGTACCCTCTCCAGAGTGTCACCATATAGAGTATACAATTGGTTTACTGGTTCACGAGATCTAGTGTAAGAAATCACCTTGCATTTGGCGATATTGAATTTCAGATTGTTGACCGCAGCCCAATTAGCCACAGCGTCAATATCACGTTGAAAGTTCGCATTGTCTAGAGGACCTTCAATCCCGTGAAAGAGCTTCATATCATCGGCAAACATCAAGCATTTGGTAGTTGATAAGACTTTCGGAAGATCATCAATCATCAACAAAAATAAAGTTGGTCCTAATGTAGATCCCTGACTTACACCCGATCTAGTATAATAATCTTCCGAAATAAATTTACCCAATTGGACGTATTGCCTTCGATCTCTCAGATAATTAGCAAAAAATTTCAGCAGGTGTGGGGTAAAGCCAAAACGCGATAATTTAGACAGTAGGATGTCATTGTCTACTACGTCAAATGCTTTTGCTAAATCAAAATATGCAGCATCTACACGTTTACCTGCGTCCATTTCAGCTACCACATAATCTACAAACACAACATGATTTGTTGTAGTAGAACGCGCACGACGAAAACCATGTTGAGAATTACAGAAGCGGTGACAGATTTGGGCTGTAATACCCCGGTTTACTATAGACTCAAATATTTTCCCAAAAATCGAGAGAACCGCAATTGGCCTCTGTGCTTCAACATCATTCAAAGATCCGCTCTTAGGTACTGGAGTTACTTTACTGACTTTCCACCTAGTGGGATAAATGCTACTTCGCAGGGAAAGGTTAAAGATGTATAAAAGAGGAGACTCCAGCGCACAAAGACAATCCTTGACCAAGAATCCAGGTATTCCATCAGGGCCTACAGCAGAAAATGCTTTTAGTTTCTTGACGGCTAGTTGCAGATCACGTGAAGAAACGTAGTTCAATGCTATAGATGGGAGGTTCGGGCAGTCGTAAGACATGGATTCTGCGACTTGAGCATCTAGCTTTGGAACAGCCTTCAAGAAAACGGAGCTGAAATAATTTGCAAATGAATCCACTGCTTCTTGCCCTATGACAGTCCTATTCTTATATGTGTACTCACACAGCTGTTTCATTTGGTTACGTTTAGTTTTGACATGAGTCCAAAAACTAGCGGGATTGTTGCGTATGTTGCGTTCTATTGATTGAGTGTATTGACAGTACGCTACATCGATCAACTCCTTAACCTTAGTTCTATAGTATTTGAACATTGCACGGTTAAATTCTAATCTACCTGCTTTGAAACGCTTTAAATGAAAATACTTATTTTTTATAAGCCCTATAATTTCAGAGGTGTACCACGATGGGTAATTATACTTTTGACTTAATGAACTATTAATTTCCTTCTTGATAGGCACATATTGCTGAAAAGTATCATATAATATGGTGTAGAGCACATCCACTGCAGAATCAACACTACCTTCACTTATAACATTAGACCAATCTAAGTTGGAGATAGCCGCATAGAGCCCACAAAAATTTGCCTTTTTAAAATTCCACTTTGGGGCTTTTTGGCGAACAGATAGAGGCGGGACAAAAGAAACACAACGTGAAACAGACGCTTCACGAGGCATAAGTATCTCTATCTGTAATGGTGGATGATAAGCGTCCATCGGCACTAATGGCTCCACGTAGCCAGTCACACTCACCCTTCTGTTCTGAACATTTGATAGGACTAGATCCAAGATGCCGCCATACCTATTGCACACTTTATTATGTTGAATCAAATTACAATATTCCAAAAAACATTCAAATTGAATTTTCACATTATTATTAAATGAGTTCAGATTAAAATCACCTACAATAACAATATCAAAGGTATCATATGTACATACAATGTCCTCTATACAACTTAGGACATCCAGGTACTGTTTTTCAGAGTAATTGGGTGGTACATAAACCACGCCCACTAGTAGCCTGATATTTTTCCACGTTATTATTGCAAATAATAATTCCTGATCATGACTTATGGTATCTACATCAGTGATTAATTTAACAGCGAAACAGTCCTTAACCGCTAGTAGTACACCCCCCCACCCGGTGTCTCCCGCACGGTCCTTACGCAGCACTATAAAGCCCGGAGGAAAAAGTTCAGCGTCGCACACTGAACTTGTAAGAAAAGTTTCAGTCAAGGCAATGATTTCTGAAGTACAGGAACTTATTATATTATTCTGGAAAGCAGCTGTTTTGCTTCGCAGTCCTCTGACATTTTGAAGGAAGATATTTATTTTCTTAGAGGTCGCTTGACGATTGCCGCTTTTCTTGGGTGCTGGCACGAAAGTTCTGCCTCCAGGGCTTTATGCATACATCCTCGGGCCAGTTCTCAGGCAGCATGATCTTATCAGCCAGTTTAGATGGGACCCCTAGCTTGAACGAGGCGTAATGCCCGCGGGCCTTTAAAACTTCAGCAGTGCATACATTAGTGCCACTGATAGATGCCAAGTGGCTACTCACTTGATCCTCCGACGTACCTTCTTTAACGAAGTAGAGGTGCAGGTACCTCCATCGCTCACACGCCTCAAGCTGAGTAACTCCTGGAGCCGCGGTTGTAACGTTGTACTCAATTATATTATAATTTACATTTTATTTAGTCTTAATAACAGATTACCTAGTAAAAACAATGATTTTTCTTATAAATTAATAAATTAAAACAATTTATATTTACATAAATACCTATACTAAATACAATTTACTATTATATACATTTTAAAATCAATTAAATTACTACTTTACATAAATTTCGAACCTAAAACCAATTTATTACATACATTTTAAAATCACATTCAACACTACGCTTGGCACCGCGTCGCGCTGGCGCGCCGTGTTGTACCGTTATTTTGAAATGACGAAGCAACCGGCGTGTGCGCAGCCACGGGCTAGTTGCCGCCCGATCGTCCCCTGCAACGGACTATTACACGAGTGGCGTTCACGTACGTGTCGTCTCACGCGCTCGTGTAAATCGTTATAGCGGAACCAATTTTATCGTGCCAAAATTACCTAGCAACTAGGTTACGAAACCTCCACATAGTTTGGAGGATTATTATTTGTATTGCACCCCAATGGGGTGCAACATTACCATTTGAGGGGTATCTTCGACGGGTCACCAACCTCGTCGAGACTTGGACCAACACTTCGGTCATCGTGTCACCCTGGTGCAAGACCCCGAAAGCAAGACCAACACCTCGGTTGCCGTGTCTCCCTCGTGCAAGACCCCGGACGTCAAACAACATTCCCAGGACGGTACCACCTAGCGGAACCAGACGGCAGAGAACCTACCCCCTTGTTATTTTTTTAATATATTTTTTTTATTTTGTGGACGTAGTTTTTCTTATTCCCGAATAAGCGGGAGTCAAACGTCACACTGGCGCCTTCAACGTGTTTCTACTGAAGTCTGGTTTCTGCTTCGTAATGTAGTTGTGTTGTGTTTTTTTTTTGTAAACGTTTTTTTTTTTGGTTGCTAGCAACTAAAGTGCAATTGGTAGTTAGTAGCATTAACTATTGTTGCTCGTTGATAGCTTTATTACTGTCATTATTGAGACTTCCAAATACACATTAGTTGCATTTTTTTTGCTTTTATGTTTTTTTTAGTTAACGTAGTTGTTTTACAACCATAACGTATTTGCTTTTTTTGTAACAGAACGGTGTAGATTAGTATACCTTGTTCAACAACTTCCTTATTGCTGTGCTTTTTTTTTTTTTACATACAACATTTTTGATAGCAAAATGGCTTACCCAGTAAAATTTTTGTCTTTGCAAAAGTCAGAATTAGAGTATGAAGTACAAATTAGGGGCACTACACCTGCTGCTACTGTTCAGGAACTGAGGAAACAGATTTCAAAATTAGGTCCACTTTTTCCTTCTGAGGATATTTTAGATAGCCCACTTTCACTTACTGATGACTTAAGAGGTGCTGGTGACGTCATCACTAAAATTAAAACTTATTTAGATTCTTCCTTAGATAAAACAACTCTTTTACGCGTTCAAAACCTCCTCCATCATTTATACCATCGTCTTAATAGGATAGTTTGTGATGAATCATCTCGTAATGCACGCGAAACTCTTATATCTGAATTCAAAATATTGTTTGAATGTTATAATTCTGTTAAAGATAAAGGACTCGACCCTCTTTTAGCTTCCACTTCTAGCTCTGAGACAAAATTAGATACTACACCTTTAAATATTAATGTAACCTGTGAGCGTGGTATAGCTGGTGAGATTAGTAGGGTAAAATTCGATGGTAAAACTTGCGTTCGTGCATTTATCCAACGTATTTCTGAATTTAGTAGGGCCAGAAATATTTCTCATACAAAACTACTCTCGCTTTGTACAGAAATCTTTACCGGGGATGCGCTACATTGGTATCGTGCTAATAAGGATCGTGTGTCTGATTGGGATGAGCTTCTTACATTGCTTAAACAAGATTTTGATCAAGCTGACTACGATTATAGGTTACTCAGTGAAATACGGGCTAGGACACAAGGTGAATCAGAAAATATAACAATATATTTATCAGTAATGTCTGGACTATTTTCTCGTTTATCAAAATCTTTATCAAGCGAAGACAAGCTAGAGATAATTCTTCATAACATAAGACCATGTTACGCGAGTACACTAGCTTCAGTTCCGGAAGTTACAGATATTGAAACCTTAGGCTCCTTATGTCGAAATTATGAAAACGTTCAAGCACGTCTTGCTGGCTTTAAAGAACCACCTAAGAAAACGTCAGAAACATTAGCACCGGAATTTGCTTACATGAGCCATTCTGCCAATAAATCAAATAGCCAACATTTTAAATATAATTCTAATTTTAATCAATATAATAAACATTCATACAATAATATTAATAATGCAAATAAAAATCATAAAAATTATGTACACACAGTTCAAAATTCTAATCCTAAAGTACTCTATTGTCCTAGATGTCGTAATAATACCCATAATTTACGGCAATGCACTGCTAATAAAGAGGATATTTATTGTTTTGTTTGTGGTTGTAAGGGAGTTAAGACACCTCAATGTCCTGATTGCAACAAGCAAAAGGCAAATAAGTCAAAAAACGTATAGGATTGCAGAATTGTGACACCAAGTGCGATAAATTTGATAGAGACGATTGGAAACAATGGCTAAAAACTATCCAATTCTATTTTAACTCATATAGGATTCACACAATTCTGCAAAACCAACCCGTTAATGACCCTAGGCCTTATGCCAACATACAAATTTATCATTTAAAATTCATTGGTCTTCTAGATTCTGGCTCTGCAGTAACTATCATAGGTAACAATAAATACAAGCTTTTGGAAAATAACAATTTAAAACTATATACGGACTTATGCATAACAGTTACAGCGGCTGGTGGTCAATCAATGACTAGTATTGGCTACATGAATTTACCAATACATTTTGAAAATCAGTTTCACATTGTTACGGCTTACGTTGTGCCGGACATTAACGTCGATTTTCTATTAGGAATAGATTTCTGGCACAAGTTTAACATCTTTCCGAAAAACGTATCTAGCGTCACCTTTTCGAATGTAGTCACCTTAAATGCTAGCCTCGAAACAGAACATTCTTCTTTTATTCAAGGTTACGATCGACTAGGTGCTTCAGAAAAATCTGTAGCTGATAATATTATTAGCCAGTTCAAGGACATTTCTGCTGAATTTAGGGGATTAGGTGAAACAAATTTAATCACGCATCGTATTGACACAGGAGATGCTCAGCCAATCCGTCAACGATACTATCGTATGTCGCCTGAGAAGCAGCGTATCTTAATCGAACAGGTAGACGAGATGTTAGTTTTGGATGTGATCGAACCTTGTGAGAGTGCCTGGTCGTCCCCAGTCCTTATTGTTACTAAAAAGAATGGCGAACCTCGTTTCTGCCTCGACAGTCGTAAATTGAATTCGGTGACAAAACGAGACGCATACAATTTGCCCTATGTCTCGGAAATTTTGGACAATCTTCGTGATGCTCGCTACCTAACTAGCATTGATTTGTCCAAAGCGTTCTGGCAAATACCAATCGCTCCCGAAGATCGCGATAAGACTGCATTTTACGTACCAACTCGTGGCACATTTCGATTTAAGCGCACTGCGTTCGGTTTGACAAATGCTCCTGCCTCTCAGCAAAGATTAGTCGACTTACTGTTTGCAGAGTTTGACCTAAAAGTTTTCGCATATCTTGATGATATAATCATTATCAGCAATGATTTTAATTCACACGTATCACTCCTGTTGCGTGTGCTGGAGAAGTTGAGGTACGCCAACTTAACAATTAACTTAGAGAAATGCAAGTTTTTTCGAAGTCAACTCAAATACTTGGGCTATGTGGTCGATAGTTGTGGTCTCCGTACCGACCCTGAAAAAGTAGAAGCTATCTTAAATTACCCAACACCTAAGAGTCGTAAGGAAATAAAACGCTTTCTCGGTACAGCAACCTGGTATCGCCGTTTCGTACCGAATTTCAGCACCATAGCAGGCCCGCTTAATAAGTTGACGTCGAATAAAAAGGGAGGACCACCGTTTGTCTGGTCCCCAGAAGCCGACGCGGCCTTTAAGAAGCTTAAAGAATGCTTGGTCTCTGCTCCTGTACTTTCCTGTCCTGACAATGAGAAGTCTTTCGAAGTGCACACTGATGCCAGCAACTATGGTGTAGGCGCTATGCTAACCCAAGTTGTAGATGGTAAAGAGCACCCAGTAGCTTACATGAGCAAATCATTGTCAGCGGCGGAAAGGAACTACAGCATTACAGAGCGAGAAGCCTTAGCTGTTCTGACAGCTTTGGAGCATTGGAGGTGTTATTTGGAGAATGGGAAGCCTTTCACTGTTTACACGGACCACAGTGCTTTAAAATGGTTCCTCTCTTTGAAAAACCCTACTGGAAGGTTAGCTCGTTGGGGAGTTCGGCTGTCCGCATTCAATTTCGAAATTAAACATCGTCGCGGCGTTGACAACGTTATTCCCGACGCATTATCGCGATCTGTTCCGATTAACTTAGTGAATACTTCAGGTTTTTATCTAAGCACTTCCGACTCTTGGTATAAAAATATTTACAACTCTTGTCTCACGAAGCCACAAAATTTTCCAAATTTTTTAATTAAAAATAATACTTTATTTAGATTGACTAAAAACAAACATCATTTAGATCCTGAATTTTCATGGAAAGAAGTTGTACCTAGTGAATTACGTGACCAGGTTATTAAAGACAATCATGCAGAACCTACGGCCGGACATCTTGGGGTTTTTAAAACATACCATCGAATTGCGTTACGCTATTTTTGGCCAGGTATGCATCAGGACGTTGTCAAATTCGTGGGCTCGTGTAACAAGTGTCTTGCATATAAAGCTCAAAATCACCAAACTTTGGGTGAAATGGGTCGACCTAAGCAATGTTGTAGACCTTTTCAGATGCTCTCCATTGACTTAATGGGCCCTTTGCCTACAACCCGTAAACAGAATAATTATATTTTAGTTATCACGTGCTGTTTTTCGAAGTTTTGTTTAATATTTCCCTTACGCTCTGCTACTTCTCAAACGGTATCGAAATTATTAGAGGATTCAGTATTCCTTGTGCATGGAGTGCCTCAAACAATAATTTTAGATAACGGTAGTCAGTTTATTAGTAGAATCACGGAATCTCTTTTTAAACAGTACAACATTCCTAATATTTTCTTTACTCCAAAATATACGCCACAAGTAAACACCGTAGAACGCTATAACAGAACCATCATCACATGTCTGTCAACATTTGTAGAGGACGACCATCGGTCCTGGGACATTTTTATTCCTAAAGTCCAGTTCGCAATTAATAATTCAGTGAATGAGGCGACTGGTTACACTCCGTCATTCCTAGTTTTTGGAAGAGAGTTAGTAACTTGCGGCACGCACTACATTGACACGGAATTAGGCGATGAGATTTTATTTCTTCCTCGCGACATTTATGCGGAGAACTTAGGTTGTCATAGAGAAATATTCAACGATGTTCAGGTAAAGCTCTGGCGTGCCCACACAAAAAATTCTACACACTACAACCTTCGTCGGAAATTTGTAGAATTCAAGACAGGAGACATCGTTCTGAAACGAGCCTATGTCTTAAGTAACAAGGACAAGCATTTTAGCAAAAAGCTGGCCCCCAAATTCATTAAATGTAAGATAATTGAAAAGAAGTCTCCCCTAGTTTATGTTTTAGCAGATATGTCAGGTAAAAACTTGGGAACATGGCATATAAAAGATTTAAAATTAACAAGTACAAACACAGGGTAAAACAAGTTTAATCATCGAGTTTTACCATGCATTGCTCCTCTAGTCACATTTTTTTTTACCCACAAAACTTAAAGGTGTAGCATGGGTTACTAATTTGCGATATTGGTTACCTTAAAAATGATAGAAATACGACAGTCTACTGTATTATCGTAACTGCCGTTGTTTGATTGAGCGAAGAATGAAAGATCGGATTTTGAATGAGTAAATGCTATCACGGAGACTGAAAGTGCGGATTTTATTTTATAGGAAATAAAATCCTTCAGTGGCATGCGGGGTAATGTAACGTTGTACTCAATTATATTATAATTTACATTTTATTTAGTCTTAATAACAGATTACCTAGTAAAAACAATGATTTTTCTTATAAATTAATAAATTAAAACAATTTATATTTACATAAATACCTATACTAAATACAATTTACTATTATATACATTTTAAAATCAATTAAATTACTACTTTACATAAATTTCGAACCTAAAACCAATTTATTACATACATTTTAAAATCACATTCAACACTACGCTTGGCACCGCGTCGCGCTGGCGCGCCGTGTTGTACCGTTATTTTGAAATGACGAAGCAACCGGCGTGTGCGCAGCCACGGGCTAGTTGCCGCCCGATCGTCCCCTGCAACGGACTATTACACGAGTGGCGTTCACGTACGTGTCGTCTCACGCGCTCGTGTAAATCGTTATAGCGGAACCAATTTTATCGTGCCAAAATTACCTAGCAACTAGGTTACGAAACCTCCACATAGTTTGGAGGATTATTATTTGTATTGCACCCCAATGGGGTGCAACATTACCATTTGAGGGGTATCTTCGACGGGTCACCAACCTCGTCGAGACTTGGACCAACACTTCGGTCATCGTGTCACCCTGGTGCAAGACCCCGAAAGCAAGACCAACACCTCGGTTGCCGTGTCTCCCTCGTGCAAGACCCCGGACGTCAAACAACATTCCCAGGACGGTACCACCTAGCGGAACCAGACGGCAGAGAACCTACCCCCTTGTTATTTTTTTAATATATTTTTTTTATTTTGTGGACGTAGTTTTTCTTATTCCCGAATAAGCGGGAGTCAAACGTCACACGGTGCCGCGCATAACTCCTACAGGTGAACGACGTGACTTCCTAACTTCCTTCCAACCACCATCTGATGTTGCGTTGGCGGGTTGGTGTTCCTTATATGCCAAAATTTCCGGTTTATTGGCTTCTGGTATACTCTGGAGCTTACTCGCAGGTATAGCTTGACGTGAGGACTTTGGCTTGATTTTACTTAATGAAGTGGATTTCGTCTGAGGCGTATTTTGACTAACCTTGGGTTTGGATTTTTCCCCATTTTTAACTTCTTCCACACCTTTAACCGGTACCGGTTGCTCTACTAGTGCAGTTTCAGTATATTGCTGCTTATGTAGAGTGATATTTACAAGGCTCGCGAACTTCTTTTCTAGCGCCGATACCCGTGCCGGCAGTTCTCCGTACGTAGCTTGAAGTGAATCAGCAACTTTCTCTACGACTATGTTGCTAATTAATTTCGCCAGGCGTTCATCGACAATGTGCTCGAGTTCTTCGCGCACAACCGTTCGTATGTTGTCAAGACAAACAGTATCCTCGGCATATGAGTTTTCTCTAAATAGACTAGAGTCCCGAGTTAATGGTTTTCCACGCGCCTTGACGTTGATATAACGACCGTCTGTGGTAGTTTGGTCAAGATGAGACTCGCATAATATAATGGAATCCTCACTTGGGGTACCAGTAGGAGAAGCAAACATATCACGTACAGGGGTGCTACCAGTAGCCATTTTAAAATAAACAGTTGTATTATGATATGAAGTAAGAAAGAAGAAGCTGTAGAAAAGTGTCGTAGGCGCCTACACCTGCGTTACTACGCCTTACCACTTGCCTGAAGTTTCAAATATTGTTGCTATTTTAAAATAGTCGGCGTGCAGCGATCAGCTGACGAGTACAATGTACGAGCGTTTACGAAGCGAGCCGAAGCGATCGAGTTCAATGACCTTGGCCGGTGTACGCGCACAAGCGTCCAGCGATAACGGCGAACATTTAAACACAAAATATCTTTACACTGTTATTGTACTCACAGTTTCTTAGTAATTGAAATTATGTTTCCACCGTCAGGTTACCCGAACCTTCTTCTTTATTTTGATACAACTTTCACTCGTCAACTATTGAATTTAGTGCACTTTGGAGCAAATATTTGAGAGAACAACAAATACAGTGTCGACGCTACAATGTCTCCGTGACGACCCCATATAATCTATTTCCCTCGAATATAACCATGTGATGGTGGAGTATGGGCTACCTATATGATATAACGAGAACTAATGCAATTTAATTACATACAATCACGACTTTGTCACTTTTTAGAGATAGATAGGGGATTTTCTCATTTCGCCACTAATTACTGGACACAATTTGACACTCTAAAGTGATGCTGAGCAGAAAAGCCCAAAATAACTTTAAACGAATCGTAGAAAAAACCACAGCATGGTAGTTGTAACGCATACCTACGCAATTCAATTGCGCCACTAAAGCATGAAATTTGATTTAATAATAAGCATCTCGTTCTACGTATATTATTCGTTTTTTTAAGTTGTGCTATCAATAGCTGTTTGATGGCTTTATATTTACTTCAGCGTCAGGTTAGTATGGTTAGTAGGTATAAATCATCCAAGTTTCAGTCAGCAAGATTCATAACACTCTCAGTCGCAGTTCAGTGTAAAAATGTAGAGGGTCATGTGAGAACTATCCGCGATATCCTTTGAGTGTCTAGCAATGCAAAGGAGATGAGATGACCAGGCGAACCCTTCTTTGGTCCCGTCTGCGCAGCTGGTCATAAACTTTTATTAAAACCTATGTGACTTGCGATCGCCATCATTACATTCTACAATAATGACTGTGAGGGGTACCTCCACAGAAATTGTGTTTTTGTTGTTATTGTGTAAAAGGCGACCTTATAATCAGCCTTGCACGTGTGATTTTTTTTTGTTAAATGTGTGGTATCCGTGTCTACCTCGCCCCCCGTCAGGATTGGTAGAAAAAATTGTTTGCTCATTATTGTCATATTGTGTCCATTGGTTAAATAGTCTAAGGCGATATCGGACTGAAAGTTTCATAACCCATTAACCGTCGTCGGGTATAATTTCAACATAGAGGTCCACTCAAAACGTGGTCTAACATTTCATTCATAACTGATTCTGCTGAAATTTTCTATAAAATTACACTATACCTGGAGACAGATAGTGTACTTTGGGGAAAGCACTACGCAGACGTCAACTTTATTTCCGAATCCAGTCTCACAAGTCGCCATATTAATGGAACATTTCCATTTCTTTCCACCACATATCATGAACTCTTATACGCACTTCATCTTTCTTGTCAATGATCGTAATCGATTTAAGTCACAGTCAAAACTGTGCTTGAGTAATAAAAATTGCTAAAGCAATTTGCTAGTAAAAAAAAACAGAAATAAGTACATAGGTACCCATTTAGCTTTTTTTTGTCAACTAAGGCCACCCCTCTTATCTGGCCGTCCTAGGCCAGGCCTAGTCGGCCTAAGGGAAAGCACACAAATCTGCATCTTAGACGACCATCGCCGAAACTCGCTCAGCAAGATCGGAGGCCGCCCTCAGATTATTTTCTTCTGCTTGGCCTGGTTATTATATTCACATTCCTCTTATCATACCGGCCCTGTATCACGACGGGCATCCTGTTCTATTGAGAGGGAAAGGCATTAATCCATTATACTGGCCTAGTCCCTATATGCTCAAAATATTATAGGGTTAATTCGGTTGTGTTTTCCCGAATTACCCGATTGTGAACTGTTAGCGTAACAATAATTATTGTATAAAAACAATATACATATTACATACATAATTTTGTTTACATACAATTTCCAAAATTGACTCCCTAACACGGTATACGAAAGGAAAGTTGACACCGTGTTCCTAGCACTTACTCTCACCAGGAGCTATTCAGTAATTTTCATAATGCTTTGTATATTAGTCGGTTTGCCTACAGATGGAGACGGGTATACCATGGGTACCACGGGTATGAACATATCCTTAATTTGAGCTTGGATGATTTATAACCATTCCTGCTATATGCACTAAGACTTTGTTAGCTACGCTAAAGGTGAGGCAAGTTTTGATGATTCGTAATTTCTCGATATATGCGAGTAAGATTTTTTTATTGCCGGTATAGGCAGACGAACTAGCGGCCCGCCTGATAGTAAGCGGCCACCGCTGCTCATGGACTCGGCAATGCCAGGGAAACAGACAAGCCGCTGCCTACCGTAGGGACAGTACTTTTTTTATGCCTCGTTTGAAGAAGGACAGGTCATAGCGCTCAGGGAACACCGTCACAGGTAATTCATTCCAGAGCTTACACGTACGTGGTAAAAAAGAACGCTGGAACCGTACCGTTCGGGAACGGTATGACTCCAGGTGTAAAGAATGAACTCTACTGCGGTGACGAGTGGTGCGATGGCAGAAAGGTGACGATGGAACCAGCTTAAACAATTCCTCGGAGCACTCCCCGTGGAACGAACCATAAAACACACAGAGAGACCCAAAGTCTCTCCGCAGTCCTAACGGCTCCAGTTTGTTCGTGAGATTGGTATCATCGATGATTCGAACAGCTCGGCGCTGTAAGGAGGCAAGTGGGTCGAGCTGGTATTTTGAGGCACCTGCCCAGAGATGAGAGTAGTACTCCACGTGGGGCCGGATTTGCGCTTTGTAGAGCGTTAACCTATGACCCGACGTGAAGTACCGCTTGGCTCTGTTCAGGATGCCCAACTTTTTGCTAGCCAGTTTGGCTTTATCTTCCAAATGACTCCTAAACTGAACTTTGCTCGAGATTTCAACGCCGAGGATTCCAATACACTCGGACACTTGGAGAGTGACTCCTTCGAATTGTGGCGCCATGACAAAAGGGTCCTTCTTCGCAGTGAACGCGCAAACTTGTGTCTTCAAAGGGTTAAATTGAATTAAGTTCATTTCACCTCGTTTGGAGGCCTGCCCCCAGACGACACAAGACTTTAGACACAAGTTAAGACCAGATTGATTGAGATTTATCAGTATATCTCGCTGAACTAGGGGTGAAAATTACCAAACTAGGTTCAGATCTGATCAAAATGTATCCCTCAGAATGATCGTTATTACTATTATTATAAATGCGAAATTAGCGCTCAATCACAATATCTTGACAGGACTTGTTAACTGAAAACCGTTTAACTTTGGTTTAACTGTACCTACGCAACGATGATTTAAGAATCCTCCTGATTAAAAAAGAAAATAGGTGAATAACAGTCAGTTGCCGTTTAAGGTATATAGAATGTTCGTTAATGCTTTGTTGTGAATGCCGAATTTAGTCTAAATAGCGATCCAGTAACCAGACCAAAATACCTCGTGAGGACATTGTGGTCAGTGTTTAAGAATGAAACACACTTCAAAGAGAATTTTTCCGGCCCGAATAAGTAGAACTTATCCTCCCTCCCACCTCCGTAAGCTTCTTGATGATGTGCTGGATGCCATTTTACTCCCTTGAAGTGTGTGTCTTGATGCCTAAATCGGTATGGTTTGTGAATGCAGTTGCAGCAACTTAATTAAAATAGTTTAGAAAATACCAGTGGATGAGACAGACATTTGACACAAGGAAATCAAAGTCGCGGCCGCTCGTTTCACAGTCCACTGCGCAACTTTACAGGCCCGGATAAATTCTTATCCACCCACCCTCCTCCGTAAAATTCGCTCTGGTACGCGTGGTTTAATTGTATAATTAGGTGGTCGAAAGCGCACAAATCAAGGGATTTGGATGATACGTCCCCCGCTGATTTGTATTTAAAGTACCTAAGTACTTTATTTTCGACGTAAACGCCAGCCTTTTGTTTTTAAAAGAGTGTATTTTTGTTTGTTGTAAAGTATAATTGATTATACTTTGTATTATTTTAACAAAATTGACATGGTTTAATAAGTGCACTCGCTCTATATCATTAAATATTTTTTTAAAAGTTAGATACCTTAATATTCATAGAAATAGCAGTGTATGAAGTTTGTTAATTAAAAGGATATGAATGTATGTATCTTCATTGTGATGGAAGGCCTGCGAAGTGCGCATCGCGATGACTGTGTGCTCGTAGCTGCTAGGTCCAGAGACACATGTTCGTACTCCAAGTTTCATGGTCTTCGTGAACGCCGCTTGATTATTCTTAATGTGTATAGTGTGTAAGTATTATGTGTTCTCGTCAAATATTGAAAAAGGTTTTTTCAATTAATTGTATTATTCAAGGGATTTTGTTTGAAAGGTAGCAAATAAAAGAAGAGCCGCAAGGAACAGGGCGTGGTACTATACGCTTCTTAGATTTAGTAATTTAACAATATAAATTTAGGTCTAAATGGAGAAAAGACGAAAAGAAATTCAAATTTATCTTAATAAATTAACATCATTTAAGTTATAGCAAAACTCCAACACAGAAGTGATACGAAGACAAAAGGTGGAATCAATCAGAATGCACATGTGCAATTTGGAAAATGGCGGTCGCAACTCTGGAATATATTGATTGGTGTGAGCAGTTTACAAAATCATAAAATGATATAGTTTTCCAATCATAATTTGTTAAATTCGAAAGCACATAAGATTGTTTTGATGGGAATAAAATGCAAATTCACCAAAAAGCAACACACTGATTACATGGAAGCAAGAACGTGTACTATGCACTTCCGTTGCGGACACAAGACTGCTCGGTGATCGGTGCGGACTGCGGACGGTGAGGTAGCGGGGTGCGGAACAAGGCGTAGCACGATACTCTTCCGGACTTAAGTATTATTTCTAAAATCTTGATCAAACGAATATAGATTTTAAATCAATCGAATTTAAAATATTTTAAAACAAAGAGTAGGTAAAGCTTCAAGTAACACGTACAGACACAAAGGAAAGATTCGATCAGAATGCGCATGTGCATAGGAAATGAAATGACGAACAGGACCTATAAATGCATTGATAAGTGTGTGAAGTATTAGAATTATAAAAGGATATGGTTTAAACCCAAGGTAGCTATTACTTTCCAAAGCACGATAGCATATTTCAAATGCAATCCCACAAACAAACACACAATAATAGGATGGAAGCGGAAACATGATAGCACTTCCGTAGCGCAAACGCGCAGAGCGGGGTGGAGCCCTGACCACAGGAAGATTAATATTGTAAATTGTTTCCATTATTTCGAAAGACAAGAAAGTGTATTATTTTTGTCTTTGATTTTATTTTTTCAAGAGAATGTGTCATATTTGGGTGCAAAGGGAAGTTCCGATCAAATTGCGCACATACATGCGTCAAAAGCAAAATGGTGGAGAGGACATTAGCATTGATTGATCCATGCTAGTCATCTACCATGAAAAGTACACGTTACAATAGCTCAAATATTTGTTCAATTCGAAAATTAGTTAAAGATACTAAGTATATTAATGGCAAAATTTCTCAAATAAATACAATGATTTAATGGAAACGAGTAATCTGCACAGTGCGAGGTGAAGGCATGTGGAATAGGATGTGGCGCACTACTTTTCCACCGAAACTGTTAGTTTTATGAGCCTAGTAAAAAGAAAGGTAAAATATGTGTGAGTACTATACAATCACTATACTTTAAGATGATTTTAAACAGAGAATAGCAACAAGTATCTCATTAGAAGACAAAGAAAAGATTTTATTAGACTGCACATGCGCGTAAAAAGAAAATGGCGAATAAGACCCAGCAATTTATAGTAACAAGTGCTATTATTAATGATAAAATAGATAAAATTGTAAAAGGGATAATAAATACATAGCAACTCAATTTGTTAAATTCGAAATTAAGTACTTACATAAGTGTATTATTTAAATAGCAATGGCTCAAGGGCGTAGGCACCTTATAAAAATGTATATTATCTACCCACACGGACAGGTACATTATAATTTACAAATAGGCTAATCTGCTTGGTGCGGAGTGGACACGTGAGGAACTACTCAAACGGGAAAACGGCGTGGAACAATGGGGCCTCTTCCGGACTTTAATTTATAGTCAATAGGCTTCATATGATTACAATGGAAAAAGATGGTATGAGGAGTAGGTACTTGTTCACCTATCTAAAATACAAAATGGCAGACATGACTTTATTTATTAGGTGCAACCTGCCGAAGCCTACAAAACTATAAACTGATGCAATTTTATTTTATTTTTAAATACAAAAGTACGTACTGTAAATGATATAAATAGCAACAAAAGTTTATAATGATGTTTTCAATAAGGTCCCAATCAAATCAAATCATAAAAACTCGAACAGGAACAAAGGAAAGATTCGATCAGAATGCGCATGTACAGAAAATACAAAATGGTGGACAGGACAAACGCCTTTTTTTAATTACAGGGGCCTACAAATCTAAAAAGTATAAGATTTACAAATAATAGTGATTTATTTAATTTCAATATTACTTTAGAACATTTGACTATCTAAATGCATTAAAAATGCATTCTTAAGTACCTCCCAATAAACTAATATTATTGGAAACAGAAAACTGATGGGAACAAAGGAAAAATTCAATCAGGATACGCATGTGCGGAAAATACAAAATGGCCGACGGGCACATGCGGATAGGCCACAGCAATGTACTGATTGGTGCTGGGTAAAATAATACATCATATTCAATTTGTTAATTTTGAAGCTAGCCGATAGCAGTAAGTAGGTAGGTAAATTAATTATTAAATTAATAATTAGTATATTATTTCACTATGTTCAAAAAATATTACGAAAACGTGCTAGAGGAAATTCAGATTTAGCAAATAAGAAGCGCTAATAAAAGGTCGGTGCCTTCTAAGTTCCGATTTCCAAATGCTTTTTAGTCGCGACGTAAGTACAAAAATAACCACCGTGCAAGTGCCCTCCTCCTCTAGACCCTTCCGTTTATACGGCCTTACGAAACCGGTCATGCGTAATTTTGTCGCAATCGAAATATTAACAACACATTAACTTTTAACAACAAACAAATGAATTAATTAAAAACGGCAGCGTACGTAATCATTTAATTTTTCTCACACATAAAATGCAGTAATATTTCCTTTCTTGAACATTTAATATCTACTTTTATTATATCCAACAATGTCAACAATTATTTCGCATATTATAATCAAAACAACTATGGGCCACGCCCATATTATGGGTTCATACGATGAAAAAAAAAACACCTATCATCTACCTTCTAACAGACAATACATCCGTTAATTTACTAAGTATTTAAGTCAAAATGTCGTTAATCGCATAATAGCCTGATAACGTGTAAACGAGCCATAAAATTATTTTATACCTTCTAAGTCCCGGACGGAGAAAAACTCCGAAGCCGTCGTCTCTGAAAACCTCTGCGCTCGTTCTGGACTGCAAGAACTGGACTCGAAGCCATTGTGTGAAGATAATGATGTACTTATCTGATGAACCGGATTCACGTCTTGGTCCGAAGACTGCCGTCGCCAAAGAGGCTGTGGTACAGGCTGATCGATTCAGGCTCTCAACGAGCTGTGCTCCCTCCACCCCTGATTATTGATCTGGAAAGGGTCAACAAACATGCGCCCTAGGTATGCTAACGCCGAAAAGCTCTAGACGCCTAGCCATTGGCTAGAATCTAGATGCCGTAGGGTAGGTAAATTATGTGTTCTGTGATTTATATTTGGTAAACGTTTTGGTTCGTTCAGAAACCACAATCATAGCAGATGTTCAAACTTTTTAACCCATTTATCAACCGTAAAGCCTGATTAGAATAAATGGTAGTAATGATTAATATCTACATTAAATTCTACCTATGCCTTTAAAATTTTAAAGCCAGGTCAAGAAATATTTGTTTGTATCTACATTCTTCGAAATCAGTTACAGATATTATGGCTAGTGGCATAAAGATCGAGTGTTAACATTGAATGTAATCTTAGATGGTGAATGTAATTTACTCCCTAATATAGTCCCGAAATTACGCACAATAATGTAAGAATACCATTCCTCAATAATATTCAGCATCATAACGGGAAACAAGGCAGGTTTATTACTACCGACATTTTTTCAAGTTTATTATCATTTATCATAAACATATACTGCTCAAGCTTTAAAAAGTCACCGCTGCTGAGGTACCAACAAATTCTGAGCCAACAAGAGGTACCAAAGAAACATTTGGAAGGAGGTACTTTGAAATATTTTATTTTTAATCATTTTCCCCTTACAGGGAAGGCAAAGGATTCAAGCCCATACAGCCTCGTCTGAAGTGGTATTTTTGGTTGTCTTTTTTTTTAACCTATGTACTATGTCGTAGTAAAGCAGTCGCTACCTTACCAAGACTTTATCGAAGAGTTTTGGCGGCAACAAAAAAACACTCGATTGGCACAGTTATTTCAATTCACTTCATTTGAGCCCTTTAATAGAACTATATTGGATAATATACCACCATAATTATGCAATATAACACTAAGTCTCACCAAAATAATGAATTAAAACAAGGGCACCTCATGGCACTTCCAAGTTCCCGCCTAAACTCCTACTTTGTAATAATGTTTGACACAAACATTTTGTGTATAACTTTGCGTTGTTAGAAATGTTGGCTTTTCAAACCCAAGGCACACACCTCTGACTTTTATAAGTTACGTGTGTATTGTTTGTCAATTATCGTCCGCTTTAACGGTGAAGGAAAACATCGTGAGGAAACCTACATACACATACCTGAGAATTCTCCATAAGAATTTCGAAGGTATGTGAAGTCTGCCAACCCGCACTAGGCTAGCGTGGTGGACTAAGGCCTAACCCCTCTCAGTAGTAGAGGAGTATATAATACAGGGCTGATTGCATTGCATTGCATATTCGTCACTCACAGACGTGATTGTGGTAAACTGACAACAAAACATACTGTCTTATGCTTGGTCTTATGGGCGCCTTATGACTTATATGTATGTATGTCATAACTATAAGTCATTTGGGGAGTTTTGGCGGGAATGTGGAAGTGTCATGAGGTGCTCTTGTTTTAATTCATTATTTTGGTGATACTTAGTGTCATATTGCATAATTATGGTGGTATATTATCCAATATAGTTCTATTAAAGTGCTCAAATGAAGTGAATTGAAATAACTGTGCCAATCAAGTGTTTTTTCGTTGCCGCCAAAACTCCTTGATAAAGTCTTGGCAAGGTAGCCACTGCTTTACTACGACATAGTACGTAAGAAAAAAAAGACAACCAAAAATACCAATTAAGATGAGGCTGTATGGGCTTGAACCCTTTGCCTTCCCTATAAGGGAAAATTATTAAAAAAAAATCGAAGTCATTTGACAATTGACATTTCACATTTGACATTTGTCAGAAAGCGTTAAATTTTAGTGAACGCATTTTATTTTCAATTATAACAAAAATTAAACACCAACAATGTCAGAAAAAGATAAATCCAAGGCTAACACACAGACAAAACACATACCAAAAGATGCGCAGGTGATAATGTCCATTATGAAGGAAGTTGGTGTGACGGATTAC
This sequence comes from Lapara coniferarum, assembly GCA_949316025.1. NCBI lineage: Eukaryota > Metazoa > Arthropoda > Insecta > Lepidoptera > Sphingidae > Lapara > Lapara coniferarum. The sequence continues at coordinate 30,053,728 of OX438927.1, forward strand.
GAGCCGCGGGTGGTGAACCAACTCTTGGAGTTTACCTACCGCTATGTGACATCTGTATTGGACGATGCGAGGGTGTTCGCCAACCATGCGAAGAAGAAGACCATAGACCTTGACGACGTGCGATTGTCGGTACAGATGCAGTTGGATAAATCGTTTACAAACCCGCCGCCGCGGGAAGTATTGTTGGAAGTGGCGAGGGTGAAGAATGTGAACCCACTGCCGTTGATTAAGCCTCATTGTGGCTTGAGACTGCCACCTGACCGGTGAGTAAAAATGTTTTATGGGAAGATGTGGGAAGTCTATTTTTGTTTACAAACTAGTGATAGTGATCAACAGTATTATCTTTTAATGCATGTAAATTGTAAGGTACAAATTCAAATTTAAATTAGTTATCAATTATCAATTTAGTGCTTCGAAAAACCCACTGACCTGAGAAGAAGCACCAAGAAACTCAGCGTAGGTCCTTTATAATTTTTTTAAAATGTATATATTTTACAATTAATGCAAATCTCAATATAACTTCAATTTCAAAGATGGATATTAAATGCGAAAATTAAGGGAGAGTACCTAAGTCAAACAACCACCTACATGTTTAATATTAAGTAAAAAATAAAGTCAACCATCGAATTGAGCAGACCAGTCCACACAAGCCATACCCCTTCACGAGTATGACGCATTGCCAGCCATCAGCCTCAACCATGTTACAGGGAAGTGACCGACCAAATAACTGAGTATACAAAATAGTATATCAGAATATAAAAGTATCACAATCTCTTGTGTGCATGATTACTCAATGCAATTCTCATATTGACAGTTGATGGGCAAATTTTTTTTTTCGAATATTTAATGTTGCAAAAAATGTTGCTTAAGTCCATTAGCCCTCAATAGTCAAAATGTTCACATTTGACTCTCATTAACATTTAACACAATAATTCAGATGTAAATAAATTTGTATAACTGGTGACAGAGCAAGAATTATCCATAATATTCTACATATATTTTTTTTAAATATAATGAATAATAGGCTTAAACAGACAGTTCTATTTAAATCTACAGCATAAATATTTTCTAACACTATTTCCTTGAACTAAATTTAGAGTAACCCTTATGTCATTTGTCTATTTCAGTTACTGCCTATCAGCCTGCAACTATAGACTGAAGCCTGCCACAAAGAAAGCATTAGCCAAGACAACAATTGCTCCTACACCAACCATCAAGACAATGCCCACACCCAAGCCACCTGCAAGTCAGCAGAATGTGGTAGTGAAGAGACCACCTGGTGCCATAGTCAATGTATCTGCAGGAAAACCTAATATTATACCTAAACCTGTCTTGAAATTCTCTTCTGGGAGTAAGGTATTTGTTTTTTTATTTGTCATTCTTTGGGTGCTCATTTTCTATATTTCCTAAAGTATAGTATAATCATACAGTATAGCAGTCTGTGTTAGGAGATTCACACTTTTAATTATAAGAGAGCAACTGCATCTGAATGTTTAATGACATTATAACTAGATTCAACTGTGATTGTAATTTAACCCAAACATTTCTTACAGTGTTGAATATTAATCTAGATATGGGAGATTTACATGATTAAATTAAGTGCATATAGAGAGGTGCAGGAAAATAACATGTATGTGTAATATGCATTATAAATACTGTATTAAATTCGACAGTTCAATTTCAACCACTATTTATGTATAATTCCATAACATGTCTCCTCACACAAAAGCTAGTAAAATACATAATCAAGATAATATAAATTTGATAACATCTTTTTCAGGTTGTGAAACCAGCGGTGAGGGTCACAGCTGGACCTTCAGCTCAAGCACCAATAAAAATGGAGACTGATGACGCCATGCCACAGAAACGGAAGCGTGAAGATGACGATTATGATGTCTAGTATTAGAAACACTTCTATATGTAAGATTGTTTTAATGTAAATTAGTTTTAAGGAATATTATATTATGGTCTTTTATAATTCTGCAGTTTCTTTAGGTCCTTATACCATAAAATAAAACCAATAATGATCACAAGACTGCTAAGTGACACTACTTCTTTGTGTTGTTGTAGCATCATTTACACGCGCGTAATACCGCCGCCACGCGCTGCACGCGTCGCCAGTCACCACTCGCACTCAGTCGGTCCGCGGCAACACTGCGATGTACATACATACATATACACTCTCGCCTGTTATTCCAGAAGGCGTAGGCAGAGGCGCAACTAGTGCACCCACTTTTCGCCAACATTCCGTCCCATGATGTGATGGGGGCGAGCCTATCGCCATATCGGGCACAAATTCCAGACTCCGGACTGATCTGAATAAAAAAACTCAATATCACTTTGCCCGACCCGGGGATCGAACCAGAGACCTCAGCTTTGCAGTCGTACTATAATACAACTACGCCACCGAGGCAGGCACTGTGATGTGTCAACTTAAGGATAGAGGTCATGCCAATGCGCCTTATTTTCGTGCCCTCACCTACTGTAATTTATTAAAACGGTTTTGTAGTCGATGCAGGACCGCGCCGCGCCTATGTGCGAAGTATGCGGCGCACACAGGCACCAAGGCAATAGGGGCGCCGGAATCAGGATGAAATGTTATATTTTTTGTTAAACTACAACACATTCTTTGTAATTGAGTAGGTACAAGTCTCCCTAGACAATACTCACACCTGTGGTTTAACTTTACGCTCCTTGAATTTTGACTCAATGATGAGCTTTGTGTTAAAATAAAAACCGCCGCAGTCGCTTCAATAGCCAACTTACAATTCATCTTATTACAAACGTATTGCAAAAGGTCAGTTTGTAAATTAGCACTTATAAAAAATATCTGCGCATTACAATGAGCCAGGAAAGGTTAACTGTGAATATCAAAAAAATTATGTCGAAACAGTTATTTTAACGACTCCAGCTATATTACCATACATAAAATAACACCCCCCATTGACTCCTCAAGCCCCGCAACGGACGCCGGCGTTCATATTATATATAGGGTTTCCCCATACATCTACACTAATATTATAAAGCTGAAGAGTTTGTTTGTTTGAACGCGCTAATCTCAGCAAACCGATTTTGAAAATTCTTTCACTAATAGGAAGCTACTTTACTCCTGAGTGCTATAGGCTACTTTTTATCCCGGGAAAATACTTTTATCCCGGAATAACATTTTCACGCGGGCGGAGCCGCGAGCAGAAGTCTAATCTATATATATAAGCAAGGCTTGACGGGTTAATAGAACTATCTAGGCACTTATAATTAAAAAATTATAAATGCCTAAATAGTCCTATTTATTTGTTTAAACTTGACATTTCATTATTTAGGTATTTAACTTGTACATTCTTCTTAAGTTTGTGGAATTCCATTTTCGTATTTCTAACAAGATATGAGGGATAGGGAGGGATTTGACTGCCTCGGTGGCGTAGTGGTATTGCGTACGCATTACGAGTACGATTTGCGCGCTGAGGTCCTGGGTTCGAATCCCGGGTCGAGCCAAAAAAATTGTGTGGGTTTTTCCATCTTAAAATTTACTCAGTCGCAGCTCGGAGTCAGGAAGTTGGCGGTGTGATACCCCCGTGCCTCGGAAAGCACGTAAAGCCGTTGGTCCTGCGCCTGATCTCTCTCCGGTCATGTCGGATTGCCGTCTCACCGGACTATGAGAGTGAAGGAATAGCGAGTGCACCTGTGTATTGCGCACACACTTGTGCACTATAATATCTCCTGCGTACCTGGCCGATCTCCGTTGAGATTGGCCGCCGTGGCCGAAACTGGCTAGGAGGATTTCATGAGGGATAGTGGAGTTTAATTTGAATAAATCAAACCATAACTTAATAAAATAATTTACTCTTCAAGAATACAATATACTATATCATGATTTAAAACATTATTTCTTATCATACTTGTAGAATCCCTCGCCACTCTTAACACCCAGTTTCCCCTCGGACACCAGTTTATCGAGCAAGGGAATGGGGTTAAACAAAGGCTGGTCAGGGTACTTCTTATGCCATCCGTCTAAGATGAATTTGTTGGTGTCCAGTCCTACATAGTCGGCCAGCTCTAGGGGTCCCATGGGGTAGCCAGCGCCAAGTTTCATCGCTATGTCGATGTCACGAGCGGAAGCATCACCTGTAAAAAAAATGTTTATTCTTCATGCACAGTTTAATAATCGACTGCCTCGGTGGCGTAGTTGTATTATGGTACGACTCCAATGCTGAGGTCTTGGGTTCGTTCGATTCCTGGGTCGGGCAAAGTGATATTGAGTTTTTCTATTCACTATCAGCTCGGAGTCTGGAATTTGTGCCCGATATGGCGATAGGCTCGCCCCCTATCACATCATGGAACGGAATAACTGCGAAAAGTGTGTGCATCACTAGTTGTGCCTCTGCCTACCTAGCCCTTTGGGGATAAAAGGCGTGAGTGTGTGTGTGTACAAAGTTTAACATGTTAGATTACAATGTGACAATTGAAGGTAATTCAATTTAACAAATGAATCATTTTTGACTTGTTTTGTTGTTTTTTTTATTTTATTCTGAAACACCATTGTAAAACTATCTTGAATAAAGTGTTAGAGTATAGAGTCTTGTGTTTACCTCTTAAAGATATGAATGTATCAAACAACTTAAAACTGATTTGTAGGAAATATATTATCAAGATAACTAGAACACTGAAACATGGGTATATAGAATGCTCACCCCTTTCAAATAACCTAATAGCTTCACAGATATACGGGACAAGCAGCCTGTTCACCACAAATCCAGGAGTGTCCTTGCAAGTGATGCAAGTCTTGCCCACCGACTTGCCCCACGCCATCATGGCTTGGTATGTGGCATCGGTTGTCTCGGCTCCACGCACTACCTCAAGCAATTTCATCACTGGCACAGGGTTGAAGAAGTGTAGTCCTCCAAATCTGCAAAACATTTTGTTATATCTAGCTGTTTTTGTTTGGTGTTCTGGTTAGAAGACTCAAGTATGATGTCAAGGTTGAATCATGAATGAATAAAAACAATACAAGGATATTATCTTATTAAACACATATTACTAAACACATAAGCTAGTCATCATTTACAACGAAATTGTGTTAGAAAAGTCTCATTCATCATTTGAAATGGAATTCCATTTGCTTTTTGAAATCATGCATAGAATTCTCAGGTAATTTGATCAGCAGGTTTGAACTTCGAAGTTCCATACTAGTTAACTTACTTATCTTTCCTATTGACTACAGATGCAATCTCATTGATTGACAATGATGATGTGTTTGAGGCAAAAATTGTGTGGCTTGGTGCAACCTGAAACAAGTGATAAATTAATATATTACACTCTGGTGCAAGGGAAGTTCCAACTGTATGATCATGTTTGTCCTTCCATGTGAACATTATTTTATGGTTCAATAATTAATTTATTCAGGTTGGATAATTGTGGGACTCAAACATTTCTAAAAATGGTGTAATTGTGTTAAGGTATGATTGCAAAGCTGAGGTCTCAGGTTCGATCCCTGGGTCAGGCAAAGTGATATTGGGTTTTTCTATTCAGTATCAGCCCGGAGTCTAGAATTTGTGCCCGATATGGCGATGGGCTCGCCCCCTATCACAATGGTACGGAATATGCACGGCGAAAAGTGAGTGCACTAGTTGCGCCTCTACCTAGCCCTTCAGGGATAAATGGTGTACGTGTGTGTGTGTGTGTGTGTGTGTGTGTGTGTGTGTGTGTGTGTGTGTGTGTGTGTGTGTGTGTGTGTGTGTGTGTGTGTGTGTGTGTGTGTGTGTGTGTGCGTGCGTGTGTGTGTGTGTTTGTGTGTGCGCGTGTGTGTGTGTTTGTGTTTTACTTCTTACCCCATCCAACTGTTTGAACAGTTTATGCTTGACGCCAATGTTCTCAACAATAGCCTCTACAACCAAATCTGCCGATTTTACAGCCCCAGCAGGATCAGTTAGTGTCTTGATCCTGCCCATAGACTCCGCCACAAACTTCTCTCCCTCCTTGGGGTTGTCTTTGTAGATCTTCTTCGCAACTCTGCCCAAGTTGTTGCCAATCGACTTCTGGGCTTTGGCAAGGACATCGGTACTAACATCCACCAGGGTGACATTTTGTCCGGCTTGGGCTGACACCTATAATAATAAATTTTTACTTTTTTTTGTCAATTCATAATAAATCACTCTCTTATTTAAGCTTTTTCAGTTGTTTCCGTATCTTGACAAAAATAATTTGATATTATCATCTGAGAAAAAAGTAACGCTCTTTGGTCGAAAATGGTTTTGTTATAAGTGAAACCAAAAACTAGCACAATTAGTGCCAATTTTGACCTCAAACTCCTCTTACAAGACACTAAATCTTAACCAGAAGGGGAAAGAAAATAAACCGTTGAACCGATTATGGTGAAATTTGATATAGATGTACCTTGAGTATAAATATGAGTAGAGTATGTACATATTTATTAACCACTAAGAGCTGCTAATGGGGGGAGAAACTAAACCGCACAACATATTATTAAGAACAAATTTGGTGCGGACATAATAATCTTAAACCATGATAACAAATATAGGACATTCTTTGACAACAATTTGTGACTAAGTCTGACAAGGGACGAGAACTGAACCATGTATCTGCTCAAGATGTAATTCAATATGGAAAAATTATGAAACCTGAGATTTAATATTAAATCTGAACTGCTGAAGGACCGATTTGGTTTATGAAATCCTACTAGCCACTTTCGGCCACCATGGCCAATCTCAACAGAGATCAGCCAGGTACGCAGGAGATATTATAGTGCACAAGTGTGTGCGCAATACACAGGTGCACTCGCTATTCCTTCACTCTCATAGTCCGATGAGACGGCAATCCGACATGACCGGAGAGAGATCAGGCGCAGGACCAACGGCTTTACATGCTTTTCGAGGCACGGGGGTATCACACCGCCAACTTCCTGACTCCGAGCTACGACTGAGTAATTTTAAAGATGGAAAAACCTAGTCACAATATTTTTGGCTCGACCCGGGATTCGAACCCAGGACCTCAGCGCGCAAATCGTACTCGTAACGCATACGCAATACAACTACGCCACCGAGGCAGTCCGATTTGGTTTAAATTAGTAGGGTAACTGCAGGTATTGACTTATTTGACTTCAGTCATGATTATTTTCGTGAAATGAAAAATGTTATTAGGACCTACTTTAAAGTAATAAATACCATGTATAATGGTAAAACATCACCCGAGCAAGGCTCGGTCACCCAGGTACTACTCAATCACTAAATATGAAACACAAGATTTTTACTACGTGTCGTTTCGTCACGTTTTATTAAGTAAATAGAATAAACATTATTGCAGACTGTTACCGACAATTCTTAATGTGGTTTTTGTTTTTATATTTAATTTCCTAATTTTACAATGGCAGTGTTGTAATTAAGGTCACCTTATTTTTAACATTTATTTCTAAAAAGTATTTTTGCTTTCTAATGATAGGTAGCCTAGAAAAACAATGTACCTACTTAACAATTTCATCAACAGATCAACAAATATTCGGAAAAAGCTATTTAACGTAAATTCCAAGTTGGAACTCTCAATACTATTCCTGTGCGTATATATCAGTATATATATTTTTTTCAAAAAGTTACTAAGTACCTGAGCGATGCCAGATCCCATTAATCCACCTCCAATAACAGTAACATTCTTGATTGCACTTTGTGCCGCAGAAGAACTGGAAAAGTTTCTAGCTATAATACCGAATTGGATCATTTTGCTAACAAATAAACTTGTAAAAAATATATTTCATGAGAATTTAACTTTATCACAAGTTGTACTGTAAAAAATTCGAATTCCAAAGTTGAAAGTACAATGCAGGGATGCCAGATAGTGTCTGAGTAATACTGGTACAGAGGTAACAGAGGTGAAAGGTCACTGAAAGTTGGTATTTCACCAAAAAAGATAGTACACGCTATAAAATATACAATTTCAGTGAACAATTTTTCTGGCGACCTTTTTTTTAGGTCCCAAAAGGAGAATTTCAGTGAACTCGGTACCAGTATTACTGAGACATATCTGGCATCCCTGGAACAAATCGTTGTCAAGTGTCAACCAATGTATATAATACTCTTTGGTGTGAGTTTTGGCGGGAACGTAGAAGTGTCATGAGGTGCTCTTGTTTTAATTCATTATTTTGGTGATACTTAGTGTTATATTGCATAATTATGGTGGTATATTATCCAATATAGTTCTATTAAAGTGCTCAAATGAAGTGAATTGAAATAACTGTGCCAATCAAGTGTTTTTTCGTTGCCGCCAAAACTCCTTGATAAAGTCTTGGTAAGGTAGCCACTGCTTTACTACGACATAGTACGTAGGAAAAAAAAAAAGTCAACCAAAAATATTACTTAAGACGAGGCTGTATGGGCTCGAACCCTTTGCCTTCCCTAAAGGGAAAATTATAAAAAAAAAAAAAAAAAAACTCTTTGGTGTGGAGTTTTGGCGGGAACGTAGAAGTGTCATGAGGTGCTCTTGTTTTAATTCATTATTTTGGTGATACTTAGTGTTATATTGCATAATTATGGTGGTATATTATCCAATATAGTTCTATTAAAGTGCTCAAATGAAGTGAATTGAAATAACTGTGCCAATCAAGTGTTTTTTCGTTGCCGCCAAAACTCCTTGATAAAGTCTTGGTAAGGTAGCCACTGCTTTACTACGACATAGTACGTAGGAAAAAAAAAAAAAGTCAACCAAAAATATTACTTAAGACGAGGCTGTATGGGCTCGAACCCTTTGCCTTCCCTAAAGGGAAAATTATAAAAAAAAAAAAAAAAAAAAAAACTCTTTGGTGTCAACTGTCAGCTACAAAAACAAATATTCATTGTGTTTAGCCAAAAAAATCGTGGTAATTTATTGGTTTATTAGCATACAATTTATCAGGATGGATTGCGTAATCGCTTCACGGCGAGCCAACCACACACCCTACAGGCAAGTGAACACTTTAATACCACTATGCGACTGATATTATTTTTTTATCAAATTCTACACTTTTGCCGGTGTCTTGCGGTGATGAAATCATTAACGCGCGAAGTTTTCTACTTACACAGTGTGTTTATACATACTGCATACGTCAGAAGTCAGATAGCGAGTGGCTTACGGTCGAATAACACAGCTAGTGAAGATGAATAAACTCGTCGTGTTAACTCGGAATTTTTCCAGTTCCGCTAATTTCAATGCTATTAATACAGTGACTGTTGTCGGCGGAGGGCTTATGGGCTCTGGAATCGCCCAGGTAAGTGAGGTTTATGTACTGGTACTTGATGAAATTATGTGTAATTAAACAACTTTCCATTCTGCATACTCTGATATCAACTGGTTATATTTATTTATAGATTCATTTCTCTAGTGTCAATGTACTTATGCAACTAAATCTTTTGTCGTTTTTTATTCTAATACTCTTATTAGAATAAAAAATAAGTTCAAGTGCCCTCCTGTATAGCCTTTTGAATGTAAAGGAGTATAAAATTTATTAAAAGAATATATAATAAAAGAAAATAATAACATTCCCAATATCTATCTGTATGGAGGACGAACCAAGTTATAAAATTTTACAAGTTCCTTATTTCTTAATAGTACATTTATTGTTCTTTCCTATAATCGCCCATAAACAGTAACATCACTGCCTAAATTTTGATTTTCAAAGCACTGGTTGGCACTTCCTTATACTCCTCACCCTGACTCTAGATGGTGTCAATACTCAGTAATAATGAAGCTACAATGACCTGTCTGTTTAGGTAAAGTAAAAGCTGAAGTCTGGAATTTATGCCTGGTATGGTGCAAAACATGCTGGATGAAGGCCGCTTTTGACAGCTCCACTTGGAAATCTTTGGGGTAGGCCTATGGTCAGCAGTGGACGTCATGTGGCTGATGATGATGATGATGACAGCGAGAAATACAAACCATTTGAAACATGGGTGCTCTGATCCCCTCTGTCTACCCTTTCAGGCATAAAGTTGTGATATGTGCTTGTTTGAATGTTTGTCCAACCAAAAGAACAGTACTTGCATAATGCTCAGCTGTAGCAATAGACATTATTGTGGTCTGTGGTACCTCTCATACTTAATTGCATTATTTACCACATCTAATTTCACCGTCTATAACTTACTGGAGTTTCAATCAAAACACAATAATGAAAACTACATCAAAATAAATTACATACAAATTCAGCCTAGTTGTTGTATAAATAAAATCTATTGTTTTAGGACTATAGCGTTTTGTCAATCTATACTAATATTATAATACTTTTATCCCGGAAAAACTCATTCACGAGGCGAAGCCGCGAGCAGAAGCCTAGTTTTAGTAATAAAATCAATTTTAAAGTCGACTGCTAAAAAAGAGCCATCTAGTAGCAAATTAAGGAATTGGTTGTCGGTTTCATAGTTATCAAATGCATCATTATATGTTCAGAAATACAGTAAAAGTTAACCGACGTTTATCTTAAGTTTAACTTTAATGGATCAATAGTTATTAAAAGTTTAACTGGGAGATTCAGAGATCGGGCATCAGATGATTAATATTGATATGACCTTTTTTTGGGCAAATTCTATGTCTGCCGCAAGTGGAAAAAAACCATGCTACACCACTGGTCTTATGCATTTGCCTAGGTAGTGAGGATCGCTGTTGTTGTTTGTAGAGAATCGCCATATCGACAAACTGTGACTTGTTTATATACATATTCACTCACGCCTATTATCCCCGAAGGGGTAGGAGGCGCAACTAGTGCACCCACTTTTCGCCATTATTCCGTTCCATGAAATGGTAGGGGGCGAGCCTATCGCCATATTGGGCACAACTTCCAGACTCCGACCTGATACTTAATAGATAAACTCAATATCACTTTGCCCAACTCGGAAATTGAACCCAAAACCTCAGCATTGCAGTCGTACCATAGTACAAATACGACACCGAGACAGTCGTCGTGACTTGTTTGTTTTTCAATAGCTCAGGTTAGATTTATCTTAACAGTTGTATGCCATATCTTATCTTTTTTATATTATTTATACTTACCTTATATCAATGTCAAACTACTTACCTGTTATTGTTTGGACTTTAGCATATTGATAGGTTGGTTAATTATTACCTGAGTACCTAACTCTGGTAATTTATCAACCTGTTTGTGTAGGTCAAAATTAACATATAAATGTGTCAATTGTCGCGTTCAACGACAACTTAGCGATATGGCGAAGTTATTGTATAACGTTTTTTCGCATTTGTACTTACATATTATTTTTAAGATAGCAACTAATCGAATCTAATTTAAACATACCACAATACTATATTAATTATATGTATGTATCTTTGCTCACTACTGCGCCCACATGTAAAAGTTTTGCTGGAGTAAAATTCCCGCTATACATTTCCCTGGATAAAAACTTTCCTATGTCCTTTCCAGGGTTTCAAACTATCTCCATGCCAAATTTCATCGAAATTGGTATAGTGGTTCAGCAGAGAGAGTGTGACAGACAGAGAAATAGTTACTTTTGCATTTATAATAAGTATGGATGGGAATGTGGAAGTATAGATGTCATTAGTGACAGCATAACTTTCTACTTATAAGAAAGAATTTAAGAAATGGTTCAGTAGTTCTAGCAAATTATCCCTACAAACTCAAATATTATGTTGTCATATTTTAAATAACTTTAAAGGTGACAGCACAAGCAGGCCAGAATGTAACAATAGTGGATTTGCAACCAGAACTCTTGGACAAAGCCCAGAAGTCGATCCAGACTAATCTCACCCGTGTAGGCAGGAAGTTGTACAAGGACGATGCTGGGAAAGTGGAAGGCTTTGTCACTGACTCCCTGGACAGGATCAAGGTCTCTACCAAGATTGAGGATGGTGCTAATGCTGATCTGATCATCGAGGCCATTGTTGAAAAGCTGGATGTCAAGCAAGAGCTCTTTAATAAGCTTGATCAGGTAAGTAACTCCAGAATCTGAGGAACAAAATTAACCGATGAAAACAAGCTACTATTTACATAAAGCTACACATATTTAGATAATCCTGATTTATCTATTGACCCTGATTTACCTAACAGTTGTCCATAACAATTTCTAAGGTAATGGAGGCACGTAAAGTATCTTGTGTATGCGTGCGTTTTCCACTAACATATGTTTATTTGTGTATTCAGTATTTAACCTTTGTAATTTTTTGTTTCAGTTAGCACCTGAACACACACTGCTGGCTACTAACACGTCATCTATATCAGTGAACGCTATCGGGGCCGGCATTAAAAGGAAGGATAAGTGAGTATTACTTCAAATTGGTGTTTTACATCTAGGACCTCAGCGCTAATAGTACTCGTACCGCTAACACAATACAACTATGCCACCGAGGCAGTCAAACTAACAGCCAGGCGGGTCTGATTTAGGCTGATCGTCGATGCGCCCTTAATGGTCGAAAATTTTCTTAGACGTACCACAGTACATTTAACGTCAGTAGTCAGGGGCGGCTATAGAGGACCTTCTAGGGACCTCGCGCTCGTCCGGGCACAATGAGAAAATTTACCCTCCTTCGGAGATTCGTAAAGAGGCCTCGCAAAGATTTCCCGCCCAGAGCGTCATATTAGATAAGCCCCGTTTACTGTCAGTATCTTTTGTTTAGTCATGATCAAAAAGTAACGAAAATTGGCTGTATAACTTTCTTCCCTGCATCTGAGAGTTAAAAATCTGTCAGCTAAAATCCATGTGCATCGACCTCTTAGTGAAAAGCTCACAAAAACACTAATAATCCAATTCATCACCTTCACAGATTCGGTGGACTACATTTCTTCAACCCAGTACCAGTGATGCGACTCCTGGAGGTGATCAAGAGTGATCAGATCTCTGAGGAGACGTACCAAGCCATGATGGCGTGGGGCAAGTCCGTTGGCAAGACTTGCATCACTTGCAAGGACACTCCTGGATTTGTGGTGAACAGACTGCTGGGACCGTACAGTGCGGAGGCTCTGAGGCTGTATGAAAGAGGTGGGTAATGAGGTTAGATTATGTATGAATAGTGAGGTTGACTGTTTATTTGCAGCTTTCGCTTGCTTCGTTAGTGTTAAAGGGTGTTTTTTCATATGCGATTCTTTTACCTCATTCACCTGGCTCAATTATTTTTTTACAATATCCAAATGAAAATATACCTTTATTAAAGTAATGTTAAATAGTATGTATCAATCGCACTGATTTGCTTCCCGTAGTTAATGGTTTAAGGTATAATAATAATAATAATAATACCAGCCCTGTATTATATACTGTCCCACTGCTGGGCACGGGCCTCCTCTATTACTGAGAGGGGTTAGGCCTTAGTCCACCACGCTGGCCTAGTGCGGGTTGGCGGACTTCACACACCCTCGAAATCCTTATAGAGAATTCTCAGGCATGTAGGTTTCCTCACGATGTTTTCCTTCACCGTTAAAGCGAACGATAATTGATAAACAATACACACATAACTTCGAAAAGTCAGAGGTGTGTGCCTTGGGTCTGAATCTCCGGACATTGTCTCGGCAGACCGTTCCATTCCCAACTAGGCTATCGTCCGTTAAGGTATAATTGTAACAAAAAAATTAAGTAGGTCAATGAGTTGAAAATACTCCTAAACGGAGAAACACCGCATTAAAGGCCTTTTCGAGATAAAATTTAGCGTAGATTCTGAAAAGTTGCATTGTCAATAAATTCACATCAAATAGGGTTTAACCATATGGGATATATATTAATCACTTTTATTTTGGACAGACCGACAAAACGAATTACTAATAATAATTGGAAAGTTGTCATTTCCGTCATAATCTGTTCCCGGGATATAAAGTAGCATAAGTGAAGCACTGAAAAAAGTTATAGCTTCCCATTAGTAAAATGATTTTCACAATGATTTCTTA